>OY735219.1:50768450-50963450 GCA_963457665.1 Thysanoteuthis rhombus | reverse complement strand
AAAGTTTGATTTTATAGAATACAAAAAGTCTCTGGTAAAAGATGGATGAATTTACATCAAAATTAGTATTTACAGCTGAGTTGTCTCCTCTTGGTTAGTCTTCATGATTTATGATTTGTATTGGTGCAAGTTGTGGATACTTTATGACTCTCATGGCCAATAATGGATTTGAAACTATGGTGCTATCTCTAAAGACTGACATCCTAATTTGATCTTAGACCCTACCCCCAATCCATAATGAAAATGTATAATATATATGCCAATCAAATACACAGGAGACCATCTCTTCCCTACATAACCTTTCTGGTAGATGAAGCAAATAGAGCAATGGTTAACAAACCAGTCTTGCAGACCATAACTATTGTAGTGACTTTAGTTTTCACTATCAAGCACTATTTTCTGATGAGCACAGTTTTGAATTAATAGTTATCCTTCCCATACACTTGGTGGCTCCTACGGCTAGAGATCCTAGTCTGCTCTGCTATTTTACACATAGAAGAAGACATAGATTCATACATTTCCCAAGATTAATAGTGCAAAGTGAATGTAAACAGTCCCTGCCAGAGTTTGAACTCATTTCACTGATTCGGCTGTCCGTGCCACTAAAAGTCACGCCAATCGCACCTCCTCACACCATTCACACTACTTTAAACGTACAAGACTCTAAATCAAAAATGCCACATTTCCAAGTGCCTGTTCTAGACCAACCTGGTTCTCCTAAAGCCAGCCCCATGACAGCTTCTTCCAGCAATTCTTATTGAACCAGTGTTAAACAAGATTTATCATTAAGCAGGAAGAGCATGTTATTGAAATTAAGAAAAGCTACAAATCACTGCTTCAATATTGGACAAAACAGGTTTTACTGCCGTGAAATGGAGATAAATTGTTATTTGCTACCATTCTTCTTCTTGTTGCGATCATCCATCTCAGCAGTTCGATAACCAATAAAATTAAAAAAGACAACAACCAGAAGATCAGTTTTAAAGAAGCGGCAAACAAAATGGGGAGGTCAGATAAAGAAAAAATGTTTTAACCATTTTGAGAATTTGCAGCGTAACATTTTTTTTTTTCTCTCTAGATTGCATTTGTATTTTCTTCTAAATTTGGGTGGTGACAAATCTTAACTTCTTTCTTCCCCTTTTTCTGTGATCTATGGGAATTTGAGCCGAAACAGTGACAATTCTTTTTTTTTTTTCAGGGGGGGGTCTTTTTCTAGTTTCTGTTTTTCTAAATCTAATTCAGATATCTAGACTCATAACAATGTTTGAAAAGAATCTAAGTCAACCAAAAACTTTTTTCTTACAAAAACCAACACTAAAAATAGTTTATCCATATATAATTTGATGTATATACAAATGGATGTACCAATATATATATATATATATATATATATATATATATATATATATATATATATATATATATTCTTGAAAGCTTTACAGCTTTAAACACTAAGCATTGAAAAACTTTTTCAAATTTTTTTGGTGTTACTCCAGTCACTTATTTCCCAATATCAGCCAATGCAATTTAGGCCAAATTATATATATATATATATATATAGATATGTATATATATATAGATATGTATATATATATAGATATGTATATATATATATATATATACATATATATATATATACATATATATATATATATATATATATATATATATATACATATATATATATATGTATATATATATATATATATATACACACACAGAGCACTTGCAAAGAACAAAAGCTTGCAAGCTGATGTAATGATTCCAGTCCTCATTGAGTACTCAATTTGTGTGACACTGTACCAAACAAAGATTAATATACATCTACACATAGTTTCGTATATTAGAACATGTATTTGTATATATGATATATATAAAACAACTGGTTCTGTTCATCTCTGTGTCTGATCCCTTGAACATTGGCACAGCTCAACCAAATTTGGCATGCATACTCAATAGACCTCAATGGAAATGTTTTCAAATAAAAAGTCTTTTTCAAGGGTTTTTCAAGAGGGGGGGGTCTATTCACAATGTAACTATAATGTTTTACTGAATCCTCATTTCCTGATCAATATACTCATGTACATAATCCTCCGATTGTAGAAATACACTAAGGTGTGGGGTCTCTAGCTGCCCCAACAATGCCCCGACAATGCCTTAGTATCATTATTATTATATTATTTCATGTTTATTCTTGATTGTCACTTTTTTTGTTATTTCATCTTGCTTTGATTAATCTGATTAGAGGCTTAGATAGGTTATATCAACCCCACACAGTCCCTTACTCTTACATCTGCTCTTTTTCCATCCCTTATCCTATCAACACAAAGAATGGGAATTTATATACATATATATATATATATATATATATATATATATATATATATATATATATATATATATATATATATATATATGGAAGAATGTGTGTGTCACTGAGCTTTTGTGTGCACACACAAAGGCATCTATGACACATGTACTTATGAGTGTACACCGTAAAAGTGAAACCCAAGATATATCAGTAGATGCCTGTATATATCTGTATGTAAAAATATATATATATATATATATATATATATATATATATATATAAAACAGACGAGGTGCATAGGGGTATGAATATTTACGAAAGGCTGGGGATATGGAAGATGCTTATTGATATCTAGCAACTTTCATCTTCTAGAAGATGTTTTGTTTTTCATTTGTGCTCTCCTTCCCCTGCCCCATCTGCACCATTTTCATTCACACATCCGAACCTTATTCTACTGAGATCCCCCTCCCCCCACCTTACGCCCGGCTTCCTTCCACCCGATTCCAACTGCGTTTGTCTCTGAATGTGGAAGCGTGGAATCTCCACGCAACCAGAGAGGATGAAATGAGTGTGAAGTAGAAACAATCCAGAAATGCTTGGGTGCCACTGCTGCTGCTGCTGCTGCTGTAGACACAGGGTGGGGAGGGGAGCACTGATGGTGCTGGTGCTGGTGGGGTTGCACAAATGGTGCGTGGGGGGGTGTAGTGGGGGGGTGTCGATGATATAATATTGATCTTCTTCCCACCTCCTTCCTTTTAGGTTTTTTTCTTCAATTTTTTTTCTTTCGTAGCCTTTTTTTTTTTTTTTTTTTTTAGTAGGATTTCGACTTCCCAGGTGCTGTTTCAAGTCCATTACAAAGTGATTTTTTGCAGGGAACGAGGAATAACACCGAGTGAGCGGGAGAAGAGAGAATGTAGGGGTGTTAGGGAACAAAAGAGAGAAGGTGAAAAAGGGGGGAGAACATCAAAAAACGAAGAGTGAGTGAGAGTTGAAATGAAGAGAAAGTGTAAGAAAAGGTGGGAGAAGTTAGAGAGAGAGAGAGAGAGAGAAAAGTTGCGAAATCGCAAAGCCCAATCCACTTTTAACTGCCAGTGAACTATTCGTGCAAATACCTTTTTTTTTTCCTTTCATTGGTGGTAGATAAAAATCCTACCAAACAAGCAATTGGCAGTTGAAGCCTTTTTAGTCTTCAATAAAAACAGCAGGTTGCCTTGAAATATTGGAGAATAGGGGAGGCAAATTGTCAGATTCAATATAGAAAAGCTTTTTCTTGTTATTTTTCAATTGAAAAAACTGCTGCGATCATTTTTAGCTTTATGAGTATCCTACACAAATAAACACTCTTATATAAGGTCTCATTATAAATAAATACAATATATATATATATATATATATTGTATGTTAAGGTAGCAATTTTTTCTTCATGCAAGTTTCATCGAATAGTATCAACATTTTTGGTTGGTTTAATTTTCTTATAAGTTTCTCCTGATTCCAGATGATGTTCTTGATAGCCAGTCTGAAGGAGTGTATGAATTTACTAAAATTCACTTTTTTAGCTTTCCAATTCTTCCAACCATTACAGGTCTTTTTCAAGCTATGCTAGAGAAACTTACAAGAAAATTAAACTGACAAAAAATGTTGATACTTCTCAATGAAACTTGCATACACAGTGAGTTAAAAAGATAATTTTAACTTCCTTATAGAGCTCGGAAATTGGCAGAATTTGGACCAAAGATTGAAAGATTCAAAAATCAAAAAAATTATGAAATGAGATTGAACACTGAATAGTTATATGCAAAAATCAGAAATCTTTGTAGGCATTTAATGTTAATTCTTTGTGAAAAAATAAAATGTTCTCCTCTGATTTCAAGTACCTTGAAGCAGAAATGTCAGTCTGCATTGTGAACAAATGGTGACTTGATTCAAAAGTGGAAAAATCTTCTACTTTGAAGGAGAAAAAAAATAAAAATGCAAATTTCTAATTTGAGTCTTTCAACCTATTATGGAGGCAACCTTCAACTTTTATGAAACGCTAACACGTTTTAACGCACAAGCATCTCAAGTACCAAATGCTGTCACTGACTGACTGGCTGACATAGTGAAGCAAAATTTACCAATTTATCTCTTTCGAAGCTTGATAAAGCTCCTTATTGGTGCAAGGGAGAAAACTTGCGCATCTATGGTTCAAGTCAGGCTTGTTTTCAGCATCAGATCAGATGTTGCCTCAAGGCCTTGTCCATGAGAGGCAGACCAGATGAAGACTGTACAGATCCAACCTTTTCTCTATTGGATCCTGAAAATTGTTATTCATGTTGACTTTATACTGATTTAAGTAAATAAAACATTTCATTATTAGCAAGAGATGTTACTCATACGGAAAATGGAATCAGGGGACTGAGTGCTGGCCAAGGATGTTTATGTTCACTAATGCCCTTAGGAATGGCATGCATTAGCTTCTTCTCCAAGCTTTGGGTAAATAGCATACCAGTTGGAGCCCTTTATACCTGTAAGGCAGTTGATCTAAGGGAAAGTTATTCTGACAAAAAAACAAAACTAGTTCGGCTATTGTCATAGCTGGTCCCAAACCCGGGTAAAGGTGGAGAGTTGAGGATGGGGCTAGCAATTCCACCTATAAAACTTGCTTGCTGCAGAAAGCGCAGCAGAGTGTTTCAGGCCCTATACTCCACAAGCAGTCAACGAGAATAAACACAAAAAACAGTAACTTGATAGAAACTGTCATGTGACCAAGGTTTTTCTGACAGCATACCGCGTTGGGAGTGATCAATTACAAAATTGGAGAAAAGTGGTCATCAGTGAGTAAATAACTTCTTTTGCCTTTTGTTAGATCACTGAAACGTATAAATTTTCAAGAAACAAGTGTGAATTAACCTTGGTAAGGATAAACCTATTAGGTGGAGAGAGAGGGTTTTAAAACCCAGAAAGTCGTTTTTCTCTAGACATGATAAGAAGCAAATGTTTTAATTTTCAGCCCTCTATCTCTATTAGTATAGCCAGTAAGCAGATACCACACTTCAATCCTAGACAGTGAGCACAAAATTGTCGATCCATATTTAATTAATTCTGACATTTTTGACAGTTACTATGCTGCTAAGACATGAATTTCATATTTTAAAAAGTCCAATTTATCTATGATAGGTTGTGTTTCCTTTACACTTTTTTTGTAAATACATATATATTAAGGTAAATAGATCTCTTAACCCTTTCAAGCCTAATTGATCTAGGTACTTAATACAAGAATTTAAATGTCCCAATAGACTATTAAAAGAGATCTATGGGATGTATATATCCGAGCAGTCATAGAAAACCTATGATATATAAGTCACCCGAGTTTTGATAGGGTTAAAACACCATCATTTTTATAGTTTCTTTCTATACATTTTCATTTTTTGTTCCTAGAATTGGGGATATTTTACAGTCGTGAAAAAGGTTTGGTTGGAAAATCCATGAAAAAAAAACGCAGGCTTTGTGGGGTAAGGTAAAACTAAAATATTCAAAAAGAAAAAAAAGCACAAATCCAAGGTGGGCAGATGGAGAGAGGGGGGGCAGATGGAGAGAGAGGGCAGATCGAGAGATGAGGTCGGGGGCAGATTTGACTGGAGAATATTTTCTCTCCAGGATTTCTGTGCCATTAATTTATGGCAAATGAAAGCTGGGTGGACACAAAGAATGCAGACTGCTATGACAGCAGAATAGAGTGTGAAATGTTCACAGCCTTACTGGAATCATTCGTACGATGTCTCCCTCTCACACAGACACACTTCCAACAGCCAGGTTGCCAACGACAACATTCCTCAATATGGTGAGGCTTGTTGAGTTCTCCATGTCTTCTTGAAATTTCAGAACATTCCTGGGCTTTTTTTTTTTTTGATTCCAGGGCCGGCACAAGGGTTTTCATCTGCTTTAGCGAGACTTGAAATTTATGTAAGGGTTTTATGCATCCTAGGCGAGATTAGGAATTTGTAGACCTCCCCCTCTCATTTGCTTGATCTTTTAAATTTTTCTCCGCACTCCACACCCTCAGAAGTCTGCACCTCGGGCAGCTGCCTAGTTCACCTATTGGTAACACCGGCCTCGTCTTCTTCAAGTCTCAAGACATTCCTCCTCTCCTCTTTTCTAGGTGGAATGGCTTTAGACTTTAACAAGCTAGGATTGATTCCTCAAATTTACTCACCTCACCTTAGTCTGACACAAGGCCACAGGCATGAGTCATTCAGTGAGTATCAAACTCACAGTAATGATGTGCTACCCACCGAGTTCTGATTATTCTATTATCATCATCATTCTTATTAGCAATTTACCCTAAAAGAATTTTTGAATTATTCACAGATGGATCGACACTTCTGCCTAGGGTCGGAATGTAGTATCTGCACACTCTAGCTGAAGTTACAGACAGAGAAACAAAGAAACAAATTGGAAAAGACACTCTGTTTATTATGTAGAAAGATTATTAGTATTACGAGTCAATCCCTGTGAAAAATTTCACGGATAACCAGGCTTCCCGTTATCCGAAAGTTGAGCATTCCTTTAAAAGCCTTTTGATGTCGAAATGACATAAGGAGAAGACACATTCACCATTAATTTATACAGGAAAAATTTTAGAGTGTTTGTAGACCTAAAAAATGGTGAGGATAGTATGCCAGGCTAAATCGTCAGAGGTTGTGGTGGTGAGTGATACAGGAGAGTGTAGAACAGAAAGGAAGAGTGTGTGCTGCATCTACAATAGCTCATTGTAAAACAAAATCTTTCTGCAAAAGCAAAATAGTGGTATTTTGAACTTTTAAAAAGCGGGGACTACCTGTCCTTGAATTCTATTAAATGATATATCTTTTGGGAAAAAAAAAACTAAGAAAAAACTCACAACAGTGGAAGAGTCCATCGTTCCAAATGTTGATATCTTTATCAGAAAATATTATTTCCTCCGAGTGGAAGAGTCCATGGCTACATACAGAGATACAATGAAAATCATACTGTCCATTATTTAAGGAGATCATCATCAGCAGCAGCAGTGG
This sequence comes from Thysanoteuthis rhombus, assembly GCA_963457665.1. Classification (NCBI taxonomy): domain Eukaryota; kingdom Metazoa; phylum Mollusca; class Cephalopoda; order Oegopsida; family Thysanoteuthidae; genus Thysanoteuthis; species Thysanoteuthis major. Next base: position 50,956,109 of record OY735219.1, on the reverse strand, counting down.
CTATTACGGATCCCCCACCCCTGAATTTTCTTTTTCCACAGTGGCCCTTTCTTCACTAATGAGATTTTAATACATTCACAAAATACACCAGTAGTTTCCAAAGGTTTTCACTGACGAGTTTTCCAGCATTTTTTTTTTTTTAGGTAAAAAATCGATCTATTTTATTTTTGAATCTTTTTTTTTTTTTTTTTTTGTTTTTCAATATCATCTACAAGTTCCATATTGGTAAGATTACAAATTCCAACTGCATACACATCACATTCAGCGTTCTTTGTATTTCCAAGTAATGATTATAGGCTTCCCTGGTAACTCAGTTTCGTTTTATAAATCGGATGGGGAGGGGGGGTAGGACACCAAAATATTAATCTAGCTAAATTGACAAAGCTGGTTATCACGGCTCAGTTAGAACGCGTTTTAACATTGGGCGGGGAAGGGGGCTCCAAGTAGAAGAATTTTTTTAGTAGTGAGACAATGCAAACATATTGTGCGGCTATTTCATTCTCGAGTGCAGCTGCGGGACTGATGATGAGTGAAAGGTTCTAACTGGATTCCATGGCTTCGGTCATCAGTGCACCCCTTCGATTATAGAGAATACTTTTATTTTAACCTGCAACGTCCGACCGGCCTTTCAAAAGCAAACCATTCCTTTCACTCGATGTCTCTTGAAAACTCGTAGTTTTTTCTAGCTACCACTCGCCCCCCTCCACACACACACCCAGGGTCCTTTTTATTCAACCCTTTTCTCTAAGTAACGATTTTTACTCAACTTCGTTATACAAGCGGCCTTTTTTTCAAGATTTTCTTCTGTCTGTCCCTGTCTCTGTCTGTCCCTATCTCTGTCTCTGTCTCTCTGTCTCTGTCTCTGTCTCTCTCTTGTTTACCTGTTCAGTGTGGCGAAATGAGTGTTCCTCTCCAAGGCAGTCCAGCCCTCGCCAACACATCTTGGGGGGGGGAGTCTTACCTTAACAGCCTGCCTTTGCCCCACCCTTATTTCTTCACTACTTGATCTTCCCTCATTTCTTGAGTTCCCAAAACCCTAAAAATCCACTGGCCATCTTTCTCTTCCCAGTCCCACACCCCCACCCAGGACCCCAGCAGAGTCTACGACTGACTTCCCTATTCCACCTGACACCTCGACTAAACATCAGCTCGTCATCCCGACCCACCAATCCTCAATATACACTCATTCTACCCTCGTGTAGAAGCAGTAGCAGCATCGACCTTTTCCCACCCCCACCCCCTTACTCTCTTCACTCTCTCCTCCTTCTCATTCCTTCTTTTTCTGCAATCCATACACGTATCCAGACGTACACGTAGAAGCACGCACATCGCTATAAATTCCCACCCCCTCCTTCTCCACCCTGTCTCTCTCTCCGCCCTCCGTCTTCATCATCTCTTTCCCCCTCCCTCCCTCCGTCTCCATCCTCTCTTTCGCTTTCCCGACCTCCCGTAGACGCACACAGCCGCGTGCGCGCACGCGCCCTCCTCTCTCCCCCCCACCACCTCCGACTCTCTTTTAAGAAATGACTCATAGTGTGTTATGCGGGGTTTGTCATGCGCGTCCTGGTCAACATTAGAATTTCAGTGAAGAAGGAAAAAGAAAATCATAGACAGTCGGAGGCGAAAGAAAAAGGGTAAAAAAAAAAAGAACGAAGAAGAAAAAGAAGAAGAGAAGGTGAGAAACACAAAGCACGAATGAGAAAGAAAGAGAGAGAAAGATGTCAAAAGAGTGAGAAAGTGTCTTACAATTGAAAAGAAAAGATTTACATAGGTAACCCTCACATGTACGCATTCTTAGATATACGTAGAAAATTGTACTATGCAATCGATCACATGCACACCTATCGAGAAGTAGAGAAAAAAGAGCCGACGTAGTATTAATGTTGTAGGTTTAATTTTATCCCGGACACGGACAGAAGGAAGTAAGAAGCTGAAGATCCTCGGGAGAGAAAGTTGAAAAACTAAAAACTCGATAGAACAAAACGAAGCCATGCGCACACAGAACTCCACACGGAGAGAGTCGAACACATATCCATAGGGAAAAGAGCGAGAGAGAGAGAGAGTGTGTGTACACTTCAGTAGTAGCGCCGTCTGTTGAGTAATTGCCATGGACAGAGAGAGATACAGAGATAGACTGTCCTACGACAAAAGGATTGACAGTGTCTACTGTTACATGATGCCACCAACAGGACGACAACCCAAAACAGCACCGCCACCAACACCACCAACAACAGTAAAGGTAGTAGTAGTCATTATATAGTAGTAGTAGAAGTAGTAGTTGTAGTAATATTGCTTGTACTAATAAGTGTTGTTATTGTTGTCATAGTTGTAGCAGGAATCTGGATGCGATTTCCAAAATACTGGAATGCTGCAAGAAAATGGGAAGACAGAAGATGGAGGATTGTTTGGCATTCTCTCACTCCAATTCCATTCCAACATTCACAGACTTCCTCATTCCTTCAATTCTGTTTTCTGTGACATTCCTGTTTCTCTTTCAATTCCTACATTCTTTACTACTACTACTACTCCCCCTCCCTACTTTCACTTTCACTTTTGTAATTTCCTTTTCCCTCCCATTACTCTCTTTCTCATCTTTCCTTTCTCTCCTATCTCACACTCCCTCCTTACTCTCTTTTATTCTCTCCAGTCTTTCCCTGATATTTAGTTCAATCCTATATAATCACAGAATTCTGCACTTGGATTCTTTAGCATTTGGGTTTGGGTTTTTTTTTTTGCTTATTTGTGTCTGTGTGTGTGTCTGTGTGTATGTGTATGTGTATGTGTGTCTGTGTATGTTTCTTTTGTACTCTATCATCTTTCTTTGTTCCAATTTTCTGATTTTCCAGAGGAAAAAAAAGCCAAATTTTATGCAGAAGAATTATTGTCCTGTTTCTTAAGTTCAAAGATTTTTTTTATATGAATTATGGACAAAAATGTTTGTTTTGATTTTTGTTTGTTTGTTGTTTTTTTGTTTTCTTGTTTTTTCTTATTAAGACAAAAAATAACTTTTTTCTTTCCAATTTGAGGAATGACTAAAATACCAAATTTCTTTTATTTTACTCTACGTTAATTCAAGGCTAAGAAAGATATGAAAGGCATGTGATATATTCATTTGGTGCAGGGGGGGGGGGATCAAAGCCATTAGAGTGATTCCATATTTTTTTTCCTCTTCACATTCCTCACTTACCAGGAAATGAGTCACACACGATGCCAGTTGATTCTGTGTCGTGATTAACGATTTTGTTTCGAGATTTGTTTTTTTTTTTGTTTTTTAGAATTACTGCAACAAAGTGACTGGATTTTTCAAACAATATCAAATGTATTTTTACAAACGTTTTGGTAAACTACATTTTTTTTTTTTTTTTTGTACAGTTTTTCAAAACTTCTTTATTCAAATGCTTCTTTGAAAAACAAACCAGATAGTCAGACCATAGATGCACTACTTCTTTACTTTTCTCACGTGAGTCAGTGTTTATTTTCAAGTCGACATCTAAAATAGTCAGGAAACATCTTTAGACATCTAAATTCTCCAGATATATATCTAAAATCTAGGAAATATATTAAATATTATTGATAGATTAAATGTGACTTTAATTTTAAACATTTTCATTAGAAATTTTACTTATTTCATTACTATGAATAAAATAAAGATAATTTTATCAAAAGTCAGAAATCAAGACACAACCAAAAACATCTACATTTAAATAGAAATCATCTAAATTTGTAGCCCTGAGCAAGGAACGTAACTCACATTTTGGTATGTCAGTCAGCAATGGAACAGGAATCATCAGATAAACAAGTAGCCTTGGATTCTTACCAAACCTGTGAAGACATTTAAATAAATATTAGCATTCTTTTTTGCTTCTAAAATCTGTTCAAACTGAGTAAAGAATTTATTGTAATTGAGTTAGCAAGAATGTTTCTTTGAAAAGTGAAGATGAAGTGAAACTAAATATAATTCTTTCAGTTTGTTACAGCTAACATTAACTTTGTAAATACAATTTCAATCTTGTTTGGATTACTTGAGCTGATCAAAAGGAACAAACGATTCTCCAGCCATTATCAAGTGATGAATAATAATGATCCATACATATAACTTGCAGCATATATATATATATATATATATATATATATATATACTTTCTTCATAAATAATTTTGATAAATACAGTAGAGCAGTTTGATTTTTGAATTTAATTATCTTAATCAAATTAAAATAAAATGTATTCAATATATTAAACATGAAATTTAGAGCAATAAACTAAAAATTCAAGTGAGGAAACACCCCAAACTATGAAACGTGTGTGGTGATTTAGTGTATATATATATATATATATATATATATATATATATATATATATATATATATACGTATAGGCTGAGCACAAAGATAATTTGATCTTAGGTAGAATTGCTGATCCATATGTAAATAATTCCACTATTTTTCATGGGTAGTTGTAATAGGAGGAGGAGGATGGAGATGATGATGATGATGATAATAACAATAATAAATATAATTAATAATACTAGTAATGATAATAGAAATGATGATGATAAAAAATATGATTAATGACACTAATGATAATGATAAATAATAATAATAATAATAATAATATTAATAATAATAATAATGATGACAATAATAATAAATATGAATATTATTAATGATACTAATGATGATGATGATGTTCCTAAAACTTTGCTGAGACGAAAATATCTCACAACTTGAATGAAATGAAGAATTTTCAATGATCATTACTAAACGTATAAACAAATCCATTATCCAAAAAAAACAACATTGGATAATTTCCTTAAATCTTTTTTTTCTTTCAGTGATCATTTCTGCTACAAATCTACTGTTTCTTTCACAAATATTTTTTGTCTGTAACTTTGGGACTAGTCATTGGCATTGTTACTTTTGTTTTAACAATCAAATCTCTTCTCAGCATCATTGTGTCAACAAAACATTTTGGCCAACCCATTCTTCAGACCTCATCAGGTGTATGATCCGTATGAAGGGTGGATTCATCGAAACATTGTTTTGCCAACATCAAGGATACTGAGAAGAGATTCTATCGATCCAAACAAAATTTTGAATGTATTGCCTATAACTTTGGGAAAAGTCATTATTTGTGTGGGCAATCTAATCTCTTCTTCATATCTTTGTTGTTAGCAAGGTTTTCACCGATTCACTCATTTTTTTTGTTTGTTTATTTTGCCTTGCACCATCAGAGAAAGAGAACGATGAGAGAGATTCTCTTTCCATACATCTGAAGAAGACTGTAGAATGAATCAGCCAAAATGTTGTGTCAATATCACAGATGGAAAGAAGAGATCAGATGATCCAAACAAATGTTGGTCAAATTAGGAATGTTTCTTCTCTTTGTTTTATTTCCATTGACTTTGATTGCTTAACTTTCTCACTCCTTGTGGACATCATTTGTTTGAATTTGGCCGTGGACAGTCATCCAGATCTGAGAAGCATCCCTTCCTTCTGGCATGGCACCAAAGATTACTCAATGCTCTTCTTGACCTTCCCTAACCCCAACCCAACCTCAGTCTACAAGAACTTTGCCAAATCATCTCAATATCCACACGCATTTATGTGTGTGTGTACATTCTGATATGTGTGCGTGTATTTGTACAAAGTAATCCAATCCCGGATCCGCTTCGTGAGAGTGGGAGAACGGAGGAGGAGGGGTTGAGGGTGAACATGAGTGTTTTGTTATTTTGGATCGGGACCAACTTCTCTCGACAGATAAATCAAAAGCAGGAAAAAAAATCTCCCTGGTCTCATTGGTGTTTTCATTTCGATGACACTGAATTTTACTCTTTTTCTTTCCCCAATGTTATTTGTTGCAAAAAACCTGTTTACACACACTTGCACACACACAAACAAACACACACACACACACACACACACACACACACACATAGACAAAACAAAGTGTACGTCATTAACTTTAAATCCAAAACTTCTTAGTTATTCAGAAATCAGAAAGATGAGTTCTTTGGCTATTGCTACATTTATCTGTTTATATCAAGTGAATATGTTCTTTTTAGGATCAACCATGGGGTTATTATCAAAGTGATTGATGTAATAATTTCTGTTGTCCTGAAAAAAAAGAAGTTATCACTATACTCAAGCTTGATTAACACATCAGATAGAAATGGCACGTCAACAATCTCTTTCAAGTACAATCAGTACAAAAGGAACTGTCAGAACTTTTGCTACAACTTGATAGAATGCAGCAATGTTATCTCAGACTGCATACTTGCAACTAAGAATCTTGTGAGTTTGTCTATAAAATTTTGGTCTAGATCTTTAGACCAGTGCCTGTGGCTGTAGTTCGGACCCCTGAATGCAGCAACTTGGTTTTGTGCGTTTTTTTCTCCAAGGACAGAAATTCAAAACTCTCTCCTCCAACCAACCCATCTGTGTTGTAACTGTTGCCTTTTTCCGTGTAATCTGTTGATGCGTTGATCTTTCCAATGGACATCTCTTTTCACACGATTATTTTAACCATTTCCCCACTCCTGCAAACTGCCTTTCAATACTGTGTTGTATACAAGATAAGAATACTGCATGATTTAGTCAAAGTATTTAGACATTTAATCCTCCCGGCCACAATTCCAGGCTGGAGACGTTAGTCTAGCATGGTGCTCGCAGATAATCAAAGACTTGGCGAAGATAAAATGACGACAAATGATGAAGTAAAATCCAATGAATTAATGAATATCAATGAAAGATGGAGAAAGCCGCAGCCATTGAAGACTCAAGTGGAATAAACATTAGAATAAATTCAGTCTGTAACCAAGGCAATGACTTCAATGGCTCAGAAAACTGGGAACCTTGATAACCGAATTGCACAAAAAGATATGACGGTGAATAAAACAAAAATGATGGTTGTCTTCTGAAGAAAGTAATAAATGCAACAAAGATAGCTTTTTAAAAAAAATACATTTTGCTCCCTCATTATTATTAATGTAGACCTTTCGCTTTTGAAAAATCCGATTTATGGTATTGTATTTTATGAAATATGAATGAATGAAAAGTTCTTTGAGAGATCAAATTCTGTATGAAAATTGAGTGTCCATCAAAATTCTGTCAGCAAGAAGAAGTGATCAGAAAATTCTGTCAGTTAGACAAGATGATCGGGTGGCAATTGTCAGTAAGACCCACTTCTGGCTCGCTAGGCCTGTCGAAGCTTCCTTTTGCTTACAGCACCTGGTATTCCTTCATGGTCACCCATCTGGATATTGACCAGTCTCAGCATTGCTTATCTTTACTGATCTTACAAGAACCAGTGTATCCATCAAGAAATGGCCGTAACTCCTTAGTCACCGGGAGGAGTCCCTCAACACTAGTCTTTGTTCTGAATTCTTACCAGAGAGGCATTTAGTACCATTTTTAAAGTCTTTGGTATAACTCAGTGGTTGATTGAGCCACAGCTTACTTGACCACAGGGCCAAGGTGATCAGTATGATCCAAGAATAGAGTAGAGGAAAAGAAAATAATATTTTTGAAAGGGGAGGAAAACAGTGAAAATGAATTTTTTCCAAAAGAGAAGAGGAGGAAAAAAATTAAATTCAAATATCAGACATAACTGACTTGCACAATTGTCCAACAAATGCATGGATTAAAAGTCAATTGAGAGAAATCCATTACACGAAACAAAAAAAAGAGGCTAAACTTGATTGAAACCTCAACCCTAACTAAAAAATGTTTTAAATATTTTTTTTTCTCTTAAAGCCTGATTCTTAATCAATGGATATGGTGAATACAAATCTTTATTTTATGGATTTTCAAAGTCCAGTAATCAAGGTATTGGCGACTGAAAAAAACAAACCTCAATATAACACTCTCTTCCTTGGATCTGGATAAAAAAAACATGGATTTAAACATACAACAAAACAATACCCTCCCCTTTTTTCCATTTCATCTTTGTCGCTCACTCTAAGTAGTCATTTATTGGTAGAAAATGACCCTGACCTAAGGGAGTGGTGAGGGACTGATTTTCCCCGGTCTGAGATTATTGCTCCTAAGTCTGAACTAAAAGCATCCCGATAACAATCTACGGATGAAGACCAAAGGAACCACACAAAGACGTTTTCCTTGTTCTGATCTCATTGGAATTCATGGCACGACGGACATTTTCTCCTTTTTTTTGTTCCTCATAAATCAGTATTGATTTGTCTGATTGATGAACGATGGACACTTATCTTGTCTTTTTTGAATCGATGCTTGTATGCAAGTGAAAAATGTTGCGTACAACCTCTAGATAAGCAGATCAGTAAGAAATTTTGAAGTAGGGGGTGGGATGCAGTAGCTGAATCATGAGTGATAGTATTAATTTAGTAGATAAGCATAACTCTACAAACTCACTGAAATCACTGATCTGTCATATTAAGGAAACACATTTATGAGTAAGCAGACATAATTGACACTTTCTTCTTCAGAATTCTTCTTGGAATAACTATATAGGTAGACACACGTTACAAACTTGTTTGATTATCATATGAGCAGCAATGAGTACAGGGAAACTTTTGATTTCATGCCTTCCCTAGAGTATAGCTATAAAATCAACCAACCAGTCATCAGAAATTGATATCTGTTTTTATCAATGTTATTCCCCTGCTGCAATTCTTTTCAAATTTGAAAATGAGCTCGAAGAAGGAAAATAAGATGAACCCCGTCAGCAAATTGTTTCAAGACAAACATATAAAAAAAAAAATACTTTCTACACTTTGGCAGTATCTGTGCGTAGGTGCTTTACTGTAGCCAATGAGGATTCACTGAGGCTTGGCATTACCATTAGCAGTGACCCAGGCTCCATTTGGTGGCCTCAAAAATATTCGCCTTGCTCAGTCTCTATAAATCAGTAAGCCACAAGGCAGTACCTCCCTATTACGCTTAAAGAGGACTGGGCTTGCCATAACATCTTTGGAACAATAATCGCGCAGACTAGAGCAATCTTTGGAACTGCCCGCATGTGGAACCGCACATTAAACCAACCTCATGTCACATCCTGTCTTTGTGGGGAGGCTGGATAAATGAATACTTGCAAGTTTTTTGAAGATGTTCTCACTGACACCTTCCTTCAGAAGTAACTGAAATCTTCCTTTGGACTTATCAACCTGAAATTGATATTGTTGCTTTTTTCTCAGTATTTCCTGTTCGGCAAACAAAGAAGAAAATCTCTGGTTTCATAAAAATCTGAATATTTTCTTTTCATCATGCGAGTTTGGTTTCAACAACAATTTCCACAAAGATGTCAGTGCAAATCTTTTGAAAGTGTTTTCATTTGACCAGGCGCTAAAAGAGCCATCCATGAGAAAAATACTATCACAACAGAAGAAAATTTACAAAAAAAAGAGAAAAGCTAGCGAAAAGGCAAAACTCTGATTATATTGTGCAAGTGGTTGTTTATTTTCTCTGTTTCTAGTCCGTCAACCAAGGGGAAATTCTTTTGATCTTGTTATTGCAAAAAGGCTTGCTGATTGCAACCAGGAAATCCATCGGTGCACTTGTTGTTGTTGTTGCAGGAGGAATAGAAGAAAAAAAAGTTTTTTTTTCATCTGCAACATTCTGTCAGACATAATAGATACAGAGTGCAGTCTGTGACTCTCTGATCTGATGTTCAGTGGTCCAGCAATGCCTATAGTCCACCACGTTTTATTTTGGCATCTGCCACTATTTTTTGATTTGGTCTCAAACCAACGTTTAAACATTATGTATTAAACCAACTTGTCAAACCAAATGTGTAAAAACCTAACCACAATTTGGAACTGATTGAAGAAGCCAATAACTTTCAATGCTTATTTTAGCATGAAATTAAACATGTATTTTTTCTGAATTTTACAAATTTCTTTTGATATGCAATCAATTAGAATACATTAGCAATCTCGTATAATTTTCATTTGTATAATGAATATATTTCATATTGTATGAATTATATTCAAAATATATCATTCTATTTTCCACACTATTAGAAGAATCATTAAAAATCAATATGTTTACTTGGGGTAGGGATCTATTTGGGGTCATTTTCAGATTGAAGAGGCACAAATGTATTCCTTGATAAAAAGGTAACTTTATGTCTTTGCTGTTAAAACTGTTGAAGGAAATGACTAAAATAGGGGTGCTAGTAATGATTCAATGATTCAAGGTAGCCTCCCTAAACAAGGGTTCTGTCTCGCCATTTATCTGGTATTGACCTTGGTCCTGATTTTTTCACAGCATCCATCTAAATGTAAATGATGTTCAGAGACAAAGGTGATGGACAGAATTTATTTGTCACCATCAGACTGTCTCAACACCCATGTATTGAACATTACTTAAGCTTTACTGACAAACCATAGTTCAATCTTTTTAACTGAGTGCCTCCTCCAGGCCAGACAAGGCCTTCAACGTCTGTCAGTAATAATCTCGACTGCTGACCTGAGCCATTTTGTATTGCCAATGTCTTCATTTGCTCCCTCGTGAAATGTTTTGGTTACTGCCACCTTCATACCTAAATTAGTCAGCAAAGGATTCTTCTCCCAATTTCTTGTTTCACACAGAATATAAATGTACAACAGGCTTTCAAAAGAACTGTGCCGTACTCTGCTCATTCAATAGAATTACGCATACACTTAGCCGACTTGCCTTGATTGATGTTGTCGATTACAATTCCTTCTCAAAGCCACTGACCATGATGGAAAAGTTCTTGAAATGGGGTCAGCTACATTTTGGCAAACAGGAAAACCTTTAAGATGCATGGAATGCATTTATCTTGTGAAAGGTTGTGACACCTGGAACGACAGCATTTTCTGACAGGATGGAAATTTTGTCATGCTAATTCAGTCGAGGCACTTGAGTGTAATACCACCCGATGTGACAGATTCAATGGCTCTAGACAGCGCCTTGAACAAGTCAGGATTGGTTTTGGAGAGATCTGATGCAATGCTATTTAACCTCACTTTCCCTACATGCCATGTTCATTTAGTTGTGTAGGATGAGCAATAAGAATTGTCCAGTTTTTGGCAATTCCGGATTTTTCTTCCAACTATTACGATTCATCTGATTTTGACTTTTTTCAACTGGGCTCTCTACAATTAGGCCTGCAAATTCCCAACCGTTTTCTTGTCAATTTCTATCAAGCCTTCTATTCTGCATTAGCTGTTTGCAATCGGTGTACTTTCACTTCCATTTTTTTTTTTTTATACCTCTCATTTTCTATCAATGATTTTTTTTCCCATCAGGATTGTTTGAGTGATACATCTTTATTGTAAGTCATATTGCAAAATCCTTCAAGACATTTGGAAAGACACTTTTTAATTCTAAATGTTTCTCAATACACTTGATGATCATCAGTTATCTCATTTAACTCTTTATGACATAAACCACTTAATAGCACTTCTAATTAACAATTGAGCTCTTCTGTGACGGAAATAGTTTGTTAGAACTATTATGATAGCATAGAAATTTTTAAAAAAAGGTCCCCCAAAGCTGAAAGAACAGTAACTTCGATCAGAAGTTATTCCTTTTGATATCAAAATTCAAATTTTCTTTCATGAATTTAAGAGGTAATTCCTACATTGATTAGTCTATTGTTTGATCATCTTCAGTTGCCATCAAACAGAGCTGTGTTCATACAAACCCAGGCTTGTACAAAACATGTCTATTCTTCAAAATACACAACATACAACATTGATTTTGTAATGATTACTAGTCTATGACCCGTCACTTTGCTGACAGTTATCATAAGTGTACTAATAAAAATTTATATATTTGATGAAAAATCGCCAAAACTGATATATTGTTTGAAGGGTAATTTAAAAAGAGTTCAACCCTAACCAAACAACACTTTAATGACATTGGGTTACTTTGAATGATCTTTGCCGTTAATCAATATGTATTTATGTATTATGGTATTCACTTATATGCATAGTAACCAATTATTTCTTTGTAGACAAGTTCTTGTTAGTATTTTTATCTCCCTCCTCTTCATTATGTTGTCTATACATTCCTCTCATTTGGGATATATATTCTAAAATAAAGTCCTCTTGAGTCAAAAAAAATAAGTCCAATCTGATATGACTTGAATGAACACGGATTTTCTTGATGCATCTGCAAATAAATGAATAAGGGAGACTACACTACCTTAGCATTTGGTCATTATCTCCCATGACAAAGACTTTTTTTTTTAAAGTGCAACGAATGGATGGATATGTTGTTTATTATGATATAGATAGATCTAAAATCTAATCCCAAACAACACTTGTCTGCTTGCCCATAGAATTGTGTATATGCCATACCTTATCCAGTGTCACCAGTTCTATAGACAGAATATACTCTTTAGTATTTTCTTCTTACAGATATATTTCTAAGCAATTTCACTTTTTGGTACCTGTCTAACCCCACCCAAAACTTTGGTCAACCTCTGGGAGTTTAACTTGCCCCTCAGCTATCATCTTATGTCATGTGATCTCATTAGCCATCAAACCCTTAAATTAAAACAGATAATTAAGATTTCTCTTAGTTCTAGGACAAAAAAAATTTCGGTAAATTATTTGAAACATCTTGAATTCAAAGATACGTTTTTTAATGATTTTGGTTTTTTTCTCAAATCTATGCCTTCTCCCAAGCAATATTAAAAAGTAAGACAAGCAAATTGAAAGATTTGGCAAAGATTTGGATGAAAAATACAGCATGCAAATAGAAAAAATAGGGCAGGCAAATAAAAAAATAACTTGGTTGCCATATATTTTTCCATTTGCTTGCTGTAGGTTTTAATTTCCTTGGGAAAAGCTGTAGTAAACTTGCCATTGAAAAAAAATTAGCATTTCTTGATTTTCTACTCACTTTAAATAGATGGCATTCCTTATTGGTGGTTTCAGATAACTTTCAAAAGAAGTGTCAGTCAGAGGTAAGTTATTCTCCAGGTTGTCTTCAAAGTATTTTCTGTTGGTGCTGTTGGTTTCTTGTGCTTCTTCTTCTTCTTCTCGGACAATGTCTTTGTGTATTATATGACCTTCTAGGGAGCCCCACATTTGTCTTTGCCTTTTATTTCTCCCCTTTTTGGAGTCTGTAAATCTTGGTAAATGTTGATGGTTTGCCGGGCCTTATTGTGGATTGTCGTCACATATTGTGTCATGATATTGATCAAAGAATTTGGTGTTAGGATCTTTTTTCAATATGCTCTTTCTATATTTCCATGTCTAGAGGTAGTGTATTATCGTCTTGTTATAGATTGTTGAATATTGTTTGTCTATCCTGTCTATCTTTAGTTTAGTTCATGTGGAACGAAGCAAATTCCAGGTGACGTGTTGCTAGTTTATATCAATCTTCTGTCATTTGCAAAAAGGGATTTTTGAATCGTCGTTGGAAGTAGATTTATTCTCACTCTCATCCTTTTCTGTAACAATTGCTCGACCAGAAATTCTTAAAATCAATCATCCCGTATGTTCTCTGACCAAACTCAAAAACTGCTGTTATGGATGCTTATACGAGTTTCAATAGTATTGCTTTTCATCACCAGATGACTTGAATGGCAAATTCAAATGATGCGTGGGCTTGAAACAAGAGGCTATGTGTTATATCAGTGGTCCCCAACCACCAGGCCACGGACCGGTCCTGGGTCATGAGGAAACGTACTTACACATACCTTTTCTTTACAGATTTTTTTTTCATAATAATTAGATCTTGATATAGAATTTCATTTTCTTTTTGTTTTTAAAGCCTTCCAGAAATGAAATGAAGTGTATCAAAACCTTATAAGTGACTTATAGTTGATTTATCACCTATATTCTGGTTGTGATTAACCCCACATAGTCAAGAATATGGTCAGTATTTAACTGATCTATGGTGTGATATAAGTTTGGGCCCCCTGTGTCATATCATTTTAAGATGGTTGGAGGAAAACTGTTAAAAAGACTATAAACTATGCAAAAGATGCATTATTATACCCTGATTTACATTCTTTTGGTTTGAATTTCTGAGATGAGGAATTATTATTATTCACTCATTTATTTGGAGTTGTATCCTCATCTTGTTTGTTATAGTCACAAAGTTTCGGATATTGTACCATCCAACCTCTTTTAGGTGTGTCATAGTTGATAACCGTCTTGAAATTTTTAACAGAACCCTTTATCCAATCCACAGAGGCAGATTGTTCTCATTCTGCAGTCGATGCCAGAGAATATCCCGAGGGTATCAATAAATTCTTCCTAATTAGTTCTAGCAAGGTCACTCTTCCAATGAACCAGAACATATGACTTTTTTGAACTACCTGGTATGGAATTCACGACCCCAAAGCAGGTTACTAGATACCCTTAAAACCCATGGATTAAATAAAAGGTTTGGCTCAAAATTCCCAGGAGACTATCAACTATGACAAACACTTGAAGAAGGCTGCAGGGGTACAACAAACAAAATTCGGACAAAAAACAAAGGATGCAAATTGTCTGAATAAATATACTTCTGACATTGGTGGTTTTGTCTGATTTTGTTCAAAGGGAAACTGGAAATATTTCTCTTAGAAAAATAAATGTTGAGAAATGTTTTCTATCTCAACAGAGTCAAAAGCTTTCCTTGTTTTCCAAAACTCAATTTCTTTTTTGTTTGGGATTTTCAGCTAAAGCTTAGATGAGTTCAAATTTTTCTTCTTTTCTTATCAAAAATTTCAAGAAATTTTTCAGTGAAAGAGTAAATCAAGTTGAAAGTAACAAAATCTTGATTGTCTGAGATTATCTTCATTCTCAAGGAAGTGAAACTCATAATACCCACGATTTTAGGCAGGGATTGGGGATGTGTGCATTGCCTGAATTATTGCAAATATTTCCTCAGTCGTCTGTGTTTTTTTTTCTTTTCTCACATCTTTATTTTGTTTAAATCTTCACAAATGATTTCAGACACAAATGCAAGGGATGGTACAGGGGGTCCAGACTCACCAAAACTCCCATGGCCAAATAGAATTCCAAGTAATCATAAATTAAACTTAAAAATAAAAGAGTATCATTTTGTTTTTCATCTAATGCAAATAAGACGACTGTATTACTCTCCCATATTATCATAAATTTTTCCATTCATTGGTTCTGTTGTGAATTTCTTTGATAATTTTTTTGTCAATTCCAGTGCTAAAAAAACTACAAGTGATTTATGCCGGATCAAATATTTCTTTCTTTTATTTGATGTTTGATATTTCTTTTTTTTTTCACATACTTATTTGTGAAAATAATTTTCTATATTTTGAGCCTCACACCTGCTTGAAATCCATGAACCACCCCTGGATTTACTAAGCAGAAGTTTCTGCTTATTTTTTAAAAAGTGTATTCCTTAGTACTAAAAAATCTGATACAGATAATTTTTAAGCAAATTGTAAGTAATTTTGACTCTTATTGTACTTTATTTCTGTCGCTGGTTTTTCTTGACAAATTGAAGAGAGAAAAATCGATCAGATAGAAAATAAAAACTGAGTTATTATTTTATTTGTAAGAGTGCAATAAGCAAGACAAGATAAATGGGAAGCTACCTGAGTTGGTTATCTCCCTTCGTCCAAGTATAAATCTTTAATTTACTATCCAGACTAATAAAAATTCATACAATATTCAATGACCAAAAACACTCTAGTTTGGAAAAAAATTTTGTGCTTTATCCTTTTAAGAGAAATGTCCAAACCTTGGATTTCTCAAACAATTACAACACATTCTTTTAAAGTTTTTAAACAACTAACATAATTCCTCACTGCTCAACTATTGATTTATAAGAATTACTCAGGATAATTTGTGTGAATTTTATTTGACAGGGTGTCTTAATCATTGTGTGAGGCAAGTCAGACTATTTTCTTTTTCAAAGCTGTTCATTTCTTTGACAATGCTTCGGCTGTGTACCCTCTAGCCTTCTGCGGTTGTTTGTTTTTCTAGAGTGTGGAATAAAAAGTTAGAAAAACAGATTTAAAAAAAGAAAAGGATTAGACATGTCAAGTACAAGACAAGCATGTGTTCCAGAAAGTGTTTCCACATTCCAGAACCAAGAACACCTGAAGAGGGCAGGACGTCACATGTCTAGAATGTTATGGAAGAAATGAACAGCATAAACAAGGAAAACAATCCAAATAAAGCATACACAATAATTATTCAGTGTATATTTATTTATGTTTGAAAGAAATTAGATACAGCTATCATGAATCATAAAAAATGGTATTCCTCTGCCTTAAAAATTGTTTTTATAAGAAATCTAATCTAAGTATCACTCAATACATAAGTCCGAGTAAATTAGTTGATAATAATTATAATTCCCTATCTCATAAATTCAAAGATTAAAAAGAGATTCTTTAACGTCTAAATTCATATAAAAAATTTCAAATCGAAGAGGTGTAACTTCTGATCAAAGTTACTTCTCTTGCGCACTTGGGTGATTTTTTTTTTTCAAATTCAATTTCCAAAAGAGTTCCATAATTTAAAATTCACTCATTGAAGACATCAACTGTGTTTAGGAATGGTTTCAAGCCATTCATGAATTTAAGAGTTAAAATATTATCATTTTTCTTAAAGAAAACTATATTAAAAATGTTTTTTTTAATTCAGTTTTTAATAAAGGCAATTTTTACTAAAACTCAAGCCCACTTAAACCAGTAGCATGCTTCGTCATGTTAAAATGAAAATTTTATGAATACACGTCTGTACAAAAAGCCTGGATGTGTGCTAGGTGCCACAAGGAAGCGGCGGCTTGGGTGAGAACCAACTTTGCTGCCACTGATTATGAGAAGAACTAATATCTTCAACAGGGGCAGTTACAACATTCGATGACATGGTCATAATGAAAAAGAATGTATTTGCCTGAGGCAGATACTTTGTACACAAGAACTGAATCATTTCTGAAAATGTCTGCCAATGTCTATGGCTTCTGCAGCCTCCCCACCACCACCACCACCACAAATTAAAATGATTAACAGGCGGCATATCGGGTTTCTTCACTTGTGCTGCACAAGTGGAAGATGTCAACTACTTGCCAGCCATTTTTGTTTTACTGTGTTCGTGACTCGAGGGTTAAAAGTGAACAGAAAATGACAAAACAGGAAGATTGAAATCAATTTTCTTAAGTTTACGTGAAAAAATCAATTTTCATTCTTAAAGTACTGATTGAATGCAACTTTATATGTGTCAGGTTTTGGGGTTATTTTCATTATTACAAACCGTCAACTGCAACTGTCAACATAGGTTTCTTCAGTTTTCAAGTGAGACTGGCAGGCTATTTACTTATGGGTCACATTTACTGTTCCAATGGAGCCAGTGGGATAGAAACATAAGCATTTATTCCTTATATCTAGAAAAAACCTCTTTTTCATTTTTAGTGGGGTGTTCAATTAGCAATATAAGTTCATACGAAAAATGGTCTCTTAGTTTGTATCCATTCATGCTTGAGTTTTTTTTTTGAAAATTCAGACTTTTTTAGTGATCAACGCCCAAAAAAAAGTGAGAGAAGTAATTAATTCATTGATCACCTTTTCTGTCAATTCTTTAATTGATCACTAGCAACCCATGCTGCCAAAAGATATTGGTCACATGACAGTTTCCATTGAGTGTTTATTCACTTTTTCTTCCCGTAGACTCCTTTTGGAGGATAAGGCCACAACAACACCATCTGATGCTGCTGCAGTTTGAATTGCAAGTAGGTTTTCAGGAGTTGTTAGCCCCAAGCTCAACCCTCTTTGTTTACCAAGGCCAGGGACAGTTTTTCTTGTCAGAGTAACTGAACTACGTTCCAAGGCTAACTGTCCTGCTATTTATCCATAACTGAAGAGAGAAGTGGATTCATGGCTTTCCTAAGAACATGAGTGAAGAGCATAACCTTGCCCAAAAGTCTGTTTACCAATTTCATTTCCAGTATTGATAATCACTACACTACTCTGCATCTCCTGAATATGTCAGTATTTTCCAAAAAATGCAAAATTTTGCAGAAGAGTCTACAAAGAACGGATCAAATGGAGAATCCAGACCTCAAAATCTATACAAGACAAAAGCACAAATTTTCAGATTACACTGTGATCAAAATTTATTTCAGTTTAATCAAAACAAGGATAAAATGTAAATATCTTTTCACATTATTTTTCTATGTATTCAGAAGGACCTGAATTCTACATTTCATCCTTGTTTTGATTAAATTGAATTTTGATCACAGTGTAATCTGGATATTTGTGCTTTTGGAACAATCTTGGGAATTGGATTTAACAATTGATTCGAAAGAACTAACTAATATCCATTTAAAGTACTTTTTCTCCATTGAACAACAGAATATTTATAGACATATTTTTCTGCAATATATAAAGGCTAATTGTTAACTAGTGGTAAATTAGGCAACTGGCTGTGCCAAGTCTAGTATAAGTTATTTCCATAGCAACAATACTGACTGACCAGTGGTCATCATCCTGTGATGGATTTATTTCGAGGTCTCGTGCCATTAATAGAAATTAAGCTGACAGATTTTGAATAGACATTTCCCAGCCAATTAGTGTTAAATAATCATTTCTATGAATTATTTCTGAAACCATAAAAACCATAGCCTAATTGATTTTCAGTTACTTTTTCTGCCACGGAAAATATCAATAATTTTTTTTTTCTTTCGGCCATCAATTATTTTTCTGCCATGAGTATTTCTCTTCATCATTCGGCAAAAATAATAGCCAGCATACGTGGTAGCTTGGATGAATGCAGTTTATCTTTCCCCAGTTTTGATTTTAATTTATTAAATGCAAAAGGCGTACATGCACACACATGAAAATGTCGACACGTTTTATTTGATCAAGTTCTGATCATTCCCAAGAGGTCCCCACCACCACCCTGAATGGCTTTTATTCTTTTTATCTTTAATGGTCAAATAAATCTTTTCATCCTTAATGGTCAAATAAATCAACGCAGTTTCTCCCAATATGGCTTGATTTTAACACAGTATGAGTTTTTACAACAAATACGCACATAGAATTAATAAATTTCCATACAGTAAGCATGTGTGTCCTCCGCTACCACTTTTCAAGACGGGATCAAAAGGATATATTTAGAATATATCTTGTTGGCACGTCTGTTACCAGTGGATAATGATAGCCTTTTTACATGAATATCATGTTGGGGTTACATAAGACTATTGTGCTGCACCATTATCCTTTAATGACAGTAAAGTCACAACTTTCAAATCAGGCGCGGGGGGGGGGGATCTCCTTGCAGATGCCTATGAGAGTATGAAGAGAGTAAATTTGTAAATTCATAAAGCATACATTTTATTGAAGGGTCTACTCTGAACAAGGGTTCATGATAGGCTCAGTAACTGATGAGGGCAAAACTTTGAATAATGCTGTCATCAGTAGAAATGGATTGATCAGCTAAATTTTTTTAAAAACTTTCCCTAAAGTCCAAATCGATCAAAAAAAAAGCTGTCGTTTTTTTTCTTTGTTTTTCACTGAATCTATTTTCATTTCTTCATCTTCCTGACTGCCAATTGCCAAAATATCTTCTCCTGTTTTTTTTTTTTTTCTGGCTTTTCATCCTTGATGAATCAGCCTGAAACAAGTGAACAAATATCTTTACTTATTGGCTTTGATTCAATTAACTCAGAAGAAATGGCTTTTTTCAATGGATGGAGCTAGAATTTCCTGTCTTTTAATTGTTTTTTTCTGAATGACCAAAAATCGGAACGATGCCTTGTTAGAAGAGGAGGAGGAAGAGAAGGAAGAAGACGAAAAACTAAAAGAAAAAAAACCCTGCTGCACGAAGTTTACCTGAAATGGCAGGAACCAAAGCCGAAAATAACAAATCAATAAGCAATCAATATCTAAAATCTAAATTGTTTCTTCCTTTTTTTTTCCCAAAGTCAATCTTGCGAAATCTCCCGCATCGATCGACCTTGTGCTAAATAGAATTTTGACACGGATTTTTCTCTTTTGCACTTTGAACAAAATTGGATGTACAAATAATAATTTAAAAAATGGCTGTATTTATTCTGATAAGTGGAGAAAAGAAAAAGTTCCAAATTCTGGCAGCAGGTTTTTAAGGAAGAAACATGAATGAAAATGCTCAAGACTATTCAATATAGATCATGCAGAACCAATAGAAAAAAGATTAGGGATGATTAAAACAATCACTTATACTAGTGTTTTTTTTTTTTCATAATAGATATATAGAGAAGTTTGGTTAAGAAAACTAAATACACCAAATAAAAAATAGGGCAAGCAAATAAAAATCAATGGCAAGAAAACTGAATCCATTAACATGAATAATCAAATGATTACAGTTACAGTTTCAAATGTTAATTTTTCTAGTTGAATTAGTTGAGACATGTCACTCGATAAAATTCATGGCTCTTTTTCGTTAGCTAATGCCCACAATTTCAAGTCCATATAATACGTCCATTATTAAAATGGTGTGGCTTTATTGTTAAGCGGTGAGCAAATAAACTATGGCATGTTGAAAGCTTCAGCAGATGAAAACTAGGTGGCTAATGTATGAGGGTATTTGAGCAGTGTGTACTGAGGAGTGGATAAAAACAGCCACAATGCTTTTTAAAATTCTTCTCAGAGACCCTGCTCACAGGTTTCAGTTCAATTGTCATTCTTCTTCTGAATAACCCTTTCACTGCATTAATTTTTTTTTGTTTAATGCTTTTTATAATTCAAAACATATAATTGATTCTCATTCCCTTGATTTCAAACACCTTGTAGAGAACTACTCGAGTTTGATCCCATTGGTATCCTGAATTTTAAGACAAACAGGATAAAGCTTCCTTGTTCATCCTTTCTCTTTTCATCCATTGCATACACGCTAAAATATCTACATACACACATAGACACAAAAACACACATATACACCTACACAAATATCTACATGCACCCCTAAGTTCTGGTCAAATCATGATGAATTCATTAGTTCTTGTTCAATCTTAGAAGTTGGTCAATACTGAGATGGGGGACTGTTGGAAACATCAGGTACTGTAAGCATGTACTGCCCATAAAAATATGGTTAATATAAGTCAAAATACCTATCCACCTACACGCATGTATACCAAGTAAAATAAGTAAAGCATCCATCAACTCAAGAGACATCTCCCATTGGAGAGACGAAGTCCCTGTTTCTGTTTAGTGATCCTTGCAAGTTTCAAGTCTGGTCGAGACCAGGACTTCATGCTTACAAGTTCTTATGATCACTCCCTTGGCAGGATGCAAGTCCACATCCAACCTAATCACAGCTCAGAATGTACTCAATTAGCTGCTGACTGCACCGAGATATTTGTCCTTATGAAGAGTTTTCCACATTTGTCACTCATACTGCAAATCGAACCCAAGACCTTCTGCAAATAAGACAGATATACAAACCTTTACACTATCTTATTGGAGACACACATACCTATATCCATGCTTAAGTAAGTGTTACCCACACCTACACACCTGCTGTCCAAATTCTGACAAGAGAAAAGCAGTAATGAAACATTCTTTCAAAACTCTCAAGAGAATCAATAAAAAGGTTGACCTTGCACTGTTTGCTTGTTCTCTTAGAGCAAGCCCAGTGAGGCAGCACAACACGAGGAGGCAGTCAATAAACTCAAAAAACACTTTTTTAATTAAATAAAAGACGAACATCTTCATTTTGCCAATCAGATTTTCATATCTACAAAACAAAACACGTGTGTACTTGTGTATGATGTCAAAGTTAGAGAAAAAGAAGAGAGAAGACTGTAATGCGTTATTTTTAGAAGCAGGTAATATTTGCTTGAGTTTCGTCGGGTTTTTTTTTCAAGGGGGAAGGTTATTTCTGAAATCTGGAGATTCTTTGCTGCTTTCCTTTTTGTGTCATCTTGTTACCGCTTATGAGATTTTTTGAAAACAAACTAGGGCCCAGAAAATAGAACCAAAAAATGTCGCTATTGTTTATTGGCAGAGGTTGAATATAGTCAATGTTGGAATTGTATATGTATTACCCTATGCCTTTCTGTCCATCTGTCTACACAATATCTCAAAAAGTTCACTATGAATTCCAATGATATTTTGTGGAAGGGTGGACAATGGGCTACGAAAGAAAAGGTAAAGATTTTGGGTGGATCCATGCACAATTACCTCCCTTAAGTTGCAGTGATATGTCCATGCCACCAAGACACACATAGTTACCTCCCTTGCATCGTATCTATCTACGTACTCATTTTTTTCAGTTTCTAGTAAGTGACCATAGCATTGGCAGATGTATGCCCTCTCTGAGTGCTTTTTAGTTGCTATTTTCATTCATCATAGAACTTAGGTGTTCTGACAACCATTCTGGCAGAAAAGGAAATGGTTCTTCCTTCCATCTATCATAAATCTCTTTTGTCTATTCTTATTCTATTCTTGGAAACACAAATTCAATCTAAATTTGACTTTCCAAATCTGGACAAATTAAGGCAGAACTTCATCCTTTTTGTCCTTCTGCAGGCTAAAAACAAATAATCACTCGTTTGAGTCACACACAAACCGAACAGGGCTACCAAAAGCTTTTCAATTAAAGTACCGACTAAAAAGAACCGAATTTTGCGAAAAAAATTACCACTTATATTTATCATATATAACTACAATAAAATACTTCATACTTTTATATACACCCGAGTGAATCCAATGCTTCAATGAAATTGCAGATGTATAATAAAGGCTAAAAGATACACTCACCTGTAATACCAATGTAGCTCACTTAGTGCAAGATCTAGCTCTAAAAGAGCTGAATTGGAAACCCTTCGTGAACTAGACACTCAATGCTCACACACATAACACAAAAAAGTTTTAGGATAGAATGTTTTTACAAATTCAGTGTGAGATTATAATTGTTTTTAGATATTCTATCACGATTCTGAAATTGAATTAGTTAACTTGAAGAGAAGTACAAAATTTCCTCATCAACCAGAAGACCCCAATTCAGCAGGCCTAGTGCAGAATCTCATTTAATAATTATTCATCATTTTGTCTCTTGTTTTGGTGTTCATTTTTGTCTGAGTCACTATCTAGAGCTAAATATATTGCTTTGCCCAAAGGCCAAACATTAGTCAAGAGTATTGCTCACAAAAACAAAATCAGTAAATGTACCCCTAGAACTTTCTGACCAAGCAAATGAATTTCTTTCTTTTTGTTTGCATAAACAGAATTTTTTCAGTCACAAATAAACAGCCATTTTGCCCCCCGGTGAGATTTCTTTTGAAAATATTGAGGGTGTGGGGACTTCGAACGAAGAGAAAGGGTGGCCAAAATTGGTGTTCCCCCAACCGCAATCTCCCACAACTAGTGACAATTTTTATGTTTCAATAAGACTTGAATCCCCTGTGAAGTAAACGCAATGACTCATCTTAGACTACACTAGAAAGCCTGTGGACAGTCCAATGGCCAAAATATTGGGCTAAATACAACAAAGGGGGAAAAGTAGATTAATGCTTTTCCCAAGGGCATTAGTGCGAAGTGATGGCTAACAGCCTTGACCAACACTCAACATAAGTTTTCCAATCTCATTTTCCGTGCTGATAATTGATCAGCTACCATGAACCTTTGCTGCTGAAATTGTAGATGGCAAACATTTGCCAATTAAAGGGAAGGGCCAGGGATGGCCCAAGGCATAGGCGCCAAGCGCTAGGAGGTACCTGCCATGTGTCTGAAACAGTAGAACTTTCCAAATACAAATGGAAATAGGAATAAATTGAACAGAATAAAAACAGTCAAAATAAGAAAATTCCCTGTTATGAAATGAAGTCAGACTTTTGAATAAATAAGTTATTTCTATAGTTCAAAGTTTGCCAGGAACCCTGGGTAGAGCAAAAGAATTTGGATTGGAAAAAACATTGTTGGTGAGCAAAAAAATAATTGAAATCCATTCAAGTCTATTTATTGCCCTTTTTATTGTTCTTGTTGTGTTTGTGTTGTCAAAAAACCAACATGAACTAATCAGATTTTTTATCCTTGTTCATTTGTTCATTAGGATTAACTTAACGACCTCTTGATTATAGAAACATGTTTTAACTGGAGATTATATTGTTTTCTTTTGCAGATGAACCGTCCAATTCAAGTCAAACCAGCTGATAGTGAGAGCAGAGCAGGTTGGTGGTTATTGTTGTTGTTGTTCGACTATTTACACTTTCTGATTGAAACCCAAAATAGAAACATCATCTTGACATGCCATATGCTTTATACTTTGCCAATAAAACTGCTGTATATGCCAGTCTAATGGTTTACAAAGGTATTAGAAGGACCAATACTTACTTTGATTCATCCAAGCCCCATAACTGTTCATGTCAAGCTTTGGTAAATAGCCCCCTGGTCATTATACCAGCTTTTGGACAGAGTGTAATATTTGCATAGTTTTTTTTATATTTGAATTAACTCTTAAATTCATATAAGGATGATAAAATGTCAATCTCATGGGAAATAAATTCTGATTAAAGTTATCTCCCTTTGACCATTTGTTGAATTTTTAAAATCTTTCCATTCAATTCACAAAGTTCTACCATGCTATTTATTGTCGGTTTGCGAATTTAAGAATTATAGTTTGTCTTATATACCAGCATCTACAATATGTTTGTTAAAAATCTTTTGAAATTCATTTGTCTCTCTTTTTCTTCAAATTGCTTTTTATTTTGTTTTTTTTTAGTTCATAATCTTTCGCTTCCATTTTCCAAAATTTTGTGTAAATCTTTTCTTTTTGTCTTTTCTCTTTATTTCAAGCTTCCAAGCTTTATTAATTATCAAAATCTTTTATTCACATATAGTACTCCCTGCTGTCTATTCCTGACTTGTATTTTATTTAGTAATCTTTTATTTATCCATTCAAATTGATCTGAAATGAATGTGATGGTTCCTGATTTCTATTCGTCTCATCTATATTATAAAGATCCGATTTCTGTAGATTTAATTTGTTTTTATAGTTTGTTATAATAACACAGCAAGAACAGCACATCCTAGCAAGATTTTTATTAATGCAATGCCATTAAAATGCTCTAAACCAATTTCCAGTCTAATTTGCAACTTAGTAATATAAGAGTGAGGTCTGATTTTGTGTTCATCCCCAAAATATATATTTTAATGATCTGATTTCTCAAGAGTAATAACTCCAAGTACATTAAATGTTAATTATAGAGTAGTTTCCATTATGTATTAGCAACTAATTATAATATAAATTCTATAAATAAGTAATTAATTGCCATGGAACTTAACAATCCATTCAAGGTGGCCTTCAAGCTAGTCATTATAATTTGACTTTTTTTCTTAAAACCCCACAAAAAACTTGACATGCTGGTCAAGTTGAAAATCAAATGAGATGCAGAGTCAGTCTTAAAAAAGAAGGAACTCTGCTTTCAAATTAACAAAGCTTTCTTTCAAGAAGAGCACTTGAATTCTAAATTCTTCTTTCAAAAATTGTAAATAAAAAGATTTTCAAGCCCCCAAAAAGGCTAATAGGAATTATAATTGGTTTTTATTATAGAAAAACTAGCCTGAAGGTCTGTTCATAGATTGCCATCTTGGAAGGTTATCAACTGAGAACAATCTGTCAATAAAACCAGTCAAAATAACTTATCAGTCTCAAGAAACACTGTTAACAAGAGTTCTCTACCTATGAAGTCCTATAAAGTGTTGGGTTCACTTTTTATAGAAAACAAACCGGAAAGTCAGACCAAGGTAGTGTTGCCAACTTTATTTTCAAGTTTACAAATAAAATTGAATTAAAAAAAACATTTAAAACCCCTGAGAACATGTAGAATCTACAGATATATATCGAAAACCGAGAAAATATATTACATGATAAAATAAGTTAAAAGTAATTTTAATCTGCAACATTTATCTTATCAAAATATTACAGAATTTTCTAAAAATAATACTTCTTTTATTGAAATCATCTAAATAACCATTTCTGAAACTTAGATGCAACAAAAACATACTTAGCTGAGAAACTAAGTTGGCAACACTGAGCAAGGGATATAACTCAACAACATTGGTAAAGCTGAGCAAGGGTTGTAACTAACATTTCAGTATCTGAATCAATGATGGCAATTGCCACTATAGATGCTAGTGCCTCTAAAAAGCAAACTAAAATCTTTTTATATTTTTTGAATATTGACCTAGCATAAAAACCAAATTCAAAATATTTGCAACACAGAATTGAGGCCAAAGCTCCAAAATCTGCTACGAATGATGAGGATGAGATGATTATCCCTCTTTCATTTCATTCATTCTGTATTTCACATCATTACTGACCTCAGCTGATCAAGTTGCATTTTTTTAACTTTTTACAAAATCTAAATCAATCGTATCTGTGGTCCAAGTCTCCAGTCTACTAACAAAGAAAGTTTTCTATTCTCCTCGGCATCCAAAATAATAGCAATTGAGAATCTAAAATTTTTAGTTGTAAAGCCTCCCATCCTCAAATGGTGTCAGTAAGGTGAGCAAATTGATAGACTCCAATGTTATTAACTGATTTCCATTTTGAAGATGAGAAACCACCACCGAGATGCCCAAGGTCTGAAAATCAATTCCACCCACCACCGTCTCTCTGCTGGAAAAGATCCATCTTTGTCATCTGCCTTGAGTGCAAAGCAAGGCACTGAACTGGTTGAGGAGGGGAAAGCACTTGACACTAGATGGGTGGAAGACTGAGTAGAATTAACAGTCCTCCTGCCTTATCTCAAAGTGACAAGCTTTTTGCAGTAATTCTCTTCTGTTACAAAGCAAAGCACTCCAATAAACCCATGTGCACTAGAAATGATCACAGTCACCTCAATAGATTTTCTAAGATCGATTAAAGACAACAAAAAGAAAATCTTTCTCTCTATGAGTCTAAAACATCTAATTTGAGAGTTTAACATCTGAGCTGAAAATTAAATTTCTTTGTCAACAGCATCAAAGCTGCAAGAAACTTTCATAAAGCAGTATTTTTGTTCAAACAATCCAATCTCTTCTTCCCATCTGTGATGTTAACACAACGTTTCGGACAATCCATTCTATGTTGTGTGAACATCAAAGATGAACATCAAAGATGAGAAAAAAGTTTGAAAGTTAATTACTTTTCTGAGACTTATAGACAACTGTATTTTTGTAGTTATTTAGAAATGAAAAGATTTTTGCTAAAAGTATAACAATAACATTTTTTTTACTTAGATAAGCAGTGAAATGAATAAATATTTTTGTAAAACTGAAGCCAAAAATTGAAGTGGTCAAAAAAAAGTTCTGTCAGCAAAAACTTTTAATGCTCATCCAATGATTTATTTTGTTAGCTTTCAAAAGAGATGGGTGTTATTCTTCCACTGTCCTCTATAATATGCTTACAGAGAAGTATATAAATGTGTGTGAATATTTATACATCGTCCCAGAGTCTTTGAATGTATAGATAAACAGCAAACATTTCCATACTTCAGTTTCTCCATCTTTTTAGGATCAACTGATAAGAGAAAAAAATCCTCAAATGAAGCTCCTTATTTGTACTTATTTTGCCGTAATTGGTACAGCTGTAAAGATGGTATTCTGTGCCAGTTGTGAGGCATTGCTATGTTCATATATAGATTCACACGTGCCTGAGTAAACAGCTTTGTTGTCACACGCGCGGGGTTTACTGGAGGTGGAAGAAAGGCTGAGGTCACAGAAGAAAGGACATTAAAAAGTATTAAAGGGGAGGAGGGGGATTCTCCTCCAGGCCCCCTCCTCTATCTCTCTCAAGGGCAGGTGCTTTTGGTGGTGTCCAAAGATGATTGCATCATGAAAGGAAGAAAAAAAGATGAAAAGAAGAAAAGAAAAAAAAGAGAAAGGAATAGAGAAATGAATTCATGTGAAGCAACAGAAGGTTCTTGGAAGAGAGGGGGAGGGATTGGTAGTTTTGTAGAAATGGTAGGAGTGGCTATGAAGCAGGTGGAGAGCAGGGAGGGAGGATTGGGGGGGAAGAGAGGGGTGGTGAGAGGCAGAGTCTGAAGGGTTAAGAGAGAGGGGAAAAAAGCCTCCAGAAATGGATCTTCCGTTCTTTCATCTCATCAGATTTCATTGCAACAACAGAAAGGTTGCCCCAATGGTTTGTCAACATGAGGCCATGTCCAGTGATAGAGAGAGAGAGGAGAAAGATTGATAGGAGAGAGCTTAATTTCATGCCTGACTCAGTCGAGATTGAAATCTCCTTGGATGGCACAACCCACCTCACCCATTGTACATCTGCACTTCTTTCCAAGATTTCAACCCATGTTTGGCATTCTTCTATGACCAAAACCTGTCATTCACTCTCCACCTACAACTTCGTTTTTCCTCAGAAAAATGACGATTAGAATTTAGTTAAGCCTGCACTCAAGGAATGAGTAAGATCATCACATGAGATCAAAAATGTCTTGTACATGTACATTTTCAACCAGATCCATCAGCAGCAGCCACATTTCAGCGTCAGTTATTGAACATGAGACCTTCCACAGGATTCACCAGACCTCTCTATCATGGCCTTTATGGAGCCAGTACTCTCTGAATTTGTTTAGTTCATCATGCCATCTTATTTTCTGATGTAGTCAATCTTGAATATTGTTTAATTTTTTCCTTCTGACTAGAATTAGCTGTCACATCACGAGTAATCATTGAAGAAAATGAAAATCAAGATATATTTGTTTAATGCATTCTACCCATGATATCATCGGTCATGTAAACAGCAAATATATATATATATATATATATATATATATATATATATATATATGTATATATATATATATATATGTATATATATAATGAACATTATATTTTGATTCATGATGTATTTTTAAATGATCTTTTTATTCTAATATATTTTTGATATAATGAATGCTATGACTTTTTCTCTTTGATTCTCTGTCTGTAAATTCCACTGGAGTGCACAGATACTACACTTTGGTACCAGCCAGAAAGCAACAATTTCATCCTAAGCAAAACAGCCGCAGTGTCCATCCATATATAAATAATCACATCATTTTTTGCAGGTACAATGCCAGAATATAATATATTCTTATGATACATAGATAATAAAATCTATAATAAAGTGGATAATATACAGAAAGGTGTAATCTAGGCAGGAGTGCATCTCTAAAAGTGAATATGTAGATGCAGAAAGGAATTGAATTCTTCCAAACATTTTTGGAATTAGTAAGAAAGGAAGGTTCCTCTTGACTCTATCGCAAATAATTCCTTCTGCACCAAAGACCATTTGAAAGAAATGCAAATGCCAAACCCTGACTAGAATCAGTGTGCGAAGAGAACGGCAAATAGAGTTATTTGCCAACCAGGTAGGAATGACCTGGTCGATACAATTAGTTTCCAAAGCAATAACAACATTAACTTCAATGAAATGTCGGTTGGCAGAAAGAAAGGCACATCTGTTTTGGAACAGTTAAACTCCAAGTCTGGACATTCAAACACTCAGAGAATGCAAAATCTGCCAATACCATGGTCATAAAAAACTGAATGGAAATTGGTTCATATATAGCTACTATGCAGGGGAGGTAACAAAAAAAATTTCTCAGATCTGCCCCATTATTTAATCAATTCTTCCCAAGTCCATCTTTCATATCATTGAAATTCATTTAAATCTTTTGGTGCTATTGTCTTGACAAACATAAGCGAATACATGAATGTACAAATAAAAATCTCTCAATCCCAAACATATAGCCACCATACAGAGGAAGTGAACTGTGAAAAATTCCTGGATCCAGCCAAAAACTAAATCATTTTTTCCTCAGCCCATGGTCCATCCTTCCTCAAAATTACATTTAAATACATTGAAAACTCTTGGAGATACTGTGTGGACAGACAGACATGAGTAAATACATATACTTTTTTCAACTTCATTGGCAGAGGTGAAAATGTTCTTCAGATGATAATCAAATCAAAAGAAACAAACTTGTAAAATATTATGCAGCCATTTTCTTTCTGTGGAAACGCCAAACAAAATGGTGAGCAGCTACTCCTTCCTACATTGGGGTTATGTATTCAGTTTTGAGTGCTCTGCTATTGTGGCCCTGTACCAGACTCAATAAATCTTAGTGGATACCTACAAGTTATCATTGTTCAGTGACTGACACCTGTGATAAATTGAATTAAGGGGAAGAAGACTCATATCCAGACAGAGGCATGGAGATATTTAGATTCTTTTTGAAGAAATTCTATTTCAAAAGTGACATCCACAACCACGAACAGTTTTGTTAGCGTTTGAGTTGCAACCAACTGCACCATAGTGTACTTTCTACCAAACTGATTAGTCACTGAGAGTGACAATGCGATTAGTAGCTTTTGCTTGACCAACCAGAGGCTAATCTCTCATTATGTAAATTCATTGATACCATAGGGTGGATTAAAAGTACAAGAATAATTGGCTTTTAAGTCAAAATTGAAAACGATGTCATTCAGTACTTCTTTGTCATCTGTCTACTACTCATAGTGTCTTCTTCCACTATTGCTGCTTTCAACTCCTTAGTGGATTTACCCTGCCAATGATCTGAATAGATAGAGGATCCTTCAGTTATGCATTTACTCCTTAATAGTGTTAATATGGGTTTTAGCAGAAAAATTGCCAAGACCAAAACTCAATGTTGCCAACTCAAGAAATATTTCAACGCTAACATGCATTTCAGTGCTTATTTAGGAATTCTTGCACAGCCAAAGCGAAGAACTCATAATTTATTTGTCAAAGACGGAATTCCCTCTGAAGGAAGAAATTTAACACCCATGCAGGTCGAAAGTAATGAATAGCAGCCTGGAGAGTTAACAAACAGATGATGGAAATGATGAAATAGAGGAATGCAATGAGTGAGATAGAGATCAAGATGGAGTAACTGTCTTTTTTGCTTCTATTTGCAATATTTTCTCACTTTCACAATTTTCTATTATTCCATTCATTCCTCACTAATTCTGTGCAGCCTTAGTCAAGGTATTTTCCACTTTACATCATGCATCTACATTCCCAAACATGAAGTTTTGTTTCTAGAAATTTCCAAAATTTGTCCAGTTTCGATTCAAAGATGGCTTGGAACTTTTGAGTGAATATAATAAAAAAAGAAAAAATTGGAATTTTTTTGTAAACTGAATCAAAGAAAGATAAAAGAAATTACCAAAAAGTGCAAGGGAAGTAACTTCAATCAGAAATTACCTAGTCTGGCACAAGGCCAAGTGAAATAGGGATGGGTTTAGGAAAATTCAGTAAAGCCAATCTTCTAAGTAGAAACCGCTTGCTTATATAGAAAATCAGCATTCCAAATTCTGATTTTCTACCAGTAGAAGATACATAAAAATAAGTCTCAGCCACCAGGTTCGCTATGGTAAGACTGGATATATGTAATATTTTGGCCAGCACATTCTCGAACCTGCTTCAGAGCCCATATAAGGACACCAGTACTAAACCTTTTTAAAGTCTTCATTCGCTTCAATTCCTAAATCACTTATTGTTCGCACACGAACAAGCAATCTTGATAAGCAGGCTGAAAATAATTTATCCCCCAAAAGAACGAGGCAATACACCATCCCTTTGTACCTATTAGATAGTTATCAGTGACTCTAATACCAACCACCCACCCACCCACCCACCTGCCTATTATGATGTCATATTAATTAGCTCTTGCTACCCCCACCCCTCCATCTCTACAAAAGTTCTCCTACCTTTGCTCATTATTTATGGATTGCTAATTCTTCACTATATACAGGAATACCTTGATCAGGGAATTCATATCTTTCCAAATTTTCTTCTACTGTTCAAAACTGTTCAAGGTCTTATTATGATTTAATGTGTTTTTGTTTTCGGCTTATACTTAGTTACATTAAATTGTGGAGAAATACATTAACCGTATTACATTAAAACCACACTATTCAAGTTATTCCTGTATAAAAATATTGAATTTACTCAGGTTTTCAAATGCTTTGTCCCTTCAACTGTCCACCCACTTTTCTTCAGGGGGCATGAAAGACTTCTCCTGACCCTACCTGCCGAGGGGCCCCCTTCTAACATTTTGTGACTTTTTTTATGTAATAATAGTAGAAATGCAGGTGAACTACTGTTGATAAAGCTTTTGGGGGCCAGGGAGGGATTTAACCCCCTCCTCCTGCACCTCACCCCTGGACAATTCACCCTTGAAACTGACTTACTGGATAGATTGACTGGCCTCTTCTTCATCCCCAGACATTATTCCCCTACCCATCAGTCTTTACATAGAAAAAAAATGTTGGAAAGCAAATTGCTGCTTGTATTTCGGGATTATTGACTTGTCTAATGTTAATCTGCTCGTTATCTGCAGATTACTAATTTCCTCTTTGCCCTACTTTCCTCTACTACTATTACTACAACAACAGGCTTAATGGTAGAAGCAGCAGCAGCTTTCAATTTTATAATAATCATTATCATTGAAATAAGCTGTATTAAAAAGAGAGTACTATTTCTTGTATATGGCAGAATCTCTTCCCTTCTCCCTGTTGAGAAAGGCAACCAAAAGAAGAACTGTTCCCCTTCTGCCATTAGCCAATCATTTACTTCGAGGAAAACAATAACAGCAGTAATGATCATCATGATGTACCTCAAGGGAATTTACATCATTGAAATACTTATCAACAACAGGTGTACGAGAAAAAAAAAGGATTCCTCAGAAAACTGAGCAACTTTCGAAAAGATGCTGGACATGTTCTCCAAAATACAAACTGTAAAATGGTTCTTTTTTTCCATTCAGTGATGTGCCCCCCTGCCCCCTGTTGGGAACGACTCCCTGCACTTTCACCATACCCTTGCAACCTTACAATAAAAATATATTTTGTAAAATGCCCTCTCTGAAAAGCTTGCCCTGCTCCAAATTGCCTCCTGCAACCTTGCTGGTTGGCAACCATAGTCTGGGAGCCCAGTATGCCTTTCTATTTACTATTTCATTCTATTTTCCAAAATCCTACAGCGCAACACCTTCAGTGTTCTGTAGAAAAATTGTTCACTGTATATGGTAGACTATAAGGGTATTAAGAGCACTACTGCTTACAGCAACTAATCCAAATCCCGTAACTGTCCATGTCCATTGGCTCCCTAATCATAATACTAGCACATTGAATGTAGTGCAATATTTGCACAGTTCTTTTTCTTTCCAATTAAATACCTGTCTTATATACCTGCATTCACAATATTTTGCATTCAATACAAAAATACTTGAAAAATGATTTTTTTTATTTTTCTGATAATTTATGAATGAAAATCAGCAATTTCTCTATGGCCTTATTTATTAGTAGGTACCTAACTGCAAGGTTTCATGCGTCCCAGAAGAGACAGACAATTAGTGCAAAGCTTTCGTACACCCTTGGTGTGACTTGAAATATGCACCTCCAATTACTTAATCATCTTTTAAATTTTACTCCACAATGATCAGTTATGTGCCCCGGTGAGGTCTAAGCCCTAGGCGGCTGCCTAGCTGGCTCAATGGTGAAGTTGACCCTGCTGTTCCCTGGTGGAGATTATTTGATTTATCTACCAACATAAACTCTATTTCAATATTCATCACTACTCAGCCCACTTTTACTGGTGTATTTATTTTAGCTTTCCCCACACCAAAACTGGAGCTTGAGTGATGTTAACACCAGCTTCTTGCACAAAGTGGTTTGACAAAAGCAATTCATTTTCAAATAATCAACCAACTGGAGCATACTTGAACGGCTCCTCCACAGGGAGTGAGGGTAGGACTGGCTCCATCTAAGATGAGGCAGGAGGCTGTCAGGTCACCAACAGCTTAACGAGAAACCTTGTACGTAACCGTACCCTTCCATCACCCTCATTCTTTTCATTCATGTTTTTACTTACTGCATTACTTTCCATCTTTCTTATTATCCACTAGTCGACCCCCTTCACGGCGTGTAGGCACCCCCTCCCCTGCCAAAAGTGTGACTGTCTACAAAGCCCGTACCTGTCTACCTTAGGCCTACATCACAGGTGGGAGGTTGCCTCTTTTGTTTCTTTCTTCCCTACACTATATATTGGATTATCCATCGACAGGTGGTTAGTGTAAGTCTTTGGTTGTCTCTCCTGAAAACTAGACTGACTGGTCGATGGAGAGAAAAAGAATAAAGGGTCCTCCCGGCCCGCATTTTGATAATCCACTATCAGCCCAGATGGCAGCCAGACCCAATAAATACTCAGCAAGCTTTGTAGGTGAGAGGTTGGGAGGGGAGGGAAGGAGTGGAGAGGGTTAATAGCTGACCCACGTGTATCTCTAAGCCCGTTCTGACAACACAATATGCTTGTATGACTAAGTAGTATTAGCCTTGTGCCAGGGTTCAATAAAATGCTTGGCACACGATTCCCTTTGTTCTGCTATCTCTTTACCAGTCTGTTGAAAGAAAGATGTAGGAATGTCTGAACTTATTTTAAAAGCAATCAATAATGCTATAAGGTACCTTGTCTCATACCAAACAGTTCCATTCTATTAAAAAAATATTTCTATGAAAATGTTCTGGAATATTTGATATAAACTAAGCTTAGCTCAGTCTGGCACACGGCCATATAGATGGGGCACACAGTGAGGAGCAAGCTAACAATGCCGTAGTAATGATACGCTTGGTGAGTTCACAAACTATTACTCCACACCAAAGCATCCCCCAGTAATTTGATGTAGATTTACAAATCTGATATTCTTTCTAGTTTTAAAATAATGATGAAGATCTGATTTTACCCTTTATTTCTTCTTTTTTCTTGGTTATAAAACTTTTGCCTGTTGATAAAGATCCCAAACAATGGTCTCAGTTGTTGCTGGTGATTTGATGGTCAAGTCCAAATCCCTTCTACTAATGACTGAAACTGGCAGATCTTGAGAGACTGAATAGATCTGGCTACAATGGTTGATAGAAGGAAGCAGCTATGACTCAATTTCAATGAGATCAAAACAAAACCTGTATTAGAGAACAGAAATTTAGTTAAGCTCCCAAACTGGACCTTTCCAATCAGACTATCCACTAACTTCTCTTTGAGAACTACCATAATTTGAATCTAAAAACTAAGAAAGACAATAATACAATTTTTTAGGGCATATTTGTGTCTTCCAAAACTTCAACATGAGGGATATTTTGATAAATTAAGAATGTAATCCATTGGTTGAATTTGTTATTACCAATCTTGTTTTGCCAGAAAATAGGGCGGACAACACTAGTAATGCATTCCCCCTCACACACACACTCAATAAGTGGCAATTTACAAAATGTTTAACAGTTCCTTTGGGTAATTGGTTTCAGCTTGGATATATTTGGGATGCTGAATAACAGTCTTCATCACAATGTCCATCTCTAAATTGGCAGCAAATTGTATTAAGTCAAACGAGTTATCAAAAACAATTGCCACATGTATGTACCTTCCCCCCAAAACACTGTTGGAACCAGCAACTCACCCCTTAGCCTTTAGCCATTTTTATTCACTATCTCGACTCCCCACTGACCAATGGGCAGGCTGCTGCGGCACAATGGAATACTTTTTGCTCACGTTCTTCTCCCATGACTGATTCTGTTGGGCGCTCTATCATCTCTCAGTGTCGACTCTCCACCAAAAAGCCATTTCTATTCAGGACAGACGGATGATCTCTCATTCTCTTCAGAGAGCATATTGGCTAGACACCAGATGCATTGCTGTCATCCATCCTGAATCGCAAAATATAGCCCTCTAGTTTAGTACAGCTTTCGTGATTCAATGAAGCTTGTAGATTTCCCCCAACAAATTACAGGGAAAATATACAGGCAATTGGAAGAAGAGAGATTAGATGATTTGCATTCATGAATTTGTTTCTTACTAATATCCTCATCTTATGGCTTGTTCTATTACAGGAACATTTTTATGATTCCTCTAATCATTTTCAGACATCTTTATGAGAGTTCGAAATAGAACAATCATTGATGGGAAATGAATGGTTTGCTGCTTTCTGACCAAGTGAAACACCAGCTTGTGGGGAAATCATGAGGAATAATCAGAGAGAAATTAGATTTATGCAGTACACTGTATTTGGACTGGGAATAAAAAACAAAATTACTTGTATAATTTTGGTTCAACTTCACACATTTCCTTTCGATGATTACTAAGATGGGCACAAAACAAAGAAGCATATATTTTATTTATTGACTCCAGGGTACCACTTGTGGACGATTTTATTCATGTGTAGATTTATTCAATATAATCGTATAGTATCCATGAAAAAAATGACTGGATTATTTATGTATGGATTGGCACTTCTAACTAGAATCATAGTATCTGAGCACTCTGCCAAGGATCAAGATGTCACTCCCTGACCCTGTTCCTAGGATCAGAGTGTAGTATCTATGGTTTAGAATTGTTTTTCATGTCTGGATGACATATGATTAAAGTGTTCTCTCTGGAACTTCTTCCTGGTATCAAAGAATGGTATCTGTGTGTTCATTGAAAAGTGTTACATCATCATCATCATCAGCCTTCTAGCATTCCCAAAATTTGCCAGACAACTTTATCATGGGTGTTCCAGAGCCAATACTCTCTGAATTTTTCCATCTTGTTACACCATCTTACTTTCTGTCAGCCACAATTTTGCATATGATCTCTGGGGATCTACGTTATGAGTTGTGATATCCAGCAGTTGTCTGCCATTTTTGTTGCATATCCAGCCCATTGCTATTTGAGTTTTTTAATGGTTTTCATGGTATCTCTGACTCCTGTCTTTTTTCTTATATACTGTATTGTCATATGATCTCTCCTTGTGAGGTTGAGCAAGATTCTCTCATGTATATGTTGCATGGTCCTCAGTTTGAGGGTCAATCTTTTGGTTAGGTTCCATGTTTCAGCTCCATAGGTGACTAGCGGAGGATGCATTTTTTGCATACTCTTTTTTTTAGGACTAGTGGGATTTTCTCGTTCTTGAAAGTCAAGCTTACTCTATTGAAAGCTTGCCAACCTAGTGTGATGCTTCACTTGATTTCTTCTTCTTTCAAGGATTTCATGGAGATTCATTGTCCTTGGTAGATGTACTGGTCTACTTCAGCTCTGCATTTTTGATTTTGATTGTTGTGTCTTTGTTCTCAACGTGTTTTTGGTACATTACTTTCGTTTTGTTGAACTTCATGTAGAGACCAACTTTCTTGCTTTCTTCATTTAGTTCGTCTAGCATTATTCAGAGATCATGAAGGTCCTTAGAAAAGAGGACAATGTCATCAGCAAATCTGACATTACTTAAGTATTATCCGTCTATTCTATTTTGTTTGTGTTACCAGTCTATATTTCAGAAGATCAGCTCTAGGCAGACTGTGGAGAGTTTTGGTGAGTTGGTACCACCTTGTCTCACTCCTTTTTTTAGTTGAAAAGGCTCAGAGTCTTTCTGTAGCCTAATGTATACACACACAAAAAATATATATATTATCCGCACACATTGTATTTTATATGTGAATGATATGGGAAAAAAAAGAGAAAGATATCATATTGTCATAAAATTAATTATATATTTATGAAGGATAAGTAAAAATTCACCCACACAAGAGACGTTGAAAATAAACCCTGTCATTAATTTTTGATGAATTAAATGAAGACATAATGAAACTCATTTGATTCCAACTGAAAACTGTTTTAAGCTTCAGTTCAACTAAATTGATTTGTTTTCGATGTGACTGGACAGTCCTTATGTTACTTCAGAGGAACTGTCACATATCCTCCTTACATATAGTTATGGAGGAGGTGAGAAGGCACAATGATTACTGACACAAAAAACAGAAATGGTGAAGGAGCTTGAATTCAGGTTATTGTTTATTTTGTAATGATTCACTCAGGAAAGGCATGTAAGCGGTTCTCCCTGTGCTCTGTTGTGATGCCAGATATTTTGTCTTGTCTCGGGCATGTCACAATGTTTGATAGAGAAGTAAGTTGATAAATGAGCATTTGAGCAAATCGCTCTCCCATAACTACCTAACCTGCTCAGGCAGTATAGCAAAAAGTTCTTAACCCTTCCTGTTAGTCAGAGGTGACAAGGTACAGTGTATACATATATATATATATATATATATATATAGAGAGAGAGAGAGAGAAAGAGAGAGAGAGAGATATGAGAGAGTTTGAGATGGATTGATTGTGTATATACATTATCTATACACTCTTATAACAATAAGAACAATTTTCTTTTATGTCTACAGAAATTTCTCATTACAATGTAAATAACGAAATACAAGACAATAATTGTAATGACCAAGATGAATATCTATATAAATTTCAACAAGTAAACATATTATATATAGAGAATATATAGGAATTTTTAAAAACCAAGAAGTAATCTACTATTAGTAATCTAGAAAACATCAGAATAATTATAAAACAAGGAATGTTTAAAATTCAAAATCAGTATGCTGTAGAAAAAATACACACACACACATGGATCGGGGATAGAATCACATATATTTTTGAGATTATTTGATAACCACATAAGTGGGAAACAGATTTTTTGTGAGAATCCATTGGTATATTATATTCCCATTATATCTGTACATATAATACTAAAAGTCTGACTCTGACTAAGTAGCCAAAAGAGTGCATTGTAGCCAGATGTATTAAATAAAGATACCCTTAAATTTCATCGATGTAATCATAATAGTATTTGTGTGGAGGGGGGGGTTGCATCTATGCTCACCCCCTATCTATATTATAATGAGAATATTCCACAAGAATGATGAATATTAAATGATAATTATGGAGTAGTCTCCCTTATTCATCTATTTGCAATTGCGTTAAAAAAAAAAATCCAAGTTTATTCTGATCCCATTAGATTGTACTAATTTTCTTTCAAAGGGTGACCCAACAGGTCACAGGGTTGTCTAGTATATATATAAATCCATTTTCCCAAAGAGCAAAAATAGGCACTGATGCTGAAGAAGAATTAAATGTGATGACTACTCGGAGAGAATTGCTAAGAATTGGATTCTCTTTTGCTCACTGTTCGTGGGAAGTATTGATCTGTCCAAAGAGACCGGTGGTCAGTTGTAAAATGGCTGCTCACCGATCGTGTGTTGCCCAAGTCTTGTACAGAGCAAAGACCGTTGCCCCAGGCAAAGTGTGTGTGTGTGTGTGTCGGGGGGGGGGCACATCACATTGCCTGTTGCAGACATAATCAACAGCAAGATTGAGTTACATTCTTTTTTTTTTTTGCTTGATTTTGATTTGGTATTTGCTCTGAGATTCTCAAGACACACTTCACATCCCACTCCCCTTTCTCCGAAGCAGCCATCTTGTTTATTTAACAGAATAGAAAGGCAACTCAGTGCACGTTGTACATTGTTTGTTCTTGAAGACTAAACTTCATCAGAACCTTTCTTTTTCATCATCCTTACATGAGGCATCATGAAGTGTGCAAAATTTAACAGATTCTATGCAACACCACTTGACCAAAATAGAAAATCCCTATTTGTAACATTACAAATATTTCAAAAATACAAGCCCTCAAAAAAGGTATGGGATAGTGAAATAGTTATCTGCAGGGAAAGCTGAATCAATGAATTGTTTCAATTGCAAATGGATCAATAAGTCAATAGCCCAATTTCAATCTTAAATTTTCACTGTATAATGTTCAATTTATGTGATTTGTAGAGAAACCTTGGGTTCAGCGCACTGATAAGAAATGATATTATGTTGAAAAAAATATATGCATAAAACAAACGAACCCAATCCCACATCCAGATATCTTGATGAAAAATATTCTTATCATTCATATACCATGATGGTTGACAGAGATGAATGTTCATGTGAACAGTTGAGTAAACCACCCCCCTATAGTTACCTTACATGTCAATGCACTCGCCAGAAAAGCTGTTTCAGCCATTGTCAGCCTTAACAGGGACGAATAATATTATCAAAATATTCACTTATCTAATAGATATATTATAACTTCGGCTATGATAGCTTATAAATGTGATTGCACATGGTATTTTTATTTATTTATTCTGCTCAACTTTGGTGCCACTTAATCTCCAACAGTATTTTAGATACCAACACCATTCCAATGCTCATTGGTATGTCTTATTTTGCTTACATATAGTTTTGAAAAAAGTTAATCATTCAAAGTTTTACAATGTGACTATAATGCTAAACTGGACCTTTATTTCTGTCATTTGTATGGAAGTGCAGTTTCAAAGTATCCATTTAGTTCCCTTCTGAAGGTTTTGAAATCTTTTTTTGACAGCAAATGTTTGTGCTTTTATGTGACACAAACAGATTTGCAGTTCCTCCATGAAATACAATTGGTCTAGTCATTTTCTCGTGATAATTGTTAGTCATCGCACAAGAGCAAATCTTGAACCCACATTGCTTTTCTCAGTATTCCATACTATGGTCAGTTCTTCTACCTCTTTAGTTGTTTACTTGATGAATCCTTTCAAGACTATCCTATTAAAGTTCTTAATGCTTGAATCGAAATGTCCCAGTAGACTTCTAACAGAGATCTACTGGACATATATATCCCAGCAGTCATAGAAGCCTCTGGATATACAAGTCCCAGAAGACTCAAAGTTGAGAGGATTTTATTTTTTTTATCTCGATAATTGAATTGGTCTAAATAGCATTGTTTTGTGGGACCCTAAATTCCTATTAGCGATTTGATATTTTTATCAAGAGAATTCTCGGTACATTCTAATGAATTATGTGTGGCTGCTTCGGTCATTCCCTTCAAAACCCACAAATTTATTTCATACAATGACCATAATTTTGTAAGTCATGATTTTTCAACTTCTTTCTGATGACAAAACCTGTTTTTACCTTTGATTTTTTCCTATTCCCCATTGAGCTGGATGCCTGTGAGGAGGGATTAGGTTTTGTACAATTTTCATTTCACTTTGATAAACGTTTGCACTGCTTCTCAAAACCATGACTAATTTTTCATTATCATATCTTCGTCCTTCTAAGAATGCTCAACCAAATGAGATAGTGGCAATAATTTATTTATGGTCATCTCGCATTTGGGAATTGTACAGTTTTCATTTATTTTACTAATTCATGATTTTGTTTTTTGTTTATCAGAATTTCAATTATATTTTTTGCTATTATTTCTGAATTTTTAACTTGAATTTCCGTGATCCATTTGAAAATCAAGAAGAGGAGGTTATCGAAAGAATAATATTGGCCTGAAATATCCAAATTTTATTCATTATTTATGCCCTTTTTAAGTGCTGAAATCATTTTTCAAGAGAAAAAACAATTCAGAATATTTGGAAATATTAGGCAGAAGGAAAAACATTATGACAAGTGTTTTTGATTTGTGAGATTTTATGAGAAAGGATTTGTTGAGAAACAAATGTTCAACTAAGAAAACCCAGAAGATTTTGCAGTTAGGTATAAACAAAGAGATCTAAATTGAAATGTAAAAGTGACCTTCAAGTTTAGAAAATAAGATGAATGATTGTAAAAGCAAAGTTTTTTTTCTGTTAAATACAGAACCAAATGCAAACAGGTCTGCTTAATCCCTCAATAGAAATTTCACATGACCAAAATCTTTTTGCAACATACTGTGTTGGGAGTGATCAATTAAAAAATTGCAAAAAGGGGTGATCAGCGAATAAATTACTTCTCTTGCCTTCTGTTGGGCAATAATCACTAAAAAAGTCAAAATTTTCTAAAAAATAAGGGACCCATTTAGCATTAACTAACATTGTAAATTGAAGCCCCTCTAAAATAATGGTGGGGGTAAAAAAAAACAGAAAAAACTTTTTTCTAGATATAATAAGGAGTAAATGTATAAATTCCCAGCTCTCTAGATCCACTGGTGCAGCCTGTATGCACGATAGAAAGCCAGCCAAAATTACTTCAAAACTGAAGAAACCTACGTTGACAGTTTTGGTTGATGGTATTCTAATAAATGTTTGTAATGTTTACCAGAAATGAATAAATGCAATGTATCATAATTCGAACATTTCCTGTAAAATATCCAAGGAAAGTCTCTAAGAGCATGTCTTTGCATTCAATATTATATTCTAATGTTGGTTTTGTGTCACTGTCAAACTACAATAATCCAAGTTGGCCACCGATCTCCAGACCTAATCCTCTCTTTCATGAGGCCTTCATCTATAATTCAGACGAGGAGGGGAAAGGGAGAGACCTGCAATTACAATACACCAGTATTTTTTTCATTTCATTCCCTTGAGATTTGTGTAGAACAAGGAAACAAAACAAGTCCTTTCCATATTTATCCAGTTTTTAGTGCAGATAGGAAACACAATCAGCTTTGCACATTAAGAAACATCTACAAAGGAACACTCTTCGAAAATTGAAACAAGAGTTATATTCTAATTCTTTTCAGAGATAGTTTATTAATCATATATACAGGCTATCAGGACAACTGCCCCTGGAATAATTGCCCCCATAGGACAACTGCCCCCCCTCACCATAATAAATTACTCTTGACAATTACCTCCAGGACAATTTCCCCATGGACATGATCATTTACATAGTCAACTACTTCATTTCCACGAATGTCAACACTTTGGCTTCACAAGTTGCTAGGGAGCTATTGGGGGGGGGCATTCATCAGAGAATCCATTTACAGGAATTCCCTGTTTTTTTTAAGTTTGCCTTACGCCACTTTAATATTCAGCATTTATTTGCCAGCAAGCTATTATAAAGGCAGAGTGCGTCCTTTCCCTCTCTCTCCTAC
Source organism: Thysanoteuthis rhombus (assembly GCA_963457665.1). Lineage (NCBI taxonomy): Eukaryota > Metazoa > Mollusca > Cephalopoda > Oegopsida > Thysanoteuthidae > Thysanoteuthis > Thysanoteuthis major. The sequence continues at coordinate 50,913,509 of OY735219.1, read as the reverse complement.
ACCCTAATCTCCAGTAGCTCCCACCAGCCCAACCTCCAACAGATCAGTCTAACATATTATCACTATTTTTTTTGGTCTGGGAATGCTCAAAGATCTTCCCATATGCACAGTAGTAATGATCTCTTAGACTAGCTCACTAATCATAATAACATGGCAGAGCACCTAACTTTTGATAGATATAATTACAAACAATAGCCTAAAAATAGGAAGAATGAGCCAGCATTCTTATCTCAAGAGACATGCACAGTCAAGCGGTAAATGTAAATTTTCCCCCCATTTATCATAGTGGCAATTGGCCTGAGATTGACAAAGACTTTGTTCCTCTTTGGGATAATCTGTACATGGCTTCCTTGCTTGAATAAAAACGCTGATTGGAAAAATATGAACAGAGAAATATTTATAAAGAAATAAGTCTATTTTCAATCTGTTTTTTACTCCTTTTCTCATTTGTAAGTAAAACAAATGTTTGACTTGGTACCTACAAAATATTGCTTCAATTTGTTATGAACAGTAACTATGTGATATATATTTGAAGAAGTTTGTAACAGCTATAAATGTACATGAGAAATAAATTTAAATGGAGAATTCAATCATGTTTCATGATGCCGGATATGCTGTTATTAACATCAATCCTAGGTAATTCATGGCTACTTTCAGCCTGAGCAATGCTTGTATATATGTTAGGCAGTACTGCATTTATTAAAAATGTATACTTAGGTTTCTGTTGTATTCAGGCAGTTTTTTCACATGGTCTTACATCAGGACTTAAAAATTCACTACTTCAAAGCTGTTAATAGTGTAAATAAATGTTTGTGTCAAATCAATTTCATCAGGGGTTTCATTGAAAAGTGACTGAACTCCTGATAGTGGAATAGTCTAGTATTTAAAGATTTTGTGAGCAAAGTATGCTTTATCTCACTTTTACTTCGTATCATATAGAAACAAAGGAACAAACAGAAAAAGTCTCAATATCCATTATATTGTAGATAAATAATTTCCTCCAACATACTATGAGATTGTAAAAATCATAATCGTATCCTAGATAACATGAATGAAAATTGACAATATTTTCCTCAAACAAGAATGAATATCATGTAAATGCTTGTAAATAAAATTTGATATTGATATTCAAGCCCACTCCTCTTGATGGTGGGGCTGAGGAGATAGACAGAGAGGGGTGGACTCGTTCTTTTTTTTTATTGTGTCAAAGGCTCTCCCTGCTTTTACAGCAATGACACCGATACCAAGCAGCACTAACAAAGAACTCGAACACTCTTTGTTTATTGTTATGTAAAAAAGTTCACGGTTCACATTTGTTAACACTTACCCTCCTCCAGTTTGTGAAATATGAACAATTTTTATCCACAGATCTTGAATGAATCCTTAAAAGATGAATTCTTGTTTAGTTTTTCATACTTTTCTTTTCAGATTTTTCCCAAGAAATTATTATGGTTTTCTGTTTTCCTTTGTTAGCCTTGAAATATCTTTGCATTTCCAAAATAATGTCAGAGTTATGTCTGAGCAATTTGAAGCCTTGTTATGTTGTGTTTTTTTCTGGACCCATCTGACTCGGCTCATTTGAGTTCATTTAAAAAAAAAAATATAAAAACAAACCCATCTTGACCCTTCATCTATTTCTTTTGTGATTTCTCTCAGAACTTAGCAGGCAGACTGGGGATAGGGAGTAATTGACTCTAGAACTTTCGTGAAGTTAATGGGGTGATAGTTCTTGAAACTGCTCTAAATAGATTCAGCTTTGTTCGAACTAGAAAATCACCTTGACAAGCAGATATTAACAAACCTTTCTTTTGTACTTTGTAGAAAGGAAAATTAAATCAAAACTTCCCATCTAAATTCTGTTCAAATGAAAAATAGTTTTTATTTTTATTTGGCTGTTAAAGCTGCTTTCAACTTTCTGTATATATATATATATATATTTATATATATATATATATATATATATATATATATATATATATATATATATATATATGTATGCCCAAATATACATGTGTATGTCTGTGTGCATGTTTGTCCTAGTATATTAAATGAATGTGAGTTAATGTATGTCTACGAATGTAAATGTGTATATGTAAATGCCCATTGATGAGCACATTATGTGGCTGTTATTGAGAAATCAAGCTACACGCTTGGCTTCTTTGATGAGCAGATCACAAAGACTTGACCCAGAAAGATTTATTCACAAAGGCTTTTTGCATTTTGTAAAGATCCACAACAACAACAGAGCTTCATGCTTCAAGATGAAGCTGCTGATACTTGATGTTGATGGCAGAAGGAGGAAGAAAAATACTAAACAGGTTGCCTTCTGTAAATGGGACGATCAGAAATGAACAGATCTCATGAGGGTGTAGCTGGAGATTTGGGGGGGCCAAGGGTACTCCTACAAAATTTAGTGCAGTGGTTCCCAACCTGCGGGCTGAAGACTGCTGAAGGTCTACAAAGATATTACTAGGGTTTGGTGAGCAGACCTTTCAAAAGCCTGGGGTCTATGAGCCCGTTCAGTAAACGCAGTGAAGTAGCTAGAGATTTGAGGATCCGGATGGGGGCCTTGGCTCCTTTAAGGCCCCCACCCTCTATCATTCAGTGAGTTTTATTATTGTATAATGTTAATAGAAATGCAGTAGGTGAGCTACTATCCATAAAGCTTTTCGGAGAGTCAACCTCCCACCCACTCACCTCATTCATGGCCCACGGTGGGATGATTTAAAATCACTCTCCCCACACACACCCCTGAGCTACTCTCTTGAACATATCAGATTGATTTCAAAGAAATTTGACTATTTATACTTGATGAGTGTTCACAAGCGGCCTGTGAGGAGGAGGAGGAGGAGGAATAGACTGATTATAACCGATATTAACTTCATAATGTTTCCAAGATCGTTTATTTTGATTTGATTAAAGCGTAAAATGATCAGAGCTCATTTATCGATTGAGTAGAAAATGCTAGATAAAAAGCTTCCGTAGGTGGAGACCAAACGTCTGAGTGTCATTGAGAAATTAATTTTTAATTAATGATTTCAAACATGAAAGGAAATGATTTTGTCCACATTATTCCTGAAAATAAAATGCTACAGCATCAAAATAGATTCACAAATCTATCTTTTGCCAACACTTCCCAAATTGCAATTAAGTCTAGCAGTCATAAAAGAAGGCATGTTCAAAGAAGCTTTCTTTACACAAAGCCTATTCGTTGTTTGGACACAAGAGAGATTAATACTCGATCATTAATTTCTTCGCATTTTAAAAACAAAATATGGTGGTTCATTAATTCATTTTAACATTATTTTTTTTTCTCTGATGACTTTTGGATCCCCGCCCCTATTACAGCCCCCATTATTGTTTGTTTTTTTTTTCGGGGGGGGGGGGGCTTAATTGCTAGAACTATATTTATGCATATATATGAATGAACAATATCTTTTTTAACTTTGTCAATAGAATAAAATATATCTACCCTTTAGACTATTTAAGGGAGGATGCTTCATTGCCAGAACTTGGAAGATCATGTTTAAAATGGCCACTGTGGGAGGGGTTTGTTGAAATGATCCTAACTTTCATTTAATCTTCAATTAATTTGTCACAACAGAACAAAAGCACAGACGATTAAAAGAATGTGTAGCTTCAGGAAAGTTGATTGTCAGGTTGATTGCAAATAAGTTGGACGATTTTATATTTGGCTTATGGATTAAGATCTTACAAAGGAAGCAACCTCTAATTTTGACTTTCTTCTTTTCTTCTTTCTCATTTTTGCTTATTTTCCTTTCTTACTACATCCCAAGCCAAAAACTCCTCTTGCTGTGAATTCCCAGCAAAAGTTGATGAAAACCTTTTCCGATGTTTTAATATCCAATCACACAGTAGGCTCTCTTTCTCCTTCTTCGAGTTGAAAGCTGTTATTCAGTTCGATAACATTCAGAGTCAGACCCTCCGTCCCCCTCATCGTTGCCTTCCTCACCGAATGTGGTCAATGGAGTTGTTGGTTGTCTTGCTTCATTTCCTCCCATTTTATCAAAATAGCCCAAGCCAAGGGCAAACTTGCCCCCTTCCCCTGGCCACACCCAAGAAACAACAATTAAATCAAACCCAGAACACAACACAAACATCATTTCCATCCCAATGTCCCATGTTTCCTCCAGATCCAACAATAATGACTTTCTTCTCATTCAATCGGATAAAAGAAAATTGGAAAATTCATTTTAAATTCATGCAAATTATTGGCTCTAATTGGAAAATCATAAACTTATCCGAATGAAACATTCATAAAATATATCATACTGAAGTTGGGCACCTCTTCGTGATGTAATGGTTAACAAGCTGGTCTAGCAGATCATTCATAAGGAGTTTGATCCTCACTGAATACCCACAAATAGATGGCCAAGTGCCAAAACTGAACTAAGCTTAGTAAATACGGTACATATCAGCATATATCAACCCCAAACTAAAGAGTTTGGTCCAATAATCGTCAGATAAGTTGGCTCTCTATCATAAGGAAGCATTGAGTTCATCAGTGTCAATTTCATAGGGTCTAAACTGACTAATGTGATCCATTAGGGAAAATGCTTTATTCTTAAATAGTCAACATATATGCTGTTATATACAGTAACTATACTTCTATCAAAGTTCTCTGATAAACGACAAAAAAAGAAACTGAAATGAGTTATTAAATCAAGAAAATCTTTGATGATTTTCTTGTCTTACAAAATTGGTTGCTTATCCTCTTTGGCAAACCATAACTTTCCTTTGTTGGTTCCTTACACGCATGCATGCAGTTGCTTATCAATCACTTAGAGACAACCAGTCGACACTGGAAGTTTGTTTTTTTGGAACGGGGCACAAATCGCAGATTCAATGTGCATCAAACCATGACTATTTTGGGAGAAGTCCTCATTTCTACAAACAAATCAGCAATAATGGCTATTTACAAATGGTCACATTATTTTTTATTGATTTCTCTCTTGTATATTTATTCACTATAATTTGTCTGGGCTACTTATCCAAACAGACATATTTGCTTTGTTCACATCTCTCTCTCTCTCTCTCTCTCTCTCTCTCTCTCACACACACACCCACACATACACACACACACACACACATACACAGCAATCTCACAATTAATAATCTAATCACGATTAAAAATTTTTTTTTTAAAGTTAGATATTCCAATTCATATGAATTTAAACACTAACAATGTATTCTTATTTCACTTTTTCATTTGTCAAAATTTTATGGCCAACTAATTTTTAACCCATAAATTTGTTTCCATAAAATCACATACATCACGTGAGAAATTTAATATAAAACATTGGGGTCAAGTGTAAAAAAAAGTAACATATTATAATATATTACTAATTTTTAGCAACAATAAGTGAGGGTCACACAATATTCAAGATCACATTGTTCTTGAGTAAATACATAAGTAAAAAGCTACCTTGACTTAAACATAGGAATTAGCACATTGCATGCTCTATTTGAATTAATGGAAGTTGACTATATTTATTTAGTGAATGTATGTGTGTCTGCTCTTTAACCATAACTCAGTAGATTAGAGTGAGTTGAGCAATCATTAAAAAGCAAAACAAAAGCTGACAAGATGTAGAATTGGCATCTATTCCACTTGATTGAGAAAAAGTAATATCCGCCACCCAACCCCATGTACAATATGTTCCTCTTTCGTCTGAGTATATTTACATAAGTAAATTGCTTAATTGCAACACGAGAGAATCTGTTCACACAAAACATAAGAATGAAATCTTCTAGTTCTCTTGGGGGTGGGGAGATCTCTATTGAGGACAATCCACTTGTGTTTAAACTCTGAAATGTAAATTGGTTAAGTGTTAATTTGGAAGGGATGTTACCATTTTTTGTTTCTCTGAATCTCAAATATTCCTGGAGGAGGGGAACAAGAGAGAAGGGGTGCTGAACAAACAGAATCAGAGAAAACAATGATTAAGGCTTATTGAAATTAGACTCAAAATTAGATACGGAGGAAATTAGTTTTCAACAAAAGCACGAAACAAATCCGTTTATTTGAAGAAGTCGTCTCCTGCATCCAATTAATTACGTTATTTTCTTATAATTCTCGTCAAAAAAAGAATTTTTCCTTTTTTCATTCATTCAGTTTTCACTACGTTTTATTTGCCGGTGAAAGTGATTTGACCTTAACTATCATCTGTATTCCAGTCAGTCAATCGTCTCTCACCCCCCACCACCACCATATGGTGAAACACGACAAAATTCTACTTTTTCTTTAAATGCAAATTTGAAAATCTGTTGACTTGAGATCTTTATGTTGAGATGCAACAGTTTCCAAATTCATTCACCAAGAAGCAACCATTCTTCTGTCTAAGTTCAAAGCGATTGTACCTTTGTCTTCAACCCAAATGACTAAAAAGACTGATTCACACAAGATATACAGATTACCAAGTTTCTATTTACATCAAGCATAAAGGGAAATTTAACTCTTGAATTCATAAACCACTTGTAATTGATGGTGGAACTCTTCATTGAATAGTGCAAAAAAAGTGGAACTCAACTGTGAATTGAATTTAAGAACATAAAAATTCACTAAATTTTCAAAGGGAGATAATTTAAATCAGAGGTTATTTCCCTCAAAAATTACTTTTCAATGATTCACTTCAATCTGGTCATGATTTCCCATACCATCCAATCAATCTGATGAGTCCATCAAGTAGAAACTTTTCTATTCTTATACTTCAACTTTTTGGATTTTCAGTTTGGCATTTTTTTTTTTCATTTCAATAAAGATTTAGATAAAAACAAAAACAAAACTGGAAAACACTGAGAGAGCCAATGCCTTTATCGCATAAAGAATTGTATGAAAATCAGTTCATTTATAGCTACTATACAGGGACTGCAAAAAATTGCTGGATCCTCTCTTCCACAAATGTCATAAAAATTCATAGAGGACTTTTGGAGATATTGTGTGGACAAACAGACGCAAGTGAACTCATACTCCATTCTTTATCAGAGATAACCTTTCTCAACAAAGATGCTGATTCTTTACATGGTTCATATGAACAGTGTTTGGATGGATTCAATAAACCAAACTCATTTGATGCAAATTCCTTGGTTGAAATAGAAGACAATATCTGCAGCTTCAAACTTCTAAAATTAGAAGGCAGAAAATAATCCTACAGAATCAGAATTGAGTAGTTTCTATTCCAACTTTTGTTCAGACAATCTAATCACTTCTTCCCATCTTTGATGTTAACACACCATTTTGGCCGATTAATTCTACAGACGAAACATAGTGTTATCATCAAAGATGAGAAGAACAGATTGGATTGTCTAAACAAGAGTTGAAATGTTAATGACTCTTCTCAGTGATAGGCAATAAGTCATTTCCTTTTAAACTGTTTTGATAGCAATTCTAATTCATTCCCTCAGAACTATTTCATTCTACCCCTTTTCACTTTTTTGTGAAATGGATTTTTGTGTCTATAAGTTCCAATTAACTCTCAAATTCATACTTTGAAATTACAAATCTCAAATCAAGGGAAAGAACTCCAGATCAGAGTTACTTCCCTTGCACTTAAAAGCAATTTTTTTTTTTGATTCAATTCGATTTTTAAAATTCTATTCATTGAAGAGAGCTATTGCATTTAGGAGCAGTTTCAAGTGGTTCATGAATTTAAGAGTTAAAATAGAAGGAATCTCCGCCTCCCTGACCAGAAATATGTAGAACCTAAGCTCAACTCGGATATCTGCGCCAAGATGGGGGTGGGGATTGAAGGCTGGACAACGCATATAGCATCTGTGGGATATATAAAGGGCGGGGAGGAAGTAAGGTGACAGCTCTTGTAGGGGCAAGGATAGGTTAGTTCCAACTGCAGAAAGGTCAAGGACATTAGCATCCTTGTTGAACAGCCCATATCAAGTTGAACTTCTTCCACATGTAATGCATCATTTGGTATGCCAGCCACGTATATTCATATTATTTACCTTTTATTTACTTGTTTCCACTGGCAGACATACCTCAAAATAGCAGCTGGATACGCAATAGGTCAACGAGTCTGTCCTTTTCTTTCGTCTGAATTCAAGCAGTATAGAGGAAGGAATTTCACGCATCACACGCCTACCATCAATACATTAACCTTTCATCTAACGCCATCAATATTTGTTCTTTATTTATTATCACCATTGTTTTAGCGCAATGAACTTTGCAAAATCACTAAGTGTTGTCAGCCATCAATTTGCAAAGAAACAACAAATCATTTGCTTCGATTTTCTTCTCATCGTGTAATTATTTGATTCCCTTATGTTTCTTCTTTTTTTCTTTATCTACATTAACTCTTGAGTTCATAAATCGCTTGTAACCTTCCCAAACTCAATGGAACTCTTCAATGAAAAGAATTTTTTAAATGGAATTCTTTTGTGTAAGAAGCTATTCCCCTCTTATTTGAGATTTTATTTTATTTTATTTAAATTTAAGAGTTATGTTCAGACTTAACACTATTCAAAAAGAACTAAGTAATATACAAGCTAATTTTTGCATTCTCTTGTAATGAAGAAAAACCTAATTCTTTCCATTGACTTTCAGCTATTCAGGTGGAATTCTAAAACATAGTGTAAATGATAATTCTTTTGGTACAGTTTGATTCTATTTGAATAAAGACATCTTCATCATTATTAGTTAATTCTTGTGGAAAAAAAATCATGTATACATCTAAGTTTTTAGATTATTCTTTTTTTAGAAAAGAAACTACTGAATTTGTTTCAGGGGAAGTGTCCACTGTTTCAGATGGTGGATAGTTTTTACCAGCAAAATTCTTACCTCAAATAGGCAGAATCTATTGTTACAGTCAAACAAACAGAAAAATTAACAGTCTTCATATACTGCTCTTGATGCAAAAAGTTAAGATTTTGAATGAATGAATATCAGCATAATATTAACACTTAAAAGTGGAATTTTTTTATTCAGTCACCATAATTTTGTAATTCTTGACTGCATACATATTTTTTGGCCATCTTTTATTTTATAAAAGGTGTAGAGTGGCCAAACTGTTAATAGCACAGAAAATTGAATGAGAGGGCCGAGTTCAAACTTCAGCTGAGACAGTTTGTGTTCATTTTCCACAAATGCACTCAGGAAAAACATGAATCTGTTACTTCTATCTCCAGCTATTGGTGAAAAGTAGGGCAGACTTAGCTTTCTAGCCATGATTGGCAATGAGTCTAGGGAACACCCAACTCTGATTTCAAATCAGCCTGAAGAGGGATTGACTCTGTCAGGCTCTTGACACACCCATGATTGAATCATCTATGGTGCCCCATTGACTCTACACTGGTTTACAGGATAGGTAAATGTTAGATAAAAATATTATTTTATTCTTATGAAGAGGATTTTTCTTTATTGCTAGGTTCTATGTCATCAAACTTTCTGCTTATGTTTGTTTATGGCATTCAATAAGAGAAACACAAAATATTGATGTTTTATTTACGCAAGAGATTTTTATTAAAATGTAAACTTGTAATGACTCAATTGCACTCAGATCCTGTCTTCATTGAAGCGTTATTATCTCATTGTTCGACAAACTATTTATTTATCCATGAAAAACTCATTAGGTATTCGTCTTTTGTTCAGCTCGTCATTCTCACACCAGACCCTCCATTGGGCAACATGCAATGGGGAATAAAAAGACAAAGTGACAAAGGAATTATCTACAATTTTTTCTAATCCTCTCTCAACAGCAGCCGGTTTACATTAAAAGAGGGTTTTGTTTGGTTTTTGCGATATTCTCACATGGGTCATAGGTTACATGGTCAAAATTTCATGGGATCATTTTTTCCGGACAACTTTGATTATGAAAAATAAGAATATTTTAATGCCATTTTTCCTCAAAATATTTTTTTTTAAAATCTTAGTATATATAATATACATCTCAAATATCTGTAACAAATGAGTTCACAAATATACATGGAGGGTGTGTTCCTACCAGAGAGATATTAAGAAAAGAAGAGCCACATCTGTCACGCTTGGAGTATCAGTACCTCCTACCCTTTTATTAAACTACATTTCCTTTCTCCTCCCCGCACCATTCCAAAGAATATTTTTTTTATACTTGGTTTTAAATCAATGTTTATTTTCTTCTATATTATTTGCAAACAAAATATCTTCAATGATTATTAGACAAGATGAATATTTCATGACATAATTATCTGACTGCATGATTTTGAATGTGGCACATTTTCAAACATTTTTTATATGACTACATTCTGTCTTTCATATATCACTGGTTAATAAGACAGAAAATAACACCCTATCTTTCCCTTGCAATGTATGACTTCTATACGAGTCCTAAATTTAGAGCAAAAAAACAAAGAAAAATCTTGTCAACATTCACCATCAATGTATTTCATTTTATGATTTTAAGCTTTTTGTATTTTGCCTCATTATTTATGTTCGACTTGACACACAAAAATAAGACATTCTCTTCTTTTGATTGTTAAGTTCTTAGGGGCTTTATTATTTTAATTTTTTTTTTAATCTGAGTAAAATGTTGCCTGGAATAAAAGACTTAAAACTGATCTGATCCCATGCAATCTGTCTACTTATAAGCCCCACCACTACTCACCCCTAAATCCTTAATTGCAGTCCTTTTGGTAATGACTTATCCCAATAGCATATTTACCCCTGGGTGATGATGACTGATCTTCCATGGGCCCCCGTGTAATCAACTTTGTTCAAGGATTACAGTCCCACACTTATCAATATTAATGGTCCAAGAGACAATGGAAAAATTAAGTAGGACTTGAGGCGGACAAAAAGTCTTTCATTTTCCTTCTTTCCTTTTTCCTCTTTGATAACCATTTGTCTGTTCCTCCTCATTCAAAAGTCATTGCATAGATTTCAATCAGAAACCGTCAATCAAAACAGTCAGCAAAGTTTCTTCAGTTTCTTTAGCAGGCTGGCAGGCTATCTATCTTTTTTGTCTATCTATGTGTCATGCATACAAGCTGCACCAATGGGGCTAGAGGTTTCGATATTTAAGTATTTACATATTTAGAAATGTTTGGGGGTGGGCAGATCTAATTTACGATGTAAGTTCATGCTAAATCTGTTCTATGAATAAAGTACAGCAGTGTTCAGGCTTGATTTTTGAAAGTTCAGACTTTTCAGTGGTCCAACAAAAGGCAAGAGAAATAACTTATTCATTGATCACCACTTTTTCAAATTTTCCAATTGATCATCACCAGTATGGCATGCTGCCAAAAGGCATTGGTAACATGACATTTTATATTTTCTAATGTTTTTTTGCAGACAAAAAACAAATTAATTAAAAAGTATGCTTTTTCCCAAAGCATATTTCCAATTGAGAAAATATTCAAATGAATTTCACAAAATGCAAATTAAATATTGAAATATGACTTTTTCTCTTTATCTAAAGGAAAATTGGCAATTTTGAAAAAATATTAGAAAATTTTGATTTATAAAAAATTCTTGATTTCTTGACTTGGGAAGTGTTTTTTTTTTTTTTCAAATTCTAAGTTGTTCTTTTTTTCCATTTTAAAACCTTATTCAATGGATATCTTTCTATTTCCCATTTTGCATTATTTTTCTTGGTAAAGTTGAAACTTTTAGTCAAGATTTTTCAGATTGCAATAAAATAAGCTTTAGATATGAGCTGATTCTTCTTGGCCATTCTGCATACAAATTTAACTCTGTGCCTCTTGAAAAAAGCAAAATGTCTGCAGAACAAGAAGGGGGAGCTTGCCCTTCAAATGTTGCTGTCCAGCTGACGTTTGCCCTTGCTGCCTCAGAAAAAGAATGGAATGGCACCATGCAGCAGCAGCAGTCTTTTGAAACTGTCTACATAGATGGCTCTTTTAAAAATACCCACAATGCATTGCATTACATCCCTAATCCATCTTTTGTTCATGAAGGAAATTTCCCTCAAACTTCCATACATCCAAAATGTATTTTGTATAAAAATTATATCATATCATTCTACGTTATATTATTAAAAGTATTACTATATAATTTCATGAGAAAAAATTTCCTCAATGTAATTTTAAATAAATTGAATTGACTTCTGTGAGTAACTTTAAGAATTATAGGTTTGTTCAGACAATTATTTAGTTATGAAAGAAAAAAACTTTTTATTTCTTGAAATATCCAAAATTCTCTAAAGATTAATATTTTTCCATTCCCCTCTAAAAAACTGTTTTTTACTTATAGAAATGCTGAAGAGTTGAGAAGTGGAAAATAGTAAAAAAAATTTCAATTGAAAACAAAAAGAATGAAATAAGTTCATTTGATCATGAACAAATGTTCAATTCTCAACAAATTATCTATCCCTTATCATCTGATTAAATCATATATATTTTTTGGAACTATCTCCATGAAACTAATAAAACTAATTTCATCTTTGTTAGTCATAAAAGATTCTTTCCATATTTGTTTCATGATTATTTTTGTTTTTGCTTTTATTTTCAAATTTTGAAACTAAAATATTCCAAGTCGAATCGGTGTGGTCATCTATTGCTGTGAAATTAATCCATAACAAAAGCTAGTGGTCATTTCACGATAATAATTCACAAAAAGCAATTCCTGTAAGTAGCTGATTACAGCCAAAATAAATTGATTGCAAAGTGAATAAAGCACTTTATTTGTATCATTTACCTGAACAATGCAGTGAACTGTCATCTCTTAATGTTTATTGAAAGTGTACTATGTGAAATGAAATCAAAATAGCTTCAGAAGACTTTTTGTTTTTTCCTTCTGTAACAATGCACTCTTCCACTTAAAGGTTACAATTTTGCTGATAGAATATCTTCTATTCACCATTTGAAACAATCGACTTATTTGCTTAAACAAGTTCAGTCACATTTTTGATAAAACTTCAGATGAAACCAATAATTTGTAAAGATTATTGATGGTTTGAAGTAGTGAACAATTGAGTCTTACTGTAGAAGAGAGAATATGAAGAAACTGCTTGAACACTACAGAAACATGAGCTGATATTTTTATCAATTGCATTTCAGCCTCCAGTGTATATATATATATATATATATATATATATATATATATATATATATATATATATATATATATATATTGATTCTTTTTGGTTTTCCCTCAGTCAGAGTTGGGAGCAGGACCTCCAAGAGGGGTTGCAGCCAGAGCATTGCACTGGGGGTCTGAGAGTTGAACAACTAAGTTGATACAATATGACCATAAATGAAATAAGTTGCCTCATTTATGAGCAAGCAAACATAGTATGGCATGCTAAAAGGGTTATAGCTGATGAAAACAAGATGGCTAAAGGATGAGGATGTTTGTGTAGTCAGTGAGTTGGGAGGGGAAGGGTGACCTGAAAAATTCCTCACGGTGACTCTGGTTTGGATTAGAGAGACAAACAGAGAAGGAAAAGATGATAAATAACAACAACAAATAAAAGACAGAGTCACTTTCAGACATTCTGTTCAATGCAGCAAACAAATAAAGTTTTAAAACTGACAAACTGAATGAATCATTATCGACATATCCGGTTTGACATCCTACGAATTGTTTCAGGACAAAATAGTTCCATTATCTCTAACAATATACATCAATCAAAATTAAAGATTCTATTTTCTATCCTTTTCCTGGCACAGAAATTAATTCAGCACGGATAGCTTCGGAAATTTATTTTAAGTAAAAACTGCAAGAGCAGAAAAATGATCAAACATTTCTGAAATATAAAACATTTATTCAGTTTTCTTTTTAAAAACAAATTTCAATGATTGAGAAAAAGCCTTGATTTCAAGCATCTGTTTAATTTATGAAATATATGAGCATTTCTAAGAAAATTAATTTTTGATTATATTTCATTTTTTTCACTTTGAGCAGTTTTTGTTATTTTTTTGTTTTTTGTGTAATTTCATTTTCTTGGCAACAAAAAAAATGAAGAATATAATTAAAAGTCAACAAAAAACAAAAAATTCCTAAAAATATTTCGAAAACAAATTCTTATGTTTTCTTTGTTATTATAAGAATTAAGTTCCACAACATGCAGGGGGCGTAGCTGGGAATTTGGCTCCTTGAAAAGCCCCTTCCAACATTTAGTAATATTTGTGAACTACCATTTATAAAGCAGAAAGGGACCTTCTCCATTAGCTGCCCCCAGGGGGGAGCGTTCTCAGATAGCTCCCCCAATTCAGCTATGTCTCTGACTACATGCATCTGTATTTGTTGTATCATGTCCTGAAAAATTTTTTCAACATTACAGTAAAAAACATGAGCAAGTGCTTAAGAAAGGAGACAATGAAATAAGCAAAACAAAAAGAAATTAGTCAGTTAACTCTTTCTCTTCCACGGAATACGTCACCAACCAACAATAACTCAATATGGTTACCACAGCAACGTGAAACTGTCTCCTGAAAGCACAGGTAGCAAAAGGGAGTTTTTACCTGTACCCCAAACAATGAGAGAGGAAGCTATTTATAGATCAAGAAGCCTGCTCAGAATGATATATCAGTGGTTTCCCTCCATTACCCCTGCTATCATCTGTAAGCCTAAAACCTAAGCACCATCCCCGAAACAATACAACTACACCCATACTAACTCCTTAGCTTTCTCTCCCCCAATCCCAATCAAGCTATACTCTGCCTGGGTGGGTATTAACTAACAAAAATATAAGGCATCAGGGCTCATCTCCTCTGTCTATCCCTCTCTAATAGGATAAACAAAGGCAGGCTCCCTGCACAGATAGCTTTCTATCTATTATCATTTATTTAAATGACTCTCAATGTCCACCTAGCATCATCGGCAGGCCTGATTGGACACTGGTATCGAGCTTGTCGACCAGTCAGTAGCCGGGCTTGCCTATAAATTTACCTCCCCTTCTGAAGAGCAGTGCTTAGCTCACGCTGTTTGTGGCTTGTTCACTCATTATTCTTGTACAGTGTGTTGTGAGTAACCGTGTGTATTGGTGTTCGTGCGTATCTTGTTGTTTAGTAGTCGTCAACAGTAGGGCTTACGTGTTGTCAATTACCATGGTAGCTGGCGGTAAGTACAAGACGGACATTGTGCCGTTCTACCCTTGACCATTCTCAAAGATATATTTATTCTGAACATTGTAGATAAACGACAAATATCTTGTCTCCATCACTTGGAGAGCCTTTTCTTTGTTCTTCACCACGGCCAGCCTCAGCAGTTGCGGTGGCTGTGTTCCTCTAGCCGTGTGGTGATTTTACTTGTCTTTGGATGAAGAGAACAAAAGTCCTTCTTCATCTTACTCTCCCTCCTTGCTCCCCGCTCTTTTTTTTTTTCTTATGCCTCTTTCTTTATGTTTTTGCCTCTTTCTTTGAAATGAGAGTTACGGATACTTATTCTCTCAGACCTTTTATCGGTGCTGGATTAACTACGTAGCAAAAGTAGCATATGCTACAGGCCCCACAACTTCAAGGGCCCCGCGCTAAATGCTTGCAAGTTATCAATTCCGATCCATTGATCCTGCATTTGCTATATTACTATGGTACTATACTGTCCTCAACTTTTATGAATAACTAGGTTATTTAAGATTAGCTATTTTAGCCAATCACATCTAATTAGAGTTATTAGTTCAATACAGTAATTAATATGAGTGTGGCATCTAAGCAATACATGTATAACATATAAATACGAAGGTATTCAAAACTTAAGTCATAATGAAAACAAAGTGATACAATTACTGAAATGTCAGACATATTTGTCGTATTATCTGGCTGTATATCAAATGAAAAGATTTAACTACTTTGCAAGTAAGAAATGTATGTATTTCAATATTTATGTATTTTCTTGATTTGGGGCCTCTTTGTAACATATGCTACGGGCCCCAAACTAGCTTCATCCAGCCCTGCTTTTTATTCTGGCATATTGTTTAACAATCATACATAGACAAATTGGAAAGACAAACAGAAGAAAGAAGGACCTGCCATTATTAAAAGAGAAAGGCTACTACACATTTGTTATGCAGCCGGCAAATTTCTACCGGCGTTTTTAGCTGTTTATCCACAATTGCATATGATTTGTTTTGTAGACCATCAAAATTAGCCGAGTATTTTTCATCTCCTGAAAATGGAGAATTTAGTAACAAAAACCATTTACAAAAGTTAGTGGGAAGAAAGAAAAAAAATTTAGATTAAAAGGAAAAAAATTTATAACATAATAAAAACAAAAAAAAAAACTCATGGCAATATTTTTTTACCTGTACAGTTTTCATTTAAATTTATTTTTTCTACAGTCATGATTTTTTTCTGAAGTTCTTCTGACTTTTGGAATTTTACAAGACTTGAACAAGTTTGAAAGAAAGTGAAAAAAAAAAAAAAAAATGGCAAGCTGTGAATGTGTAGATGTAATTGGATTTTTCAACTCCATGTGGGCGACCAAGCTTATATGGAAAGTTTTAAAAAATCCTTTCCTGTGTTCCTTCCTCCCTTTTTTCTTTGTGTTATATATACACGTATATATATATATATATATATATATATATATATATATATATATATATATATATATATATATATATATATATATATACATATATATATATTATATATATATATAATAAAATCATTGGTGTTTGCTTTGATGGATGGCTGAAAAGCTTTTGCAAGCCAAACCAGTTCTAGGACTTTATTCAAAGCAGTTTCTCTATTTGTCCCCTTTAAGTTGCCTTTGTTTGTGAGATTTGTGTAGTTTGATGTGAATAAAGCATGCTTAGGGCAAACAATAGCTTAGTGTATAACTCGGTGTTTGTATTTCTTGAGACCCTTAAAATGACTCAATTTTCACATTTATTTGCTGTTGTTGTGGCTCCCAATACACATATCTATTTGTGTATAAACACATCTATCTCTGTGTGCATATAGAAATACACATCTATAAATATATATATATATATACATCAGATCTAATAAATATTCTTTAAAAAAAACAATCTCGCTTAACTTTTTTATATCTTAGTTGTTTTCGAAAAAATATTTTTGTTTTCATTTTTTATTTTGTTGTTAATCTTTCTCCTTCCTTCATCTCATCTATCTTCTTCTCCGAATCAAAACTTACTTCTTCTACAGGCATCCTACATCCATTGACGTTCTTAACATTTTGTATTTATAACTGATGACATATGTAGCAGCATTTTTATTTCCTCTTATCTCTAGGATTTTTAACGCATTTTATTCACATTGAAATCTAAAGATTGCTTCCAATGATAGACCTTCTACTGCCATTTTTATTAATCTTTTCTTTTTCCATCTTTTCATTACTGTTCTCATTGTGTTTGGTGTAAATACTTCCCCAGTAAAACCATCTTGTTCAGTTCATATCCGTAAACAGATGTTGAATACCATTTTCACAATTAGAGTTCTTTCTTTTGGCAATAACTTACAGCCCTAGCCTCGGCAGATGACCCTGCCAATAGCTAATTTTGCTCTCTTCCCTCAAACACTTAGTGTAGATCTATCTGAAAAGTATATATATAACCATCTGCATGCGAGTGTTTGTACACAGATGCTTACATAAGTACATGATGCTAACACAGATAAACATATTTAAAAATATCAAGACAAAACAGAATAAATAATGATAATTCTCACTAAGGCTAGTATCATAGAGAAAGTAAATTTCAACAAGAAAGCAGTAGATGTTTAGAAACGTCACATTGCTGTACTGATTATTTGCTTTATCCTTCATCATCATCATCATTATCATCCAGATCTGCTTACGTAGTCACATGACCAGTATTAAAATAGAGAGAGAAATAACACCTTTTTTCTGATTCTTTTGCTATATACTTTCCTTCTATTTTCATTTTTTTCTCCCCAAAAAGTAAAAATTTGTTTATTTCCAATCCAATCTTTTGCTCTCATTTGGCATTCACAAATCCTCTTTCACTTTCTCTTTCCCTGATCTCTTTCACTTTCTCTTTCTCTTTCTCAATCACATTCAGTCTTATTCTTCCTTCTTGTATTCATTTGCTCCTTTTGCCATCTTGCTTGGGGGTTCCTACCCAATCCCCTGTGCAAAGAGACAGTGCCGTTCCAATGTCTTAAGAGGAATTACCAGCTTCATCCATTCACTGACATCATCAGAATCAGTATGACTAATAGAAATTGCTTCATCTTAGCCCAGCATCCTTCGTCATGCCCACTACTCTCAACCTAGCAGTAGGCAGCACAAACCACTTTCCAACTCAACCTCCACCCCCCCCCCTCTACACACACACAGATACACTTCTTTGTCTCTGGCCTTTCTTTCTCTCACAATTACTCCCTCTCTCTTTTTCTGTCTTTCAAAATCCTTTCTTTCCTTCTCTCTCTGTTTGTGTGTCTCCCTCTCCCAGCTTCACTCACTCTATTTCTCATGTTTGTTACTCAACCCATTCAGCTTTTCTTTTTCTGCTGGCCCCTACCACCATTGCTCTCCTTTTGTGTGTGTGTGTGTGCATGCATGTGTGTGTGTGTATATCTCTCTCTTTGCACCCCCCCCTTTGCTATTCCTAATCCACCCACCTACCCTACCCAGTGCAATTGTAGCTAAATGACGTCAGTGCAGATGTGCATATGATTAGCAACTACAACTGATGAAGCCGACCGATCAATATAATTGGATGCCCTCTCTCACGTACTACACCCAACATCTCAACAATGTCAGCTTCACACACGCACACACACTCGATTTACTCTCTCCCAAATGGTTTCCTCTTTAATTTCCTTCCTCTCTCACCATTCTTTATCATAACTCTCTCTCTCTCTCTCTCTCTCTTCCCATAAGGCACATTTTCTCCTTTCATTTTCTTGTCTTTTTTTCTCATTCTTTCCCTGATGTTATTTTTTTTCAACTTTTCCGATTTCCTCATCTTCAACTTTGTCAAAATTTTTGTTGTTTTGTTTTCTTTCTTTCATTTTCTCCTTCTTTGCATCTTATTTTACTGCATTTCAATTTTTTTATCTAAAGCTTTCAAATAGGTAGACAGATAGGAGAGATAGGTAGATATGAAAGAGAGAGAGAGAGAAATAGATTCATAGGTAGATGTGGAGAGGAAGAAATATAGTTAGAAAAATATACAGATGAAAGGAGAGATATGTAGATATGAAGAGAGAGAAAAGTAGATAGATGGAAACATTTTTCTTTCATCCATTCCTTTTACCGTTTCCACAAACCAATAGACAACTTTATAGAGAAAACACGAAATTTACTTTCATTTTGTTTTTCGGCAAATATAATTTTATTTCTCTAAATATTATTTTTGGTTGCATAGAAAGTGGCACTTCCTCAGTGAAGTAGAGCTCATTTCTAATTGAAACAATTTTATCTTGATGATTGTAAAAAAAAATATAAAATCAATAAAAATGATAATAATGAAAAAATGCCTTAGCAGCTTTTATGCAAAAACTATGAAAAGTTACCAACTCTCAGTCCCTTAGAAGGATACTAATGTTCAAACTGAAAGCATTATATTGATAACCAATAATGCAGGTGTACTTTAGTATAAACTTCAAGTAGTAAACAACTTTTTTATTGTAAAACAAAAATTTTGAGCCAGTTTGATTTTTTCATTTATGAAATTTTAACTTTCCATCAAAAGAAAATTTCTTAATGAATAAGACATCTAATATTGAATTTGTTTGCAATTATTATTCTTTAGATAAGAGATGTGCTAGCATCTCTAACGTTGCCTCCACTAACTGACTGACATAACAAAATGTGAACCGTGTCCCTTGCCCAGTCTTGCCAGTTTTAGTTTTACGTTGTGTCTAGGTGTCAGAAGTTGCTATTTAAATTATTTTAATGAAATATGTAATATTTTTAGTAAAATGAGTAATATCTTATAATGAAATAAATATTTAAGATTAAAGTAACATTTCATTTATCAATAATAATATGTTATCTATTTCCAAGATTTCAGATATATATTTGGAGAATATAGATGTTACAAGGTGTTTTTTGACTCAATTTTAGATGTTAACTTGAAAATAAAGTTGGCAACATAACCCTTTCTAGATCTACATGCAAGAAAAGAACTAGCATATCTATGGTCTGATTTTCAGGCTTGTTTATTTTTACTCTCATTCTGACTTAAGTTATGCCATAAATGCAAACCTGAATATTTACAATTTGCATCTGCATTCAATAAAACCTTTGGTGTTTCTTAACATACATTTCTTGAACATTTTGTTGATTGTCATGAATACAAAAGACAAACACTTTGATAACAAAGGCGGATCCAGGAAGGGTCCAATGTTTTTTTGTTTATATCATCTGTCTAATCCGATAATAGTTATAATATATTTGTGCTTTCTAGGTTAATTCATGATTATTTGTGTTTTTTTTACTAAAAGAATTTCTTTATCTGGATATCATGTTTATTTGCCAGAGCATGAGTTGGGGGTCCAGACCCCTTCATGATTCAACTGTTTGAGAGGAACAAATTTTATGCTGTTAAATATAGATATACACTAGTCTTTACACCAATGAGAAATTCAAATATATTCAATGAATTTTTTCATTTTAGAAAAGAAATTTCATTCATACATGTTACACCAAATTGGTGAAATTTCAACCTTTTTCACAAATAATTAATACATAGTTTTGAAATGGTCAAAAGTTTGTTCAATCAAACCAACAATATAAAACAATTATTTTTCACAATCAAAAGTTTATGTAATCAAAGTGAAATCAAACTTTTTTATGAAAAAGAAGTAAAAAAAAAATCTGCCAATTAGGCAATTTCACTGATTCGATGTAACATAATGCATCTGGTAAAAATATCTACCCCTGTTTCAGTGGTATTCAAGTGGTTTCTTTACACTCTCTTAATTACTTTAAGACTTAGTTCACTACTTCCAAGTTGTTAATAATGTAAATAAATGTTTATGTTGTATCAATTTCATCCGAGGTCTAATCAAAATATGACTGAACTCGTTCAAGTGGAAGACTATTGTTTTAAATGGTAGGTTGGAGATATTTTTATCCACAAAATAATACCTTTAAGTGGCAGAGTCCATTTTTACAGATAGAGAAACAAACAGAAAAAGTCACAGTATTCATTATAAAGATAGTTTGTTTTTTGTTTCGTGGAGCAACTCAATAAGTTTCCAAAAGAAACAATGTGCATGAATGAAGGGGAATTCTCATTAGGAAGATCAACTCAGTAACCCACTTCAAATCCTAGTTCACCTAAAAATTGTTTCAACATTAGATTTGAGTAGAATTGAACTCCCTTATAATTTGCTATGCAAAAGGTACATTCTTCTTTTCAATTTTTCTTTCTCTTTATTTTGCTTAAAATAATCTTTAAAATAATCTGCAATATTAATTTTATTCGGTCAGTTTAGCACAGTGATATCAATGGGGGGGGATACAGCATAAACAGCATAAACCTACATCTCACAATTCACAATCCAAGTTTTTTTTGCATGTTCAATCTCTACAAAGGAATATATGTACTTGGTTCCCAAAACTCAGCCTGACCACTACCCTTTTCCTCAAAACCCGTTTCCGCTGGTTCAATGTTTAGGTTTGAATATATGTTCATTGAAATGACACAACAAATGAGAAGAGTAGAAAAATAAAAACAGAATCTTGAAAGAAAATAAATCAATTATTTTCTATTAAATTTCAAGTGTACTTTACAAAATCAAAAACTATTTCCAAATAAACAAACATACAAGATACTACAGCAATAACTTGAATAGGGTGGATTGAGTGTTGGTTTTGATGTAGTTCAGTTTAGATCATGAGTGTATGGGAACTCTTTGGATGAGGGGGGTAAAGGGATTGATTTACCCTAAATGTTACACTAAATTTAGGGGAGGGTGTATCCCCCAAGCTTGATTGCCCATGGTTAAGGAACTACTATATAAATTAATGTAACTCAGTATAAGCTGAAAAAAAAACTGAATAATAATAAAGCTTTGAACAATGCGGTTTTGAACTGAACGGAAAATTTTGGAACAAATTAACCGCACTGATCAAGGTAAACCTGTATTTTTTCATTGATTCTATAACCTATTCATGAAATCCAATGCGCGTTTTCTCTTTTGTATGGAGCATGTGTTATTTGTAGTCATGTTTTTATGTAATGTCAAAGGAGAAGGCTTTAAATGGGGTGATGTTTTAAAAGGCTAGGAACGTACATGAATGCATTTGTGTGTGTGTGATGTCAGTGGCACTTGCTCTTATGGAAGAAATTTTAAAGAGAACCATCTCCTCCTCCCAAAATCTTGACTACACACAACCTGCCATTTTGGAGGGTTTGTCAAGGGATTCGAGGTAATCAGGGTTGCTAGATAGTTGGAGGCATTTCTGCTCACAAGCATGTCGATAATGTCCAAAGCAAAAATACTTTTATAAAAGCAATTATTTCATCATTTATTTTTATTAGATGAAACATTGTAAATCATTAGTATTAATTTCAAAAAACACTACTACGTATTTACTTTCATTTCCAATCGAACATTAGTTTTAAAAGATTAATACTAATGATTGTTTATAAACATTGCTATATTGAAGTGCACACCAAAAATAAGGATTCACTAAAAAAACAACAGCAACAAAATCAAATTGGACAAAAATCTAAATATGGCCAAACCAAAGGTTCACAACCTAATGCGATTTTAAAAAGCCAGATTTGTCAAATTTGGCCTTAAAATGGCCAACATAGCAACCCTGGGCTGGCTTGTTTCTCTTATAGTAGTCAGTGAGGCTTATGTGGGTAAAATAGGTTGCAGAACTTGAGAGAGAGAGGCGGGATGAATGTGTTTGTAGACACGCTCACATAACCTTTTATTTATTTATTCTTCATATCTCATGCATAATAACTAGGTGAAAAAGGTTCCTCCAATTTTTTGGACACCTCTTCAATTTCAAATGTTGTGAGTGTGTGTGAGAGAGAAAGGTAGTATTGGTAACCAAAGCCTTTAGAAGGACTATCACTTCTTTAGGTGTAAACTATCACCAATAAGGGTGGGCTTGAACAATCTGAGACAATTTGAATAGTACAGGTAGTAGTGGAAATAGGATAAATACAGGCCAATTGGCTTTATAGGTCATATTATTTATTTATATAGATAAATAGATAGAAATGCCAAAGCATGATGGATTTCTTTTATAAAGATAATCCTAATCTCTGTGTATCCCTGGTGAGAAATTATTTCATCAAAAATATGTCATTAACCTAGTACTATAATAGAATAATTTCATGCGGATGAAGAATTAGGAGTACTCCTCCAGAGCAGAAGCATAGCTGATGGTGGAGGGAGTTGGAATATTTGAAAATATACCCCCCCTCCGCCTCGGGGCCCCCAAAGCTTTATTTATTGTAGTTCACCAACTACATTTCTATTGATATTATATAATAACAAATCTCAAGAAGCCAAGACCTCAGGTTTCCAAATATCTACCTCTGCCCCAGCTGTAGAGAGGAAAATAGATTTCTGATTGAAGGAAATGAAAAATTAATGAAAATCAAATACATACAAAAATTATTGTTTCAATTCTTGATTTGTTATTGATGACTAAAGATGATTTGTGAGGTAAAGCATTTACCTTTTTATTTATATAAAGAGTTTGATTGAAAATTCACTTTGAACTTTGTAATTAAACTTAATGATTAAGTTGACATTGAACTTTATATATATATATATATATATACATATATATACATATATATATATATATATATATATATATATATATATATATATATATATATATATATAATAGAGGAAATATATGAAGCAACTCCAGTATCGGGCAGAGGCTGCATATGTATGGATCTGATATTCTCCTATTGTAACTGAAAATCAACAAAGCCTAGTGATATTGTAAGGTATTGTTGGGGTGAATGAGGTTAGTGGTAATGATGCTTCAGCCTTGAAGCCCTGCCAGATCCCAGTATCATCTTATTTTGTTTAAAGTTTTTAGGTGAAGCGTTGAATTATTCAGACTAGGATCTTTAGCTTTGTTGTTTTGATCACCATGTTTCATCCAATGGGCTCTCTCACCCTCCTCAGTGTTACTTACAAGAAAATAAGCAAATTATTAACTGGTAATAATTAGATCATCAAATCAAAGTAATTAAGGGAATTCATTCATGTCTGTTAAGGTTTTCATTGATTTGTCTTCAAAAAATTTGACCCAAACAATAGTTTCCTTGTTCCACAGACATGAAATAAATTTTAACTTTTAGATTTATAGATCATTTGTAATCATTGTGGAACTCTACTTTCTACATGGAACTCTTTGGTAAATTGAATTGAAGGAAAAAAATTTTAATTCCTAAAAAGTGGAAGGGAAGTAACTTTAATCAGAAGTTACTCCACCAGCAAGTATGGTTGTTGAAAAGTGGTATTTTTCCTCCTGTCGCTGCCTTCCTATATTCAAGCCCAGACAAATACAAGAATTTCAAATGCTTTCTTAGGCTGACAGATAGACCTTCTCTTCCCGAATATTAACAATTAAATATCAAATATTAAGATAAGAATTAGAATAAAATATTTTGTCCTTTTTTTTTCTAGTTCACTTCAGTTACAACTGCACACGGATCTTTTCTTAAATCCAAACCTTTGAAACAAAACCCCTCCCAGAATTACCAATTCTGATGTATCTGGTAATCTCTAACACTTCCAGATTCATCAGTTATCATTTCTGATTTATAGAAAGTTCCTAGACAGATCTTTTACAATCTTGTAAATTTCTGCCATTCATGTACCATAACTATTTACCATGAACCAATGAAGATCATGAAATTTGCAATATTTTCTACTCAATAAAAAATGTGATAGCTATATGAACAACTTTAAAGATTTCCTTTCAAAATATATTGAAGACAAAAATAAACAATTGAGAATACCTCAAGTGTTAGTAGACTTAATACTCGTAATTAATAATGACTCCATTGTAAAGTGATTAGAGATTAACCTTGTCCAATTTGATTTGATTGTATGATTTCTTCTCTGCTGATCGTGAATAAATCTGATCTGATCTAAGTAGTTCAGTAGGGAAGAAGAGCACTTGTCAGTTAATTACTTCAACCCATCTCAGTTTTAACTAGAAAAATTCATCAAAGTTTTTGGTTTCACAACACAATTTTGTCTTTATTTTTATAATCCCACAACTCAGGGCAGAGTTGTTGGGGAACCACAAATGATTCATCATGGGTGTGTCAAGAGAAAGATGGCCTGAGGGAGCCAGCAAAATAATGTCCATATGGATTAATTCAAAAAAATCATAGGTTGATATAAGCATTATGTTTACTTATATGACTGGGTATATAATTTTTTTGAAAATTATGCAAATATTACACTACATCTAATGCACAGGTATTATGACAAGGAGGCCATCTATCAAAGCTCAATATGAACATTTATGAGGCTTAAATGAGTTGCAATGCGCAGTCATTCTCCAAATACACTTGTAAACCATTTTTCTTATAGCCAAGCATATACTGTATATCACAAATGTTAAAATTAGTTTGATTTGAAACACTAAATTTTTCAATATTCTTTCTTTCTCAAAAGAACCTACTATTCTGATATTTGGTTATGGATCTTTTGCAAGAAGCAGAAAAAAAATATTAACATTTTTTTTTTTTGGTTATAAAAACTATAAAGAAAAAACAGAAGTTCCAAAGAAGAAGAAATTTAATTCATCCACAAGACAAATTGAACATCGAAAATATTTCTCCCTTTCTGAGAAATGAACTCTTTTTCATTTAGTCCAGACATAACTATTGACATGCTTTTGACAATAACAATATTTGTCATTCAATAAGAATTCTTGTTGCTGTTGCAAATAATCCATTTTGCTTTCGTTATTCAATCAAAACCTGTGCCAAACAGCAAACATGTCTGTCTGGAATGATTTCCACTTCAACTTTTATCACTATGACCTCAATGTAGGCCCATGAGCTCCAGAGGTTCTTCAAAAAATGAAAGGCACACTCTCTTGTTGAAAATGGAGGTTAGTTGAGAAATATTATAATTATTTTAGACTCCCATTATGGTCTTCATTTAATAAATTGGATAATTTAAATAAGTTTTCCTCTTTTTATTGCAAAAACATGAGAAACTTATTCATTGATCCCCCCCCAAAAATAATACCATTCATGATAATTATGGTTGATGTTATCAAACGGTTATTGTTATCATAATGAGTCAGTCATTTAATAAAATGAATTAAAATTTATTTTAAAATATTCACCTACAATAATCAACAACTTTTGATGATGAAAATCTTTTTATAACAATTAATTTGATAACATGATGTATTCAAAACAATGAATGTAAATTGCTCCAATTTTCATATCCTTTGCTTCATGTTATCAGCCGGTTATTGTGATGTAAATGACTCTGTTAATGATGAAAATCTGCAAATTGACCACAATTAACTCTTAAATTCATACTAGAGAATTCAAATAGTATTTCAAGAGGAGCAACTTCTGATAAAACTTACTTCCCTTGCATATCTGGGTAATTTTAAAATTTTTTCTCTAGCTCCATTTTTTAAAAATCCTATTCATTGAAGAGTTCCACAGCATTTACAAGTGGTCCAGGAATCTAAGAGTTAATTATAGATCTGTATTAGCAATATCAATTATTTTCAAGGAACCAGGATCTCTGCTCTTCTAGATATCTTCTATTGTGAAGAAAGAATGGTCTTAACAATTAAGAATAATTACTAGGCTGGGAATGGAGCTGAATAGTGGAGTTTTCATTTAATATTTAAATGGTTTTTAGTTCATTTGCCAATATCACCACTAAGCACAAAAGAGCGTTGATCTTGCAAAGCCATTGATAGGAAGTTCAATTCTCACTGGGTGATCCACAACTATGGCTTGTATGAAAACTGACTTCAAGTAAATCAAACCTGTCTAGTTAGTTTTTATCTCACAACTGTTTTTCTTATTTCTTCGGCAAAAAGAAAGCAAAAATGTTTCTAACGTTCTTTTTTTTTTCTTTTAATCAAGTATAGACATACGCTTATAAAAATGCATGCACATAATTTTAGTTTGGATTTCTGAGATAAATATAAATCTCTTAATTTCTGAGATGAGGAATCATCATTATTGTTATACACTGATTTACTCAGGCTGGTATCTTCATCTTTAATTTCAATAGAGGGCAAGCATTTGAAGCAGGCTTAAAGGTATGATGGCTGAAAACATTGTGACTAGTTTTTGTCTTTCTTAGTTTAAGCAGTTCTGACTTGTCACAATGTTTTCAGATCATACCTTTGCGCCTGTTTCAAATGTTTGTCGTCATTTACAATTCCCATATTATTAATTACTAAGACAGACATTTAAATAAGACTGGAAGGTGCAACAGCTTAAACACTGTGACTATAACACCCAAGTTGAGGGCAGTAGTCTAAGTAAATCAGCATATGATGAAATGACTTCTTCATTGCTATTCGTGGCTGTGATAAAAACCAAGCCATAATTATTTATGCGAAGTAAAAAAAATTAGAATTCTATGCTAATTATTAATCTAGGGATGAGTGAAATGCTCTCCAGCTAATGAGCAGAAACTCAGATTTGATAGTAGGCAGACTTAAGTTTGTAAATATTTAATCAGTTAAAATGAAATCCCCCTTAATTTGAATCGAAAGTCTAAAATGAGAATCTAGTGGTGATTAATAGAATTTCCGATAATCAAATGTGACTAAAATACAATCTTGGCATTATAGGAAGTTGGGCTCTTAGGAAAAAGATCGAAGAAAGATAAATTTCAAAAATCTGCCCCAAGATGCAATCATTGATGGATTATATGGATAAAATGTTTATTGGACAGTGAAAAAGGCAAATTTCTTGACCAATGATGACTTCTCAACAGGGGAAAATATAATAATCAAAACTGAAAGTGAAAGTTTTGTTCACCCTGAAAATGTAATGAATTATATCATGTACATTTAAGGGTCATGTCTGTCACACTTGTAGTAGAAGTAGCAGCCATCAACCTTCTCCCTTTCAACCTCATTAAACTACCCTTCTCTTCTCTTCCAACCCTCTTATTATAAGAACAATCCTTACATCCTTACCTGATTTAGAAGAGTAAACTCTACACAGTTTATCTATCACGTCACATAAAACCAAACAGATATATAATGTTAACGTTTCCCTACCATTATTTGAAATCATGACCAAGTGATCAGTTAGTTCCTCTTTCACTGACTAAGCCAAACTGACTTGTCTTACATATCTATGAATTTATTTATTATATATATATATATAATACAAAAGTTGCAGTAATCATCCTCAATCTGAATAGAAGTTGGAGGATTATGAGCTTGTAGCAGCTAGGCTGGTCTTTGATGGTCTCTGTTCATGCTGATCATTTATACTGGATGATCAGAAATTGCTCTATTTGATTTCTCTGTCAAGTGCCAAGTGTCTTCATTTGATCCCCAAAAGAGGAGAACGTAGGATGTCATACAGCATCCCTCCCCCATAAAATCGAAGAATTTAGGATTGGGTAGCAGAGTTTGCAGAAAAGTCTAATTTTGCAGCTGACTTGCATTACAATTCATTTTGCTCCTCCTGCTGCTTCTTGTCATGGATTAAGGGTCGGGGGTGGATAATATAAGTAAAGACTGAGTTTATCTCTTTATTTTCTCTTTGCCCGTTTAGTTATCAACTCCAAAGCCATTCTGACAAACCTGAACATCAAAGATGAAAGGAGAAACAAGAAAATATAAACTACACAAAAGTTTTCAGTAATAGCAAAGTACAGACATCCCCCGTTATAATATGGGTGTTGAGATTCAAGAAAACCAACTGCGTAATAACTGAGCCACAATAAACAACTGGAGCCAGATTAATATTTTGGGGCCCACCATCCGCTTGTGTTATATTGCGAACCACTTTATAACAGGGAATGCTTGTATAACTTTTTCTAATTCCTGATAATCATTCAAAGAATCCTGCAGATCCATTTGGTTTCCTTTCTTTTTGCATTACACAGCCAATTTTTGGTACACAACTATTTGTATAATATCCTTCACCATGGTCTACCCTCAGAATCATGTTGATTTTTTTTTGCGAAATGCGGAAACAAGATGAACTGAGAACTAACAAATTTGCAAATGGTGCTACTGGTTGCTGTTAGAGCCAAGGTAGAAGCCAGGACCTTGAATGCTGATTTTCAAGATAGGCAGGCCCTCTTCAGACTGGTGCAACACAATCTTCTTATCCCCACTTGGACATGTCACTTAGTTAAGCTAAGTAAATATTATCTAATGCAACCTCTAATTTTCCATGGATATTAATTTGTTCTTAGTCATTATAAATCTTAAGCTAAGTTGTAAAAGGTTGGAGTGGTGGGAGACACAAGTCATTAGGCTATAAGAGAGAGAGGAAAAGGGTGTGTGCTGCCTCTACAATGGCTAGCAGCAAAACAAACACTGAACACTATTGTCGCTTTTTGCCTTTTTTCGTAAAAACAAAAGACTGGCATAAAGTGAACTCTCAAAAAGTATAGAAAACCTGTATCTGCAGACAGTAGGTAATAATTTTGTTTTGACTTTTTTTTTGCTATTTTGTTTCTGACTGGACAATTGGTGGAGGCAATTCTGAGCACAAGACTTTTAGAATCTTCTTTTCCCAATCTACACTTGATGTCAAAGTAAAAACTCTTCCAATTTGATCAATTCTAACAGTTGACACTAAAACCTTTTTTATTGAAAGAACCAAAATGGAAAATGTAGAAGATTGTTTTGTTTCTCATCCCTACAACTTGTTTAGGGTCTCAACAAGAGTAAAGGGTCAATATTCAGTAAGAAGTGCTTAATAAATAGCAGTTTGGATTTTATCTTTTAATAGTATTGCATTTGATGGCATATAAGACCACTCCCTTTCACCCCAAAATGGTTCATAAGTTAGAAACCTGCAAAGTATATGCCCCCCACCTAACCCACCATTGCGTATGACTTTGCAATATGTTATTCAAATGTTCAAAGGGTTTTTGTTTTGTATTCTTCTTATGACCATTCTCATCGTCAGTGTCTTTTTCTTTGTTTTTTTTTTTTCTTCACACTTCAGGTTTTTCATTGCCTGGCTTTCTTCAGATAAATTTTTCACTGAAACTGAAATGGTAGCAGACAAAATCCCTCCAGAAGTCTGGCAAATAGTTACATAAGCAATTGTGGTTCTTCTGATGAATGGAGTCAAGAGTACTTTGGGATGTTAATGGCTTAGCAGACTATTTGTCTATTGGTTTCGAATGAATATACTTCAACTTCTTTTATGTGCTCAAGTTTTCTAATAGAAAATATAAGAAACTGCATTGCTTCAGAACACGTCAAATTGCTACCCCTTGATGAACTATTTCCCATTAATTTCTTATACAGCTGGTGTGTTTTACACTGTACAATGTAGTTAGAACTAGAGATTCCTGATAAAGCAAAGAAATTACTTCATGGGGAGAGAAAAATGGAACAACTTTTCTTTATAGAGTTATTTCTTTTCTTTCAGTGAATTTCTTCCAATTTCTCCAACAGAAGAGTGATTATGTACCTGTTATAACCGAGACAAATTGTCTACCTTCATCCAGTTGTATACTTATTCTTGGATTTTTGTTGAGTTAAAATTTCCAGTAAAGCTACTTATTTCCAGATATTAGCTTCTTTGTAAGAATTCTCAAATATAAAAAAACTTTGTGATGAGGATTGTATCATTGGGTTCTCCAAGTGCAGCTGTTGGCCTTAATCTCTTTTGTTCAACCCCCACCACGCCTAAACTCTCTCACTCACACAGCCATTCAGAGGACACAACAAAAGCAAGGCAGGCCATAATGAGCCTTAGCCATCTGTGAACCTGAGCTACCTTCACCAAAGTTACTCTATTGTCAGTCCAATTTCTGCTGAGCTGATTTTTAGTTCTTTATGCCTTCCAGCAGAAGGAGGCTCTATCCTGTCTCCATAGAAACAGTGTGGCTGTCCAGTCTGACCTTGCTTCTCTCTTGTTATCACTATTACAGCCACTACCACCACCACCACTTTCAGCAGAGTCTGAATTCCCTTTCTTCTCTCAAAGGTGTCAAATGAAGATAGGAGGCTTGTGAGCTGTCTGCTTAACTCTCAACTTCTTTTCTTATTCTTTACATTTTGCCCAGGCAATAAAAAACCCAAGAGAAACAGATTCATTTCTTTATCTTTTCATGAATGTCCATGCATTCATATCAATTTCTTTTCATCTACTTGGATTTTTTCAAAGTATATTTTTAAGACTTCTCATTAGTGCAGGCGTATCATATTAGAATTTATGAAGGACTCAGCTCCGCTATGTCAGGTTCCAAAGGTTGATGTCTTCTGTTTTGTGTTGCTCTTTGTCTGGTATAAGGTTTCTGACAATGAGAGCTACCAGGAGCTTGGGAAGTGTCACAGCTCACACATCTGCTAGTATTACATTGCCAGGAACATTTAAGCTTTCATAGAGTTCTCTTGTTTTCTCTTCTTGAAATCAAATCAAAACCATTCAAAACCACAAAAAATCTTTCAAAGATGGTGGAATATACAGAGTAATCATACAAAAAATGATTAGGGTAAAATAAATCATATTTCTGTTCAAATCCTGGCTTTGAGATTCACAATCATTTTTTAAATTCATCAAATGTTTTGCTTTAATGTTTCCTGCCAAATGAGTTTATTCTTTTTGGTTTGGTTAAAAAAGGATTATTTCCTATTAATAGCTTCCATTTTCTTCCGTGAATTGCAGAGTGATTCCATAAATCTATGTGCATTTAGATGTTAACTAAAAAAGTAGTTACTCTTGCTCACTACTTTCCTATTAATGATAATAAGGATTATCTTGATAATAACAATAAAGACTTAGCAGAGATATGAAAAAAATATCGATCATTAAGAAGAGAAAAGTAAATAATCCCATTGTAATTTTTCTAATGTCTGTCTTTAGATTTTTGATTTCAATTATTAATCTACTTTAGAAATCTTTTGAATTTTATTCCTTATTGCCCACATATTTCTTTGCATGCTGCTAAATTTGCTAAACAATTTATTCTCCAAAATTTTATTCGAATATGATTACTTCAAGACTATATCACTATTCGTTTTGTGCCGATTATTCAGCTTTGTATCACAATCAACTTCTCTGATTAACTAATGTAGTTGTTTTGTGTTTATGATTTCACTTGAGTAATGAAAAAAAAATCCTCTGATACTTGGACGAGGGATCAAAGCCATCAATACAATCATTCAGGGCTTGTAACACATTCTGCATCAAATCACATAAGTACTAGTATAGTACCTGTGAAAAATGATGGGGTTGTTTACTCTTGGATAATTCATAGAAATTAGTTTCTTAGTATAAATATATTTACTGCAAACAGAAAAACATATCTTGAACAATTCATTTTTCTGTTGATTTCCTACAATTCTTCATATTCTCTTGTTTTGATAATTTTATAACAATTTGGCAATAGATTTAGGTGAATAAGAGAATTGAGCAGCAGCTAGACGTAATTGTGATATTATCAGCAGTAGTTGCTTGC
Organism: Thysanoteuthis rhombus; assembly: GCA_963457665.1. NCBI lineage: Eukaryota > Metazoa > Mollusca > Cephalopoda > Oegopsida > Thysanoteuthidae > Thysanoteuthis > Thysanoteuthis major. The sequence goes on along the minus strand of OY735219.1, from coordinate 50,881,001 downwards.
TTAAATCAGCAATCACATCCATACTAGAACTTTGCTTACCACCAATTGCCAATTTTGTTTGTGTTTGCAGTACTCCCTTCCTCTCTTTTTGTCTGCTTTAGCATGACATAAAACCAGCAAACAAACAAACTGAAAATAGCTTTCGTATAACAAGATCAACATTTCACATGAGTCACCATAAATCTGCTTCTAATTATCCTAATTGACCTCCTGGAATAACATCCAACTTGAAACTCATCAAGAAAAAAATCTAAACATGTACCAAAATTCATATTTACTTCTACCAGTGGAGTTAGAGAGATATATGTATTAACCAGAGTCTTTTCATTTTTACACACAATGTCCCAAAAAGTTCTCAATGAATTTCAATCCTCTGGCTAATAAAGAAATGATGAATGATTGCCGGATATTTTTTTGGATTGAGTTAGTGTACAGCATCGGCAGATATATATGCTGAGTGCTTTCTAGGGTTAGTCATATGAATATTACCAACAAAAATCTTCCCTCAGATGCGATGCAGAATTGAAATCAAGAACCATCTCATCACTGTTTCATCCTTTTGTTTTCTACTTATAATTTTGTCTTCTATTCATTCAATTTCCAATCTGTTACATTTTTAGATGCTCTAGTGTCAATAACCGTCATTGATTGGCGGGCTGACATACTGAAATGTGAGTTGTGTCTCTTGCTCAGTGTTGCCAATTTAGATATTTTTCATCAAAATCTAATTGTCTTTGTTGCATCTAGATGTCAGAAATTTCCAAGATTTTAGATATATATTTGGAGAATATGTCTCAGGAGTCCTGAAAGTTTAACTCACTTTCTTTTTATAATGTAGCCATTCTGTGTTATTTAACAATAAGAGCCGATTTGTCCACAGTTAATAACAAATTTTCACTTTAAAAACAAAAATTCTTTTCACATCCTTTATAGAACACATTTTGATTTGAGGCTAATCTCTTGGAACTTTTTATTGTCTTTATTCTCAGAAAAAGTTCCAGCAATAGATTTTACTTTCAATTCAAGATCCCCAGATTTTAAATAAAAATAAAACTTTTATCTAATTAGTTTTTAGACTTTTCATTCTTTTATTATGAATGCAAGCTGTAAATGATTTTTTTTTGTTCCTTAAATATAATGAGACAAGATGGATTAGAAAAATAACTGACATTTGACATGTGTTACTTGATTTAATTTACTCGTTAGCTAATGATGTTTGCAATTGTGATTAAAAGACTTTTAATTAGTGCAAGTATAATGGAATAATGTATTTTGCAAGGTGGCTAGCAAGTCTTACAACATAATTGCATGGACAAAACAAACACTTCACCAGTTGTTTCAAGTCGACATTGAAACAATACCGTGGTTATGCCAAGTGGTTATTGAGCCTTGTCCAAGCCACATTAAAAGAATCTGTTCTCTTTAAGGATTGCAGATTTTATAAAGAGATCAATGAAAACATTGATTCAATATTCCCTCATCTAAAGAGTATACACTTTCCGCCAAGCCCTATCTCTAGTTGGAGCAAAGTCTGGTGAGCAGATTGCATTCACCTTCTTTTGTCTTATTTCTTATTTCTTATTTCTGTAGATTTTGTAGAGCATAGGTGCTGTTTCAGTAGCGGTTAGGTTTTTACAAGGAGTTGTAAGATCCATATCCAACTCTCATTCTTTGAAAAGGTTTGCGTCCAGTTAAAACAAATGTCAAGTAACAGAATTTTTTTATGGACTGCCTTATGTCAAGAACATTAAAGCAAAGTTTACATGAAAAAGCCTTAGCTGAAACTCGAACTCTGTTCGCCAATTCTCCTTTCTGTACCAGTAACCGTTACACCACTTGACAACTGACCTTTTTTGATTCCTTTAATTAAAAAATTCTATCATTGTTCCCATCCTGTAAATAAAAAGATGTTGATAAAATATTTTTCCTCCAATTTTTAATCCTCTCACCTGAAGTAGACAACCAAATCCCTCGTCAATGAAACATCGTTTGTTGAGATCAGTTTTTCTTCTGACAAAAGATTTTCCTTTATTCAGTATCCAGTTTCTTTCTATTTTTTTTTCTTCAAATCTAACTGATTGCATTATTCTTATGATGAACATGTGACCTTAAACCTGGAACAACAATTCCTGCTCTTGTCTCAAGCACTGTCCAAGTGAAGGTCATCTCCATAGTTTTTTCCACATTTATATTTCCAATATGTCACAGAAAAAAAGAATGGCTTTCAGATATTAGTGTGGATGAGAAATGTTATCATTATGCTATCATTGTTTTCTACAACCTTAAAGGAAAGTCTCTTGCAGAATTGGGTAGTGTTACTCATGAACATCTTTAATTAGGAGAAAGTTTCCTTTCACCAGTGGATAATTTTGATTAATGGATGCCATTCAAAAACTTGATTTATTTCTGATTTTATTTGTTTGCAGTTAAGATGAAATTTATTCATTTGCACAAGTATCTTTTAGTATCATTTGGTAATCAAGTCATTAGATTGAAAATCTCAAAACTGTTTCTTCAAATTTTCATTTTTTTCCTATTCTCATATAAATGTAGGTAAATAAATCTAGAACACTCCCCAAACTGCTGTTAGATATGGTGACCTAAAATGCGATCTTTTCTTTCAAATTATCTTGGTTGGTGCACTTTTTTTTTTTCAGTGATATATGCTTAAATATTATAATCACCAAATACAAAAATTATAAAAAGTCTAAAACATAAGTAAATGGTTTCGTTGCATTGCACAGCTGCTATGAGCATTTATTTATTAAAGACTCCACATGGAGATTCTGGCTCAGAATCATTCTCAGTTTTCCTTGATGTGCAACAACTTACTTAGTCAATGGCTGCTACTGATACTATAAGAAAGTTAGATCATTCAATAAGAGGATAGGAAGGGAAAGAGACTAATAGCTGCTACTGATACTATAAGTGTGAAAGGCAAGGCTCTTATTACATATATATGATGATTAGTGTATTTTTTAATACTAATCAGTCTTTTTGGATTAATTATTTACTAAAACTGAACAGCTCCAGAAAGTATTTATTCACCAATCTAATTAGTTTTTATAATAATGTTATAATCCTATTATTAATTTCTTCACCAATCAAACATCTTCAATAAAAATCATATAGATACAATCATAGATCAAATTTTTAGATGGTACCTATGACTGTCATTGACTGACAGGCTGAATTACCAAAACAAAATTTGCTGATTTAGCTCTTTTGAAACTAGATCTAGCTCCTCTTTGGAGCATCTAACTTTTATAAGTCACTACCTGACATATTGAAATAAAATTCCAAAAGAAAGGCCGATTAAATGAAGGTACTTTCAAAGAGATGGCGCTTTTAAAGGCAGTAAATTCATGCATCCATGATCTGACCATCGGGTTTGTAATTCTATTTTCAAACTGTACAGATGAGAGAGTAATATGCTTGTTAAATCAATTCTAAAGTTAACAAGGTAGCAACAGTATTCCAAGAAAAGTTTCTCACTTTCATACAACTGAGCCACACACATGAGATTCAACAGATCATGAAGAATGCAGTTGGTATGCTTATAGAAGTGTATGAAATCTGAAGAGTTATCTTTTCTGCCTATGATTCTTTGTCCGTTTTCTTTTTCATTTCTTTTGTCAGTGTTTTATCCCGAGCCGTTTAAAAGCTACAATTTCACAGTCTGAAGCTCCAAGTCTAGTATCATCCATTGATTACTTCAAATTCTCTCTTACTCATTGCAGTCCAAATTGGAAGAAGTTTAATTACATTTGATCTGCATCTGGTTTACAATATCTTTCTTGCATTTTTTTTGTTTCATAATAACTGGATGAGTAATTATGGGATTTTCTTTGCATTTCTTTTCAAAATCTAAAATCCATGTAATCATTTCAAAAGAAAGACTGTTTCTTCAGATGCATTCAGAATATTTATAGAAAGTATTTCTGTCACATGGATAATCTAATTTCAATTCCCAAAGTGTGATTAATTGAATGAGAAATCTCCAGAGTAAATATTGGTAAAATGTAACATTAGTCCTTCTATCTTGTAAAGTGGAATGTCCACACATCCAAATCAGGGTGGCAGCATTCACATGAGACAGTGATTCTTTCTGGAAGGCCACATGAAATAAATGGGGTATTCGGGAGTCTCAGAAGTATTCTAATTGGCCACACCAATTCAACTACTGGTTGTTTAATCATTTTGTCATAATCCTCACATTACATTGTTATGTTGTTATTACAACTGCATATATTGTGAACACCATAATGATTTGCTGGTACTATATCATTACAAGAGTCTGGATATACACTAAAAATCCCTTACAAAATCTTCGGCCAGTGTTAGCCACAAAAATTTCCATGATGAATGATTTCCCTTTTCTATTCAACTTTAAATGAAATTGTGATGATACTATTTCAAAATATCATAGGCAGTCACTTTTATTTGTGCTTTTTGTTTTCTCCCGTGTACTTTCTTTTTCCAGCAAAACTACCAACACACACACACACACACAACTACTCATCTTTTTCTGTTGTCCAAAAGATAAGATCTCAACAACTTATTTTCAGTTAATTCTTTGAAGACTTTTAGGACATACATATCCTGAGGTTTCTATGACTGCTGGGATATACATGGTCTGTAAATTTCTTAGAAATTCAAGGCATTAAGCACCTTAATAGGTAAGTAAGTCTCGAAAGGGCTGAAGCAAAATTTAAAACACATTTATTTAAGAAATTATAAAATTCCTCCTAATCTAAGAAAAAAAAATTTGTTTCAAATATCAGTATGAATTGCTATTTCTGTTTGAGTTTACATATATTTTTTACTATAAAATGAAAGTCTTTTATGCATCATCTCATAAAAATCAGGTGAATAGACAAAATTCCAATTCAGTTTTCTTTCTTACCTAAAATCACACATAAAATAGTATCCCTGATACAATAAAGAAGGCTTCAGTAGAGCCATACAAGTAACAGCAGGAAAATAGTGATTACAATTTCATTTCAAAAGGAATAATCATTACTCTACACAATCAAATACATCAACAGATCAGTCATCTCTCACTTTTTTATCTCTGAAGAGACTTGAGAGATCATCCGCAAAATAACTGGCTATATAAGTTTATTCAGAAAAATGATACATTGACATCATGAAATTTGTAAGGCTGGGATAGGAAAACACAATCAGAATTAGGTTTTACTTTTTGAATGATTAAAAATGATTTTTTTCTTTCTTTTAGACTAAGGAGATTGGATTTTGTAAAAAACAATACTCACATCTTTTATGCTTATTTTCTACAGCATTCCATTTTCTTCCAAAAAGCAAAACAAAGCAATAAATGTTGGTACCTGATAATCACATCAATAGTAGATAACAAAAAGGCAGTGGATGACAACGTAGTAATAAAATTGATGATTATTTTATTTGTTAAAAGCATTGTATGTATTGGAAAAGAAATTGGGTCTGGCTTTTTTCCAAATTGCCCTGAAGGAAGACTGACCAGACATAATGGATTTGTTTCTTACTATGGATCTTTTCTTTTTCAATGACCAACAGAGAGATATTTCGGGTTATTAGCAGGACAAGATGTACTCAAGACACAGAGATGACAGAAATATCTGATTAGTATTTCCTAATTGTCAACTAATGTAGGACATGTTCCATGTGGTTTAGCTTTTATACAAGATGTTTACAAACTAGTTTTCAAATGATTTTTCAAGTTACTGAAATTCTTCAACAACCTCCAGAGGCTGTTATGGAAAAAAGTTTAGTCATTAGTTATTCCACTGTGTTGCATTTCTAGATAAATTTTGATACAAAACTTTACTATTTCAAATGGGTAAGTCATTGACACATCGCAGCTAAGCTGACTAAAACTCATATGAATTCCTTGCACATCACATAACCAAGTTTTTGATAAGAAATAGAATTGAAGAATAATGAAATTTAAAGTATGCTGAATCTCCAAAGTTTTAAAATGTAACAATTTGATTGGGTGCATAATAATAGAAGCTTGTTGATGAGAAAACAAACTATTTCTATCACAATTGATATCTTACGGTCTACAGTCGTAAAGGCTTTAGAAATTCAAGATTCATATTTATGTTTGTCTTTGGAAATATAAACAATATTTTTTTTTATTGTACTACAGATCTGAATTTGGAAAATTGATTTTCATTTGTTGTACCTTGTGTTTCATTCACCTTTACCTCAGATTCACATCTTCTAAATGAGTTTGTTCTATTCAATTGAGATTTGTCAGGAAAAGAAGAAATGAATGGACAAGTAATGAATTTAGATTTCTTATTTCTTTTTATGAAAGAAATCAATTTTGTTTATTTTGGGAATTTATTGATTATCAAAACTTTTCTGTATTATTCAAAAGGGGAATCGTTTCATGGAAGATAGAGTTACCAAAGTTTTAGCGATGAAAACTAGAGCCTAATGCTGAGAATGATTAGAAAAGCCCAGAGAGGAAATATTGATCAAAAGATTTTCACAAGAATTTCTCTTGGTTAGATAAGACATATTTTTGACAAAGGAAATAGGCAGATGTTAATTCATCATTAGTTTTCTTGCATATTGCAATGCACCCAACTTTTCTATTGTATTGATAGATAAAGCACTAATTGCCATCCCAAAATATTAGTAACGTCCTTTAGATCTTCACACAAGAAAAAGAATTAGCGTACCTATGATCTGACTTTCAGGCTTGTTCATTATCATTGCCACGTCATCTGCTCAGACCAAGTTAAGCTGATTTATTTGTGGGATCAAAATGAAAGATACTTTTTTTCTTCTTTATCATTCTAATGCTCATTTAATTTTAACCTTCTCTAATACCTAATAATTTCACCTGCTTTCTTTGTGGCTGGCTATAAAACACCTGGGGTTGACAAGAGAGAATTTATCACAGAGGTAATAGCCTTACACATCTCGTATTCTTTGCCAGCTGCAAAAGGATATAATAGACCAGAAAGAAAGGGAAACAAAAGAAAAAGACAACAAGTCTAGTTAGTCATACAACAGAAACTAGCATGTGACCAATGCCTTTTAGTAGCATGCCATGTTAGGGGTGGTCAATTAAAAAATTGGAAAAAGGGATCATAAATGATTAATCACTTCTCTCACATTTTGTTGCATAATTGTAAAGTCAGAATTTTCAAAAAACAAACATGAATGTTTTCTCTTGGCATAATGAAGAGTAAGTGTTTAAATTTTCATCCTTCTAGCACTATTGGAGCAGCATGTACACATGCTAAATACATACATACACAGCCAGTCAGAATCACTTGAAAACTGAAGAATCTTATGTTGTCACTTACGGTCGATGGTTTCTAACAATGAAACACAGCAAATATGGATGAAAACTAGGTCCTTTGTCATCTTCAATTCTATTTATGAAATATGAATTGAATAGCAGCCAAAGATTGTATAAATGCAGAAAATTGATGACCATGGTTCATTTTTTTGTGAGTCTGTCAAGCCATAATAAACTTATCTTGGTGCCTAAACACAAAACTGTAATTTTCTCTGGAGGCTAATCTTTGGGATGAGTTGGACAATCATTTTTATTTCCCTGATGTCTAACAATGTGGAAGCAAATGCCTATAAATCATGCCAAAATATAACAGTAAAATCTGCAGGGAATATCACTAAATATCCGATTTCATTGGTATCTTTTGGTTTTCAATCTCATGAGTAAAAATTAATAACAAAACAACAAACGTAATGTCCAGTTGTAATGATAAGTGCAAAATTTCATGGGACTAAGAACTGAATTAAAGAAGGCATATTTTTTTTACATTTTAATCCTATTCAATATGCAAGAATAAAAAGCATGAGTCTAGGCAATGAGTAATCTATATTGGGACACTTCTAAAAGTGTCATTACAAGATGTTTCAAAACAGCTTTTCATACCATATATAACTGACCAAGATAAAACAAAATAAAAAGTAAGGGATAAAATATAATATATTGTTAGAATACATTCACTGATTCATTTACAGCAAGTGTCATTAACAGGAGGTACATCTTTGGTATACATCTTCACAATTTGGGGAACTTTTTGGTTGAAAAGAATATAAAAAGACCTTGTCTTGATAGCAACAAGTCTCCCTTTCCACAAGTTCATTAACAGACTAGACAAATCATGTTTTGACTAGGAGTGCCAAGAGAGTTTACAAAACAAGTTTTTGATGCCAAGTTCCAGGAGGAAAAACATCAGAACAAGATAAAAAATATAAATACAAAAGAAATTATGTACAATTTGCTTCTATAAAAAAAAATTTGAATGTATACATATGTATATACACTGTTTTCTACCTAGATTTTCATCAAAGCATGTTAATGTACAAATAACTAACCTCAAATCGAAAATGGAAGTAACGAGGACTTTTCTGTAATTTCTAAATACTATCATTCTGACAAAAATGATTATATATACACATGAATATATTTAAGGAAGATTTGTTGTCTTTAAAGATATAGTGCTCAATATCAATATAATAGAGCTATATAATTTAATAAATATGAAATGTTTTCCTAAAACAAATATGTTTTGTACTTTTGATGCACTTATCAATTGGGTAAAATGATTTTATATAATATATATCAGCTTGACCATAATGGAATAATAACAAAATTTAAGAATATGCTAACAAGAGTATAAAAATAGAATAAATGAGTAATGTATATTAAATCAAATCAATTTATATTAATGTTAGGGGAATTAAGTTAAAGAGATAGATTTAGTCTTTGACAGTGTGAAAGATCATTGTATTGACTAAAACCAGGAAAAGGGGAAAACATTTGACTCTGGTCCATTTGTCTGACTGATAGTTAGTTTAGCAGGGTGGGAGATTGAATACAGAATGCCAAATGAATTGTCTATGTATATTAATGGAATAACCCATTGAGATGTTACTACAGCAAAAATGTGGCTTGGTTTTGTCTCAATCATGTATATAAGGTTAATTTATTTGATGATTCAAGGAAAAAAATTGATTGAAGCGAGATGGTGAACAACGTGGAAAAATTAACACTAAAGTTAGTGAAAAAAGTTTGTCAAATTCTTCAGTTGAATATGTTGATAGAAAATCAACTCAAAGGAGTTTTTCTGTATAATTAGTATTCTTAAAGATGATATAAGTTGATTTGAAGGCAGTCTAAGATTAAAACCAACCGAAGGGATTTATTATTCACAGGGGTGAACATTCAATGGAAGTGACACAAAAAACTAGTCACATCTGTTGATATACTTATTGATCCCTCATTATCAGATACATTTTTGGCATAACCTATGTAAGCCCTATATTTCAAAAAAATAATTTAATGTGTAGCATAAAATAACATCCATGTACAATATATTATGATTACTTTATATAAATCAACAAACTACATTTAGTATGACATAAGTTATATATTGAAATCATAGTTGAAATCAAGGCTGCTGGGAGCCATGTTAATATCATAACTGTTTTGTTTTGAAATCCTGAAACAGTTACATGGTAAACAACTAGTGATCCCCACTAGGAAAAATTACAAATAGTACCATGATATCAAAGTCATGGAAAAAACACTCAAGAAAATTATACGAACCACATTGATATACATTGGGAAATAAGTGACTGTAGTGACATAAAAAAAAAATGTTGAAAAAGTTTCTCTAATGTGTTCTGTGTTTAAAGCTGTGAAGTTTTCTAGACTATGCATGATTTATATGCATATAATATAGAATCATTTTACACAATTGAGAAGTACAATGAAAGAATTTGTTTTTGGAAAACATCACATATTTTTATTAATTCATTCTAATCAATTTATCATGTACATATATATATATATATACATATATATACAGATATACACTACGTTTGTCCGGAAAGCATCCAACCATTTTGAATATTTTGAGAACAGGCTGCACAGCCTTGATATAGCTTGGCAACTGATCATAGGAGGTCTTACTGTGTATGCATGAACAACAATCTCCTATGGGACTACTCAGTTGGTAGAGAAGCAACATTGAGTGAGTTTACATACTATGTAACCATTGCATGCAAAGTGACTATGCTAGCACATTCTTTACGTCACATGCAGGTTTTGATAAGACATCCCAACAGTCCAGATTTGGCTTCCTCTGACTTTTTTTTAGGGGGAGGGACAGACCTTGTATGAGTGAGTGTGCATATGTATATATATATATATATATATATATATATATATATATATATATATATATATCTTCTGCACATGCCTAAAAGCATCTGACTTGCCAAGGATTCTAGCAGCAATTCTGGTTTTCAAGTGGATCCAAATCATGGACTTTCCCCAAGTAAATGAGCAGCCAATTTATTTGAGGCAAGAGTTGAAAATCAGGTATTGTTTTTTGATTGGAGAAATTTGTTGTTTGGAGAAATACCAAAACCTAGTAATACAACTGAAAAACATAAATAAGAGTTGATGCAGTGAAAGTTTGAGACCAGCTTATAATTATTGGGAAAGAGACAACCCTCAAACTTCCAAGTGAATCTTATCTCAAAAAAATTGTTTCAGTTAATAATGGACAAACTTAGGCGACATTTACCATCTATACTCGTATATAAGAAAGGCATTCAATTTTTTTAAAAACTTAGCAAATATTACACCTCATCCAATGCACTGGTATCATGACTAGGGAGTCGTCAACTGAAACTGGATATGGACAGTTTTGGGGTTTTGATGAATAGCAGTGAGCAGTAGTCTTCCAATTACCCTTGTAAACCATTTGTCTTATAGTTTGGCACGTGAGAAAAATATTTATTGAATCATTATAATATGATTTAGATGAAAGACATTTTGCTTTGAAAGAGTGAAAGAAGACAAAATCTGAAAATGGTAGCTCACAATTCAGCACAAAGCTACACTGGGCAGGGGATAGTAGGTCAGGATAACTTGCCCATAGCAGAAAGGAAGAATGAAGAATATCTAGCTTGGTCTCTACTTGATGTATATTTCATAGAAGAGAGACATGAACAGCCTGTGTAGTAACATAGATGTATGTCTTCTTCAGCTTTATGCTTGTTTTTGTTAAAATCAAGACTTTTTTAGTGATCACTATAAACGAAAAGCAATGGGTAATTCATTCATTGTTCATCCCTCGTTCAAAAATAATGACATGCACTTTCCATCATCCATGCAGTCCTCTTCAGTTTCTCAAGTCATTTTTTTTTTCAATTTTAAAAGGCAGAATCCATATCAGTGCTTATTTGAAAATTTTGTGTATGCTTCTTTTTAGAAGAAATCAGAAAAAGAAAAATTACTTTGTATCGGAAGTCTTTCTAATCCAAAATTTATTCCCTATTCAGGAAGATTCTGATCCACTTGATGGTTAGAGCTCAGAATTTGCTGACAGGCATTTCCATGGCTAAGATAATACAAAATGCTCTTATCTTCTGTAATGGTTGTTCTGTTAGTAACATTCTTCATCTCTACTACTCTTTCTTGTTGCTTATCAAACTAGCTTTTTATCAAACTAAGTAGATGCCAGATACCACATATTAAGTGATAGTTGCTTGAAATGTAGACAAGGCTGCTTAAAAAGAAAAAAAAACTTCAAGCTTTAAAAATGGCAGGCTCCAAAAGTTGACAAAATGTATTTGACAAGCCCAACAAAAGCACTCTAAGAAATTGAAATATTGTAGCCGCATCTCAGAAAAAATGTTTTTTAAACCAGACAAGTAAATGTTTCTTGTTGATTGGTTTCATTTCAAATGAAATTCTTCTCTTTCTTTATCTTTCCACTCTGTTCTTGACTATAGCTTTTATATTTATCAACCAAAACTGACAATCTAGGTCTCTTCAGTTTTCAAGTGATTCCAGCAGGCTATGTATGCGTCACATGTACAGGTGGCAACAATGGAGTTAAAGGGCTGAACTCTTACACCTTATTTTGTCTAGATAAAACTTTTTTTTTGTATTGTGAAAAAAGGTTTTTTGTGGGGGGGGATTCTGTTCACAATGTAATTTTTAGCTAAATTAGTCCCTTAGTTTGTGTCCTGCAGCTTTATGCTTGTTTTTGTTGAAATCTAGTGATCACTACCCCACAAAAAGCAAGAGGTAATTCATTCATTGTTCACCCCTTTTGTCACTTTCTTAATTGGTCATCCCCCAACAAGGCATGCTGCCAAGAGACAGTCACATGATGGTTCCAGACCTGTTTTTATTGTATATCAGTTTCACTTTTGGGTTGATATACTCAATAAGAGGCTTGCCCAACTTACAGATGCTGACAAGATTTTAGTTGTCCTACATTTAAAAAAATCTAGCTTTTTTTAATGGTTTAGCTATGAACTTTTTGTTTGACCATATTTAAACTTTTGGACCTTTTTACTTCTTTGTAGTCATCATCATCATCAGCCATATTTCTCTATCGATAGTGCCAGTATTTTCCGAATTTGTCTAGTTCATCTCTCTATCTTGTATTTTATTGGCCTCGGTTTCGCATGTGGTTTAGGGATCTATGTTGTGAGTCATGATGTCCATTGGTTTTCCTTCATTCTCGCAATATGACCAGCCCATTGCCATTTGAGTTTTCTAATGGATTCTATGATGTGTCTGACCCCTGTTTTCTTTCTGATATATTGTGCTGTCTTGTGATCTCTCCATGTGAGGCAGAGCATGATTCTTTAATGCGCACGCTGCATGCTTCTCAGTTTGTAGGTTTGTCTCTTGGTTAGGTTCCATGTTAGAGCTCCATAAGTGACAATCGAGAGGATGCATTGATTGTATACTCTTCTTTTTAGGATTATTGGGATTGTCTTGTTTTTGAAGTTTGGGCTTACTTTGCCAAAGACTTGCTATCCTAGGGTGATTCTCCGCTTGATTTCTTCTTCTTTTGTGGGTTTCATAGAGATTCGTTGTCCTAAGTAGGTGTAGTGGTCAACTTTCCCCAGTTTTGCATCTTCAATTTTGACAGTTATGTCCTTATTCTTGATGTGATTGTTGCACATGACTTTTGCTTTACTCAAGTTCATGTGTAGGCCGACTCTTTTGCTTTCTCCATTTAGTTCATCTAGCTTTGCAGTAGTAATTTTAAATGAATCCTGATTTTTGGTGCGTACTTCAATATTGCAATTTTTTTTATAAACAATCATTATTATTCATTTTTTGATACTACTACTATTGACTTTCATTTTCAATTTTTCAGTCGTTTTTTATAATTGCAACTTCAAGTTGTAAACATTTAAGTTACAGTAAAAAAAGCAACTGAAAAATCAAAATGAAGATGAATAGTAGAATTATTTTTTTTAAATAAACACTAATGATTTATAATGCTCCATCTAATAAAAATAAATAATGAAATAATTGCTTTTATAAACAATTTGGCATTTGGCCATTTTGGGCCATTTTTTTTGCGTGTTTTGTTCTGAAACGCCTCCAACTATTTGGCAACACTGCTTCAATCAGTGAAGCTGACAGTGTTTTCAGTGGTCACTAATTACCACTCTTTGACACTTGAATGTAGTTTGATCAGATAGGGTTGTTGCTGACCAAGGCTTCTTTCATGCTTCATGGCAAACGTAAAGACATACCATATAACATTCTACACCTTTCATTTTCACCACTGAAACTATTATTAACAAACATGAAATCCTAGCAAACCCATTTATCTAATCATTTGTTACCATGACTTGAAGCACTGAACAAAAATGTTGGGTTATCAGTAAATCCAGAATTATTCATGACTTTATTTCAGCAAAGTTACATCAAATCATTTTATCAATGATTTTCTTTTACTCTCTAAATTATAGAGGGGTAAATAGCTGATCTCATTTTTCAACAATAGCTAAAATAGTACTCTGGACTTTACATCAACATACAGGTGTTTTTCTAAGCATCAGACATTCTGAGGTTAGTGATAGTTACTAAATTTGTTTAGATCTTGATTTCTCTATGAAAAACACCTGCAACAAATCAAAGAGAAAGGTAGAAAATTTAAAGGGAGGCATGAGATTTAATTGCCTATTCCATCTTATATATAAATGAATTAAAAAGTTTTTCAATTCATTTAAACACCACTTTGTTTTGATTTTCTAATTGCAGAAGACAGAAAGTTGTTTGTGGGGATGCTCAACAAACAGCAAACAGAAGATGATATTCGACAGTTATTCCAGCCTTATGGAACGATTGAAGAATGCACCATTCTGCGAGATCAAAATGGGAACAGCAAGGGTGAGGAGGCACTGCTCTTTCTACTTTCCTCTAACAACCAACTATAAACAAGTGATTCATTTTGGAGAGTTACATCCATTGTCAGAACGAAATAAGAAAAAAAAAGTCTCAAAACACTTCTTGTTACATCCTTCCTTCCATTTACTCTAAAACTAAGAATGTTTGCATATTTTATAACTTGAGAAAATTTATACATTTTTTTTAGAATTATGATTAAGTGCAAAACCCTTGAATATCTGCTATCCTTTGAAGATGTCTTAAACAAGTTGATGCACCAATATTACTTGCATTTTTAATAACAGCAATCTCTAAAGAATGCAAATTATGTTGAATACATATTTTTATAGGGATAATTTGTTTTTTGCAGAATTATAAAACTACATTCCAAGTCTGATTTTTGATTCTAGAAACAAGTGATCCTAAAGAATCAATTTGAATCAACCTTATTAATTGAGATACGGAAAAAAATGATTCACAAACTGATAAAGCAGATAACTTTCATTTTTCCTCTGGTCATCTATGGAGATGAATTCCGTTCAAAAGTTCTTAGCCACCATTGATACCATGAAACCTAGTCCTATCTACAGCATGAGACTTGGAGAAAAGATGGGCAATGCCAAATAATTTCCCTTGTCCTAGTCATGCAATGAAGGACTCAGCATGGCGAGGAACCAACCAACCAACTAATTACCATTTCCTATCTTCTTAAGCAAACTAGCATGGAAAACAGTACAAATTATGATGATGTAGTAATGGAATTAAAAATAAAAAAGCACAATGATTTACTCTTGTTATTGTAAAGAGTTCATGAAATATCCTGTCAATCATTTCAAGAGACAATGATTACCTTTATTAGTAAACATTTAAATAATTAAATCCAAAATTTTGATTTAGAATGGGTTAATAGATAAAGTTGATGCCTTATTCAAAGACTAATTCAAAATTCACTTTCACACATTAAAATCGACACCTCCATGTCATTTAAAGATCAATTCAGAAGTTACCTTCTTTTTTCTCATTAAAAATTGGTGCCTTATTTAGAGATTAATTCAGAAGTAACTTTCTTACACCTATTTTTTTTAATTAGATTTTTTTTACTTTAGTAAAAATCAGATAGACTTTCCATTCCTCTCCTTAATATTGCTTTCACCTGATGAGGCAAAATTTTAGCTGTTACCTCAAGAAAAAGAAGCCTATCAAAATCAGTTATTTCAACTGTTAATAGCTAAATACTGTTTATTTTTTTTCATCTTTTAAATCCAACTGGCAACATAACAAATAAGAATTCCAAGTAGTTCAAATCTTCAGAAAAATCTTTTGAAAACTTGCTTAGTAGGATTCTGGCTACCTATATTCATATGGTATTAAATCTCTTTATGTCTGTCAGACCGATCCTTCTTCCATTGTTTCTGATAAACACAAAAAAAACTAAGATCACTTTCTGGCTGCAATTTCTTCTAAACCAGAACTATAATAAAGCTTTTTCTGTTGCTGTGAATCAAAAATAAATTCAACCCAAATGCTAAACCCAACAGAAACTTCTATTCTAACCTTTCAAAAACTAGTTTTATGCAGCCAAATGTTCCTAAGAAGCAAAAATCTCAATCTCTAAATTGGCATTATTTGTTTCCATTTTCTTCTAAATTTTGATCTGTTAACCCTCTCAAGACTCCTGAGACACATATTCCAAGATTTCTATAAATACTGCGATATATATATATATATATATATATATACATCCTGTAGATCTCTTTTAGAATTTTACTACGAAGTATTTGTCATGAAGGAACAAAAACACTAAATACCCACTGCAACAAATGTGTCCTAGGATAAATGCCTAATGGGACAAATATATTCCATCATGATTTTGGATCTTCAAAATATGAAAAATTTTTGATTAAATAAAAGAATAGCTTTCTTTAACTATCAAATAAGAATTTACTCATTTTTGGCATTTTTTGTACCGTTTTAGAAATTCAGGGATCAAGCACCTCAATAGGTTAGTCTTGAGAGAATTAAGAGGTCAAAGGTTGTATGTTATCTTTAATTACCTTTTCTGATTTCTTGACTCATTTTCCAGGTTGTGCATTTGTCAAATTCTCAACCCATGCTGAGGCACAATCTGCTATAAATGCTCTTCATGGAAGCCAGACGATGCCTGTAAGTAGAACAATGTATATTGGAACTTTTCAACTGCCATCTTCATTTTGTTCTTTTATTTATTTTTTTTTGCTTGAATCCATTTTCTAACTGTTTTTCAGTCTTTATCTATACACAATCACATTTAATTTAATTTGTTTTTTTTTTAAATTTGCCAAAAATATGATTTTGTATCTTGAAATTACTTTATCTGCATTGCCTTCTTTCTTATCATTATTTACTCTCCTCTGTAAAATTTTTGTTGGAAGAACTGTGGGTGCAAGTAAATTTTTTTTTTCCATATTGACCTGGATAAGCTCTTTTTAAAAAAATGTTTTTCACAATAAAAGAAATACTAATCTAGGATAAATGATGTTTTCTGTAACACTTGGAAAAATAAGAACAGAATTAAGCCATTTCTAACAAACAAACTTCAAAGTGAAGAAAAAAAAATTCTCTCAATCATCAGAATGAATTAACAAATCATACATATCCATATATCAGTACCTATGTGTCTATGAGAATGTGTGTGGGAGTGATTGTTTGTTTTATACATCATTTTATTCTAAATAACATAGAAAACACTTAAAACAATTGTGGTAAGATTAGATGAAGGATTTTTAAGCAAATTAATATAAGTGAATGTGAAGAACATTTTTTTAGTGATTCAATAAGGAAAAGTATCAAAAGTTTTATTTTAAATTTATAATTTTTTTTTAAATTGAAAAAAAAACCCTGTTGTATCGTATTTTTTATCAATTTTTGCAGAGTATATTTATCAGTGGATAAAAGAGAAAATAATACCAGCTTTTTTTAGAACACTTTTAGAAAATATTAGAAAAATGTCTCCATTGAAATTTTTAGAAAAGATTAAACTTTTGTAATAGAAATTATTTCACTGAGTAAAACTCTAAAGCCTGGATGGTAGTTAGTTCAAACCAAAGAGAGAAATAACTGCCATTTTTTCTATTCCTGCTTATTCAACTTCAGAAAAACAGTTTAATCAGAAAGTTACATATCTATTTTAATACTTTTCTAATCTGCTGACAAGTGTACCAATCTTGCTTCAGTGATTTCACCTCTTTTTCTATTAGATATCCGTTTTTTTTAGATCTTATTCTCCAAACTATGTCACTCAACTTTTACCCTATCTCAGCAAATATTTTCACTAAGGAAAATAATCTTCTTTTTTTACTTAAGTACCAGGAAAGCTGGCCTATTCCCAAATGAACAAGACAGTTTTACTTCCTCTTTTGCTTCACCACTAAGGTGGAAAACCTCAATATAGAGAACACTTTTTTTCAAGACAGTTTCTTACTGAATACTGGAATCAATTTTATAGCATGATAACAACTAAAAGGAACACAAAAACTGGGTGCTATTTGTTAGTCAACTGATCAGGCAATATACTAATGAAACATTTATGACTACATTTATCTAATCTGGCTTATCTTTCAAGAATCATTTATTCTTTTTTGCCATTCATTGTTTGATTAATGTCAGAAATGTTTACTCCATAATCAACATATTTTGTTGGGAGCAAAAGAAACCATATTAACAATGGCCAATCAAGTAGTTCTTTTCAGGGTGTAATTAGATAAAGATGCTTAGTTGTCTTTTTTACCACTAAAATTCTTTGACAGTGGGTAGTACTTTGGAGGAACAAATACTGATCATCCAGTTCATAAATCGTACAGCTATATTTGTAGCTATTAGTCCATAACCCATTACTTCGCTGGCAGTTGTGAGTGTACAACAGGTTTGGTTGATGGCTGCTACTGATACTGATACTATAAGTGTGACACACATGAAAGGAAAAAAAGTAGTTTAATAAAAGGGCAAGAAGGGAGAGGAGGAAAAAAAAACAGGTAGTTTGAGAGTAGAAAGAGAGAGTGGCTGATGGTTTTTATTAACACTATAATTGTAACAGATATAGCTTTTATGATACATATGATGATAAAATTGAAATTAGTACTAAGTTAGGACATATCTTGGGTAAATATTTTTCAAATATCATAGATTCATATTCTGTCAGTAACAACTGTTGAACACTTGAATGAATAAGATTTTCAAAAATGGAATTCTTTTATGAATTGAATTTTTTTAATTACTGAAAAGTGCAAGGGATGTAACTTCATTCAAAAAAGTTATTCCCTTGATTTGAATTTTTTCATTTTAATTCAAAAGTTGAATAGATAATTTAGAGAAACTTTATTACCCACTTTTTTGTCCTATTGCGTGTACAAATAAAAACAAAAAATTCAATTACCACTTACGCAGTAGAGAATTCGTAATTGTATTCCTCATCTCATCTGTCCCAAATTTTGTTCATTCCTGAGAGGCAGCAGGAAAGAATTTTGTTTAAAACATGAAAAATATCACTAGCAATAGTAGACATTCATTTTTTTAAAAAGTTTTCTGTGTGCGTAAACACTTCCAAGTGAGAACCAAATTTGAGATCGACTTTATTGAAGATTCTGTTGTCAATTGATCCCCTTATTGATAAGAGGTAAAAAACCAAGTTTGGTATTCCTCTACAGGAAATTTACATAGGAAATGAGCAAGTTGGTGTATAATCCCATTCTGTCAGTGTGTATCTTGTTCATAATGTGCATATCTATCTGCTAGCTTAATGCTTGACTCTTAAATTCATAAACCGCCTGATTTGATAGAGGAACTCTTCATAGAATAGCATGAAAAATAGTGAAACTCTTCAGAAGAATTAGCAAGATATTTTAACTTCACCAAATGATCAAAAGAAGATGATTTTAATCAGAAGTTATTTCTTTTGAAACTACCATTCTATTTTGCTTGTATGAATGTAAAAGTTAAAGGTAGTCACTGTTGGCATCAGGTTTTCTTAGCAACAATCAAATGCATGATGTGCATGCAGAAGCCTTGCCAAAAGTTACAATAAATGTTGGACGAAGGCTTTCTTTATTATAAACAATAAGTTTTTACTTTACAAACAATGAGATCAGACTACTTGGCCATTTTTTCTATCATCCATACACAAAGAACAAAACAGTCATGGATTAATATAGCTTCACAACACCAAGAACTTATTATTTACACTTGACACAGAATAGAAACTGTATATTCATAAATATCAACAAAAGCTTTGAATAGACAAAATGCTATGTGACAAATTATGATCTCTTCTAATAAATGATAGCAATAAAATCTTGGCAAGAACACTTCTCATTAGAAACCATCAACCACCAACTAAAACTACAGGTCAACATAGTCTTCTCAAGTTTTTGAGTTGTTCTGCTTGACTGGCCATCTATCTATGTGTCACCTGTATAAGCCACATGAATGGAGATAGAAGGCTGAATTTTTTTCACCTTACATCTAGAAAGAACCTTTTTTAAAGCCAATTTTTTCATTGATAACCACCCAAAACTGCATGTTGCCGAAAAACATTTGTCACCTGATGGTTTCTATTAAGTGACTAACCAAATTTGTGTTTTCATATCTCGAATACAGATGCAAATCTCATTGGCCGAGGGATTGAGTTTTAGCTTTCCCTTTTGTCCCATTCACCTTAACTAGAATTGAAAGTAAAATATCCCAAAAAAGGTAATCACTGACTAAAAAGGACGTCCTCATCTGATTCCTCTTATGTCCCCCTTCTTCACGACCAGAGTAAGGAATGAAAATTAGTTTTCCTCAGGTCTTTTACAGAACTTTTTTAAAGAATTTATTAAACAACACCTAAAATTGATCTTTTGGCTTATGAAGATGGACAGAATACTTATCCAATATTGAAATGTATGTTGTTATTGATCACAGTATGAATTATATGTTACTTTTTGATAAGTGAAAAAAAGAGTATTCATTTCGTGTGTGCATGTGTAATAAAGAATATTTGTCATTAGTTATTGCAAACAATTCAATGTGCCAAACTTCCAGAAAGCTGAATAAATTCATTAATAAAAATGATAATACAAATGGTGAGACAAGGTGTATATAAAGTGGAAGCAAAAGGTTATAGTGAAGAGATGACTTTTTCAGATTTAATCATCTCATGAGTATGACAATGAGATAGTTGTAGAACAATGTTTCTCAAAGAGGAGGCACTTGATTCCCAGAGGAGGAATATACAATGCTGACAGAATTACTAAATAACAATTCAAAAAGGGAGAAGAATTGAGGAAACCCTCAAATTGCAAAGGAAGGAATGGGACCTGGGACTCTGATAACCACTGCTGTAAAATCTTTCAGCATAGCCAAAGCTCTCTACACTTCACACATCTCCCATTATGTGACTCAATGAACTTTTGAATATTCAGTGAGTAAAATACAGATTTACAAAATGCAATACTGAAGTAAAAGGCTCAAGAGAAAATCTTTTCTTTCTATCTATCCAAGAGCTGAGCTTTTCTGTTTCCTTCAACAAAAAGTAAAAGTTTCTTTTTCTCATTCAAAATTAAAACTTCTTATATTCAAACCAGTATTTTTCATTTATAATTCTTAAGACTTGATGGAAATGCATCAAAAGCCCTTGGCTATGTTTCAAGCCTCTCAGATTACCTCACTCAGTTGTAAACTTATAATTGCTCAATAGGCTCAACTATTTTTATAACAAGCTTTCTTTTTTCAATTTTTTCAAACACATGAAGCAAATTATTTTTTTAGTTTAATTGCTAATAGAGACCTTTTGAAAATCTCACATTCATGTGCAGAATGTCACATAACAATAAACACTGAAATTTTAGAAAACAATTTTAGTAATTTTGCCTATATTCATATTTTTTGACCAATATATCAAATTTTGAAAAATCATAGCCTAAATTAGATGCAAAATATCATAACCCTATTTATTTCCTGATTGTGTCTGGTAGATACAGAAAAAGTAGATGTTCCTCTAAAATTAACTACAAAAAATCTGAAAACAGATGAAATATTTGCCTATTTTATTCATTAACGCTTCAATAAATAGGGGGGTCAATTTGAAACAGTTCAGTAACTCTCCTTAGAAGATTTTCCTAATCTCATAAGTATTTTCCTCTTAAAGAACAGATTTTTCAAAATTGGCTGTTCGTGCCAAATTTCTTCCCTCACACATTCTTATACCATTGAGCTGGCATCTAGCCAAGGAAAGAGCAATATGCCAAATATGCATGTTACAAGGCTAAACAAGATCATTGCTAGCTTTGTCATTTTGATATTCTTCTGAAATAGCTTTCATAAACTATGCTTGCGTACAAGACAATGTAGCTCAGCAATTGTTATATCTGATTTACCAAAGTTTAAAACTTCTTTAAAACCTTCTTCATTTATTCCACTTCAATTGTTACATATCAGCTCATTCTATATAGACACAAAAAAATGACTTGCATACTGATTGAAATTTATAACAATGATCAACAAAACCTATTCGATGATTATTTGCTTATGCTTTTAAAATGATAGCTTGTATTGTGGATTATAACCCAAAGGTTTTCATCATCAGTTTTTTAATCTGTTTAGCAGAACAAGTCTTTTGTTTGGTTCTATAAGAGAGTATTCAAGAGTGATTCGACTCTTGGTTGATTCTGCTTCTTTTGTCAAATAGGCAACCCCAGCTCAACTGAAAATAAATTCATTCACATCAAGTAGGAAAATCTGATGGAAGATGTTTCTATTTTTGGTTCAGACAAGGATATCACATCTGTGAAAGCAATAATTCTTGCTACTTTAAGATTCATCTTAACAATTCTTTTTACTTCTTTACTTACTTCTCAAAAATTAACTCTTTATATCATAAACCACTTGATACCACAGCTAATTGATAGAGGAAATCTTCTGTGAATAAAATAAAAAATAATAGAATTCTTCTGAGGAGAGAATGTTTTTTGAATAAAAAAAATTACTGAAATGTGGAAGGGAGGTAACTTTGATTAGTAGTCATTCCCTAATAATAAATTCAAATCTTCTCTTATAAATTTAGAATTTAAATCATTTTTTTATGATTTGAATCTAGTGTTTAGATTAGTTTATTCAAGGACATAACATCAGTTATTATTAGAGACTGAGATTTTGGTCTCTGAACCATCGAATGAAATTTAAGTAGTAGTTACCAACACATTTTACATCAATATCTATAATTATTTGCAATGAATTCACAATTTCACCAACTTATACATTTCAATAAATATTTAAGCAACTTAATCTATGGGTTTTGGAATGTTAAATATTCATAAGTGAATATGAATGAGTTGAAGAAAAACTAGTATGATATTTTCATTACTAATAATTGATGAAAGAGTTCAGAATCTGATAAGTATCATTGGAAATAATACATAGATTGAATATGAGGAATATATAGTTTTTTTGTTGTCTTTTTT
The DNA here is from genome assembly GCA_963457665.1 of Thysanoteuthis rhombus. Taxonomy (NCBI): domain Eukaryota; kingdom Metazoa; phylum Mollusca; class Cephalopoda; order Oegopsida; family Thysanoteuthidae; genus Thysanoteuthis; species Thysanoteuthis major. Next base: position 50,858,318 of record OY735219.1, on the reverse strand, counting down.
TAACTCTTGAATGCATCAACTGATTGAAACCATAACTAAACTCAGTGGAACTCTTCAATAGATAGAATTTCAAAAAATGGAACTGTTTGTGAATTGAATTTTAAAAAGTTAAAAAATATACATTAAGATTAAAGGGGTTTAAATTTGATCAGTGGTTATTTCCCTTGATGTATCTATTCAATTTTTTAAATATGAATTTAAGAGTTAAATATCATGATTACATGGTCTGGCAATATTTGCATTCCCCCAGGGATGAGCTGTTCAAGTGATTCTGTGGGGCAGAAGAATGAGACAAGTGTTTATTACTTACTCAACACCTGATCTGACAAATTGTAAAACCATGAAATGATGATTGGCAAAAATTTTATTTATATACAAATATATATATATATATATATATATATATGTATATATATATATATATATATATATGAAACCACTTCAAAAATAACAGATTTGATTGTTGATTTTGTATGTGTGAGCATCTAAAAATGGAAATAGTTTGTTTTGTTTTTTATTTTAGTCTTACTTTCTTTTTGGACAGTTTTCCAACAATTTCATTTCAAATTAAAACTGTTTTTTGTTTGCTTTTCTTTTGATGACAATTTTCCTTTTTTGGTAAGATCCTTATATGATAGACATTTTGGTACAGTGCTAAAAGTGATTAGAAGAAAGACAGAATACAAGCATCTTGCATTATATTGTGGGTGTCGGCATCCAAGATAGCCAACCGTGTTATGAGCGAGCTGCAATAACAAAGGTTGCCAATTTAGCTGATTTTTAGCTAGATCTAGGTTTCTCAGCTAGATTTAGCCATTTTAGAGCCAGATTAATTTGGTGTCTACGATCCAACCATGCTAATGAAACACTTTATAATGGGTGGGGGGCTGTATTTACTATATTGTCATAACAAAGTTTGATCATCTTCATTGTTGAATATATCGCAAAATTTTTCCAGAAGGAAACAACCTTTAGAAACGTGCCAAGTCATTTAATGTTGACCTGGTTGTCTTCAGGATTCAAATCTCATTCGTAACTCCCTTATTCAATATTGATTACTTCTCTAATCATTATTCAGTCAAAAAAATGCACATAGTAATAAAAGTCAAAAATAAAATCAATTTGAAAACTCTGCTTCTTCTGCTGCAATCAACAAAATGTATGAAATTATTCCATTCTAAAATGTTTTTTTATGAGACTGAAATCTCTTTACTCCCAATATAGCTAAGAGAATATTGCTTTTTCCAAGCAGAACTAACCTCACCAATTGAGGTTTATAAAAGAATGTAAGTACAAAGGGTGTGATGACCATAACCATCTTCAGTGCATGCTGTTTGGGTTTAGACTGGATTTCTTTAGTGTCAGTCACAAGAGGTTCAAGGATCTTTATGGTGTTTTCATTTGGGGAAACAATTTCATAAGTGGTTGTGCCAAACTCTCCTCCTCTCCATCTAAAAATGTGGCAGAATTATTTTTCTGTAGAGATAACAACAACAGTTAATTGCAATCTCCTTCATCTGAAAATAACATTTTTACGTTTTTTACGATTCTGAGAATTGAAATGATTGAAAAAGTCAAGAAGGTGACACCAAAGATCACATGAGCAAAAACAATGGCAATTATGAAGGCAAAATTATCACACATTCTAACATATATTAACTTAGATTTTAACTTAAAGCATTTTCTGCTCAAACATTTTTCAGTGATATTATCTTAACTCTTAGATTCATAGATCACTTGTAACCCCTGTGGGCCTCTTCAATATCGAATTTTCAAAAAGGAACTCTTATGGATCAAATTGAAGAAAAATATTGAAAAAATCATCCAAAAGTGAAAGGGAAGTAACTTTAATCAGAAGTTACTTCCCTAGGAAACGTTCTGAATTTCCTAGAATGAATTTATATGTTAAAGGGCCTTGAAAATTTTCTGAATCAGTATTAATGACATTAATATTTGTAGTTTGGCATTGCCAACATTTTTTTTGCTAAGAATAGTTTCAATGGTGATGGAATTTAAAAAGTTTAAAGAAATGTTTTTTACGTTTGTTTGTTTTTGCTTTGTAATTTTTCTGCTATTTCTTGGGTGGAAGATTCTGAATAGGTGTTGCCATTTTATTTATCTGGAATGCAACATCTATTTACCCTTTTTGCTTATTGCTAAAATTTCAAGTGGGGCCAGATTTCACAATTAACAGTGTGACTTTTTTTCTAGTCACAATCAACATGAAAAAATCTCTCAAATAGATTATAAGCAATATTAGACCTTCTTAAAGATAGGACGGCAATCATTTGATAATGCTTGTTTCTTGCACACCTTTCTTCTCTTTCAATTAAGACAAGTATTTTGAATAAAGCAAATTTGGACAAATTTTTTAAATAAATTAAAGAGAAAAGGTAAGATTTTTTTTATTATTTTCGCCAAATTTTTAACAAAAATACTTTACAGTTGCCCAACTTTTTATTGTTTTTTTCCATCTAAGTCAGTTTATTTTTGTCTAATTGAGATTTTTTGATTTTTCTGCATTAGAAAAGTAGAAACGCTTCTCTTTCCCATATTAGAAATGTTCTGATTTCAAAAATGTTTTAATCTGTTATGAAGTACAGTTAGAAGCCACTAAAAACTTTGACACTAAGAGTATAGCACATCAGAAATCTTTTTCTATTCACAAGATAATGTGCTTGTATTAGATAGCAAATGTTTACTTCAATTCTTTGAATAATTTTTTCACTTTTTCTGCAAAAAAATCTACCTAAAAAAGCTAAAACTTGAATTGTAAGATTTAATTTCAACCAATAGAAGATTAATTAGAATTCAATTCACTATTCAATATTGCTTGAAGGAATTATTTTCATCATTTCTTCTCTCCAATGCACAAAATAATTGTTGTAAACACTGCATAGTTCCTTTCGTGTTTCAATGCATCTGAACTTGAAATGATATCCAAAAATCAGCCTTTATTTCTTTTTCAAAGCCAATATGATAAAATATTTTACACAGCCAGCACATTTTAATAGAAATATCGTTTCCATTGTGGCTGTATTTCAAGCTCCACTGGCAAATCGAAATAAAACCAGAATGTTTATTTGTTTTTGTTTGGACCTGATGTAAATCAAATATATTGTATGTGTTCCCCCTCCCCCCAAAAAAACAATATATCAGTTTTTAGTAATGCATATTTCATAATCCATACCAGGAATTTAATACTTGGAAATTCAGCGAAAATTTACTGAAAAAAAAAAACACATCTAACTTCAAGAATTTTTGGCAAAAACTGTAAAGAATTTTAAAAGCATTTCATTATATTCTGTAGAACCAAAATGCTCTCAGCTACTATTAGTCTCTATAATTAAAAGTTATTAATCAATTTTCCTTTATATCTTATTCTTCATAATATATTTCTAACTATATATACTGATTTGATCAGTCGTACAATTAAATGTATTGATCATCTAAAGTGATTTTAAACAAGAAAAGAATCAAACAATTCAGAGTCACAAAACATTTTAAAAGCAGTTGTAGAAATGTTGTTTAATCTTGAAACATCTTAGTTTTTGCTCTTTTTGTAAAATGAATTGGGTGGGCTTTGATTTTGGCTTGGGGTACAAATTTTAGAAAAGTCGAACAACGGCCAAAAGAAATGGAAACATGTGTCTTATTTTGGCATTCCGGAAGAACTATAAATGATCCTAAATAGCAAGACACACTGTGGCAAAATCCGGATAAAATCATTTGGCAGGCCAGAGATATGACCCCCTCCACTCCATCATTCCCTTGCCAATATTACTATCTCTCATTATTTCTTTGTTGGCAGCCATGTTGAGCTTTAGGAAAAAGCTATTATAAGCTTTCAGCTGTTCTGTAGTCTTGCTGTGATGATCATCAGCCAATCAAGATTATTTTAGCCAATGAACCAACTCCATCCCTGCGTGACCCTAATACGTGTTATAATCCAGGCTTGTGACATAGAAATGATTTCAACTTATTGTTAAGCTGGTGTCCCAGATAAAAGGACAAGAGTTTTCCAAACGAAAGTGAAACTTGAAAATTTGATGAGAAAATAAAATCGATTCTATGATTGTTTTCCCCAGAATCGTGTCAGAAAAAAATTAGATAAAAATAGAAAACGCAATCAGCAGAAAAGCCTTGGCTGATTTGATTTTTTTTTTTATGTCTGAAAATTTGTATTCTTGAACTTATTTGATTTTTAGATATAGACAATAGAACTAACTACAAAACACTCAGAGAGTGCATACCTCTGTCAATACTATTGTCACTAAAAACTGAATGAATATCTATTCATATATAGCTACAATGTAGTGGAAGTTACTGCAAGAAATTTTCTGGATCCACTCCAAACTCTAATCTATTCTTCATCAGCCTATTGCCCATCCTTCCACAAAATGTCATTGAAATTCATTTCGAATTTTTTAAGATACTGTGTGGATAAAAATGATTGAATACATAAGTGTATGAAAAAATTAAAAACTATATGAAAAAATAAATTCCTGGATCTGCCCCCAAATTAACTAATTCTTCTTTCCTTACTGCAAGGCTCACCTTTACAGAAAATTCAATTGAAAGTAATTGTGAACTTATGGAAATTTCACGTGTGTCTGTCCACCAAATGAGTCACAAATGAATACCTCTTCCAACTTCGTTGGCAGAAGGAAAAGGAAAAAGAAGCCTAAAACATTTTTTAAAGTAGCAAATCTGATCCTTTTCTGAAAAATTCCTCACATATATTCAAGTCAGTTTATTGATTATGACAAAAGTAGAAAAATGAATTTAGTGTTGTTTACTGCTAGTTTTACAATTTGCAATTGACATGAAACCTTGAGAAAATGGAATTTTCTTACTGTTGTGTATAAGTGTGAATATTTGTATGAATGTTGATGTAAGCATGTAAGCCATTCTGCTATATTTTGCATGTTTTCTATCTGCTCTGTGTGCCTATTTGCAAAAATATATATTTGTTTATACTTTATCCAACTCCTATATAAACAATTTACTGAATATGATACTTCAACCACTAAATTTCTAGACAAATTCATTAGGAAAACAATTTAATTCATGAATTCAAGCAATTGATCAATAAGATGACAGAATGTTTAAAAATGTGCAAACTGATAAATGACATCTATTTCATAAAAACTACAAATTTTGATTCTCAAAGAAATCATTCTCATGAAGATAATAGGAAATAAATTTTAACAGAGAAAATTCACTGATTTTTTTGTAGCTAAAAATCATTTGAAACGCAAGCAATTAACCTTTAGCACTCTAGTGGTGCTCTTCATTTGCCGAGCAAAAAGTTTATCCTGTCATTGTACCAGACTGCAAGTACCAAACAATAGTGTCTTGGAATTTTGCGATTACATTGTCATGTCAATTTCAGTCATACATGAACAGCCACACAAGTTACAGGCTTTTAAAGTTACTAAGTGCACAAAATCTTGGCACCCTTGAAAAAGAATGCAGATTGCTAAAGGTTAAAATGCATTACATTGTTGGAGAAATCTTTTGCTGCTTTTTTATTCTTTTTGCATCTCAGTTTTTCATTCAATAAATTTTTGCTTTCAATTTTCTGAAAGCTTTGCTCCTCTTGGTGCTTGTCTGAGTGTATCTTTGTTCTAATGGGCTCAGAAGAGAGAAGACTGTATAGAAATGGTTGCCATTTTTGGTCTGCTCTATTAACTTGCTGTTTGTAATTTACCTGCTGGCTTAGGACAACCTCCCTGATGGAGCTTTCAATTACTTCAGCCTACTTAATTAATCAGATTTTCTTGGGAGGGTTAATTTCTTTCTATTTTGGGATTATTTATGTCTTTTTCTTCATAAAGATAAGCATATAGTGATACCTAAGTATTTGCTTGACTAGTGAATTTCACAATGCCTTAGATAGCCCTTCATTATTTGTTAAATCAAAATTCCCACTTGAAAAAGCAATTTGTCTGTGGACTTCATTGATTTAGTTCATACTTTTATACTTGGTCTTTTCTTGGTTCAAATCTTATTCTCCAAAAGCTTTTCCCTAGGAAGACAAAGATCTGATTTGGGTATTGATATAAATATCTGATATTGGCAATTGATAAGTAACAACTGTATATTTCAGCAGATAAGATGACATCTATCCCCCACTCAATGGGTTTGTCATGTGGACCAGATATAAAAATAGAGACTCTATGTTATGAGCTAAAACCATGAAATTCTGACTGAAATTAGGATTTCATCTTATTTAAAGGTTGCCTTATCTGCCAAAATATACAACTATTAATTCTACTCAATTATCAAAATTTAGGAATTCACTTTAAGACACAAAAAATCTTTTGTCATAATTAAAAATAAATAATTCTAGTAAAATCAATTTTTACTGCGAAATAATAATTATTAAAGTTTAATCTTTTGTATATGAATAGCAGAATATAATTGATTGATCTGTGTATATATATATGTACATAGATATATAGATAGATAAGATTTACAAGGATATTTACCTGGTGAATGTCAACATTTCATGCCTAATGCAGTCTTCGACAACTGGCAATATGTTTCGTTCTTGTAATTATGTACAATGGATATTTATATTTATATTTCTTTCTTTTGGTATTCTTACAAATACATTATGAACTATACATATATATATATATATATATAGTTACACCCCCAAGTCTTGAGCTTAATGACGAAAAAAACATTTACTTTACACAAGAAATATCTATTTTTCAACATAATCTCCTTCCTTGTCAATTCACTCTGTTCAATGGTGAATTTTTATCACATAGATTGAACATTATACAGTAAAAATTTCAGATCAGAATTCATTTGATAACTACATGTCAAGCTATTGTCTTATTGATCCACCCTCTTATGTTATTAAGTATATCTTAGTGATTATTCTAAGCAAAGTTGAACTCTTTTCCAAAATAAATGAAATAATTTTTACATAAATGTAAGTAAAGATCTATTTTCACCCAAAGAGATAAAATTTTCCATTAGATTGATACATTTTTCCCTGAACTATCAGTATTGTCACATCATCAACAAATATTTTGTTCTATTTCTCTTACTTTGTGACATTGCACCAGTCTCAGAGCAACAAGAGCCCCCACTCAAAACACACCCCAAATGCAACACAGTCTTCCCACAAATTATCAGTAAGAAGATATTTCTCTACATTTGCTTTTCTGTCTAATCTCAGTCTCTAGGAGGTTTACTACTGGTGTATACCTATATCTAACCAAATAAACAATACTCCCCACAGATGGTTGTCATTAAAAAAAATTTCAAAACTTTGGACAATCTTGAAGAAAGGGAATGGGATTTAAAATTTATTCTGAAAACACAATAAGAAATGAATGATCAGAAATTTCAAAAGCTCTAATTGTTCAAGTCCCCTTTAATGGAAATTTTTCAAGAAAGAGATGAAAAAAAGCCCCACTGTGTTTATGTGAAAACCGCAAACAACTTCATATGCCAAGTGCCAATCAAACTCAATCAAATTTATTTTAGAAAACATTTGCTTTTCTCAGATTAATTGGCTCAGTTATTTTCCGGCTTATTCAATGTGAAGATTCTTTTTTACTAACAAAACTGATACAAATGTCAGTTGTTAATCAGCTTGGTTCACAGAAGAACTGCATTGCCTCACATCTCTGCAGTTATAAGTTGCATTTTGGCCTTTTCTTTGTTTTGCTCATCAGATTTGGAAAAAAAAATTAAAATCAGAAATTCTACCCATTTTGGTGACAGATTCAAAGCCTACAAAGGACCTTTCGCATCTTCACACAAGAGATTATGAATACAAGTATTCCGCACTGTTTGGAAGTTCACTTTATGCCAACTTTCCCACTTTTATGAAAAGGGCAAAAGGATGACATTGGATCCGGTGTTTGTTTTGCAGTAAGCCTTTCCCCCCTCTCACCTACACCCTAACCTCTGACAACTCAGCCCAACATACCATCATCTCATTTGGGGGGGTCTGGGGATGTTCAATGAATTATCCCATATAAATTGATGTAATTGCTTCTTTGCTTTACAATATTTTGACTTGAAAGGAATGCTCTACTTTCATTTCATGAGGGAAACCTGTATGGTACAAAGTGATTACTGATCAATGATTTTGAAGTATCAACCTCTCTCAAATCAAAATCTTTGTTAACAAACAAAACTGATCCCTATTAAGGCATCAAAAAGAAAAAATTTTAAATGAAAAGAATATCTTCTTAACTCCAAATATCATTACAGTTAGTGAATTATTTCTTTCATCATTTCAATCTCTCCCATAAAAGGGTGTTATTAGATGCCTCTTATTTCCTTATCTGTAGAACTCATCACCATTTTGAGGTAATAAATGAATAAAAATAGGTTTTAACACTAATGGAGCTCTCCAAAGCATTTCAAAACCAGTTACTCATGAAACAAACCAGCCACTTTTTTAAGTGAAAAGATTTTTTCCATAGATTTACATCAACACATCAATCGTTTTATTTTTCCTATCCAACTCTGAGAAAAAAGTGCCATAAATCAGTATATTGTTAAACTTTTACATCAAGGTGACTATTTTGAAAATTTTAAGAACCAAAGCACAGGTGAATATACTGTATTTACTCGTGTATAATGCAAAAATTTGATATGAAAAATCTAGGCCCAAAATTGGGGGTTAACATGATACCAGAATGTAAAAAAGATGACAACCTACATACATGTATAACTGACTTTCAGCTGTAAAAAATGGGGGTTACATTATATTCAAGATCACATTGTACTCGAGTAAATACGGTAAGTTGGCATAGTTCGAAATTGTTTGATTTTTAGAACAGCAGATATTCTTAATCATTCAGCAAAAAAAAAATGACCTGCAATTCTTTTCATTCACAACTTATCTACAAGATGCAATGAATAGTGTTCAAACAACTTTGAATATATATCCAAGTATGTTCAAAATTCATTGAACAAATGCTCGACTAAAATTAATTTGTAATGTTGTCTTTTTTCAATTTTACTTTTCAAATGTTCTTTTACGTGATCACAAAGTTTTTTTTTGTTTTTTAAACTTTGAAAATTTTTCCCCTAAAATATCAACAAATACTTAACCCCAAGAAAAATTAGGGTTTCTTGAATATACTGCTCTAGAGTTTTATTGTTTTTTTTAACACGTCCAGCGCCAAAGAACATTAACATTTTCACTACTTTACCTCTTAAGTACGAAATGATGTTAATTACATAATGTGCCCCTTTGTGAAATTCATGATTTGTCTTCATTTTGTCTTCCGCACACTGCTGTGGCAAATACCTGCTTTCCAGCAATGGTAATTGATCTCGGAGAATCCCCATTGTTCTGTTCTTGGCCTACATACGTCAGCGAAAAAACATTGGCACTGAAGGTGTTAATTTGCATTCATCTTGATTAAAGCAAAAATGAATACATTCTACAATTTGTTCATCAATATTAGGTTGAGAAAATTTAATGTTTATACTTTTTTAATTAATGATTAACACTTTTCCAATATTCCATGAGAAAATTCTGAAAAGTGTAAGATGTCTACTAACACCTTTTTGATTTTTGTGATTGCTGAATTTGGAGTCAGTTTCAGAAAGTATGAAATTTCATATCATATATGATATAATCTCAAATAAGTTTAACAGTTTTAATTTCATTAAAATGATTTGGAAATTCAATTGCATAAAATTTATCGTTTTCCAGATTTAAAATCATTTTCATTAGATTAATGTAAAGAATAATTATTTTTCAAAATTCTGTGCCAATCTTTTTGCTTGCTTTGTTTAGAATGTTTATACTTGTTTGACTAGAGACTGAGATTAAATAAATTATTTCATTCAATTTTCAATGTGACACAAACATTTCCCTTTCCATCAAATTTTCTGTATTAAATCGAATTTCTAAAACTTTTAAAACTGTTGATTTTGGTGGGCATTTTGGAAAAAAATCAATCAATAAAAGAATTGTATAATTTTTCATCACTGATTCTTTCTTTGCCAACCTTTCTTTTCTTGATCCCCTTTCTAGATTATTAAAACATTGTTTTTCCTAAAAACAAAGTCTTAACTAAATGAGAAAAATCCTGGGCAATCTTTGGTTTGATGGGGCCAAAAGATGCTAGCAATTTTTCTGGTTTTAAAAATGGCTAAAATTGGGTAGATTTCATTTCCAGGTGACTGTATAGCTAAAAATGTGTGTATATATATATATATATATATATATATATATATATATATATACACATACACAAATGCACACATTTTCATTAGTGTGTTGATATCTGATCAATGCATTATATAATTATACTTTTTGGAGTCTCCATATGGGTTTTTGGTGCATGTATATCCATATATAATATTTTTAACTATACAACTATCTGAAAATAAGATCTGCCCAATCAACAAATCTAGCCACTTTTAGCCATTCTAAATGGCTATTGTCTTCTAGTCCCATCAAATCAAAGATGGCCAAATCTTGTTTTACCATGCATTAATCTAAATGACGTAATTCAGATAAATTGAAAGAATAAAATGTTAGTTTTATTTTTGCCTTTTACTGTCCATAACTGGAAAGATATGGTCACTTGGAAGACAACAATATTTATCTGGAGATGTATGTGTGTGCTCAAAATGGTTTACATGTGAGTGTATACAGTGACATATCCTCCTCCCTCTCCTCCCTTAGTAGCAGTAGGTTTCTCCTCCTCCTCTTCCTCCTACCATCACTATTATTTTACTGCTACTATTATTATAATGATTCTTATTATCCCTATAGTTATTATTCCCTTAATTATTTGCCCACTCCAATAATGGCTTCTTCCAGCCTACCCACACAAATGGCAATGTCCATAAAAAATCATATTGTTTTTGAAAAAAAAAACTTTCTCTGGAAGAAGAAGAAAGAAAAAAGAAGTCAAATCCGAATGCGACGAGTGCATCTTGAATCCACAGACCCCCCCTGCCTCCTGGGGTGGTGGATCATAACACTTTTGTTTTACTTTTTCTTTTTCTGTTCCAGGAGATGCTGAGATTTGAAGTGGCAGAATTAGCCCATCAGGTAGACAGTACTCAAGTACTAGGCACTATTTTGAACATTGCCATATACTAACCCTCAAGGGCAGGGATGGGGGTGATGGCTGCTGGGGGGGAGGGACGACACTGCTCACACATATCATGACTGGTGCGTGATTTGCTCTGTTATGCCCTAAGCAGGAACTGTCCACATTCTCAACTCATGACAAAAAAAAAAGCACAATGAATATTTCTAATGAGTCTTCATCGATTTGCATATCATTTTTATCAAATGGAAATTCCTTATTTTTTGCTCTGTTTATCAATGTCTCTGTTATTAGGATCAAACTTTTTAAACATGTAAAGATCAATCATTGGATTTGTTGTACTCATTAGAAAAAAATACTGTTTTGATTAAAGTGAAAAACCAATTCTGAATAAAACTTGAATTCCTAAGGAATTTTTTCCTTTTCTTTCACAAGGTTTTGGAGTATTAAAAAGGTGAAAACAAATTAATTTTGAATAAAAATTGAAAAATTAGAACTATTAAAGTTATATCTCCACCAGAGATAAAAGAAACTTGAAGCTAATTCATATCAATTTTTTTAATGATTTCATTTGATGTTTTGATTAAGACTAGATAAATTACAAAATTCTTTAGCAATTAATGTATTTGAAAATTTTAATTCAGTGAAAAGAAATGAGCAAATAAAAGGAAGAATAATAAAGGTAACATTTTTTGATAAATTTTACAAACTCAAGTTAAAAAATCTTTTGATCTAAATCATGAATGCGTAACTTATAAAATATCTTCACAGACAGAATGGATTTCTTCAATTTTTAGCTTAAATTTGTCCTCCTCCAACAATTTTTAGTAGCCAAAAATTAACAATAATAATTTTTTCTCCTAATCTCCTAAATTTTTTAGTTGGTTCTTATCATAAAAATAAATGATGAAAAATGATTGATAAAATATAAATAAGAGAGGTTGAATTTTAAAAAATACTTGTACACTTTAAAAAAAAAAATCTGAACTGAAAGGTGGATGACATAAACTTATGTTCACTGATGACAGAAGGCATACCAAATAAATTCATTTCACAAAATGATTTCGGTAATGATAATCTTAGTGAGACTAAAAGAAGAAACAGAATTTGCTCTAGTTAGAATCTATCACTTCTCTTTCTTTTTGGGAACTGAAATTTCTGACTAAAACAATAGCTAGACTATATCATGAATTGTCATGCAATAAAACCTTGTAACTCTCATCATTTTGGAGGATGCTAATCTAACTTGAACAATTAAAAGATGAACTCATTGAGAAGGACAAGGAATGATTCATGATTCAAAAAGTTTTATTCAGTCTTTCCTCAGAAATAGCAGAGAGGAAAGAAAAGAGAGAGGACTCTTCCAGCCTGACTAGTGGCTGAAATAGTTGGGTATTTCCCACCAGGTTCAGAGGCCAGTGTTTGAGCTGAAGTAAAACTCAGGATAAAAATGCTTATTTTCAAGGAAGACAGGCCCCACCTAGAAGATTGGTGCAACACAATCTCACTATCCTTATTTAGCTTTGTGCCATACTAAACAAAAAAACTGCTGCTATCTTTAAAGCATTTTATTCAAAAATAGAAGATTTGTCTATCTTAGAAAGTTAAAAATATTCCCAACTGATAGCAACAATGTAGAGTTAAATAGATAAGAATGAATAAAACTTTAAGAGGATTACAAAAGGCCAGAGAAAACATTCATGTTTTTGACAAGGATTATGATTAATGATTAAAAAAAAATCATATCAGGAATTATTCATTCATTTTTTTAAACAATCCAAACCTCATCATCAGTATTTCAATTAATCTAAATAATTTACTGTTGTGATAAGGAAAAAAATTCCAGCAAACTTGTATGGGTTGAGATTTTTCTAAAGTTCTAGACTCTTGATATTTTACTACTTTTTGTGAGCATTAAAAATCAATTCAGTTTTTTGATTGCTTTTTAGATGTTTCCACTTTAATTTATTAAGGTTTTTTTCCTCTCTTTACTACTCTTACAAGCAGTTCAAAGTCCTCAATTCTTTTAATGTAGCTAAATTTGAGGGATATATCGTTTGTTTTAAATACTTTATGCTTATTTGTCAAATAATCTAAATGGGTGTAAGGCAGATATTGCACACATTCATATGCACATTGCTCCCAGTCTTCATTAATTGAACTGGAACTAAGCATGGTTTTAAAGCTGTAATATTATTACCACTAGCACCACCAGACTTTGTCAATAATTTACTTAATGCATGTGGCTTCAAATATGACTGCCACAGCCAAATGGATACACTTTCTGTTTGGTTTTGGAGTTTTCTAATAAATTTCATTTTCTTTTGAGTTTTTCATTCCCAAGTTCTTCAGATATTTTGAGGTGGAAACCAAGAGATCCGACCTCAATAGGAAAACGTTACATCAGCAGCCTTTTCCTTAGCATTCAGATTTTCCCAATCTTGCTTATTAATTTGAAAAGATAATTACACTTACGTACATCTTTCATTTTGCTCCCTTTGATATCTGAAGGCATAGAAAATCACTTAAAAACCAAACATATTTATCTATATTTGAGTATAACAAGCCTGAAAAAAATACATATATCTATATGAATCACTTTGGTCTCATAGATTTTACTACAAGTATATAAGTATACTGACACTGAGCTTAGGATGTGAAATGACCTGCCCAAGTATGAAAATGTTGATTAGCTGTTACGAAAGGAGCAATATTTCTTACCACTTGCCCATTGATAATGTGAGTAAGCAAATCCACAAAACTTTTTAAAGCTTAATTCATAGCTGAGCAAAATTATACACAATTTATGTACATAGATCATAGGTTTATTCCCAAATATCTCATCAGAAATAAAGCTTTAGACTTTTTAAATACAATTGAAAGCAAGGATTCAGAGAGTGCATACCTCTGTCAATTCCATTGTCACTAACTAAAAACTGAATGAAAATCAATTCATATATAGCTGAAGGGGAGCTAAATGTTTTGATTTTCCATATTTTGGACTGTTGTTTACCTCTTTTTAATATATGAACAAATTGAAAGCAAATTCAGTCCAAAATTTGATTATTTCTTTATTATCCCACGGGCCACCCTTCCAGAAAATGTCATTGAAATTCAATGACAGATATAAGCCAATACATATACCTCTTCCAATATTGTTGGCGGAGGTAAAACATAGAAATTGTTTATAATCAAAATTTCACTTTCATTGCATTTGTTGAGAACCTGAGGCATTTGAAGCTTAGATCAATGTGAAAAAAAATCAAGAGTTGTAACTCAAACCAATATCTGTGGAGTGCACAGCAAAAAAAAATGTTCTGATTTTTAAATTAATTTATCTTATATAAATGTTAGTTATAATCTTCATTTTCGATCCTTAAATTCAAAACAAAAAATCCTTTAATTATAACACTTACATCATTAACCCTTTCCACATGGAACAGCCAGATCTGGTCAGTCAAACACATGAGTTTGCTTACCACATGCTTTGAAATTAGCAATATGATCAAATTTCATCAATAAAAATGCCTCTGCCATATAGCCTGAGTATTATTCTACCAGAATATATATGGTGTAAAGGGGTAAACTTATATTGCCAGCGCCCAAATTGAATTCAAATTTGAGATACCTTAATACCGGTAAAATTTAAAACTAAATTCAGTCCTGAAAGGGTTAATGAAGTAAAAGAAATGGTTAAAGCAATATATCAACATCTTCTAAATGTCAAGGGCAGTGGTTCAATTCCTAATCAGAGCATAACAAAGCTTTTCTAATTTGGTAGACAAAAACCCTGTGATATTCATTCAGAGGCTCAGGATTCACACTATTCTTGCATGTTGCATACCCTGTGTCTTTTTTCTACCCAAAGTGGGGGATGGGGAGTGGAGCTAAGTGGTCAATGTGTGGGGGCTTGTCTGGTCTTATATTGCTCTAATATTTGTGGCTGTCAGTTGGCATTGTGACGCATTTGTTATGGCTACAGTCGTGTATTTGTAAATTTGTGGTAAACTGAGTGTGGTGCATTATTCTCTCTGTTGTCAGGTGGAAAAAGAAAGTTTTTTTTTGGTCTTGTCGTCATCGTCGTCGTAATCATCCTCATCATTCACATGTGTGGATATCTCAGTTCCACTTGGCCGGAGGAGATGTCTTTTCGATCTTTTCATATCATAACACTTATCATCTCCGCTGCTGTTGCCACCACCGCTGCCATTGTCTTGAGCCACAAAAATCATTCTAAACTTTTTTCCTTTTTAGAAACATTTTGGCAACTGTAAAGAACATATTTTTGAAAAATCATATCCTAATTTTTAATTATTTCTATTCCTTTTTTTTTTTTTTTCTGTGTGATTTTTAGTTTGCCCTGTTACATTTTGAGTCTTAAATTCATGGACCATGGAAGTCTTCCGAAAATAGATTTTAAAGATAGTAGAACTTTTCTGTGTATAGAATAGAAAAACAATTTTAAAATTACCAAAAATGAAGTAAATTCATTCAAGAGATATTTCCCTTGATATTGAAATCCAAAATGTTCATATGGATTTAAGAGTTAAATAATCCCCATTTTCTAGAACAAAATATCATAGATTTGACAAGAATAAGTTATCTGGCCTACAATTACTCCTGCTGAATTGATCAGATAAAATATTGAACAAGAAGATCAAGAAGATAATAACATTTATGTATTTGCATAACAGTTATTTGTATTTTTTTACATCAATTACTGACTTGTTTTTATATCTATCCATACAAATAATCTTTTAAATTTACCTAGTAAAAAGTCTATTTTTCTGCGTTGTCTTCTTGAAAAAATTAATATCTAAGTTATACATGATATGCTGTTGTGCTCTGCATATAAATTGTCTGTTCATTTTTTATTCTAAGGTATCCCTGCTAACCTTATTTAGATCTTCAGATCTTTTTTCTAAACATGTGATTCACCTGTTTATAGAGTTGTTGAAAAGAAAGGATAAGTAGAGATATAATTTTCCTTTTATAAGACTTTTCTCAACTCTGTATAACATTTGATCAATGGCATGATAATTTGTTTCCTGATTGATACTTGTTTAGCTCTTAGACATTGCTCAACAAATTTGTAAATGAAACATTTCACCAACAAGTTTATTATCTGCATGCAAATTACTAACTTGATTTTGTTCTGTAATGCTAATCTCAGCAAGAATCCTCATTTGAAATCACTTATTGTTTTATGACCAATTACCGACTGTCACTAAAACCTAAACCTGATCAAAACAATTGAGAGTCCTATCTATTAGAGAAATGACTTGAAAAGTGAAGAAGCCAAACTTTAGTAGATGCCCCCCCCCAACTAATATCTTCATCAGTATGGCTGCTTGTAAAGTTCAAATGCATTTAGGTGGCTGATTTATCCTTAATCCACATATCAGACTGTTTCAGCTTATCTTCGGCTCTGGCTCCAATGCTAATCCTTCTTAATACTGACATTCCCAAGTGTTCATGAATGATGTGTGTATAGGCAATAGGAGGATGCAGAAATGTTTAAGAAGAATACATAATTCTCTAATAGATTACATATCTCCATATGACAGAATTTAATATACACACAAATGTTTTTGATCGAATGCAGCAAACTATGTGCGAGCATATTATCACATATGTTGTATGCATAACAATTTTTCACGAAAAATACTATAAGAGTTTTTTACCCAAATAATGCTGCTTTTTCTCCTCAGTGAAATTATAAATAATATTTCAATAAAAATCAGTTTTGCAATCATTTTGCATTCAGAACTTGTGGCTATTCAAATTGAAACAAAATGGCCTGTGAAAAGGCCCCATCAAGTGGGGAACACTTTTCCAATTTCCGCATCTCTAATTGTATCTCCAAGATTGGATTTAAGGCAAAAGGATTCTTGGTAGATTCAAATCATTTGGTTCATTTTTGTTAGGATTGGAACAAATTTAGAATATCTTGGCTCTTACGGTTTAGGAGATTTTCATCTATCAAAGCCATTTTCCTGGCCTTGTCTTGTCTCCTCGTGCTTTTGTTAGCAAATAAAAAATAAAAGGATAGTCATCATGAAATGAAAAAAATTCTGCTTTGTCCGTTGAAGGAGTTCTAACAAAAACAGTATTGGCTTGTTTGTGCAAAGGTTTTTGAGAGTGTGAATGGATGTGCAGATGTGTGTTATTGGTTGGATTTTTTGTTTGTTTTGTTTTTATCTAACTCTAACCTTAAATAAGCAAAAAATATAAAAGGTATGTATACTTTTGGGATCTCATTCATAAAACTTGCATGAAAATTACTTGGTATTCAACTGACTAACAAAACTGACTAACACTGTTGGTTCCAAACAATGATTAAAATATTTTATGTAATTATTTTACCATGAAAATTAATCAATTTTCTCCATCGGATGAATCAGTTTATTAATCAGTTGATAAAAAAACCTAAAGTAAATGACAAAAATATTTGGATTTTATGATTAAATAACTTGCTGAAATCAGCCCTTTTAGGCGGTTTCCAGCTAGTAAGTATATGTATATATGTATATTAGCAGAAAGTTAAGGCTCAGTTTAGCATTATAGTTTCATTTTGAATGGAAATCCCTCTCGAAAACATTTTTTTGAAAAAACAAATAGTCCAGGTTTTTTCCCCTAGGTCCACTAAGCATGCAAACCAATGTTTAAAGGGAGGGGGGGTACAAGGACAGACAGACAAAGGGAGACAGTTGTTCTATATAAATAAATAACGCTGTGTTTCATGTAGAAATTTGGTGGTTGAAAACCAGTTTAATAACAGAGATATCACATTTCCCAAATTAACAGAGAGTATATAGAGATAATGTTGAAAAGGAAAGCATTTCAAGAAAGTTGTTTTTTCAGACCATCTTAAAAAATAACAAACAATTTCCAATGATTTATGTTAAATGAAAATTAATGTATTTCCAATTTTACACATCTTTTTCTCTGTCCCCATAAAAACCATTCCCTAAAAGCAAGTGGATACGTTAGAGTCTATGTAAAAATTCCAAAGAACAGTATATCAGACAATTCTGATTCACTCAGAATCTCGTTTATTCCACATTTTCTCTTATTAAACCCCACAAGCAAATGAAGATTTACCCAATCCCTGCCATGGAAGGCTAGCAGTTCTTCAGTAGGGTCAGCTAATAAAGTTACCATCATAAGCAAATTTTTTTTTACTCTATTTCTTTCTTTTGTGCTCCCATTACTTTTTTGTTGTTAAGTACATTCAGACACTTCATTTATTACACACTTTGTTTTACAGGTGTTAATGATTTTCCAAATTAACACTTTATACAATAACAAATTTTGTTTTTATATTAAACAGTCACACTCGATTTAATTGCTTTTTTTAAGTTCCTTCCAATCATAGTCAGATATTTCTCCTCAAGTTTGATTCTTTCATACTAACCAAGCATCATTCAACAAAAATATTTTCTCTCAATAAATTCATGAAATGAATTTTCATACTTGTAAATTAATCACACTTGTTACCATGAGACATTTTTATGCATCATTTTGCTGTTTTCTTTGAAATTCATTTGTTTTTTGTTGTTGTTGTTGGTTTTTTTTGCAAAGAAAAAAATAAATATTTCATCCTTTCCTACTTTGTAAATTCGGAACTTGAAAGAATTTACTGCTTCTTTTAAACATTGTTTGCATCTGTGTGAAGTGGTTTTTGATACATTGATTTAAATTAATTATCCTTGAAATATTATTTGATTAAAAGTAATTCTACTCCTGGGTTAATACTAGCAACTGATTTTCAGATCTTCTATTATACAAGCTTTGATTGATTAGAGAATTGTGGATGAAATCGCATTTTATTTGTAATTTTAATCATTTTTGGCTCTGCTGATAGAGATGGCTACAAAATTTCAAATTACTGGAATGAAAATTTTTTTTATGTTTTAATCTAAAAATATTCCTTTTTTTCTTCTTGTCATATTTGGAAGCTAGCTTATCACTGGTATTAAAAGTTGACAAAATGCAGTATTTTTTAATTGAGTTAATGAGCCCAGAAGTGGTTTTCACTTTGAGATTGATAATCGAAGAAACCAAAAACCTATAGGCATACTTCAAGTTCACAGCCAAAATCTCAGTTTCTCTACTCTTCATTCTCAAATTATCAGGAAATCGCCCATACAAGTTCTGAAAAATTACTACATAGCAATGAAAAGCATTTCAGAAGTGCAGACTAGTCTCTTGCACAGAAAACAGAATTGGCAAACTGAGTTTGAATTTCACCCAAGGCTGCTAACACTCACTTCTTATTAATTCCCTTAGGAAAGGCATGAATCCACTTCTTCCCCCGGTTATGGGTAAATAGCAGGGCAGTTGGAGCTCTTTAGCCACATAAAACAATCCATCTGAGCATGGGGCTAGCAACTCCCCCACCCCATAAAACCTACATGCCCCGATGCTCGACAAGGATTCTACAAGAATAAACAACAATGAAAACCGTACAGCAATAAAACATAAATTCTATAAAGGCTACAATATTATGCTCTTCACTGCATGTACGGAACTTTCCAAAAATCTATTGAACAATGCACACACAAACAATTGAAAAAATATATGAAGTAGCTTACAGTCCTGATAGTACTTTGTTTTGCAGCCAACCTGATCAGAACTTTTACCAACTTCTTTCATTCTTTCACTGTGTCAATAATATTTGATAAAATTTAAATAACATTTCAAAGTGTCTGAAACCAATGCAATAAATTAATTGGCTATTCTCACTTAATGCTAAAACCAAGTGAATGGCAGTGTGTACAATTCTTAAAGAATCAACTGCACTAAGTTTTGTGAGCATTTATAATGAAGAGGAAAAAAAGATTCCTCTGTTGTCCTGTCAATAATCATGATAATAAAGCAATGTGAAGACAGAAGCCATCTTTCTTCTTCTATATTCACTCAAGTTGGTCCATTTATGACTCTCTACAGCCACTCAGGAATAGGCTGACATTTACACAAAGCGAAATGATATTCAAAAAAAGTTAAAAACTGTGAGAGGAAAGAGTCTAAAAATTCTAAATACAAAGCAAAAAACAAGCACAGATGACAGTCTGCCAAGAAATGTTGATTTTGATCAACTTTTTTTTTTTTAAATTGTTGTCACTGTCTCAAACAGGGGTAAGCAACCTACAGTTGACGGGCCAGATCCAACTCTACAAAGGGATTTTGATCAGCCTACAAGCAAGCATGAGATACTATGCTTACTTTTTATGTTTTAAGGGTTCTTCGTATCTTTTCAAAAGATCAAAAAGATGCCTTTATTGAAATAAATTGTGATTAAGTTGAATTCTTTGGTTTTTACTTGTAATCCTTTGGATAAGCACAAATAATTTTGTAGCATCTGCTATTCATTGATTTGAGGTGAAATATTATTAGATGCGTTTAAATGGATAATTCCTCAATTTCAAGCTTTTTTATGGCATTTATCTGGCCCAGCGTCCATTCATTAATATGCAAACCAGCTTGTACAGACAACAAGGTTGCCAACCCCGAGTCTAAAATACCTACTTTTAATTTCTTCAATCAAAATTTTATTGTTTTCCACTATCATCAACATCAGTGCTTCCTTTATTGCTTTTGTTTTGTCTGTAAGTAGAAACAATTGTTAAAAAGCATGTCTTTGGATCATTCAATTCATTTTGTTAATTTGATAAACTTTGTTTTTACTCGGCAGGGTGCCTCATCAAGTCTTGTTGTGAAATTTGCTGACACAGAAAAGGAAAGACAGCTGCGTCGAATGCAGCAAATGGCTGGTCCCCTCAGTCTGTTAAATCCATTTGCTCTCACACAGTTTGGTGCTTACGGGGGATACACTCAAGTCAGTACACAGGTGAGTCACTTCTTGACATCTGGCACTCAGTTCTAGCATTCTAGAGACATTACCTATCCCCATAGACATGTGCAAAGATACACAAACTCAAAAAGAACTGCATCAACTGATAACAGGCAAATGTCTACTTGTTAGATTTTTCATTGATTGATCCATAAAATTTCTTCCAATCTTTTCTAATGCAATCCATGCAGTGGCAGACTGGGTAAAATATTTCTTCCTAGAAAATGTGTAAAATAGAATCAAACTCACACCATCTAGTTTGAGGGCCACTTTTAACCATTCAGCCATGGGGACGTTATAATTGAATGGAAGCTGATCTTACACCTTAAACTCAACTCCTTTCAACTGATGTTCCATGCCCTTGATGTTTACAATTGAGACCTAGCAGTCTGTTCAGTATGATATTCAAAATTTTTCAAACTAACAGTCAAGATGAATATAAAAACTAGTTAAAAGTAATGATATTGTTGCAATACTTCATCCAACAATAAAATTTGAAAATTTTAAATATCACTGTATCTTATTGTTATCATATTTCACTTCTTAGTTTCATATCTCAATAATATCTTTATATATACCTTAAAGGCTTATATGATAGCAAAAAATCATAAATTGAGTAGCTTCTTTACAGCTTCAGACTGAAAATTCAGCAACAAGACAGATTATATGATGTTGCATTATTCAAGGAATTATTATCATGATTTGTACATTTTTATCTGCCTGTTGGCATCGCACCTTGTATTTTGGTCACTATTTGTTATTTCTTATAATGTTGCTTATTTATAAATCAAGGGCATACAATTTGAAATCTAATGCATTCTAGCAAGTAACTTACATGTTGCAGCTTACTTTATAGAACCGAAAATGAAACAAGTTTAAATTTGTTGTATAATGACAACACAAAAAAACCGAATTTGTTAAAAATGGTAAAACAAGAGAAATTGTGAAATAAATCATTTTCCAAATGATTATAACTACCAATAAATACTCCACAATCGAAGGAGGGTCCAATTCGCTAGTAAATCCATTATTCAGTCAAAGTAGCCAAAACTCCAGTGATATTGTCATGATAACCAAGTAAAGCTCTAAGAAGCTTCAATAATGAAAAGCTCTTCACAAACACCAAGTCTAAATGGCTACAGACTAATAATAAGCAAGGTATACAGAAAATGCTGTTTTTGTTTCAGCAACTTATGCAGCAACAGGCTGCGATTATGGCTGCTGCTGCTACCCAGGGTACATATTTGGCCAGTCCAATTGCATCCCTGGCTGCACATGTTCAATCAATGAATGCATTAGGAGCCCCCAATGGAATCACGACGGCTGCCATCACACCCACAACTGGAACGCTAGCAAATGGTGAGTATTTACCAAGTTTTTTTTCATTCATCCTGTCCTTGTGTGTATGTGTGTGTGTATGTGTGTATAATGTAGAGTATTTGAAAAGTTGCTG
Source organism: Thysanoteuthis rhombus (assembly GCA_963457665.1). Lineage (NCBI taxonomy): Eukaryota > Metazoa > Mollusca > Cephalopoda > Oegopsida > Thysanoteuthidae > Thysanoteuthis > Thysanoteuthis major. Next base: position 50,835,952 of record OY735219.1, on the reverse strand, counting down.
ACCATCTGCTTCTAAAAAATGTCCATTTTATAAATATTTGATAGTGATATCTGACCCATAATTAGGGCACCCGTATCTGCTTTGTACTCATAAAACCAGCATCAACCCAAACACCAATTATTAATTGGTAGGACGATGTGGATTCAATCCTGATAAACACATCATTTGAATGGGTCAAATGACAATAACTACAGTTGAACTTTAAATAAAATAAGATAAGAATAAGATCAGAGCATGAGAAAATTTCCAAGAACTAGATTGAAATGTTCAGTGGATTACTTATGAATTTGAATGTTTGCAATAAAAGTGCCTCATAGACCAGAAAAACAGTGATGAACGCCATACACAGGAAGCATGCATTCATGAATTATTTTTGATTGTATATTAAATATATATTTGAAATTTATAAGCCTTGTAATAAAAATGTACAAATCCAATTTGTTGCTGGGGCATGAGAAGATAAAATAGTTCTGACACTGGAAACCTTAGCCTCCCCATTCCCTATTTCCCTGCACCATGTTTCATTTACTTTCATCCTTTCTCAACCTCAAGTGAATTTGTTGACAAGACATAAGCTTTTATTTCATTTTTTCCCAAATAAAAGCACCAACAACAAAGAACCAAAGAATATACAATTAGACTATCATTAACAACAAAGAGCCAAAATATACTGTACATGCAGGTGTATAAGATGGGTGTTTAATTTTTTTTTTTTTTCAAACTAGGCAAATATTGCACTCAATTCAATGCACTGATATTATGGCTAGGGACCCATCAACCAAAACTTGATATGGACATTTATAGAGTTTACATGAGTTTCAATTGAGTGGTAGTCCTCCAAATAGCCCAATAAACCGTTCATCTTATAATCTGGCTTATACAGAAAGCATCGATTTATTATTAGGCTATCATCAAAAACAAATAAATAATCTTCCCCCAACAATAGAAATATGGGAGCACTAGTCAAGGCAACTTCTGATAGAAAGCACATACATGTACGAAGGATTTGGTAAGTGTTGAGAAATTTTCAAATGAGGTTGGTGATTTTTGAAAAATATTCATTTGTATTTCCTTTATAAAAATAGCAATAATCGTTTGTTTGAGATGTGCTCTATCCATGTTGGGGTGGGGAAATGCAAATGAAGGAAAGAAAAGGATTTGAAGATGTGGGTATGCTTTTATTGGTTCTTGTAAATTCAACTCATATTCAATATTATAAAAAAGGACAAATCAATCTGGGTTCTTGGAATATATAATCTTTAGAAGATACAATTACAACAAGGTGGTTTGTTAACAAAAGTGGTTGCATCTAACTGAAATTATTCTAAGATCTTCAAATTTACCAACTGCTAAGAATAATGAAAATCAACCAAGAACTTCATCAGTCTTGTATTGTAATTTTCACCTTTTGAACTGCCATAAACTAAAAAAGAGGGTTTTGCATAGTATATTATGATGAAAAAATACTATGGAAATATTTTGTTTGTGTAAAGCCTATTGTGTATGTTTTTAATAATTATGGATTGTCTTAAAATACGTACAATGCATTCTTGTGTATCTCTTATTTACTTGATCTAATTAGAAATAATTATTGTTTCTTCAAAAAGAGACAGATATGAATAAAAGGTTTTTGTTTTTTGTATTTGTAGAAATGGGGATAGATTTTTAGAATACTTTTTAACTGAGCACATAAAACAAAAAGTTGTCAATTGAATCAATATTGTCTTATTTATAACCATTTCTTCTGTCAGACTTTGAACATGTTTATTCATATAACAGGGACAAACAAGCATATAATTCCTGCATTTAGGATTCTTATATATAAAATAGAACTTTTTGTTTGTAAAAATAGGCCGAGGTATTTATGGAAAAATAAAAACAATGACAGATTTTCTTTCTAATTATTTCAAATGACTCCTGTTTAATTTACAAAAAATATAAAATATAATAATTCATAGATTCCCTTGCATTTGTGTATGATAGTATGGAGTCTCAAGATTTAAAAAGTCAAAAAAAAATTAGTAATCTCATCAAATGTAATTATCCTCCCCTTTCCAATAATATATAACTCAGGTCCTACATAGATAATAGTAAGATATTATTTGAACTATGATCTTAAATATAACACGACTCTCAAGAGGAGGCACATACATTTTTCATACAATGCATACCTCTTTCTGATATGGGGTATGGGGATTTCAAGGTTTTGGCTACTTTGACACTTCTGATTCATATCTCTTATTTGTTTTGGAGAAAGGGAAGGGAACAAAAGATCAAAATAAAATTTTTAACTTTGAAATGAAATCAAAGCATTATTTTTTTTCTTAATGAAAAAAGAATGAGTAGCATCCCCCCTTTTTGTTGTTGTTTTGTTTTCTGTTTGTGTCCATGATGTCCCCACCCCAGTGACCTTCTGACCTGCTTTCAAAATGATGGGTTTTTTTCTGGCTAACACACGTGACATAAGAAAAGGTTTCTACTAGTTTCAGCTTCCTATCACCGAGCCATGATCAAGAGGAATGAAGAGATTATTGCCGACAGCAGTCTTTATGGGAAAATAATGGACTACCCAGATCTAGGTATGCTGTACTGAAAACTCCTAGATGTGGCAAGTTGCAAAGATCCGACTCAGTAGAGCAAGTCTTCTTGTCCTCTTCATGCAACAAGTCGCAAGTTCTTCCTTAAACCTTCTACAGTTTTATTAGAATTTGAATGATGGAAATCAAAGAAAAAACTAATCATTGCACTTTTTGTTTGTTTCCTACAAAATCCGAATTCCATCATCACTTCTTCATAACAAATTAACCCAATTAACCATGAGTTATTTTCATCTAATTTAGTAGCCTTAACTGAGATAAAGATTTGTATCTATTCATACTAATGAAATTTTTATTAAAATCAAGTTTTAAAATGTCAATACAAGTACGCAAAAATCCTCTATCTTTAACAGTAAAATTTACAGTGTTTAACCTGTTTGCTGCCATGGATGAGATAACTTGTCTTATGATAGTGTGTTATTCTTTTGCAAGATCTTTTATTCTAACACATTTATGTATATATTACATTTATTAGATATTCTGTATGTATTAGTTGATTTGTATGAAAAAACAATTGGACTGAAGACTTTCCATTCACATCAATCTTTCACAAGAAAAACCCAGCCCAGGAGTTACACTAAAAAATATGCCTGGCAGCAAACAAGTTGATAATCTCTAATAATGACAAATTTTCACCATCATATTGATAGTATAGAATTTTCCAAATTATTTGTTCTAACAGTTCAAGTTTATTTGCTTTAGGTATGTATCAGAATGAGAGGTCTAACTGATGGTCAAACCTTTTGAAGTAGATCATTAATAATGTTTCTCTTCTAAAAGTGGAATAGACTGAGCAAGCATATAACAAAATACTGAGGAACAAATAGTATAATGCTGGGCAGAAATGACTTGCAGGCATTTAGTCCCAATTGGTTTAATCTATGGCCATTGTCTTGAAACAATGTAGCCAATATCAATATGGACAAGTTCCTTCAATAAAGCTATCCTTTTGCAATATGAGTCCAGTTGAAATAACATCTATTCATAATTAGCAGTTGAAAAAAAGTGATGACTGAACTTTTTGCTACTGCTATTCAGTTATGAATAATTATAGGATTACATAAGAAAATATCACAAAAGTTTTGATTGAAATTTAGCCAAGTTATCACAAAAATTCACTGTCTAATCTGACGATGATAAAAAATATATTAGGGCAAGAAAATCCTTGGCAAATTAAAAAAAAACAAAAGATGAGCTTAACAGTCCCAATAATAAGTTTCCATGTTATTTTGATGAATTGTTCATTGAAATAAAAATTTATGTAGAGAAGCCTTTGTAAAACTTTTGTCTGTAAAAGTCAGAGATTGAAGACAAAAAGCTTTTTAAAAACAATGTGAAAGATTCAAATAATAGGATTAAGTAGAAAACAATCTAAGAACAAAAAATTTACTATTTTCCAAATAATCAAAATTCACTCAAATTTTCTTTATACTTCAATTTTTTTAAATAATATATTAACAAAGAAAGTTTTTTTGCATGTGAAATTAGCAAAATTTATATCAACATACAGAAAAATGTAAAAATAGGATTTTCCCAAGTTTTTTGGACCCTCCAAGATCTCAGAAACCTTTATTGTTTTTGTTTGCTATTTGTTTTCTATCTCTGGGATGTTTTGTGTTTTAAAACTAATTGTGTAACTTGAAGAAGTTCTCACTATTTAGTAACTGTGAATAAATTGTAGTACTCAAGTTTATCATGAATGATGTACATTAAATATCATTATTTGTGTTATGCATGAGAATGGATGTTGTCCATATAAAAGTGTCCATAACACACAATAACAGCAAGGACTTTAGTTTCAAATCTTGTGGCTTTTGTACATTTGTTTGCTTGGGCTTTGGGGGGGATATGTGCGTATGTGTGTATGTGTGTGTGCGCATACATTGATATGTAAATAAATGTATATAATGAATGTAAAAAATTGTTCTCATTAACAGAAAATTGGCCAGACAAAGAAATTTATATAAGTTAAATTTTTTAGTTTTCTTTGAACAACCTTGTGAATTCAATAAAGCTTGTCATGTACAATTGAAAAAAAAGAAACAATATCTTGTATTCAATATTTTATTTTAAACTATATTATGCTGGGTTTCTTTTATATTTGAAAAAATGTAAGACACATAAAGTCATAATTATTTCATTGTGCTACAAAGATATTTTCTCTTTTGTATAATTTCAAAAGTTACAAGACAGGACAGTTTATTAATTACTGAACTTTTTTCTATCATTAAGAGCTGTTATCATTGATACAAGTAATTAAAGATTTGCAACGTACATTTTTCAATAATTCTAATGTAAAGTCTTAGTTTTGATGAAAATCATCAAATCATTGAAGAGAGCAGAATGTGAGTGATAATTTTCTTTTCTGAAAGTTCAGTGTTTATCTTCTTCTGTCAACTTTATCAATTATATCAAAAATTTGACTCTGGGAGAGGCTCAAATCTCTAGGCCGGCTCTTTGATATTCCATCATAAAACTAAATCTCAATGGACCATTCACCCAGGATGTGGACAATCATGACTCTCCACAGCTATAAACTGTACATTGCATCAATTGTTCTTGAAGGATAGTCCATCTAGACTAGAGAGCCCAGTCTGCCCTGCTATTTTACCCATAGCTGCGGGTTAGAATAGATGGAATCATGCCTTTTGCAAGAGCATTCATGCAAAGTAAACACAAATAGTCTTAGCCTGAGTATGAACTCGGCTTGCCGATTCCATTGTCCACGCCATTAACTATTACTCCACTCACACCTCCCAAAACTAAATCAGGGTTGACAATTAGAAACAATCAGAGAAATGTGTTTCATTTTTGGCCCAATGAGGTTTAGCAGCATAACTGCTCATGAGGAATTGGGGTGTTTATCAAAGCCCTAAAAATTGGGTGCGCCCTGTATTTTCATCATTTGTAAACTATTCTACTGTAATAACTGTAGATATCTACTTTTTACTATCATGAACAATTTCATATTGTTGCAGACAAGACAATTATTTTTTTATGTCCTATCTTTAGGATTTGTCACTAGAAAGCTAGTCAATATAATCATGTTTTTCTTGATGATTGACAATATTTCTATGATTTGTTTTTCCAGGCACAGCAACATCTCCAGCAGCCATCAATGGTGCTCCAAACATGCTCTCTCCCACAGTTACAAGTTTCCCAGTTCCTCAAGCCAACAGCCAAGCCCCAGAAGTGTATGCCAATGGTATCCCACATTATCCAGGTATATCTGCATATTCTCCCAAATGAAAGCGCCGTTGATAATTCAAACAAGTTATTTTTTTCATGTGACATTTGAAATGAGATCTGAAGAGACTCAACTCCCCAAAAGATTCTTTTGTCAGTACTTTAGTATAAAAGAAAATGACTCTGAAATTATGAACATAATAGCAACAGTAACACTTGTTTCTAAACCAATTGAGAATTTCCTCTTCAAATATTGTTTCTCTCCTTATTTAACAATATGGCTTTGATTTTCTTCAGCTCAAGCAGTTGCTAATGGTGACCCACTCCAGGCCTACGCAGTACAGCCTTATGCAGGAATTGGTAAGCAAATACAAATCTTATATCTTTAGGTCTCTTTCCAATATTCTACCACAGCAGAAGCACAAATTTCAAAACTTTGTTCACTCCAAAATCAAAACTATATCTATTTACATTACTTGAAACTCATGAGTGAAATGTAGATAGACCATATTTCGCGACATATAAGATGAACTTTCTAAAAATCCATACCATTATTACACATCGTCTAATGAACTGGTATCATGATTAGGGGTCTGTTCACCAAAATTCGAAATGGGCAGCTATGAGGCTTTGATGAGTTTCAGTAAGCTGTAGTCCCTCAAATACCTTTATATACCATGTCTTATAGACTCGACAAAAAGGGTAAATAACCAAGTCTTCTGCTTTAAAATTCTCCCACTTCAAAAACAAATTGAATAATTTGAAACTGCTGTGCAACTTTTAATAGTCTAATAACGAGAGGAATTGATTTTCTGGTCTGAATGATTATTCTTCAAGATTAACGCAATATTTCATACACACACGTACATGCGTGTGTGTGTGTATGTATGTATGTGTGTGTGTGTGTGTGTGTGTGTGTGCATGAGCATGTGTGTGTGTGTGTGTGTGTGTGTGTGTGTGTGTGAGAGAGTGAATTAGAGAGAACGATTCCAGAAGCAAAGCCAGAGTCTGGTGATTTATCATAGATAAAAGGAAGAACTGCAACAATAAATAAATAGTATAATCAAATGCTTATTGTCATAATTTGATTTTCCTTTCATTCCAGCTGCTTACCCTGCTGCCTATGGCCAATTCCAACAAGCATTAGCCCAGCATGCTACAATCCTTCCCACAGCACAAAAGGAGGGTAAGACATATGGCTCAGTCTTATCAGATCTTTCAGCCATTTTCTTTCAAAATATTTAAACCCACTGTAATAAACCAGAATTTAATACAATCTGGATCTTTTTCTCAATTGAACCAGAACTTCGAGAATTTTTTTTAAATGCTTTGTTAATTTAGTAAAAATAGGCAGGGTTTCATGGTCAAGTTAGATTTAAATTTTACAGGCAATGAATTGATATTTGTTTGTCAGTGACATCAAGATGAATCAATTTTATATGAGAGGTTGACCATCAAGTTTCAATCATCTGGAACAAGACAGATAAAACAGTTATGATCTTCAAATAGTCTGTGTCCTCATTCAAAGAGTAGGACTGTACATGAATTCACTTTGAACTGTATAATTTCTGTCCTTGTGCATTAGGCCAGGAACTTATCAAGCACCTCTCGTAAAATAAACTTTCAAATTGGGCATCATAGCAAATTTCTTTATTTACCAATGAATCCTGATGGATTAAATGAAATTTCGACACAATAACAATTCATGAGGGCCCAAATGTGATCCATCTAAGAGAAAGTAAATCTTTTGAATGGATCACCTCTTGTTGGGCATTTATCACTGAAAAGTCCGAATTTCAAAAAATGAAAGGACCAATCTAGCATAAACCTACATTGTTAGATGAAACCTCGCTTAGACTTGATGAGGAATGAATATTTAAATTTTCTGCTCTAGCTCCATTGATACAACCTGTACTTCTGACTCATAGATAGCCAGCTAAACAGAATCACTCAAAAACTGAAGAAACCTATGATGACAGTTTTGGTCGACAATTTCTAACACTTGTTAAATCATGTTAATGTGACTATTTGAAATAAGAGATAAGAAAAGTTTCGATTGAATTATAGATTATTCTTCTTGGCTTGAATATTTTTGTCTCTCATTCTCAGGACCTGAGGGCTGCAACCTTTTCATCTACCATTTGCCACAGGAATTTGGTGATGCTGAACTCGCTCAGATGTTCATGCCTTTTGGAAATGTAATCAGTGCCAAAGTCTATGTTGACCGAGCAACAAATCAAAGTAAATGTTTCGGTAAGTAAACTAATAATATCAGTCTCTAATAGAGTTGTTCAGTAACTTCGATTTTATTTCTTTAGAATGGAAATTAGAACTGATTTTTCCCAAATTATTTTGTATTTTTTAGTATTTATGTTAAAGTACACATTATTTTAAAAAGAGAAAAAAAATGAGTATATTTCAAACTTTCAATTTTTCTATTTATGTCTGATTAGATAAATGTGTTTGCTGTTACTGTTTCTTTAACATTCACAGAAGAGATACAGTAGTGAAACATCTAAAATGTTCTCTAAGGTTAAATTTATTATCTTATATTGATTTTTCCTCCATAAAGTATTTACTTATCGTCATTTGAAATGAAGATCTTTCATGTATTTTTTTATTTAATGTTTTCATACAAAATAGAATAAAATTATTTTACTAGATCAGACCTGGAACCAACCGAATTTAAATTTAATTATTCAATGATAAATATGAAATAATTAGTCTTGAATTACCACAACTGTCCATTGCCTGTGTTCCATATTGCCAACATTTCTCAGTAAATCTACTAATGGACTAAACTTGTCAGACTACATTTGCTGATTATGAAAAACTCAATGTCGTCTAAACACAAACCAAGGAAATCTCAAGTCATCTAAGAATCACAAAGAATAACCGCATCAAGAAATAAATTTCATGAAATGATAACCATAAACTCCTTGTTAAGATAACTTCAAAAAATAAACTTCTTATAATGATAATGTTTACTTTTCAACAATACTCTAAATGATATTTACAAAGCTAACATGAAGCCAAATGCAAAAATTGGGGATAGGAAGATTGTGGTATGTCAGTCTTCCATGACAAAGCTCTGAATTATCAATTCAGAAAAAAAGTACCTTCATTCACGATTTAAGAAAATGAAGTAAATAATTAGATTCACTTGTTACAGAGAATTGAGACTAAACTAAAAATTGAGACCCCCAGTTGAACCTTGAAAACAGTTTCTTAATTAGTTTTAACAGTCTCATTTGTATTAGTACTGCCATTTTGGGTAGATTTCCACCAATTTGGCAGTTTTCACCCCATTTAATGCTGTATTTGGTACTGTTCACAGGTTTTCAAAATCTATATAAAATACATAAAATAATCAGTTTTTTCAAGAATTTAGTCTGTTCAACTGAAGATCTCCTTGTAGCTCTGATTTGAATATTACTTACATGGCAATCCATATAAACAGAAAAAAGTATTAAATTATTAGTAAATAAGTCATTCATTATAGACTGTTTTTACTTTATCTCTTACTGCATAATAAGTATAAGAGTTTTTGTGTGTGCATGAATATGTATAAGATTGCATATAAAGTAATTCTAATATTTCTTTTCTTACAACTACAAAATATTTAATCTTTCCATCATTATTATTAGTGATCATTTTTAGTATGTAATGTATTGAGTTAACTCTTACAATTAGTATGCAACTGATATCCACCTCTTCAAGTTTTTTTATAACATTATTTACCAATGTTCTTGCTATTTTCCATAAAAGCCAACCACTAATAAATTAACACAATTCAGTTGCCTACAAAGTTTAAGAAGTAACTCAATATATCAAGATGAATAAAAAAAATTGTTGAAATCAACCAATAATCAAATGCTTTTTTTCCAGCATGTTTCCACTTTTATCACTTATTCACTGCCAAATTTATTTTTGTGTGTGTATGTACATACATGTGTGTGTATGTATATTTATATAAGCACACACACATTATATATATATATATATATATATATATATATATATATATATGTATATGTATATGTATATATATATATATATATATATATATATATATATATATATATATATATATATATATATACAAGCACACACATGCACACACACACACACATACACACACACACAAACACAAACACAAACATTCATACATATTTAAAAGTGGAAATTGAAGAAAAAAAAAAAGAAGGACTGAAAAAAAACTCTTTTTATTTTAAACTTAGGTGTCAGCTGCATCAACTAACTAAAAAGCCTAATTGCTTGCTTGCTTTTTAGTTTCTATCTGTTGTGAATTTTATTGTTGAGTGAAATAATTCCTTCATCCAGTCTATGTGGTGTTTATGCACTTATAATTATTGTTTGCTTGTGTTGGAATTGCCCAGTGTTGTTTAGAAACAATCTTCTATGCTTTGTATATTTTAACTGGAGCACAAAGTCACCTAATATGGAGACATTGGTAGAAAAAGGATTTTCTCGATGAGGAGAGAATTAAATGGAAAAAAAAATTAATTTTCAACAGGCCCTGAGGTTTATAAGCAATTTTTTTTAATTCATTTCTCAATGAAAAAAGAAAGCAAAACAAAAACCAACTTATTAATTGTATTGAAACGAAACCCATCCTGTAGAAGAAAAACAAAATGTCTTCCTTATGCCACTTGAATGCTAAGCATTTCAAAGTTTCCTATTAGCATGCCATCTAACCGCATCTTTTTAGTTGTGTTACTTTCTCTTTATCAATTGATTGGAGACAAGTTCTTTCTTGGGCCACTGACACAGTTATTCTTCCATCAACTTGTTGGATCTTCCCAAAGAGGAAAATACCACCTACTTGGATTCAGTAGTCATCTTTTTCCTTGTGTTTTCCAACCCTCACGAGAGAAAAGTCCGAGGAAGCAGCCTCGTTAAAAGTGGCAATAGTATACATGTTATTTAACTAGCCTCACACAGAAACAATTTGTGTCAGTTGGCAAACTAATTTTCTCATTTCTTATTGTTAAGAATATAAGATGGATTTTTGTAGATCTTTTTCTCGTGAAATTATAGAATTATCTTTTAGCATTTTATAAGTAAAATCAGTCTCTGTCAAATCAATTGTATGATGAATATAAGTGTATCTATTTTTATACATATATATGCATGTGTGTACAGTTATTTATATGCATATATAGATACGTACACATCTACATATATATTTATGTATATTATTCCTAAGCCCAAATGGAAGCAACTTCAGCTCAAAATTAAATACTTATATTTATCTTCTATCTCTATGCACACAAATACATACATGTATAATCAGAATTATGTATGTATGCACATAGGCATTTGTGTGCATGTGTTGAATTAAGGCAACTCAACATTTTCTTCTTATTGATGCGCAAGTGCAGACAAACACTACTATTCCGCCAATTTAAGCAATAATTACAAGTCAAAGTCAGATTGTGATAGTCCTGTCATTGCAGGCTTCTTCTATGACACGAATGCTCAACGTGGAAAAAGCTGCAGTCCCAAGACTCAAAGTTGACAAATACTTGGAAAAAAAAAGAAAAAAAATGAACGTAAAACAGTAATGTTAATAACATAATTTATTCATTCATTCTGATGGTTTTAGTTCTAAGTTCAAAGCAGGTAAACATATTGGAAGTGAATATTTTCAACGGTAACTGCTCAAAACACGCAGTTGAAATTTGGTGCATTGTCAAATATACTTTTGATTTGTTTATCAATCAAAAATGAAAAAAGGATTTGTAGTTTTTATAAGAAGGAATTTAGCCTTTTAAAAGCACTGAAATTTTTCTGAGATTCCTGTTGACATTGATAAGGCTCATCATAAAGCCTTTTTACTTGATTTTTGTCAAATCTCAGTTTTCTACAAACTTTAAAATGCCACAAAAAAGAAAACTATATGATTAAGAAATTAAATATCAACTCACTTTACAACTTTTGTTCTTCCAACTTTTGAGTGTATTCAAGAATGAAGCTTTTATATTGAAGTCATTAATAAACAAAGTTAATCAAAAGAAGAAATTCCCTGCTCATTTACTATCCATGTGGAATTTCATTCTTGTCACAAAGATTTTGCAACCTATAAGTCTAGAACTGATTCATGACATGCAAATACTTAGGTGACAAGTTACATATACCACACAAAAATTCAATTAATTGAAACAAAATGAAAATATTTGTCTATGGCAAAATTTTTCAAATAACTTCATTCAACTTATAACATAGCAATTCAAGGTACAAATTGATATCATTATTGGAGAATTCAAATACTAAATTTAGATTAATATATCTGACTTAATCTTCCTTGTACCTCAACTTGACCTTTATCATTCTGTATTCTTATACAAAGGTGCCAAGATTTTGTGCAATCAGTTACTTTGAAAGCCTGTAACTCATGTATGTGTTCATGTATAACTGAAATTAACATGACAACACAACTACGAAATTCTAACATTTTCATTTGGCAATCAGAGTTGCCTGCAATGGAAGGACAAACTTTTTGCTCAGCGAACAAAGTTGCTTACAGAGTGCTAAATATTACACTACTTCAAACAAGTCCACTATTCACAACTATTTCTCAAGAGGATTTTTGTTATATTCTCAGACATAATGTATCATAGCCATTGTTTGAAAGATTTAACAAAATTTCCCAAATCTCTTACGAGAAACTCTCCCAAATGTTGTTTCAATTCATAAAAAAGAATTTTTAAAACTCAGTTCTTTCAAAGGAGTTGAATAAGCTGTGAATAACATAAATTCCAGCTTCTAAAGAGGCTTGACCCTTATGAAAAATAGAATCCCATGCAAGCAATAGAAAACAACTTTTTCTCAGTCTTTATGGTTAATTGTCATGAGACTCATGTCAATTAACCAAATGCCATCAATGATTTTCAAGTCAAATCAATCTTTTTAATACTATACTTAGGTTTATGTTGGGATATTATTAATGAAAAAAAACAACCCCAAATCTAAATGCTTTGAAACTAAAAACCATCAACTGAATGAATACTTCATAGGTGTAGGAATTTTGGATTTTCATTTATCTGTTTCTTCCTTCTTTTTTAACCCCTTCCATCAATTTCCCATTTTGTGTTCCAATGGACTTGCCCAGTTCACAAACAGAAGTTCTCCCTTCGAAAGGCTTTCACAAAGCTCAACAAGGAAGAGTAAAGTTTAGAAACTGAGAGGAAAGGGATTAACGCAAGCGATTGGGGATGACACAGGGGTCTTTCGGTCGGCTAGTTGAACTTGTTTTTGTTTTCTGCCATCAGGTTTTGTTAGCTTTGACAATCCGGCGAGTGCCCAGGCTGCTATACAAGCCATGAATGGATTTCAAATTGGAATGAAGCGCCTGAAGGTACAGTTGAAGCGTCCAAAAGATGCCAATCGCCCCTATTAGAACGACTTCTTATCAAATTAGAAATGGTAAGTAAGGGTTAAAAGTTATTTACAAAAACTAAAACTATGCTCCTTGCTTCAAAAAAATGAGAAAAAAGAAAAAGAGCAGCCCTATGTAACCTATACGTTTCAGAAAATTCATTCCCGAATCGGTCTAAAGGAAGACAACTCCTTCTTTAGTAAGGAGACAAGTTATAAAAATAGTTTTCAATTACCTCCCTTGAATGAGTGTTTTTTTTTACTTCAATGAGAGAGCGCGAGAGAGTGCAAAATCGAAGGGAAGTAACTCAAGCATTGCTCAGATTTTCGAATTTGAGCTTTATTTGGTAAGATGCGCTTGGTGCATATTTGTGACCTAAGAGTTTTGGCAAGTTCTTTTTGAACTGAAGCCTCAAAATCAAACTTTTATATATTTTTCAATTTTTTTTTAAATTTTGTCAAACTAACCTGAAATTTATTTTCCAAATATCTTTTAATAGTATTTAAAAATTAAGATTTTACCACCTTTGTAAGCTACAATCTCTATTTGACAAAATATCTTTCAAGGCACTGCATTTTTTTTTCCAAATTATTAAAGCAAAAAAAAAAAAATTTCTATCAGTTTACTTAAATTTCCATGTATCTAATTTTCAATTTTCTTGTCATTTTTTTTTTGCAAATACACAACTTCTAATTCATTCATTATTATACAATAAATATAAAGATAGATGCAGCAAAAGAAAAAGATAAGAGAAAAATATAATGAAAATAATATAGCACTAAATGGAATATCTATTAAAATTTTTGTTCAATGTTTTGATTTGCCCTTCAATATGCACTTTGCAAAATGTAGATGGTAAACAAACTTTGCTAAATGATTGCAGTTTTGTTCGTAAAAACTCAATGATTCAACTAATTAGAGGGTAACTGAAACTTTGACTGTCATAAAACAGCTAAGATTTCAAGAATACACAAAGGACATTATGAAATTTAACACTCTTATTTTTATATAAAACATTTTTAGGAAATTTATTTCAATTTCTTATTTTCAATGTTGACTTAAAATGTCCAAGTCAAACAATTTCAGTCGCTTATATTTTGAGTCATTTGAAAAAAATAGTTACAAAACAAAGAAATATCTATTTTGGAATAGATTCAAGAACTCACTACCAAAGTCTCCAACATTTGGTACAACACACAGCATACTAGTTTCTTTTTTTCAATCAATTCTACTACAACTACTACTACAGCTTAAAGGAACTTATGAAAAATATAAGAGAAAAAAATGAAATCCTACAGATAAAGCCAGAAACCAAATTAAGGATGTGTTTGTTTCTCCCACCATTTGTGTTTTATTATTTTCTTTGTCTCCCAAAGTAATAAGCAAGCAATTCCTTCCCTGGTCTGATATTTTTCTCCCTTCCTCATTTCTGCTCCAGCTATTGTAGTAGTGTAGCAGCTACTTTGTCTGTCTGTCTTTGCTCTGCCTATCTCTTTATTTCTGAATCTTATTATCCATCATCCTCAATATATGGACAAAGGACTGATACTGCCATTCGGTCCAACTTAACTCCTTTATTTTTCAAAGCTTTCTTGTATTTAGAAAGTTCTTCAAGAAAGCTGTTTCCTATCAGTTGAACCTGATCTTCCTATCCTTATTTCATTGACTGGTTGGCCCAACCCAGTCCTTCTATCTGGCCAGCACTTAGTTTGGATCTTCCTCTTCCTCTGTTCAAATCTCACCTCTCTAATCCTTTCACTAATAATTCACTGCCACACACTCACATAACAACTTCATATGTCTCATATAATGAAAGGATTACCCACATCACTTTCTATCTTCGCAGAATTTGATGAGACTTAGAACAATGTCTGTTCTGCTCAGTGAGACGGGTGAGTGTTCAGATGTGTCAGTCTACCAGTCCATCCGTTTGTCTGTCTGTCTGTCCATTTGTCTATTTGTGTCTGTGTATATTTTTTTCTAATGTTGTCATGTGCTGTTCCGGAGGATGTCATTGTTGGTGGTGACAAGTCCGTATCCACATGTTGTATGTGTGAAGGGATGGGGAGGGTGTTATGTTGTTGTAAGCTGCTCCATGGTTTCCTAATACAAAGTAATCATGATATGCTGCAGAATGCTGGCTCATCTTTTTTCTTGCCCACATTTATTTCTCCTTCCTTAACAAATTTCCCGTTTATTTCCTTCATCATCTAACCGTGGTTATTATTGACGTGTTTAGAACAAGACATTGACTCTAACATTTTCATCCAGACATTACCAACTGATAAGCAAAAACTTTAGTACAGTAATTCTACCAAATTTCATCATGTTTCAACTAAAATACTTTGGACTTTAATTTGGAACAATATCTTGGAATGAGACTTTTAAATAGGCTTTATAAAAGTTGAACAAAAAACAGTAACAAAGTAACAACAAACTCCAAACAACACCAAAACAATAAAATGTTGATTCTTGAAATCTATTTAGAAAATGTTGATTTATAAACACAGATAGTGGCCATTAGAGCAATAAAATTACAAAAATACACATCCTAAAGAATACATTTTTTCAATGAAGTTTTATTAAAACATGGAATTATTTGCAATGATCATTAATTTTTCAGCATAAGTATAAATTCAATTAAAATAAAAACCAGTTAAGTTAACAACTAATGTGAGCCAAACTAGAAATAGAGAACAATGACATACTTAATTTCACATAAAAGAGTAAATATGTCTGAATGCACAAATTTCTATAAATAAAAATAAAATCATAATTGAAATGCAGCATTTGCTATTCATGAAAATATTGATTTTTATAGACATTGAAGTTTCAAGTTTGATTGGAAATGTAATTGAAGATATTGACAGATTTGAACACAAGATTTTAATTTCTTTTTAAGGAAAATTGTTATGATTAGTACAAATTTCTACAACATGAACAAATAAATCTAAACACAATGTTGCAATAGGATATATTTCCAGCTGACTTCTATTTACCAGAATCTAATTTCGTCTGAAGTGTAGAATAAATCAAAATCTGTATAACTTATTTAACTTTTAGCACTTTGCATTCCTTTTCAAGGGTGCCAAGATTTTGTGCATAAAATAACTTTGAAAGCCTGTAACTTGTGTGTCTGTTCATGTATGCCAGAAATTAACATGAAACTGACATGACAGCACAATTTCAAATTTCAAACATACTATCATTCTGTGACAGGGGAAACTTCAGGCTCTACAAGTCACATACAGAGTGCTAAAGGTTAAAAATGGACTTTTACTCATTAGGCTACAGTTGAAGTGAAGAATCAGTATAGCACATCCTTCTGCTTCTCTCAGCTAAAAATTGATGACACAGTGTTTGGTTTTGAAAGTTTAAATCTAAATCTCATCTTGGTATTTGCTGTTTGTTTAGCCAGAATATCTGCAGTATATTATGTTCATAATATTGATAATAATAATGATGATAATAATAATAATAGTAACAATTGATTATCATTAATGATATTATTATGATGACTACTTCTTCACCTTTCTCAATGGTAGTTCAAGTCACAAATGGTTTTTGGCTCATACATTTGTGCAGAAATCAACTTTGCATACATAAGCAGATGTCCTGCAAAGTGCAGTATTACCAGTGGTATAGTGCTAAAAAAAGAAGTGTGGGAACTCAGGCCCAATTGCACTTGGATTTTCTTTTACACATTCTTTTAATTAGCACATTTTAGGGGTACCTCAATTTAATATATGTAACTACAATACATTGTTTCCACTGATTTGAGGGCACAAACAGATGGATAGAATGAGAATTTGGGTGGTATATAGATTCCCCTCCCCAACAAAGTAAGGGAACACCATTCACAGGCGTTTCCACAGCACTAAACCACTGAGTACTACCCAGTAATAATCCGCATACCCGTAGGCCCTGTTTAGTTCTGACTGTGGTAGATAGTTGTGGTATCATTGGTGACCGGGTCATCATGGTGTTTTTTTTTATCGTTGTCTTCGTGAAGTCTTATTGCAACATTGGATGTCATTGATTGGTTTTTGCTTGTGTCTGTGATATCTACACTAATTCAATCTATTTATTTTATTTAATTTTACCTCACTGCAGCTTTGAACAATATTTTTGTTGCTTTAATTTTTCTTCATTAATCATTTTTCACTCTGACATGGAAATATTTCCTTTTATTGTTTTGCAACTAAATGAACCCAAGCAAAATCTCAACACTGAAACATGTTTTTTTCTCTCTCACACAGAAACACTTTGATAGTCTCGTCCTTTATTTTTAAACTTCATGAAGAAAGCGTGAATTTCTCCAGTATCTTTTCAGGGTTTATGTATTTTATATTATATTTTCACTAAGGGGAACATATCTTCTGCAATGTGTATGAATTTCAATAGCAGTTGAATTCTCAAAATGAATTCTTTTTAAATTCAGACAGGGCAAAATTAGGGGAATATGAAAAATTCACACATGTAGAGAGCAATAAGATGTATCCGAAAGCAATGACTTTGGTTAGATTATAAAGAAATGCAGGTAAATATGAAATTATTCATAAAAAATACACACGATGGGATGATACAAAGTGAAGCACACACAAAACAGATACAAAATTGGATTTACATGTACACAAGCAATAAGCGCATTCATCATTATTCAAGTCTAATACACTTAAAAGTAGACATTTGCCATAACTAGTAATGGATATAGTGACTATTTTATTGTCATTAAAGAGTAGTTGGCCCATATTCTGACTGAACCTGTCTTCTAAAACTCTCAAAAATAATTCCAAGTATACAAATAATCTTGAAATAACGATAACATGTATGTTTACAGACACAACTTGAATAAATCCCATTGAACAATTCGTAAATATTAATTCAAGTTTTAAATTTATACAAAAGATAAAAGAAGATACAAGTTATATCTTTTAGAATGAAAAATATGTTAAGGAAAGCAAAATAAAAGAAAGTAAGAATAATTTAGGATTCTAAAATATTTCTATAAGTTATTTGCATCCACACTTCATAAGAGCAAACCTAAAAGTCCATCAATTCAGAAACACTCCAAGTCCTCAACAGCTTGCCAAGCAATCTTATCAATTTTCATGCCATAAATAGATAACTATCATCTTGTGAGAGAAAACTTATGCAATAGGATGTGACCAGAATGAACATAGATTTTTACGCATTTGCGAATAAATAAAATAAGATAGAATACTTCATGATTAGCATTTGATAGTTATCTTTGACAAATCAGTCATAATATAGATTGGGGTGAACGTGTTCCACTCTATTGTATGATTTTTTTTTTTACATTCTAAGCATATTTTAGGGGGTATCTCTGTGGCCACAAGGCACTATTTCAGGTACTTAGAGGTCACAAACAGATAAACAGACTCAGACTTTTTATATATAAATACATTATCACTGGCTGGATCTTTGTAAACATCTACAATGCATTTGGCCCCTTGATTTTTGGTCCTAATATCAAGAGATCATTGGTGTGATGATCTCTTGATTGCTAGGACCAAAGATGAAATGATGAAATCATCTGTTGTATCCCTATGACCCCAAAATTGGGATTTTATTGTATTTATATAAAACTAAATCAAATCAGATATTTTTTCCCAAAATTCACTGCTTCATGCTAACAGATAGTTTGGATGGAAAGTTAATGAATAAATTTTAAAAGGATTATATACATATATATATATATATATATATATATATATATATATATATATATATATATATATATATATATATATATATATATATATATATATATATCTATATGAATTCTATTTTTTTGCCCAGGTCATCAAATCTTGCACTATTTTCTGTTGTCTGGCTGCTTGCTCCTTTTCCTTCTTCTTCTCTATTTATAATCTTAACTAATATCTCCTCTTCCTGCTGTGGAATGATTACTGGGTCATTGTGGTGTTAGTCTTTTAACCAGTTTGTTTGTTTGTCATTTCATTAGTCTTTTGGTAGTCACTAAATGCTCCTCTTTTAATTGCTCTCCATCTTAACTGTACAGTGCCATCAATGTTCCACAAGACGTGTGTGCGGCAAGTGATGATTATTTTCAGTTTCTGTTTTACTTGACAAGTTGTGATTCTTTATTGCATGCACTGGTGAATTTTCTTTTTTTTAGAATAATTCCTTATACACACACACACACACACACACACAAACACACAAATATATATATGCATATATATCCTAAAAAAACAGATGCAAATAAAGGTCCACACACACATTTTATCATATATATATATATATATATATATATATATATATATATATATATATATATATTCACACAAATTCTCTCTAACAAAAAGTGTCCAGCCACTCAATATTAACAAAAGAAAATAACCTACCTAGTGCAACAGTGCCTTAATTCCCTTCAAAGTTCTCTCCTTGGGACTTCATACACTTATCCCTGTATTCCTTCCACTTTTCAAAGCAGACTTCAGTCCTCTTTCAAGGTCACTATCAGCTGCCTTGGCACATTCTCTTTAACCTTGTCCAGAATCTGAAATCTCTTGGGGAAAAGCCAGAATCCATAGGGAGCCAAGTCTGGACTGTAAAAGTGGCTAACAGACTAGACGGATGCGATGTTTTATCAAAAAACTTCATAGGATACGAGAAGAATAGGCATGCTCAGTCATTGTGAATGCAAGTCACACAGTGTACTATCTCACTCAATGGAGTCTCTCTACCAACTGAGTAACCACACCGGAGAATGTCTGTTCATGCATGTGCAATGCGGTCCTCTGATTGATTGCCAGGTTACATCAAGGCAATTGGTTCTCAAGATATTCAAAATGGCCACTTTCAGAAAGACCTCATGTGTGTATATATATATACGTATATATATATGTGTGTGTGTGTTTAGGTTGAATTTACTGTAATAGTTTTAACTTCCATGAAACATCGTTATATATACATATATATACATATTTTCAAATGCAAATAAAAATGTGCCCACACATACACACACTAAATGCTGGCATATACCAACCTCTAAAGATAAAAATGTGTCATATCAGACCCTATGAATCTGATAGCCTGATGGAAAGGGTGCTGCCTTATTTTGCAGATGTTGTGGGGAGGGGAAATTCATCCAGCAAATATAGACCCAATCCTGCTAAGAATTTTTTGGATTTCACTTACATGCCAGCATATACGATAAATGAATATCAGCTCAAGTGTAAACCTGTTGATATAAAATAAAATTATCTATACATGAGCATGCATAATTTCATTCAAATACTTGGGATTAGATATGTGTATGATTTTGACTATACACATTCATTATTAATAGTTACCTCTATTTTCAAGTACAAGCATCTGACTACATGCATATATACACACTTACATTAGCAACTTTTAACATTTTGATAGAGGAATACGTCCCTTACGGATAAAATTTATGTATGCACATATACTAACATACTTTATATATATGATATATATATATATATATATATATATATATATATATATATATATACATATATATTTATATATATATGTATGTATGTATATATAATGTTAGTTTTCGTTTTTCACAAATCAGTTGAGTTGCAAGACAGTCGTAGTATTGTTTTTCACTTGATATTATTTCAATTTTCCAATTTTGTAAACCTCTTTGTTCTAATTATTGTAATAAAAATATCCTTTTCTTATTTTGTAATGGCTCAGTTGCTACAGCTGACATCATGAAACTGAAATATGATGGAAACATTCTTAGCACAATAACCCTGCAATAATCAATCTGATAATTCTCTATCTGATGTGTCTAAATATGTTATGTTCTTGACGTGGAAGTTTTTCTCTCAGATGTTATTTTATTATTATTTCCATCTTTTCTACAATCAATTCTGGAGTTTTAGAATGTGAAATCTCATGCTTCTCTTTCTGTTTTCATAATGTGCAATTAATTAACAGGCTCATCTGTTTATTATATTTATAAATTAACATCTTTATGTTTTTCTGATTTATCATAATTTTTGGTGCAAGGAAAAAATGAATGGTGAGAAGGTGAAAATGATTCCTTTGGGACATATTTATTCTCAGTGAATACAGAAAGCTTTTTTCCAAAGTCCTCAATTAAAATCAAATGTGAATTAAAAACTTATTGGAAAACAAATTGGTCCACTATTGAAATCTTCATTTTAATCTATGCTATTTCAAACAAGCAAGGTACAGAAAAAAGAGATCATGAAAGAAAGTGGATTGATTTTGTTACTTTTACCATTTATAACTCTTTATTTTAGAAATCTTGAAATATTTAAAGCAATGAAAATTATTTCAATTGATATGAAATCAATTCACTTTGTATGAAACTGCTTTATCAATTCATCTGGTTTTCCAAATATCTTAAAACAAAAAGGCAGTGGAGGTGATGAGTCCTTTTACAGCAAAATGTACCCTGCAAACCATAAGGATTTGATGAATCTTAGCAAAGATCATGGTTTATCATGTTTATTTGGAACTTCTTCCAACAATGGTAAAGCAACTATTGAATATAGTGCATGCAAAATTGAAGATTTGAAAGATTCAAACAGGCTTGAACAAAAAAGAATTCATGCTAAAAATGTTCATTTGAGCAGATCTATTAAGAAAAGAAAGTCAATATTATAAAATAGTCTACAGGAACTGAAATTTATTGGAATTTTTCATTTTCAATGCAAAATCTTCCAATGTTAAACACTGGAATGAATGATTTTCATTGATATCATTTTGTTGTAACTTATCTTTAATCAAGACAAATTTATATTTTTGGAATCAAATAAAAATGCACATGATAACTAAAAAGTAAAGAATACATGTTCACCATGTGATGTCTTCAGCATTCAAAAATCTACACGTAAGCTCATCTAACAAAATTTCCAAACATCTCGAAAGAAGGACCTCGATGAAATGGTATTTTCAGCCAGAAGAGCAAACATTAGAATTTCTATGGAAATGATAAACAAAATTCATTTAGTCATGAGAAGAGATAAATGTGACATGTCTAAAAGTGTCAACAACAATGTCTGAACATTAGAAAGCATTTTATGACCACCATCACTTTTAGATGGTACACCTGGAGAAGGTTGTATAATGGATCATCTGAAATGTTATGTTAACAACATTGAATAACAAGACAGAGTTCAAGTATCCAAAAACTCTTTGAAGATTTACAGTCACATAAGAACTCTTTTGTAAGGTTCATACACAGCAAAGAGAAATGAAAAAATATTAAAAATAGAAAGCACTTACAGAGCCTATATCTCTGCCAACTCTATTGTCACTCGAATGAAAGTCACAAATAGTTACAATGCAGATGGAGGTAACCATGAGAAAAAATTCCTAAAATTGCAAAAAAATTTAGCCAGTTCTTCACTAGTCCATGGCTTGACAAAATGTCATTGGAATTATCAGAGAATTTTTAGAGATATTGTCTGAATAAACTGGAGTGAATACATAAATGTACAAAAAAAGCCTTCCATAAAATTCAATCTAAATTCATTGAGGACATTTGGAGATATTGTGTAGATGAACAGAAAAACAATTGACACAAGTGAATATATTTTTCTCTAAATAAATAATAGCAAAAAAGGTGACTTGTGATGACCAGGATTCAAACCAGGTGCACCACGGCCACAGTGTGGGGTCCTCTTAACTAGACAGTCACAGCTAAGTTGTTACTGAAATGCGTTTGATTAAAATCCCTCCTAAAGTCCAGAAAATTTGAATTGAGAGATGTGGTGAGAATATATTGCTACGATGCAAAGAAGGAAGGAATTTCTGGATCCGCCCCAGAATTCTCGCACTGAAATTGATATTGTGTGGATAAACAGAAAAATAAAAAGAGACACATTGTAGATACATATACCACCCCAACTTTTTGGTAGAGGTAATGAATCTGAATAATTGACACTGTGAATAAATTTGATGAACAAAAGATTTAAGCAAAGCAAGACTATCATACTTTTATAATCACTTCACAACAATTCAATCAATGTAATCTATTGTCCAGGGGCAATTTAACTATTTCATTCATAGACAATAACTTCAGATGAAAGGAAATAATTAAAATTGTAATTGTTTTCCATACGACAAATATTTCAGCTAAATGTTATGAAACAAAAAAACAGGTATTATTACATATACTGCAAGTGTAAATCTGTCTATCTATGTATGTTATCAGTTTTAACTAAAAAGAAACGTGGACATTGAAAATGCAATCATCTTTATAATGATTCTTAGGTAAAGATATGTGACCAAAACTGCTGCTGATATATGTCTTTCTATGTTAGCTTTGTATAGTAGATAAATGAATGATATTTTCTTAATTTACAATATCTTATCAATTTAACTGAGTATTAACAAATTGAAGACAGAAATTAGTTGATAATAATAGACTATGATAAATCATGTTCACTCAGGAAATTTCTTGAAACTGTATTTAATGATTCTGCATTTTACATAAAATATATGTAAATAAGCTATCCCGTGCAATATGTCGTTTACATGAAGTCATGTATATAATGCCATCAACAGAGCACCTCTCATTTTGGCAGTACATATACTAATGTAAGGACATGTAACCAAATTCAAGTGGATGAGTCCATAGTTTAAAATTGTAGGTAGGAGATATTTTGAACAGCAAAATTATTACCTTTAAGTGAAAGAGTCCATTGTTAAGGACAGCGAAATGAAGAGAAGAAAAAATCACACTGTTCATTATGTAGGCTGGGCAAAAACTCATCTGTAGGATTCAGATAGCTTTCTTAATGTAAAATGACACATTAAGATACATCTTCAAGGTAAACAAAATAGATATTCATATCTTTCAATAAATGCTTTATGTAAATTTCTAGTTCCAACAAATGGATGAATTTTACTGAGTTTCAAAATAGCTTTATACTCGATAAAATTAATGAATCTATTTTTTAGATTAAAAATATTGATATTTTTAAATTGTACAAAAAAGCAATGAAAAAATTTTTTTTCAAATTTAGCAACTCTTTTAAAAATCAAAAAGTTAGCTGACAAAAATATTGTAAATCATGAAGTAGGTATTCTTTCTTGAAAATATCACTGATTTTTTTGTTTTTTATTGTCAAAATGCAACTTTTTTGGATTAGTTAATTTTTTTCCTGTTCCTCTCGTGTCATCTAAGGCAGTAAAAATCATTTTTATTTTCTTGTTCTTATTGAGTTTTGATGTATGTAAGATTGAGTGCAAGGCTGTGAGTGCCGCAGAATGGACTAAGAAAACCAAACAAAATCTCCGCTGTGGACCTTTGTTTATTTTGCTTGTTTTCCTTTCCTGTTTCTGCGGAAACATCTAGAGCTCTCGTCATAGCAGAGAAATGCAGACTCAGTTGCTATGGCAATGACGCCGTAACTATGGCTATCAGTCTGGGAAGCTGAACTCTGAGTAAGTGGAATAAAAAAAAAAAAAAGAAAAAGAGTGGGTAGCCAGCTGTTGTTTGGATAGTTGTCATGGCAACATACTGTGCAGTTTTGGTTTCTATGTGTCTGCTTACTGAGTATCTCTTCAGTTTTTAACCATTTCAAACTTTCTTGATATGCAAAGACACCTAATATCTATTCATGTACACGCATACATAAATAGGACTTCGTAATCATGTGTACACATACATATACACACGGACGTCTAAATAAATGCCATGTATGCATATATATGAATATATATTTGTATGTCTAAAAAGAGTTTGTTTATTCACATAGAAATGTGTGTATACTTATTAATATATGCAAGATTTTATATGTGAACACATCAAAATGCATATATGTATGAATACTCTAGTATGCATACATATCTTAATATGCATATGATAACCATATGCAGAATGTCTTGTCCTCAGTCATGTTTGTCGTTTCTTAAGATTCATTGTAATTAAGGCTGCAATTAACATTTCTAATGAAGCTTTGTTGTTATGCAGTGTCTTCTACTTCTTCCTGGTTAATCAGGCCAACATCTTGTGTCCATCATTTTCTGTTGAGAAATATAACATTACTTTCCTTCAAAAACCCATAATTCACATCAGTGACAGCTTCTTTATTGTGCCTTGTGTCAGTTGGGTCTTGTTTTTGTCCTCATTTTGTTTGTTTGTTTTTTCTTTCTTTCAATTATCTAACATCAAATTTTCGTCCCACAAAAATAGAAAACAATCCATTTTAACAACCATTATAAGATTTCTTTTAAATTATTCAGGACACAAGTTCTAATAATCATTAATTAAATCCTCATGATTGTTTGTGTGTGTGTTTTGATTGGTTTTAACATTCTTATGCTTTGTCATGGTGTTATTATTCGCTTTCTTCAGCTGAGATTTGTTTCATTCTGGACATTTAAACGTTAGTTATTCTCATGCACACTACCTTAAATCATTTCTAAATATAGTTAATACCAAAGCAATAAATATGTTTATTTGCATACAATGATGATACAGATGAGAAGAGCTACAAGAACGAAGATGCTTGTGGCAATAAATAAAAAATAACTGAGCTATTTATAATTCAAGGGAGGCAAATCTTATTGTACGAATCACGGGAGGTAAATAGGTGAGATAATTCTTTGAGTTATGTCCCTTGTCATAATTTTCTGTCAAAGCTCTATTGATTGGCTCAGTAAATTGAAATACTCAAGTGTGTACATTTTTTTCCTCATCAATTTATGGGGATTTTCTTTCTACTTCCATTATAATTCTGTGATCATTTATGTAACCAGTAATCATGATTTAGCCTGAAATGTATCGAATAGAAGAGAAGAGTCTCTCACAGTAATGAAGGAAATGTATGGATAAAAAAGTCTTTATTTTACTTAACACAAAAAGAGAGATTGAGATAGCAAACTGGTTTTGTGTGGTTGAATTGATTGTGTTTTAAGAATGTATGTCAACATGAGTCAGGCAGGAAGTTCACCTGTCAATGCTAGGAAAATAGTTATTCATTTGCATGGTGTTCTGCTGTATTTTGTCTACACAAGTCCTTATGGCAATTAAGCTCACAATGAATCATTACAAACCAAACACTTAATTTTCAACAAAGCTAGCTTTCAATATTTTGAAAGAAAACAAATCAGTATATTGTATTTGAAACACATTTTTTAACTGAATTTCATATTCATGAAATTACTTTTCAAGTCTTGCAGAATTATCTTTTGTCTATTTTCAAAAGTCATTCCCAATCTATACCCTAGAAAAAATGTATTGAAATCAACAACAGGATCAGTTTAGTTAATATGGCTTATGAGAATCTTCTTTCAGTATCATTTGCTAATATTTTGAAGTGGATTAATTAAGCTTAGCCTTATTTTAATACTATATTCAAATAGGCTACCATAATCCCAAAGTTTCAGAGTTAATGGAATGAAAATCTCACAAATTGGGTAACCAGTCATTGTTAATACATTTACTCCCTTTGTTTTATAGAAATATTGCAATAACTTGTGAACTATTCACACTTTATGACTGAAATTCTGATTTTGTAATTCACCCGGCTTGACTATTGCATGAATGCCATTGTAAGATGATCTTCTAAAGCAGGTCATTGATAAAACAAAAACAAAACAAAAAACACTCATACATTGATGTGAGATTAAAAGAGCTTTTAACAGGTTACAGCTGTGGTTCTGAACCTTCTTCATGCAATTTTCCATTTTCATTCAGTCATCCAGATTCACTCCTTCCATAAAATCATATGAGAGTTAACATAATTGAACAAACAATCAATGAAATACTTCATTATCAAGTTTTCATTAATTAAAAAAATCAGCATTTGCATGTTTACAGACAAGTAGTCTTGTCAAAATATCTAAATCCTACTTTGCATAAAAAATCAAAATCTTTAGCTGAAATATAGAAATTAAGTGAAAAATTAATGATCATATAAGAATGAAAAGATTTTTTAAGCATTTGTTATGTAGGGTCTAGATTCAATTTAATTATTCAAATTTATAGAGTTAGAATTATAATTATCAGAATGTGTAGTTGGTCATTTGTCTGTGCCAAAATCTATCCCTAACAACCAATAGATTTAAGAAGTACTGAGTTAGAGAGATGATGGGGTTGTGGGGGATGCATGAGCAAAGGAATTGGGACAAGTGGTTCAGCTGTTTTTATTCCTAAATATTGCAGAATGATTGAATGGATGGAACTAATCTTTTTTAATATTTTTGTTGTGGTATTCAGATTTTATATTGTCTTGAGTGGTTTTTTATCAGATTTTTTTCTACATTTTTTGTTGCTAATGAAAGAAACTACAAGCAGTTCTTTTTATCTGTTGGTAAAATATTTTTTTGCTCTTGAGATGACATTCCTAAATGAAATTAAGTATTTCAGTTGGTCTATTTTTATCAGTGGATATAGGTGAATGCCAAGAGATCACTTATTGATATATCTTAATCAATTAACAAGAATAAAATGAAGCAGACCTTAATCCATTTGAGGAATAAATCCTGTGATTTTGTAGTCACAAATTAAGGATAAAAAAGGGTTAAAATATTTCAGGAACAATGGAAACTGGAATCCATTTCTGTCTATTTTTAACATCAAACTCCTGAATTATTCATGAGTAAGAAATACTTACTCAAACTATTTATCATGTGAAATGTTTCATAATAAACGGGTTGGAATGCAAAATACTGATGAGCCTACATGAGTTTTAATGTCTTAATGATAATTAGGAATGGATTTCTATCTGGAATGCAATTAGATTTAACGTTAAATAAAACTAGGGCATTTTCCAGAGAAACAAAGACCAGTTTTGATTGCTGTTTACATAATTAGGAAATTTTTCCTTCTTTAAGATGAAAGCAAAAAACGATCATTATTAGAATCTCTCATTGAGAGAGCAAATAATGAAAATATTTTTATGTATGGCCTGGAAATGATATTTGAATGCTCAACACAACAGAAATTCCTCAAAGAGATTGAGCTTATACAGCCTTAACAATCTTTAAAGAAAAAAGCTAAAAGATGTATCATTGATAAATAAGAATTGTTTTTACTGTTTGATAGACTTGAACACTTTTAATATGATTTTATAAATGCTTATTTTGAGATATTTCTTATTGGTTTAAAATTGAGTTATTTTTCAAACCTGTTATGATTGAAAATCTTGAGGGAATGACATAGTGATGTTCAAAAAACCTCATTCTTTTTTTTCCTATTGATATCTCAGAAGAAACAATTTTGTTCTAAAAAAACTCTCTTTCTCTTTCTTTCTTTAATCAGGAGGCCACCAGGCAAGGCTTACCAAGAACTACTGAGCTGACAAAAAGAGGATCAGAAGGGATTTTTTTCTCTCTTTCAAGGATGTTTTCTCAGCACGGCCAAAGAACAATTGAAACGAACGGTCGCCCACCGAGGTCACAAAGATGAGAAAAATGCTGTATACATATCGAAACAAATGTTCAAAGTCTTTTTAGCAAGTAGACTGGCCACAATGATAGCGTGACCAACTGATTAGCAACTAGCCTTCACTGCACTGTAGCACTGTGTAAACATGTTAGAGCTTTTTGTAGCATTTAGGATTGTTTAGAATTCTTGTCTATTCCCATGCTTATTTTAAAAACTGAACTAGTATGAATGGCGTGTGAATTTGCCAAAGACATTCCAGAGGTGGAAGGATGATTGTCGGCGCTTACTGTGCACCATTAGCACCACATTTGCATAATCAAGCGTTGGTCAACTGCTTGTCCAATCACAATTCTGAAGCCAAAACAGACAGATGGACTGACAGACCAATCAACGCTTGTGTTATACATTATCAGCACATACACCAATTATTTCATTGTAAATATTTGAGGGTGAAAATTGAGGAGAAAAAATGCCACTATCTCCTGATGAGATCCCTTTAGAGGATCTATGAAGAAAATTAAGGTAATGAAAAAGAATACCCAATTTTTTTTTAAAAATGGGAACCAAAATAATTATATATGTATAAATATATATATGTATGCGTGTATGTATGTGAGTGTGTGTGGGTATATATACATGTGTATATATATATATATATATATATATATATATATATATATACATACACATCCATACAAACAGACACACATATATATATGTATGTATGAGTGTATGTATGTGTATATGTGAGTGTGTGTATCTAAATATGCATATTTATATATGCATATGTATCTATCAATACATATATATATTTATTTATATATAACACAATGTATGTATATATATATATATGTGTATGTGTGTTCATATATATATATATATATATATATATATATATATATATATGTACACACATCTGATAACATATATATAAGTGCATACATATATATGTATATTCATGTAACATGCACATGCACACAAACACTAATTTTTTTCTTTTCAAATTTCCTTGATGAAAAAAATCTTGTGAGAACTAAAAAAAAAATCTATGACAAAGCAGAAAAGATTGTAAGACTGTGTGAGAAAAATAATCAATTGAGAATCACATACATAAACAGCAAATGCACATACAGATTGACTCGGGAAAGACAAGAGTGCCTAAAAAGAGGATATTGGAAAGCATCTAGAGAATTTATATATATATATACATATATCGATATATATTTATGAATCCAGGAATAAATTTATGAATAATAAAGTTCTATAATTCCTTATGTCCCAGAGGCATACACTGCTTGTAGAGATCCTAGTGAGCATTTCTCTGACAATTCAATTGTTTAGCAAGTTGTTGTACTGTATGTGCAGCCTGGCGGCTGGTACAAGCAAAGTCTAAAAAGAAGAACCTGAGATACTAGCAACAATTCTAAAGGATTTTACACACACAAACACATACACACATCCCAAATGATCAAAAAGAAACGCTATCAAGAAATTAACCACTCAGTTTTGTCTTTGTCAGTATCTTCTGCACTTTAGGGTTGATTCTAATAGTTTCAGAATTGATAATATGTCAACTCATTACACTCAACAAGTGTAAGTTTCATCCAGACAAAACAAATCAATTATTCTTTATCATGTAGTTTCATTCATAGTCCTCCTCCTCCTCCTCAGAGTAGATTGTACTGTGGCAGGAGTAAGAAGATTCATTCATAGCTTTTTGTGGGGAGAGAGTGGGCAACTAATAAATTATTACACAATGAAACAAACATAAAATGTGTAGAAAGGGAAAATAATGGAGAAAAAAAACAGCAAAATACACTTACACCCAAGCACACAAAACACATTCCGTGTCTGCACAATTGTTTTCTCAAATAATGCTACTCTCTCTCTATCTTTCCTCTCTCCTTCCCTCTAACAAAAATAGAAAAAAATATATTGTAAGTACTGTTTTTCCCCCCCCGAATCCATTGAAAAATCCCAGTAAAAAATTTTTTTAGATACAATCTATAAATTTAAATTGAATCATAAAACAAAAAAAAAGAAAAATTTTAAATTCTAAATTTTAAAAAACTTAAGATTTATTGCTATATTGTAAATTTGCCATCTCTATCATTATTTCTTCATAAAAACTTGTACAAAGACTTTGAAAAAAAATTGTTCATTCCTGACAAGGGTGCTACATGAAAACCTGCATCGTCAACCTACGTAGAACTGTTGGATTAGAATCTCAAAAAAGAAAAAAAAAAATGAATTAAAATAACTGCTTGTTTTATTTTTTTCTAAGCAGGAGTCATTTTTTCTAATGGTTGCTTGGCATATCATGCTTCACTACGGCTTGCTACCTCCTTGCAAGATCCTTGAAAAACGCTGCTTTAAACAAATCTAAAGAAAAAAAATCTAATTCAAAGTGCAGATATATATCAGTACTGATAACTGTTTCTGCTATTAGTTATGTTAAATTTGTCTAAGTTTTTTTTAAATATATATATATGCACATGTATATAATTATGAGTATGTATATATATATATGTATATATATATATAAATATATATATATATATATATATATATACACACACACATATGCACTCACACATACACACATATATGAATAAACATAAATATGTATAACTTTGTCGACAACATGGTGCTCACATTGTCTGAGAGAAGAGAAATGAAAATGTGAAAAATATCTGTATAATAATATATTATATATATATATTACAATATCCAATTAATTTTAATGAAAATGCATCCCCTCCTCCCACCTCCCCCACTCAAAAGATTAGATTCGGTTAAGAGATGAAAGTAACGAGGCTTATTCTCCTTCTCCTCCTCCTCCTCCTCATGATAATTTATTTATTTATTTATTTATTTATCAGTCATTCTAACTCCTCTTCCTCCCTTTCTCTGTATGTATATCTGCCAATCAAAATCAATCACACATCCAATTCTCATATTATTTATTTTTGTTCCCTCCTCCTCCTCCTCCTCAGATAAAGCAAGGCTAGCTTAGACGACAACAAGCACATAATCACACATGAAGGCAAAAAAAAAGAAAAAAAAAAGAAAAAAATTGGTATGAAAGAAAGAGAATGATGGGAAAGCAAAATAAATGACACCAAAACAAAAAAAAAACAAAAAAAAAAACTATTCTCCAAGAATGAACAATGATATTTCTGTTTTTGGAAACGTGTTGCTTCCACACACTGTTGATGACTTGTTAAACAAAACAGCAGGATTATTTATTTGCCTGTTATCATTTTTCCCTTTTACTTAAGTAATGGAAATCCTCTTTCTAAGTTCAACTCTTAGATTCATGAACCGCTTGAAAATGCTGTGGAACTCTTCAATGAACAGAACGGAAAAAATGGAACTCTTTAAGGAATTGGATTAAAGAAATTTACCAAAAAGTGCAAGGGAAGTAACTTTAATAAGTGGTTACTCCCCTTGATTTAACAGTTAAATTCCCTAGTATGAATTTAAGAGTTAAAAAGAAAGAAAACAAATCTAAGGTATAAATTATTGGCTTATTTATTTCACTGATCTGTAATCATTACTATTGCATGTTGCATTTTGAGAAACTGTAAAATAATGGAATGTGATGGTTCATCAAAGTTATTTTGGTGTTGAACTGATCACAAAGGGGTTTTTTTGTTGTTGTCCTTGATCACATTTTGTTTGTGTTTCTGTTTTTCTTATCATTTGACAGCAAAAAAACAGCATTATATTTATTCTTCTATTTATTTCTGGTATCTCTGCCTCTAACAACTTCTTCAGTTTTATTTATTGTTTCAATAATAACCTAGTCAGTTAAATGAAAAAAAACAATTGTTGACATTTTTCCCTTTCCCCTTCTTTTGATTCCTCTATTAAACTGTGATCAGGTTATTTCAAATTCCCTATTTGTCCCCAATTTTCTCCCTCTTTCTCTTTCTCTCTCCCTCAATTTTTAAAAATATTCCCATAATTTTTTTATTCTTTTTCATTATTTTTGTTTTAACATGTTTTACTTGGCAGGATGAGTTCCCCCCTTTCCCCTGTTTGCCTACCTCTCCTATCTGTGCAGACCTACCAGCCAATCAAGAAATATGAATGTGAACTATATATATATGTATATATGTGTGCATACATACATATATATATGTATATATATATGTGTGTGTGTGTGTGTGTGTGTGTGTGTGTTTGAGCGTGTGTATATACACACACACACACACACACACACACACGCATGCACACACACACTTATACATAACATACATATGTGGACAAAACTTTTTTTAAATGTTCAAAAAAGGACTGGCAGCGATTTTACAGTTTCTGTTACATCAGATGGTTTCTCATTTTTTTTTTGTTCTTGTTTTTGTTTTTCTTGTCCCTTCCCTGCCCCACCCCCATTTGATGCTACATGCCTGCACTGTACAATACAAAGATGCAGAGCAGTGTTTTTTCTATTGGTCTCAAATAATTAAGAATAAGGCTAACCTTTAATATCCACAATTAATAATTCAAGATTTGGTACAGAGAAAAATAATCTATTAATTTCCCTTAGTTGCCAATTCTTTGATCAATAAGAAAAATTAATTCCTCCCTTCAATGAAAACAGTATATTTTTTGTAATTTTATTTCCAAGCATATCACGATAACTATTTTTGTTTTTATGATTGGTTTTTCTATCTATGTTTTCATATACACACTCACACACACATGTGTGTGTGTCTGTGGAAGATAGAAGAAAAGAAAGTCATCGGTGTTTTAGTGTCAGAAAAAAGTCAAGATGGTGATTATTAACCTAATTATTCTTTAGCCTCTGACTCTGGGAATTCTTTATTTACAACTATGTCTACATCCATTGATCTCCCCATGACACAAAACTATCTTCTTCACCTCAAAAACAATAATTTGTTGATTTTAAGTTTGTTGAAAACCTCACCTACTAAAATAATTTAAAATAATAAAAATTAAAAAAAAAAACAAAAAAAATGACTGATGTTTTTGTGGTGTTGACACTGAGAATAGCAACAGCAATGAAAAACATTGTGTCAAAGTCCATCATAACAGCATCAGTAAATGAAAACAGAACAAAATATTGGATGAATGAAAGAATTAAAAAAAAGAATGACTTGGTGCTGAATGAATGTAACATTTGAGAAATTGAGGGTAATTGAACCAGTAAATCTTGCAGCCACAAACACAGTGGACATTGAACTTCATCAAGTTGACTGAAATTATTGGTTTCAATGCACCCCTACCCAGTGCAATATATAATTGTCAATTCTAATTTAAATTAATTTATTATTCATTTATATATCATATCACTAAATTATTAACAGTTCATTTATTATTCTCTCTCTCTCTCTTATTGTATATACATACATACATATTTGCAGCAGTAATCTAATGAAGAGTAAAAAAAAATTAATAAATGAAAAATCTGATACCCTTCCCACAATAAAATTTTGAAAAATACTTTTTCCTTCTTTCTTTATATACATATATATTTTTTTCTCTAAGTGATTTGAAAAAGAATGATATTATTATACTATAAAAATCCCTCACCCAAACACAATCTAATCAGCCCCAGCCTGGCCCAGTTATATTCCCCCTCCTCCTCCTCCTCCACCCAACCAAACTCTGGTGTTTTCTTCACCCATAGTTATTATCAAGTAGTGAAGAGCTATTTCCATATGTGGAAATAGTTCTGTAAACCATCACCCATCAAAGCGGCAAAATGATTTTTTTTGTATCTCCCCTTGGACTGACACTGGTCAAGTCTTTTACAAAAGCAGCAAGTGTTCATATTGGAGGTTGTCGCTTTAAGAAAAAAATCAATTGTGAAGGTTTATTCTGCCAGCAATTAATAATTCAGTGTAAAATATCATGATTAAAAAATAAAAATTTTAAAAAAATTTTAAAAAAAGAGACCATTACTGGTGGTGATTTTTATGAATGAATATTGTATTTTCTTAATTTTCAAAAAAAAAAAAAAAAGAAAATGAAGACCTTATTCTGCTAAGACATGGCTAATTCAGAAACCAAATTTATCATTATTCAGATCTTAAACCCACCAAAGATTTGAGTATTTGCATTGTTTCTTGTAAAGTTGTCATTTTTCAAATATTCAAAACCAAAAAATTTTTTAAATCATAAAATTCAATCAAAAAATGAACAAACAAAGGGTATGTAAAAGAAAAAAAAGGTTAAAAAGTGCTACCATATACAAAATTTGTACTGTAACCTGTTTATCAACCATGTGGACATTTTCAACTGTTCATATTGAAATGCCTTCTTCCAGGCTTACACTGCAGCAGTAAGTTGAAATACTGTGGCATAAATGATTAACCCTTCACAGTCAAGTACAACATTTTAATTTATTATGGTCATTTTTTTTTTAAATACCCAACAAACAGATACAAAATGTCTGCACACATACAAATAAATGACACAGACACATACATCATAACAAAATCTATCACTCCATACAAATAATTTCATCTTGTATTGACTAATTGAGAAGATAGCTTAATCCATGGTATGATTCTTCTAGCATTTATAACCCTTCACTCTTTGCATCTCTTTTTGTAATTGTAAATATTTGACAGATTATATCTCAATCTGAACCCTTTGTTCAGCTTTACATTTAAGAAAGAACAGAAAGGATGCTTTGTGTGAAGTACTGAATCCGTATTTATTTTAAAAAAATATATCCATGTATCAATTAATCTGTCTTTATTTCTTCCCATGAGAAAATAATACAAGGACAATTAAATTACAAATAACAAAATATCATGTATATCAGGAAAATAGGCAAGAATTTTTTTGTGTGTGTTTTAAGTATTTACAAAATCAAAACATAAGTATCAACATTTTTTTTTAATTCTACTGTGAAGAATCATCATAATAATAAATCCCAAACTGTGTCACACTCCTGATTAATGTGTGTTCTCAAAAGATTTACTCCATTGTGAACCACAGGAAATTCAACAAATAGTTGTGCAACTTGGCAAATAAATGTATTTCATATTTGAGTGAGTGAATGTGCCCAATGTGTGTGTGTACAAATGTGCAAACATCTATCAATTATGGCATACTGACAAGAACAAGCAAATCAAAACTTATTACATTATGTGTGGGGAAAAATATCATTTTTTGTATAATAATTTGAACAAATCTAGCTTTTCCATTTTATTTTTCCTAACAGAATCTTAAAATCTCTTTTAGCCGCTTAATTGTCTCTTTATGTCCACTTGTAAATAAACTCCAATTATCAAAGCATTTAATGCTCAAAGGCACATTTCATTTTCTTTCAGAATTTTTCATCATTACTCCTTTTGTGCTTTTTAGTAACAGCATAAAAAGCTGGACAAATTATCATTATATTTAATTGATTTATCATTATTATTTATTATACCATTATTATTGATTATCACGATTATTACCTTTATAATTGAGTATTATTACCATTATTATTATTATTACTATTATTATTATTATTAATTATTATTATTATTATCATTATTATGATTATTACTATTATTATTATTACTATTATTATTATTATTATTATGATTATTATTATTATTATTATTATTACTACAATTAGTAAAAAACTGAGAAAATTTTTTAAAAACTTCTTTCAAAAAGGAACCATTTTTAGTTTCAGGTTGACGTTGTGGCAGTAGCTATAGAAATAAAAGAAAAAATAGACTGTAGCCTTTATCTCTTGTTGTAGTTAGTTGAAAAATGAAAAAAATACAAAAAAAATTATGAAAACATTTTAAAAAATAAAAAAAAATAAAATAATCTATAAAAGAAAGAAAAATTATTTAAAAACACAAAAAAACTTTTAAAAAATTTTAAAAATGAAAAAAAACAAAAACAAAAAACCCAGAATTGCAAACATGCTCAAAATCATTTATCTCTAATCATTACCTGTAAACCAGAACGTAATCTGTTTTTGCATTGGGATCCTTGAACCACTGGTATAAAAGATAAGAAAGGTTGTAAAATAAAATGCTCAGGACCTAAGCAATTATTTGGAAAGCTGATAAAACTGAGTGCCAGACCGACTGCTCACTGTTTCACACTACTTCATGCCTACATCTAATATAACACTAAAGGAATCCATGCATTACACATGCGCAAACACACACACACACACAATTTACTTACATACACGTGTTGTATGTACATACATGCATATGCGTATATGTGACATGTTATTTCAATAGTAGGGACCGGCTGCATGTTAGACCAGTATCAATCCTTGCTGTCAATGAATTATATAAGCTAGAGCTAAATGAAATCTGTAGAGCTCGGTCTCAGAAAAGAGTTTTGTTCAGATAGAGCTTGGTAGAGTAGGGTTTTTTTGGCCCATTATTGACCTGCCTCTTTAGAAACTTGCCAACCCTTGTCCCACCCCGGGATCCTTCCCAATTTATTCAAAATGCGACCACACCCAAAAGCTAGTAGTCTTAGACAGGGCCAGTTTCCTAAAGCAAATACTTTATGAAGACCATTGGAAACTATTTGAAATCTTTTGCAGTGGATACTTCTCACAAAGAAAAAAATATATCAAAGATTTTTTTTTCCCCTTTAATCTGTTTTCCAAATTTAAGATTTAAGTGAAGGTTTCATAGTCCTAGATGTAGATTGGATTAAAAGAAAACAAAGTTTTTCAAGAAGAGCTTTGGTTGGATTTGTGAATTGGACAAATTTAATCTCTGTCTTCTCGTCCCTGCTTTATAATATTCATTAAAACATTTCATGCTTATATATAAAAAAAATTTTTAATTCAAAACTATTTTACCAATTTTCTTCCTGAAACAAACATATTCATTCAAGTAAAACTTAAGAAGGATTATTGTATCATATTTGATTACAGAAACATATATGTGATTATCCTGACCTCTCAAAACACTAAATAAATTTGCATAGTTTGTAGATTCATTGTTGTCTTTTGGCAACAATATAGAACAATTAGAAAAATGAGCTTTTTTCAGAATCAGAAATACAAAAGAAAACGTTTTTCAATTCGAAAGTTGGTTGTATTTCTGTAATAGTAAACAAAACTTAGTTGCTATTACCTAGATGTTTTTATTTAGTAGTGTGAGATGGTGATAGAGATTTTTTAAGGTGCAAGTGTTGATTTGAAGCCTGGCTTGTAATGTGACTTGCAGAGAACAGTAAGAGTTCCATGCATTGTTAACACATTGTCTAGTTTGGCTACATTCAACTTGCCGCATGAATGACTCTCTCTCTCTCTTTATTTATTTATTTATCTATTTATTTATTTATTTATTTATCAAAACTTTTTTCGGCTAAAGTCCTGGATCCCAACTGGGCAACTGTGAGAATGGTGAAACTTGTGGTCATGTGATTTGTATATATTGCTGGGATGTATCTTTGATCTACAAATCAAATCAAATAAAGTAAAAAAAAAAATTAAAAAAATAAAAAAAAGATGTAGTATTGAGATTTAAATCGAGTTGTCAGAATTTTGATAAGGGAGATCTATTTTTATAAGACCATATTTTTCAAGCAAAGTGGCCGAAATATATTGAGTTCATATACAAGATGGTTGACTTGTTTTTTCACTCTCATAGGTGTTGTGGTGGAGAACGTTTCGTGCTGTCCAGTTCCCTTTTGTGACGTATGTACCATCATCCCGTCATCAGACTGTAAAAGTGATGATTTTGTAGCACTTATCAAGAAATATTTACAAAAAAACCTAAAACATCTACGTTTTGCTACTACCTACCGCTGTTAAGCTGGTGGTCAGAGAGAGCCGGAGAATGGAGGACAGGTTCTGGGCAACATTCTTTTTTTTTTATCAAATTTTTCTGCTTTTTCTTAATTTACAGAAAATATTTTTAATCTTTTTTTTTTTTCAATCTTATTTTAGTAAAATTACCAGCAGGTTTAGATCCGGTCAAATGATGGTCTTAACAGAGGATACAGACTCTGTACAAAGAATGAGGAGATTTGAATTACTACTGATCTATTGAAAGCCATATTTAATGTGTGAAGACACAGCACCATCCTTTTAAAAGAAAAAAATTAACAAAAAAAAAATTTTAAAATGAAAAATTGACAAAAAAAAATAATAAAAATCTTTATCTGAATTCTTTGATAAACTGGGATATATTTTTTCGATGGATTTCAATTTTTTTTTATATTCAGTAGATATAGTAGCTAACATTTGTCTGTCTGTCTGACTAATTATTTATTTGTAACAATAACTTATGTAATGAATAGAAAAATAATATCCAAATTCATTTTTTATTCTTCGAATATATTTTTTTATTTAATATTTCAATTCTGACAATTTCTGCAAATTCACTCCAATGAGTAGACTGAGAAATTAGCTGAGAAAATCTCACCAATTTAAATTGCACAATTAAGGATTCTAATTAAAAGAATAACTATCCACCTGCTGGAGAGACACAGCCATCAATTAAATTTAAAAGCACCACAGTTCCAAGACACTAATCAAAAAGAAAGAGCACAACATGGTGAAGAAGAAGAAGAAACTGCAGAAATTGTCAAGGAATTGGAAATCTATTTTTTTTGATGCAGTGTGTTCATTTCTATAAAATACTGAACCACAAAAAAGAACAAAAACAAATAAACGGCTGGACTTAAACACGCTGGTTAGTTAAAAAAAAAAAGAAGAAAAAGAAAAAAAAGACAAAAGAAAAATCTATTAGCGGAAAATAAATCCCGGAATTTATAAAGTCTTCCCTTCCATTTGGTCTGTGTGTTTGCTTATATTGCAACTCCTGTCAGCTAACTAGCGGTACTCCTCCTCGTCATCACCTCAACCCAATAAAAATCACTCTTGAGATCACGTAAACTCTCATAAATAAAGCAGCCTGTTCTGAAGAGTGGCATACCCATTCACGTACTCAGTCACATGACAACTGTAAGTGGTTTCCAAATATATTTCACCATCATTACAGTTTCCCAGTTCAAGGGCATTCAGAACATTTTTACCTCGGTATGATGTTTGAAAGAAGAAGAAGAAGAAAGGGTCCAGTATAATTTTAAAAGATAAATGTTATTTGAACTGGACTACAGGGTAGTGAACCATAGGCTTGTACAAATTGGGATTATATACTGCGCATATTCTGATCTAGAGCCCAAAATATGTACCTATTTACTCTTCGAATAAAGCAGCGTTTGAAAGCTTTAAATCTTCTTGTCGCTTTGCTTTTCTTTGCTTATCAACAAGTTTCTATAACTTTTTATTTATTGTGTACATCATTTCTTTCTTCCAGGCCTGTATACATAAATAAAAAAAATGTTTTCAACTCTATTTATGACTTTGAAACCACAGAAATGGGCTGCAGCAATACAACTGGAATGAATGATATCTGCAAAACAAATATCCCTAGCAACAGAGCTCCACCAAACCCATCCACAATGTCACAATTTTATGTAGCTGTCCACTCATAAGTTTAAACTCCCTCCAAGATTTTCATCTCGATATAAATAGATAAACTAGACAGTTAAGATATTTATTTTCTCTTGTTTCAACAAATGCAGGGGAGACATAATGATGTAGATAACCTCCATAAGTAGAAAGAGAAAATTTGTTGGAAATAAAACAGAATCATAGTTCTTGTCATGATAAATAAATAAAAAGGTGATGTGAATTGTTTTACGGATTTTTGAATCTAAATAAGTAATTAAAAATTGACCTTTGATGCAATGCATAAAACTACAGGAAAAAGAAATTTCCTCTTATGGCTATACACTATTGTATCTGGCAGCAGGGCTTCCCTTTTCAACTTCATTTCTCTGAGGCAGTAGTAATTCGAACTATAATTAGTCATCTGTGTTTGTACTCATGGCACTACGGTATGCAACAGACAGAATAAAATAGAACTTTTTTTTCTGATGAACTGGTAAAAATGCTGAATTTAAAGAATAATAAAAAGTAATAAAACAAAAAAACATTTTTTTTTAATGTTTGTGGCCAACACAACACTATTCTCCAAGCTCACTGCAATGAAAATCTTGATTGTCTATGTACATAAAATGCAATACATATCCATATATCCCATCGTTTTTGATGGCATGGTTAAACTGGTTATGAAGAATTTCTTTTGTGAGAGAGGTTTCACATATTTTTGGTCTTACCCAGAGAGCATATACCACTGACGATGCCATTGTCAGAGTAATTATACATGGACCTGCCCCAAATTAAATCACTTCTTCCATGGCCAATTATCCACCCTGCCACAAAATGTCATTGAAATTCATTGAAAAGTCATCTAGATATCATGTGGACAGTCACGAGCATGTAGATTATTGTAATAGAAAAAAAAACTCAGAAAATATCTCTTCATCAAAAAAAAAGATTTCTGGATCTACCCCAAATTTTCTTCCTCTTTCTTACCCAATTGCCTAACCTGCCAGAAAATTTAATTGAAATCCATTCAGTACTTTTAAAGACATT
Source organism: Thysanoteuthis rhombus (assembly GCA_963457665.1). Taxonomy (NCBI): domain Eukaryota; kingdom Metazoa; phylum Mollusca; class Cephalopoda; order Oegopsida; family Thysanoteuthidae; genus Thysanoteuthis; species Thysanoteuthis major. The sequence goes on along the minus strand of OY735219.1, from coordinate 50,794,904 downwards.
GCGCTGACAAATGGAAAGATGTGACCAAATACAAATGCCTCTTTCCAAAATATTAACTTGAGGATAAGACTACATTTTGGCTCTTCTTGCAGAAGAATTTGTAATAGCCCACTTTTAGTGAATGTTGGTTTTGGTACAAGATGAAGGTCATTTACGTGGCTATGAATGAACAGAGATAACCATAGTAACATTAGCACTTTATGGAGAGTGATGATTCAACCACTGAATTTTGCAATTTCTGTTTGTGTGAGCAAACTGTACATGGCCCATAGAAAGTAAAGACGGAAGGAATTTTCAGCAGTCAGGAATTAATCGATAACGACAAAATGCAACTATTAGAAAATGATAAAGAATATTTATCTTGAATTAAATCAACTTTGTTAGATCTGTAAAGGCCCTCTAATATTCTGTTCTACATCTTATGAACTTCATTTTAGCCATCACAATCTGTTCAAACACTCAACCTTGCATCAAACTGTTCCAAAGTTGAATTGATTGATGATTTTCCTACTAAACATCAAAATAAAACATTTATTAAGCAATTACCTATATCATCTCATTCATTTAGATTGTTTTTCATTGAAATTAAAGATTTCTTAAAAAATCACTAAATTGTACAGAAGCTTAAGTATATATTTGTATTTATGGCTGCTGTTTGTTGAAAATCAATGAAAACTTGTTAACTGCTTTATCAAGTTCTGAAATGAAATATGTTTATTATTCCAAAGACTATTAGGATAAATATTGTTATCTATATTGTTTTTGAGGCAAAAGAATACATAAGATAAAAATGATAAAAATCAACTAAATGTGGAACATGCAAGCCTCACGACTGTATAAAACTCCAGGCATTGAATTGATATTTTCAAATACTGTTGTACTTGCAAGACTAGGGACTTAAAACAAGTTGCAATATTTGGAAAGAACAGTTACTTGAAGGTGGTGGAAAATGTCAATCGAGAAATCCAACAAAGTTGTTGAATATGATCAGGTAAATCACGAAGGTGGAATACAGAGTCAAGAGAGGATCAGAAAGGATGGGAAATAATAGAATGAGAAGCCCCACAAAGTTGTTGAATAAGACCAGGTAAATCATGAAAGTAAAATAAAGAGTTAGGAAAGAATCAGAAAGCATGAGAAATGGTCAACTAAGAAGCCCTACAAAGTTCCTAAAACTAAAAAGATGACAAATCATAATTCCAACTTTTGTTGTTTTCTTTATAAGTTAATGATAGCTTGAAAACACAGAAGCGAATTGATTCACTAAAATAATTCAACTAAAAGAATAATTTTAATTTTTGTATCTCATTTGTTTTTGTCAGTCTTTGTTGTGCTGAGATGCACTCATCAGTTGTGCACTGAGTTATCCTTGTACTAAGTGGGCATTCAGATGTCAATGTTAAAGAGACTTGCGAAAACTAAAAATGAATAAAAATAATGAAATCTTTATTGTTAGATTTGAGCTTCTGTTGTATGTAGGCTTTCATAGCTTAAGCAGTAAGACAGCTGTCATGCTGAAACAGGCTTCCAAAGAAAAAAATACAAATTCAAGTCTCACTGCAATGACAATATGAGAAGTTTAGCTAAAAAGCAACTAAAATTTAAATGATGGAAAGAGAAAAATGATGATGATGATGATGATGATGGTGGTGGTGGTGGTGGTGGTGGTGGTGGTGGTGGTGATGATGAATTCAAAAATTCAAAAATATCAGTGTTCATACACAATGATAAGATCAATATTAATTTATAGAATAAATATCTCAAGGTAGAGGCATAAAATCAGCCGAAAACGCACACATCCATCTATCAAAACACAATAATAATTTAAAGAATTAAGAATATATTGATCATAATCAGTTAAATAATTGCTATACTTAAAGAACAGGAATTAAGAGGCCAAGCATTTTTTAAAATGTTAACAATACTAGAATTTATGCAAATTATATGAATTTTTTTACATTCTAAGGTAGAATTTCTTTTAACTGTTTTTTTTTTCTTGCACATCCATGGAATATTCACAAATATAACAATTAGCAATGTGTGTTTGTAATCTGTCTCACAAAGGGAAACAACTCATCTATGATGACGCAAAGGTAGAATTTCATCTTCTAATGATATTGAAAAAAAAAATAATAAAAATATAAAAAGTAGTAATAAAAACAATTTTTTTATAAAAATCTGTTTTAGATCAATAGAATGCTATTCTTCAAGCTTACTGCAATGGAAATCTCTATTATCCACACAAATAAATTGGTGTGAATATCCACATAATTTACATAGGTAGTCATTTTTGACAGCACAGGTGAACTAGTATTTCAAGAAAGGTCTTTGGTTGAGAAAAAAAATTTAGGCTGATTTTTCATCAATTCAGAAAAAAAAACTTTTTGAAGACTTCAGTTGTATGGGCAGAAGATCATGTTTCTATTGACAACTCTGAAATTTGATTTTCAAGTACAGGTCTTTCATTATAGCACAGTTTGAAATATAACACTAATGGGTGGTGGACTCCTAAATTTTAAACTGTCACCCACTCATCCAGGAGAAAAATTTCATCAAAAGACTCATTTAATACAATTTATGATCAGAATCCCCATTTGTTGAAATAATGAAACACACAATCCCAAAAAGTCAAAATACCAAAAATATAAAATTATTCAATCACATAATAGTTTAATCAATTTCATGAAGTTTATATAAAAAAGAAGAAGGATTGAAGAAAAATCTGACATTATATTCTTCCATTATATTGAAGCAAATTCATCACTTTTACATTTGAAAACAAAACAGAACACCAGTAAATATAAATTCCAATGAGTTTTAACGAACAAAAATTTTGATTTGAAACATAAGAATGCCTTCAGTCAAATCATTATCTATGAAATTGGTTTTATCAGAAAGTCAAATGAATAAACCCTACAATAGATTAAATGTAGGTTTTGGGTCATTTGAACACAGATTACATAGAAGTAGTGCTACACAATATCACAGGTATGATTTATCAAACAAACATATTTTGACTTACATTTACTGTAATGATTATATGTATGGTGATACAGCAAATTATAGAGATACGGGGAAAATTGAACAATAATCACAGTTGTATTCTAGTGGCAATTTAATTGGAACCAGGCAGGATTTTGTTTTTTCTTATTGCTACCCACTAACTTTACCACTACTCCACATCTCCCCTTTTGAGCTATTGACATTTTCTGCACAAAACAAACTAAATATTTTTGACAAATGGGAAACATTTGATGACTCAGTACAAAATTTTGCAATGTGTTTGCTATATTATTTCAGCAACTTCCCACACAATATCTATACATTAAAAACAAGGAAATAAGGGTTGGTCAGTGGTCAGGAATTGAGGCAAGTATTACTGAGAGAACAAGACTTACCTGTATAATTCAATTTCAATTTTTTTTTCATTTTTCTAAAATATTTTATCCATTTTATCTCTGTAAAAGAGATGACATTCATTCACTAAAGTTGTATAATGAGTATTTAAAGTTTTACAGAAAAGATTAACAGCCAATAATGGATTCAAGGATTTTAATTAACAAAATTGTCACTTGGATTTATGTGATTCATAAAATTCATGCAGATACTAACAGTAACCACAAATATATATATATATATATATATATATATATATATATATATATATATATATATGTGTGTGTGTGTGTGTGTGTGTGTGTGTGTGTGTGTGTAAATATATATATATATATATATATATATATATATATATATATATATATATATAGATATATATATGTATATACTTATATATATATTTACACACACACACACACACATATATATATATATATATATATATAGATAGATAGATAGATAGATAGATAGATAGATAGATAGATAGATGGTGGAGAATATTAATATCCATGTACTGGTTTCATCTAATTTGAAGTCTGATAACACCATCTTTTGACACTTTAGACAGTGGTGGAACGCATTGGGGACAGCATTTCCTTACTTGGGTTTTGGGAAGGAGAATGTTGTTCTCTCATTGACATTTTCTGTTAAGAAAAATTACCCAGTACATGCTCAAAAACTCATCGTATATGGCTTCAAAACATCAGAGATTAGTTAAATTTCAAAATATTTCTCTGGGTGAGGTTGAGGGTAAAAGCACCCTATACAGCGTGCAGACAGCCCTAAGTTCCTTACTTTTTTAGCATTATACAACTGACTCTAGAAAATTTTATGACATCAATATCTTCATTTCATTAATCTGCAAACAAAAACACTAAATTAATAAGACATCAATGTCTTAAGAATATTTGAAATTTAGTGACTTTAGGTATTTGAAAACATTATTTATCACCTTTACCTCTCATTATCAGTCAAATTAGTCAAAACAGTAAAAATTTAATGCAAATCAGGCTAGTATTAACAGAGATATGACATGTTTCTTTGATGAAGTCAAATCTACCAGGTGGTGGGTGTTCACCTTAATCAAAAATACTTATCAAGACATCTAGTAAGCATTTCTGAAGAAAAAATTTTCCATACACAAACTTTCCTACCAAAACATAGCCAGATTCAGGACTATAATGTTAGACTCCAGATTCACTGCAGATGTCTTTCTTGTACCTTTGAAGTTACACTTTTTATTTTTGCATGTCTGTCTAATCAATTGAAGAGTCTATTTCTAAACGGATTTTTTTAGTTTTTATACAAAGCCTACTTTAAACAGAAGAAAATAATTTTGCAGCTTTGATTTTTTGTACTTGTGCTTTGTTAAGAAGTAAAATGTAATTGTTAGTGGACTGTATATCAAAACCTAACTAACTTGGGCGGTGGTATTTATAATCTCTAAGTTATCGATTGTCGAGAAAATTTTTCACACTTGCAGATTATAGAATCTTTGCGGTAACACTTCAAAAAGAGACAATGAAACCAAAGTGGTACTAATCAAGATTTTTCCTGCATTAGTTAACCCCAGTGAACAATTCAAGGATATATTTGAATTTCTCTGAGATTATTTTTTTAGGAAAAGAAACCATTGAATTTGTTTCAATGGAAGAGTACATTGTTTCAAATGATGGGTATGATATATTTCTACCAGAAAAATTTTTACTTTTAAGTGTAAGACTCCATTGTTACGGACTGAAAAATGGGAAAAAATGACACCGCACATTATACAAGTGGATGAGGATGGGATGCATGTGAAGGAAAATGTCCTTAAATCTATACAAGGGTATTTTTCCAGTTCATGTGAACACATTGAATTCTATCATCAATTTTCATCATGTATTATCATTACAATATTATATTGAATGAGATACATTTTATTCCAGACTTTAATTTAACTTCTGAAATTAATTTCGGACGCTAAAATTCCATATCTTGGTCAATGCAGAGCAAGACTTCCTAAATCCAAGGGAGGTAAGTCATTTTGATCTTGAATTCAAGGGAGGTAAGTAGGTTATTTGGGATCTGAAATTAGGATTCGGATTTTTTTTTTTTTAACTTCGCAGGTCTCCGAGAAGAATTTTTTTTATTGTTGTTCAATTTCAGGTTAGACATTCGAACTACCAGAAAATTTGTTGGGCTCTAAAAGAAAGATGAAGGGTTTTACAAGAGGGGTTCATTTACAATGTAACTGTAATGATAAACTGGACACTTATATTCTACCATTTCCACAGACCTTCTTCCGCTTATGAATTATCTTCCTTTTGGTTTGGAAAAGCCCAAAAAGAAGAGAAAAAAAGTTAGGATTTCATGTTTTAGCAGCAAGCAGTTCTACAAGAATTTTTTTTTTTTCCTATCAATACACCTAACCATCCAGAATAAGGTTTTACGGGGAGGATTGTGTTTCTATTTACAATGTAACTATAATGATAAAGTGAGTTATAAATAAAACACCATTATCATTTTGTGTGTGTGTGTGTGTGTGTGCGTGTGCGTGCGTGCGTGCGTGCGTGTGTGCGCGTACGCTTCAACACCCTCAGTATTTATACAATAAAAAGGGTGACGATAGATCTTTATATCAGACTGTAGCGCCCCTATACTTTTTACATAGGAATTAAATACGAAACCCTTCTTCTAGATATCGAAAACGTCACTTCCGACGAAGACCCCTATAAAAACCCTGGACACACATGGTTTAACGCTCATAATAACCATTCATGTATCGTATAACTGTATGACCACTAAAGATATTACCAAGACTATTCCCATGATTACTCAATTTTACTTTTAGATTATAATTCAAAAAGTATCGAATATAAATTTAAAAAAAACAATGTTTGGGATTTTATAAGAACATTGCAATTGCAAAATTACTCGAACATTGGTCCTTTTTTGATGACATGGGTAAACTAGTAAATAAATATTTTTTAGATGCCTAGGAAAGTAAGTTTTCACAAAATGTAAACATTTGCAACTTGTTCTCCAAAAAAACATTAAACTTATAGTTTAATTTGAACAAAATTTACAATCGTGAAAACAAGCAGTAATTCTTTTTTATCAAACATTGAAAGTTTTGTTATCACGGGGAGTAAAAAGGAAAACACCCCAACGGGTGGCTAATCTAGTGATGGCTAAACAAAAAAAAAGGCAGTGAAGATTTTGTGATATCTCCCCCACATGAGCCATCCCGGGTTTTTTCTATCCCAAATAATAAAAGAGACTTTTATATTTTGATACAAGTTTGTTGCTTGTAAAAAGGATTGTAGATTTTGTTCAAATTGAAAGAAGATTTTGAGGATGTTTTTGGAGAAGAAGCAAATATTTACACAAAACATTAATAACTTAAAAAAAAGAAAATGAAAGTTGTTTTCTTTCTCTCTGAAGTGGATGTAAACTCGATCAAAAAACTTTACAAGTTTTTATTCTTCAGAAAAATACGAATTTTCTGAATTTAAATGAAGTTGATTCTATTATTAGGCAATAGAGATCAGAAGGAAAAAATTTACCAAGTTTCATAAGGGAAAAAAACTTACAAGTTACAGGGTTTTTTTTAAATTTATTTTCAGAAGAATATCTTGAAAGTTTGTGTCGGTCAATGACAGAGAGTACAAAAAGTCAAGGTTTCCTTTTAGATTATATTTACATTGTAAATCGACCACACACTTTTAAGCCAGTTCAGTCGACCCCACTTTAAGTTATTTTTCCATAAGAGATCAAGAAAAACATATTGTCAAAATTAAACTAAACAAGAGAATATACAATCATAAAAATTTACCTCACCGAATAATCTAAACTAAATCTCTCACCCAAACAAATTTCTCAAATATTAAAAAAAATGTCGGGGTTTCTTTTGTCGTAAATTTCGAATTTGTTGAAATTTTTCTCCAACTCCGAAAAGATCTTAATCAAAAGTGTTTAATGAATTAATTCCTGTGAGAGTTTTTTTTATTATTTCATTTAAATCAACATTTCTTCTCTTGTTCACGTAAAATAGTGAGGAGATGAAAGCAAATATTTTTTTTTAGAGTTATGCACTTGAAAGGATGAATTTAATTCATTCAAAACAAAAAAATTAAATAAATTTATTTCATTTTCCAACAAAATGAATGTTGTGATTTCTTTTCTTTCTTTTGTCGAGAAAAGACAATTTTCAATAATGTTGAAATACTATGAATGAACATTTTTTCCTGAAATATCTTTGAAAATTGGAGAAAATACGAAAAAAAAGAAGCGAAAGAGTCTTTCTTACTTTCAGACTCTTGACTCAAATGTCGTCTGCTCGATTATTTTTTAGTCATCGCTTTTTCTTTTTTTTTTCTTACCCTCAAATAACAAAACTTTTGTATTTTTCATAGAATTTTATTGCTTGTTTTCAGGATTAGAAGTTTTGTTCAAATTAAATGATTTTTTTTAAATTGTTTAGAAGAAGTAGAAGCAAATATTCATATTTTGTGAAAACTGAAAAATTTGAAATGCATCAAAAAACAAAACAAAATTTATCCGGTTTTGACAATTGTTAAATCTTTAAAAAGTTTTTTTCTAGAAAGATGTCATTAAAATTTGTATATTATTTCAAATTAGAGTCCAGATTAGCAGAACATTTACATTGTAAATCGAATATCAGGCGTCTGAAAGGAGGACAGAAAATCAGGGTCCAATATCCAATTATACCTATCATGTAAATCGACCACCCACTTTGAAGACAATTCACTCGCTCCCACTTTTAAAGTTATTTTTTTCCAAAAAATGAAAACTTTCGAGAAAAAAATGAAAATCATGTTCAATCAAAGTGGATCAAATCATACAAAAAAATATTTACGGAAAATTTATTTCGGTTTGCTTAACCGAATCTTAATTTTAAAAATGGTTGATCAATAGTAGTAATCATTTTCCTGGTCAAAGATTGAAAAAAGTTTTTTTGCAAGTTTTTAATGTCGTAAAATTGGATTTTTTTTTCATTTCTTTGTTAATTGAAATTCGTTTATAAACTAGTTGGAATTTTCACTTTTTCTCAAACCTTGAAAAGGACTCAATCAAAATTTCAAATAATTAATTGCTATTCAGAATGAAAAAAAAATTATTTTTCTTTTCTCGTTGACGTAAAATGAAGAAACAATAAAACCCAAATTATCTATTCATATTCGGAGATAATTATAAAGGCATCTGACACATTTTTATTTATACATTTTTTTTTTAAATTTCAGTACCCCACAAGTCATAAAACGGTAGAATCTCAGCCGGCCTCGGCTAAAAACGAGTAGTTTATTTTATTTTTTTTTAAATTCAATTTTTTACAATTTCTTGCCGGTTTATTGTTTTAGCGTAATGGCCACCGTCTTCCTCGTGAGTTCTGGTTATTATCTTACGAATTAATCATCATCTTTCTGATTTTTGAGAAATGGTTTTTCATTCCACAAGTTTGGAAAAAGGTTTGGTTTTTGTTTTTTTTCAGAAATTTGCATCTTTCGTACTTTAAAAAATATATTATTTTGAGGACTAACTTGCATTTTCTTCATTTTTAACGTTTCTGGATTTTGCACTGTTAATCGGGGAAAATAATGAAAATATGGCGAAGACTTTATCGGTGAGATCAGGATTTTTTTTTTTCAAAGATTTCTGTCAATTTCTTTAGGGTTGGGAGGTAGGGTTAATGTTAGGGTTGGGTGTTAGGATTAGTGAAGATTGGGAGAAGGGTTGGGTATTAGGGTTAGTATTAGGGTTAGGTGTTAGGGTTAGAAAGGATTTGGAGGTAGGGTTAGTTAGGAGTTAGGGTTGGGTGATCGGGTTAGTATTAGGGTTGGATATTTGGGTTTGTAAGGGTTTGGAGTTAGGGTTAGGTACAGGGTTGTGTTGACAGAAATGTGAAAAAAAATGCAAGTTTGTACATAAAGCATAAAAAGATGCAAAATACTGCAAAAATTCTTTTAGCAAAATGCAAGAAATGCAAGTTAGTCCGAATACAAAAAAGAATAAACACAAAAGAAGCAAACTACAGCATTTTTTTTTCTTCTTCTTCAAAATCCTCCGAAACGAATTCGTCTGCAAAAAAAAATGTTTTCACAGCAAATGAAGTTCCACACGCACATGAAAATCACTGGAAATAGTAAAATAAAACTTTTTTTTTTATGTGAAATAAACTATTCGTTTTTTAGCCAAATCCGGTTACGATTTTACCGTTTTATGACTTATGAAATACTGGGAAAACTATTCTAGAAATGAGTTGTTTACATGCATCACAGAACTTTCATTCCTTCAAATGAAAAAAAAAATTAGATTGAAAAAAACTTGCAATCCTTCGTTTTGTTTTTTGGGTTTTTTTTTTTTTTTTTCAAAGAAAAAAGGAGAAAACACAGCATTCAATCGAAATTAATGTTAAAATCTTTAAAAAAACGGATATTTTCTCAGATATATTGAAAAGTTAGACAAGGAAAAAAGCGAAAAAGATGAATAATCCAGACTTACCTATTGTCGTCTGTTAAGATGTCGTCTTCTTTCAAATTGGCTTTCCCAGAATCCTTCACGGGTTTTTTCGTAGTTTTCCGAGAAACGCTCAAAATAAACATTACATTTACTGTTCAGTCAGGGACAATCTAGGGTCCCCGACGCCCCGTGCAATCTGAACTTACACGCCCTTTAAAATATGGTTATTACTTATATTCCTAAAAAACATGACTTCACATGAAGGATTTTTTCTTCATTGTTTTCAATCTTATTGATTTATCCATTTTCCAATGTTTTTCTTTCCACGTTTGTGAAGCCCTTCTATCTCGGACATATGAGAGGCCATTTCTTGTATTCGGTGCCAGGCTATGTTGCCGGTATCTTGGGCTGGCACTAGACATTGTATTCATTATAAATATTTACTAAAATTAGTTAAATGAGACAAAATATCAAGTTTAGAAAGTAATAATGTTTATTGGAACATTGTATAGCACAAGTCTTCCCAGGTGAGAAATCCTGCCTACCTACATGAGCGTATTCAAAATCTTGGCTTACCTGTGTTTGATCTCAGTTTCAGCACAAGGCTGCAAGTTTGGTGAACTGTGAATTAAACAAATAACTCAGTCGCAACGTTCTACCAGAACAGCTTGCTAATCTTTACTCTACGATGAGGTATCACCATAGGCGTATGATCCAGAGGGCAACTCTCCCCATTCAGGCAAAACCGTTTAAATTTTCGGTTAAATCTAGCCCTCAGATCCCTTAACCAAAGTATTCCCATACGCTCATGGGAGCTCTCCCTACATTGAATATAAGCCAGAGTACCCGATATGTCATATAATATTTAAAGAGTAAAAAAAAGAATTGTAAAATAAAGTTTCCCTTCATTATTTACCCCTTAAAATAGGAAAAAGTTTACCTCCACTTTGGATCCCTTCAAGGAGGGAAAAGGTCTCCCTTAATTTTTGACACCATAAAAAAGGGGAGAAAAGTTTCCCCTCACTATTCACCTCTTAAAAGAGAGGAAAACATTTCTATTCACTTTTTACGCTTTGAAAGGAGAAAAGTTTCTCTTCACTTTCACCCCGAAAAGGGAGAAAAGTTTCCTTTCACTTTTGACCCATCAAAGAATTATATCTAAAATATTTTTTTAGATATGTTTATTTATGTAAACTGAACGGAAAATAAGGGTACAGTTGGGCATTATAGTTTTATTGTAAATAAGAACCCTCTTCAAAAACCTTTTAAAACATTTTATCCAAGACTCCTTTCTTTAAAACCTTCCTTTAGCCTATTGAGTATGCCTGCCGAATTGGGTTGGGATATACCCATGTTCAGGTGGAAAATCAATGACAAATTACAATTCCTGATCTATTGAAATTCAAATTGATTTCTTTTATTTATACATCGTCTTATAATTATTTATTCTCTAAAAAATGTCTGTGTTCTCTCGATTGAAAAAAAATAATTCTTTTTTAATTCAAATGATGATATTTCTCAATCAAAAAAACTCTTGACATGATCAATGATAAGGTACCGTGTCCGTGTAGTACGGGGCACCAATCTCTTCAGGAAATGGGGCTCGCTGGCAGTTGTAATGTACTTGCTCATTGAAGGAATACAAGGATAACGGAGAAATCTAACGTTCAAATATGACATAAAATAGTTTTCAACTAGACTGCTCGCAAAGAGCACTTACTTCAGCTATTGTCAGGGGATGATTGAGAGAGGTAAATAAAACTGGAAAATTAATTTTCTTGTCAGTGTTCTTTCGATGTTTTTATAACTTAGATAAAGATAATTTGCCAAAATAGCTGTTGTGATGATCAGTAATTTGGTAGATTGTGCGAGTGGTCTTAAGCACCATTTTAAGGCACCAAACTCTTCAGAGAAATTCCGCCGGTAGCAATTCATCTTGTCTTTTATTAGAGTCTAATAGTATTCAAATGAAAAGGGAAACTGTTTTCAATAGAACTAAGGAAATTGAAAATGTAGACAATGGTTCGTTTAATGGAATCCATGTTGATTTTATATATATCGTTTTTTGTTTTTTTTGTTGTTTTTTTTTTAACCTTAAAGTATCTACAATTGACTATTTTTAATTGTTCATTAATTTTGATGAAAATATTTTTAATAAATTCCATTTGGATCAATCATAAGTAGAGAAACGTGCCCGAGCGGCCTAAGGTGCCAGTGCCTTTAAAAGCGCGTGTTCAAATCCTTACGCTGCCGGTTTAGTACTTGTTAAGCGGAGAAATACATTAAGTCTAACGTTAAAAAGTATTACAGAAAACAGTTTTCAGTAAAATTAATATCAAATTATTGTGCCTAATCTATTGCAATTCAACTTAATTAGTTTGACGGCACTCAAGTGAATCAAACAAATGTTCTCCTATGTATTTCAATTAGTTTGACGGCACGTAACTGAATCAAATCATTGTTCTCGTATGAATGAAATTTTTACAATCATTACACACAAGTGAATCAAGCGACTTTCCTCGTATGTATATTATTATTATTATTTATTCTTATTCCGATTTTTGCACCACTTCTCTTTCAGTTTTTGAGTCATCAACGCTATTCCCACGCTAAACAGAGTGTTTGGGTGACGAGTATCGCGCTTACATACAATTTTCAGAGAAGTAATTTAGGAGGATTTTAGAAAGGAGTTTCTACTGGTACTATTCACAATGATACCGCAATACAAAAGCGACACTTGATTTTCGGTACACAGGATATCTCTAAAATGTCTGTATGGACCCTAATGCAATTTTGTGGAAGCATCGACAATGGAATGAACTAAGGAAGGAAGGTTTACGTATGTGGGTGGGTCCTGAGATTTTCCATGGTCCCCCTGCACCGTACACAGCTCAATATCTCCAAAAATTCACAATGAATTTCAATTAAATTGGAAGGGTGGGAATGCACTAGATTTTCGTAAAGGCTAGGGAGCAGGATTTTTTTTTCCAGAGTTACCTACCCTAGACCATAGGAAGCTGCCCCTTGATTGAAAGGATGGGGATGGCCCTGGGCTAGCTGGCCTCACCTTAGAAATCTATGGCTCAGGTTAGCGGGATACTCCGCACCCAGGCCTAACGTCTATGGTCCGACTGTTGTAGATATCAACCCCCGCCATAGAAATCTTCGTTTGCGAAGCCATACCATTCATTCATTCATATATAGAGATAATTAGATAGATAGTCTAGAAAGTTTTACAGCTTTAAACACTATATATATATATATATATATATATATATATATATATATATATATATATCCTTTTTCAGAGGTTTATGTCATTTCAGTCAATTATTTCCCTATATCTGTTAATGTAACTAATGTATTTTTCAAAGGTTCAATGTTTTACTTAGAATTTGATATTATAGTAATATGTGTGATTTTTTTTCTGTTGGGGTCATCAGCTGTTTACCATGTGACCGTTTAGGGGATTTAAAAATAAAACAGTTATATTTACATGACTCCTCAGCAGTGTTGATCAAATACCCACCTTCGGCTATGATTTTGATATATAGCTTATATCATACATCTAGTTTATTTTATATAGGGTATTATCATAATGTATTCTATACGGATAATATTTTGTACTACACATTATTTAATTTTTATTTTTTTTTTTTAAACACAAGGCTCACTGACGTAGGTTACCCAAACTATATACAAAATCTGAATAAATAAATATATGAAATATATTCTCAAAGCAAATCTGTGCTCATTTCTTTATTCATTTACGTGGTTGGCTATTCGATTCGTTACTCGGTTAATTCCGGCGTCGGGCGAAATATGTTTGATACTTCAATGTCTCTAGAATTATCACATTCTGTCGGACATAAACTGACCAATCTCATGGTATACATGCAGTTGGTAAAATGGGAACACATGTATTTATATGAATATTTATGCTTACGACAGCAGAGTACAGAGATGGATGATAAGTGCGCTATTTCGAGCTCCTGCTTGCCAAGAGTGCTGTTAGCCAAGTTGGTAGAGCAAAGTCGAGCCAAGAATACAAATTTATATATACGTATACATACATATATCAATATACGCATATATTTATACATATATACACATATGAATATATATTCACATACATACACACACACACACACACACACATATATATATATATATGCATACACACATAAAATTCATATATATAAATACGTATAGATAAATAAATATATATATATATAAACACACATACACACACACGTATATATATATATATATTTATATATATATATAAAGACACACACACACACACATATGTATATATATATATATATATATATATAGAGAGAGAGAGAGAGAGAGTGTTGGGACATTAAAAATTATCCCAAGAATGACAATAAACAGCTCCAACCACACGATAACCTTACCGTTAAAGAACAAGAGTCCCTCAACAAACTTTTAGATAATACCAACTTGATTATCGCTTGAGCAGATAAGGGAAGAGTTAAAGTTATTTTGGATATTGATGAATACCCCATAGGAGCTAATACTCAACTTAAAAACACAGAATTTTACAAAAAATACCCTGATGACCTCTTTACTGAATACCAAAATATAACAACTAACTCCCAAACAGACATACGTGGCAATAACCTTATAGATAAAAAACATCAGATATACTTATACCCACTTCCGCGAAAGCTGCAAGGTTCAACCAACTTCCGAAAATCCAGTAAGTAAATAACCCAGATAGACCATTCATTTCCTCCCCTACCTGCCACACAACCAAACTACCCGAATATGTAGACCACTAAATCCAGGCCTTAGCTACGTAAGTTAAATTTATATACGAGATGCCTCTGATATCTTGAACAAAATCAAACATCAAAACAATCCCAGAAAAGGCATTTCTAGTTACTCTGAACGTCAAATTCCTATGTTATAATATCAAAAACGAAGAAGGCATTCTAGTCCTCAAAGACACCCTTGATAATAGAATCTAAAATGGAAATGATAACCACCTTTATGCAACGCATGTGCACCCTCAACAGTTTCAATTTTAACAATAGACACTTCCTTCAGATGAAAGGATGTGTCGCAACTCCTCTTTATGCAAACATTTTCAGGTGTAGATTCGAAGAAACTTACATCTACCCAGAGATTAACTAAGACTGTATTTTCTATGTTAGATATATTGATGATATTCTCTTAATATATACAGGAGTTGAAGCCAAAATGGAGAAATTCTTTAAACACATAAACTCAAAACACAACTCTATTGAATTTGACCATGAAACACCCATTGACTCCGTAGCTTTCTTCAACACCTGCATATACATAGATAACAATAGAAACCTCCAGACCGCGGTCTACACTAAGCCTACAATCGCCCACAACTACCTTCACTCTAAATCGGCCCAACCCGAACACCTGAAAAACAAACGATCATTTTCATAAGCATTTAAAATTAAGAGAATTTGCTCTGCTGATAGTTAACTTAACAAACATAGCTATAACTTGTTATAACACTTCACTGAACGAGGATATTCACAAGATATAAATAACCAAATTAAAAAGCCACCAGAATACTCGGAGAAGAAAACCTAAAACCCTCTAACAAAAACAAGTGATAAAAGGTGGAATATACTCTCACTTTAAACAGAATTCAAAGAAATATTCCAAGAACCATGTGCCATTGCCTGCTGCAGACCCCAAACTATCAAAGACATGATTAGCACTAACACCATAATAAATAACTCTCACATAATACCATCCCTAAAACTGTCAAAGTCTTCCAACCCGGCAACAAAAGAAATAGTCTATGCTGCAACCATTTTATACACACCAACACCTTCACCAGCTCTATCAACACAATTTCTATATCTACCATAATTCCAACTGCAGATTCAAAAATGTCATTTACCTCCTAGAATAAATTAAATGCAAACTGCAATCTATAAGTAAATTAACAATACAACAATACAATAGGACTTAACAATAGGCACTGAATTAAATCATCCTAACCTACTCCGATTGGTATAACACTCCGTACCCTTGGCCACAATTTTGGCACAGATGCTAGATTTACTCTCATCGAAAAAACAGTAAACTACACAAATAAAATTCTGGTACTACATGAAGATATGTGGATTAATAGATTTAAAACTCTCTCTCCTAACAGACTCAGCACTAAACTTATCAACTCATTCCTAATTACTCTATGCATACCAAATCATTATCTTTATATCTGTACCTAATATCATACTTCCACCCGGTCCATAAATATGCACCATAACACCCCTACACCATAAATCAATATACATATACTCTTGTTTTCCACAAAAGCCCCACCTACACCATCAGAACCCTGCTTACTTATAAGTAATGTTATAAATTTATCTTAACCAATCCATACATAACTTTTATGTATATCAAACATAGTCAAAAGATCCCAACCAATTGATGCCGATGTATGGTCCATTTTATTTGTACTGTTCAAAGCTATCTGACCTTTCAGAATATCTCCAATGACCATTAAGGTTACAGAATATGTATACTCAATCATACATAACAAATTATATCTACATCACCATGATTATTAGTAGGGATAGCTTCGACCCATAGACCACCACTGGAATAAATAATTTCCAATACTTTACTCCTATAAATACCAACCCCCCTTATACACGGGCATACTATCATTCACCTATAATTTTACCCCACCACTGATATCCATCTACCAATACTGACAAATAATTTTCACCCCATCTTTCGTTCTTAGTAATGATGTTACACTTTAAAAGTATTCCCACCCCAATCCCTACACTACTTGAAGTTATGTTTGTGGATGTGTATATGTGGGGTGATGTTAAGTGAGGTCCATATATTTGAATACACGTATATATGCATAGGTGCGTATATATACTATATGTGTGGGTGTATGTGTAGTAATGTGTGTAAGGTTCGGTGTATTTGCAAGGTTATGCATATAAATGCAAGAACCTTATATAACCTAACTAAGTACCCAATAGCATAGCACTGGATCATAACCATGACAACCAATTCTTTGGAATACCCATCCCCTTGACCAAAACAACCCATAAATAACCTACAACTGCTAACATCACTTCCCACAAAATATCCAACCAAACTCCCATATATTTCATCACACAGAGAAAACATTCCAGACTCACCACTATAGCCTCCCATAGATTTTCATTTTTGCTTTCAAAGCAAACATTTGATGTTAAATATGTTTTTATGGAAACCTAACCTTCCAAGAACTAGAGGTACACACATCCTACTGAAGATGAGGACCCTCCCCGAAACATGCATATCATACTAATTACTTATTTGTCAATTAATCAGTAATAAAGTTTTCATGTACTTTTGCTCCTGAGATGGTCTCATTCCCAATAGTCGATCTATATAAATGTATATGCAAATACACACACACACACATATACATATATATATATATATATATATATATATATATATATATATAGAGAGAGAGAGAGAGAGAGAGAGAGAGAGAGAAAGATACATGTATAGGTATATAGAGACATATATAAATAAACATATATAAAGACATATATATATACATTTATAAGTATGTATACATGTATAAATATATATAATCATATGTATATATAAATGTATATATTCATATTTAGATAAATATATATATACGTATATACTAATATATATATATATATATATATATATATATGCTCATATAAGTATGCATATATATATATATATATATATATATATATATATATATATATATATATATATATATATATATATATATATATATATATATATATATATATACGTTGATGATTTCTGCAATAAGGGTTGAATAGATTTAAGAAAAAAGTGAAAAAAGGCAAACTTTTTAGTCATGGTTTTGAGGTATTATGATTTTTAATAAGCCCCAACGTATTCCTTACATGCCTTCAGAAGGCTGATGTGATTCTGTTCCTGGACTTTACTTTCGACTTTCCAGTCGACAGACTTAAATTCAAGTCATTTGAATATTAATCTTGATTCAAGTTCTAATTCCATGGGTGTCATAAAATACCAGATGGGTTTTTTTTAGAAGAAGAAGGGGGTTGATGCTGTAACTCCCCTCAAAGGGAGAGCTAAAGGGGATGAAGTATCAAAGTGTATGAATGTATGTTCATAATATGGTTGAATTATTTGTTTTTTGAGGGGGTGTATTTTGTGGGGTGTATGATTGCCTATACATAGTAGGTGATGACATGAATGTGTATAAGAGGTGGGGACGATTGATCGAGTGGGGAGGAGAGGTTTGTTAAGGGGTCCATGGGATTTGGGGGAGTCAACTTTAAGTTCCTGAAAAGGGAAAGGGAGCTATGCTTTCCAAGAAAGTTGTAAAAATTGAAAATTAGAAAATTAGTTGGAATTTAATGCAAGTATATATATATATATATATATATATATATATATATATATATATGTGTGTGTGTGTGTGTGTGTGTGTGTGTGTCGTGTGGATATGAGGTGATCCGACGGAATGTTGATGCAAATGATGATTGGAAAGTTAGAGAATTAAAGAGAAGAGCAGATGTCACATCACAATTTTTTCATTGTCATGTTGGCATGTTTCGATGCATTTCGATGGTTGTCAGCGATATTTTTCTAGTAAACTTGCTGCCGTACAGAGAAAACTGTATACTGTTTACACGTTTAGGATTTGAGAAAAATGGGGGTATCCCCGTGTTGTGGGTCGTCTAGTAAGAGTGGAGGGAGGTGTTTGTATCTATGTAGGCGAGAGTCTGCTTTGATTTGAAATAATAGGGGGTCCGTTAGAGGAGGTGCCAGGAGCTGTTTGTATCGATGTATGAGAGTTTCGGGCTTGTCTGAGATAAGAAGGGGCGATGAAGGGAGGGGTAAGGATAAAAAGTCAGTTTTCTGGAAAAAGTTTGTTTGGCTATTAGGCTTCTATTTGAATGGAGAGTTTTTGTCTAGCATTTAATGGATAGGTGTCAACATGAATGCAGCGGCTGGGAGTAGGATGTGTGTTTTCATGTTTTTGATTAGTGTGGGTGAGACTTTTCTTTTTCTTTTCTCAAAGGGGTGGTGTGCTTATACTATTTCTTAAATGGTCTGTTAGCTGTTAGCCAATGCATTGATTTTAAAACAGAATCACATAAAAACAACACAGTATAACATAAGCATACAAGGATATGTTGTGTGTTGTTTTATGTGATTTTGTTTTAAAATCAATGCATTTAAAGGGTTTGAAATTTGGAAATGTCCATACATCTGGGTTGTCGTATTGTATCAAGATATAAGGGCCGCTTCGGTACATATGCATGTCGATGAGTCATGTATATTGTAGTGAGATGGGCTTTGTGAAAGTTGGAACATACAAGGAATAGGCTAACACCCAACAGGCCATTTAAGAAATAGTATAATGTATGCACGTATGTACACACAATATGATAAAGTATTGGTATGGTTTATGGTTAATCCGAAAAAAAAGAGTAAAATGAAAATATTGAATGATTTTTTAGAAACAAACGATGATGCTATTCCAACGTTTCGTAATTATCTGAACATTGACAAAGTTCTGATCGTCTATATTCTAATGTTATGTATGGGATGTGGAAAATAAGATTGTAATATATGTAGGCAATATTTGCTCAATTTTTCCGATGAATTACCTGAAGTTCCCAAGTGACTGCCCCACAATCTTGGATCTTAGAGATTTACCCTCCTCCACTGGCAAAAAAGGAATATGCTGTTGGCATGTCTCCTTTTTTCGATGATTACAATTCAAGTAAAATGGGATTTTTTCAGTTTTCTTGGAAACGGTTTTCTGTTACACTTGAACGTTACATGTCTCAGTTTGTACTTTATCTCATCAATTTGGTCCCACGCTTCCGAGGAGACTGGTGCCTGAAACCCGCACCATAAATGACTGAGCTATGCTACCCTGCTTATGATTGATTCAAATGGAATTAAATGTTATCAACAAAATTATAGGAGAATTAGAAATAATCAATACTAGTTACTTGAAAGTTTTCTGGAAGATAGACGACAAAAAACGATAAATGAAAAAACATCAACTTGAATTACATTAAACGTAGTATTACCTACTATGTACCATTTTCATAGTTTTATTGAAGCTTGAATATCATGAGACTTCTCAGTTCCCCTAATAAGCAAGAACAAAATAACTACGTTGTAAGGGACCACGCCACAAAAATGATTGGAGCCTAAAGCCAGCACTCCGAGACCGCTCGGCCACCCTACATCGCACCTGATTTATCCAAATGGAATTTATCAAAAACAGTTATCATCAGATTGGTTGGAAAATTAAAAGTAGTTAATAGTAGACACTTAACAGTTTGTTTTTTAAATTTCTTATCAAAGATGGATAACCAAACAAACGGTATTGAAATGAAATGAAACCTCAACTTGAATTTCCTTAAACGAAGAACTATCTCCAATTTTCTTATTTTTTTCGAAAACAGTTTTCTTTTACACCTGAATATTACTAGATTTCTCAGTTCCTCTAATAAAAAAAAACACAAAACTCTCAGCGATGGGATTCGAACCCCTGTCTCAGAAGACTGCCCGATCGCGCAAAATGGAATCAAAAATAGATACTTCACAGTTTTTTTTTGAAGATAGATTAAAAAAAAAAAGATGAATATATATATTTTTTTTTAAACTTGAAATACATTACTGCTTGCTATTTTCAATTTCTTTTATGAAAATACTTTTCTTTTACTTTTGAATTTTATTAGACTTTCCAGTTCCGCTATTGTATAAGCAGAAAATAACTAATTGCCGTGGGATCCGAACCCATACCTCCGAAAAGATTGTCGGTTCTTTCAGCAATTGTCTTACACCGTACGGTGACGCTACCCTGCATATGATATATTTAAATGAAATCTATCGAAAATGTCATCTTCAAAATTATAGGAAAATTTGAAAATAGTCGATAGCAGATAATTGAATTGTCTATTATTTGTAATTTTTTTGTCATTGTTTTATTGAAAACAGCTTCATTCCACACTTGAAAATTATTAGACTTCTCATTTTTGTTAAAAAGCTAGCAGCGGCGGCAACTGAACGCGTATCTCCAGCTCGACTGATGCTTAAAACCCACGGCTCACACTGATCTGCTACGCTCAGCATTTGATGTAAGCGGAATTATCAAAATTATTATCAACAATATTGTAGCTGATAAAAAGTTGTAAATAGTTGTTTTGATTGGAGATAGATTACAAACAAAATCCATTTTTTAAATACACTGCTTGAATTACATCAAACGAAACACTGTCTACTATTCTCAGAAGTATTATTGAAAACTGTTCTCTTTTCAATTGAATTTTTATTATGAGACTTTTTAGTTCCGCTATAGTAAAAGGACAATCTACTGGCAGCGGTGGGATTCGAACCCACGCCTCCGAAGAGACTGGTGCCTAAAACCAGCGCCTTAGACCGCTCGGCCACGCTACCGGATTTATGGGGAACTGAAATGGGAAAAAATCCACATTATTATTATCAAAATAATAGCATTATTGAAGTATATTAATATATACGCAGCAGATTGTTTTATGGAATAAAGAGAAAAATAAGAAACAGTAGAGAAATAAAGACCATTAAGTTGGATTTTTTTGAACAAAGCATTGTCTGCAATGTCTAATAATGTTTGCATTTTGTAGATTGTTTTACTTGTTTGATTGATACAGAAGCTTAAAATAGCTGGCAGCGGTGGGATTCGAACCCACGCCTCCGAAGAGACTGGTGCCTAAAACCAGCGCCTTAGACCGCTCGGCCACGCTACCTTGCACATTATCTACAAAAATGGAATCCATCAGACATATTATGATCAAGAAATAACGGCCATCAATTTGAATTTCGTAAACTCGGAAGTTTTTTTTTTATGATTCCTAACTTCGTTACCTTTATTGAAAACGTTTTAAAATTATTAGATTTCTCATTTCCTCTAATAAACAAACACAAAATGATTGGTATCGGTGGATTCCGAATCAACGCCTCCTTAGAGAGCGGTACTCAAGACCAGCGTCTTACACTAGACGGCCACATTACCATGATCATGATTTGTCAAAATGGAATTTTTTCAAAAATATTTCTATCGAAACTATAGAGTTCAAGATAGTCAAAAGTAGATACTCAACCGTTTTTATTAAAGATAGATAAACAAAATAAAAAAAAAAAATGGCTGAGAAATAACTCGAATGTTATGTAACGAAACATTGTCCACTATTTTCAATTTTCTTAGCTTACTCTTACATTTGGATATTAGATTTCTCTGTTCCTTTGAAAAAAGCAACGACAAAAATAATCGGAAGCGGTGGGATTCGAATCCATGCATACGAAGAGTTTAGTTCCTCGAACCAGTAACCGGGACTACTCCACCATGCCTAACTAAGCACTGATTGTGTCTACAGTTTTCTTTGAAAAAGTTATTTGAATTAAGAAGTATCGAAAGGACACTGACATCTTCTTTTAGAAAATAGATGATTATAAAATGATGAGGCCATAAATGGAATTAACTTAGACAGTTCTCAAAAAGGGGGTTTTAAAGCTATATTGGGTATTTCAATTTGTTAATAATGTTCCAGTTTTATTGACGACTATTTCCCGTTATAATAAAATGAAGACTTCACAGTTTGCAGTGTCTTCCTGTAAACAAATTTTAACAGTTGAAAAAATGGCCTTGATCGTATGTATCATTAAAAAAAATAATAACACCCAGTGTTGAAATTCGGTTTTGTACGTACTGGACATGGGAGTCCGCTGGCACTTTTCCGGCTGGGGCTAAAGAATACATCTCTAGACGGAGTGGGGGCGAAAGGATACATTTTCAATATAACTTAGCGGCCACCCTGTTAGCAGTTAATAGTAACAACTTTTTATATGAATACATTAACTTGGGGTTACATAAAACAATTGTACAACACCATTTCCCACTATTGACCAAAAGGTTTCAACTTTCGACCCGTCTCATTATCTGTGAGAAAGCTTGCTCCTGGGAAGGGGAGAAATGTCCCGTTTGCCCCGCCCTCCTTTCTAGTGGACGCCCATGGAACCAGGCGTACGTTGAGCCTTATACTCTATTAATAGACATTGACCACACAGATAAATGGAAATTGGGGAGTAGGTATACGCTGTACCCCCTCTCGTTCCTATCCCCTGACACACCCATGGTTGAAAACGCTGATAGTGGTGTGTTTGTTTGAGACCGTCAGCCAAAACTGTCACAAAGGTTTCTTTCTGTTTTTATATTGGTCTGGCTGGCAGGCTATGTACGTATCACGCGTATGGGCTGCATCAATGGAGCTAAAAGGCTGAAAAATATCCACTCCTTGTTATGTATAGAAAGAACTTTCTTTTTCAATCCCCTCATCCCATGATACTTTTTTTTAAGTGGGGGGTCAGTTAGCGATCCTTGTTCATGGTAATTCGACCGCTTGTTTTTTTTTTTTTTTTTTTTAAATACAACCTTTTTTGAATGATCATCGCCTAACGAAAGGCGAGAGAAGTAACTTATTCATCCATCATTGCATTGATTTTGCTTTTTTTTTCTAGTCAGTTGCTTACCCCCAACTCGGCATGCTGCCAAAAGACTACGGTTGCGTGATGGTTTCTATTGAGAGACTAACAAGTTTTTATTGGATTTGATAACTAATTCGGTGATCAATTAGTGTTCTGATGGAAGCGACCATGTGTCCTCACTACAACAGTGATAATTTGAAAAGCTAAAGCGCGAGATCGCTTCTTATTTTTCACTTACCACCAAAATATGGCTCGAAACTTATTACTACCAACAAATGATGCGACAAAATTTCCCCAAATGTATCCGACAGTGTGAAATACACATTAACTGATCAATATTATCAAAGTTATCATGTTGATCGATGTGTTATTGGACTGAATCTTTTTAAATACTTTTTCTTCTCTTTTCTTCTCCCACGTGATCTGCCCACATAGTAGTGGTAGTACTAGTAGCAGTTGTAGTTGAACAAACTTTAGAAGCAGTTATTTATACAAGAGAAAACCATTGTAGCAGTCTTGGATACATACTAAGATCTCTTTCAAGCTTCACATTTCTTAACAGATTTATTGTTGGAAGTACAATCTCATTTACACACTGTGGAAATTATTTCTAGCCTAGTCTAGAAAGTTCAATTCCCTTAATCCGTGTCACCATATATAAACCAAATAGATGGAAGGAGGAGCGTGTACGTGGTAGCGTGGCCGAGCGGTCTAAGGCGCTGGTTTAAGGCACCAGTCTCTTCGGAGGCGTGGGTTCGAATCCCACCGCTGCCAGTCATTTTGAGCTGGTAATTCTTAAGAACTTACAAGTCAAACATCATTTGGTCGGAAATATAACCCGATCCAAGAAAATAATCAATACAGATAATGTCTCGTTTAATAGATTTAAAGAATATGAATTTTTTTATCCACTGGTTTTTAATCATTTATGTTGATAAAAAAAATAAAACAAACTTACGTGTCTACATATGGTTATTTTCAAGTCTTCTATGATTTGTATGGTAATATTCTTCATGATTTCTATTCAGCAGCAGCCTGTGCAGGGTAGCGTGGCCGAGCGGTCTAAGGCGCTGGTTTTAGGCACCAGTCTCTTCGGAGGCGTGGGTTCGAATCCCACCGCTGCCAGCTATTTTGAGCTTTTCTATCAGACGAACTGAGATGTTTAGTTTTATACAGGTGTTGGGGGATGCAAAACGAACAAAAGTTTTATGTTCTTTTATAAAAGTGAACAATTTTCCATAAAACTAGAAAATTATTAAATATCAATCCCTCCATGATTGAAATTCAAGTTGATTCACACTTATATCTTTATTTTTATGATTATTAATTTTCTAAAAGAGAATGCCAGTGCTCTTTCGAAGTTTTTGAATATATTTGCTATTTAAAACTAAAAAAGATTTGATAATTAACTGTTTCCCCAAAATCAGTTTTGGGTTAGCGTGGCCGAGTGGTCTAAGATGTTCAATTGAGATATCAGTCGTCCGGAGGTGTGGGTTCGCACTCTAATGTTGCCATTTGGTTTTGAACTTGCTTATTTAGGTAAAAATGTGAACTGTCGACCCGGGTGGGAAAAACTGTTCTCAATAAAATTGAAACAATAATAAAAGTTGACTGTGTATCATCATATAAAATTACGAATTAGATTTCCATTTCTTTTGTTATTTTTATTTTTAGTGGAGTGTTTTGTAGTTCTATCATTCCTTAAATGAAAGTTTCCTCAATAATACATTTCAGATATAAACATAATAGGCTCCTGTATCGCTCAACTGGGTAGCGTGGCCGAGCGGTCTAAGGCGCTGGTTTAAGGCACCAGTCTCTTCGGAGGCGTGGGTTCGAATCCCACCGCTGCCAGTTGTTTTGACAAGAATTATCTGCATAGTAATTGACGAATTCTCAGTCATAGTAAATTGAATTCAAGACGGAACATAGGATTGTTATTACATTCGTTTCACCTCAATTATGAAATATGTATTTTTGTTTCAATAATGAAGAAATGATACTTTTTTTTAAAGCCTTACAATTTATGAAACACTCATTTTATATTTTCAACATCTCTTGATTTTTCAAAGTGGAAGAAAAACAAAACTAAATTAAAAGTCGCCGTCACAGCCACTTAACAATTGCTACGTCAAAATTTGAAGTCGAAAAAATATGGTTAGAATAAATCCTATTCATGACATCACTGTCATTTTTACTCTAGAAAACATCGAAGATTCTGGACAAAATTGTATGGCCAGGAGAACAAAGAACAATTAAACAAACACACAAACACACGCACATCTGAAAAAAAGGATAGAACTCTTTGCTACCTTTGGTAATGACAGTTGTTCAGTAATAAAAATACTAATGAATTGGTGGAAGTCTTTAAAAAGAAATGTGGTCCCTCCTACAGAGATAGTGGTACTAGTATCATTTCATTCTTGAATCGCATATTCTAATATTGCCTTTTCCCGACATTCTTATTTTATCTTGTTTGGATAAATTTGACGGGTAGGGTTCGGTTATTTGGGACTACAACCATTGGAGTATGAGATCTGAAAATAATACAATACTAATCCTGTATGAGGGACTGCACTTCAACCTAAGACTGCAATTCTTTTGAAGGACTCTTCTTGTGCGGATGATTTTTCATTAGAGAAGAAAACTTAACAGTGCGAATAAATAAATCACGGAGCGGTAGAAGGTTTGCTCGGGTGGTATCTTCTCATTTTACATTGCACAAGGTCCGCTGAGACATGAGAGAAACGGGTATTGGATTATCGCATTGTTCGGGTGAAAGAAAACAGGTCTTACTAGTCAAGAGACCATTGCATGACCAACATCTTTTGATACCAAGTTGTGTTCGGGCGATCAAGTAAGATGCAGGGAAAAAGGAGTGATCAATGAATAAATTCCTTCTTTCACCTTTCGTTGGGTGGTGATCACTAAAAAGTTCGAATTTAAAAAACAAAAACAAAAAACAAGCGTGATTGCAAAAGTCCCAACAAAAAACCGTATTTGTACACATAATATGGAGTAAAAGTGTTTATTTTC
>OY735219.1:50618450-50763450 GCA_963457665.1 Thysanoteuthis rhombus | reverse complement strand
CTGATCCAGAATATTTTTTATATTAATACAATGCGGCTCATTATAGCGGACGCACTATAAGAAATGGATGTACAAATACGAATAATTATGAATGCATTATATTATTTGAAAAGACCTCCCGTTATTACACGAAGAATGTGTCAATTGGCTTAGACAGTGTAAATAGAATAAACAATTGAAGAAAATGGGGCTGTTGCAGGAATTGAACCTGCGACCGATTAGATAGCCGCTTCAACGTAGCGTTACTCATACCATTGAGCTAAACAGACCGGCGGAGAGGTAAGTAGAATTTGGACACCTCGATGGACTAATGTCCTTGTCTTTTTTACGAAAAGAACAATAATTATTCTGCAGCAACAACAGGTGGATATTTCATTGCATCATTTTAAAAACTATAATTAGTAAACCCGTGAAATAAATGGGACATTACTTTGCGGAAGGGAAATCAAATCATGGTTTGTACTTCTTGATTTCTCATTACACTACATATGCTATCCATTGGTTATAACGGCAAATTCGTTATAACGGTTCTCTTAAATACCTGAGGACGCCTTAAAACGGGAATGTAGTGTACGTGGTATTCAATGAAAGAAAGTTTATTTATTATCTTGAAAGGTGAGGAAAAAATGTAAATAATGGAGTACTGAATACATTCAAAGGCACAAACACTAAAATATGCTTGGGGTCACAGT
The DNA here is from genome assembly GCA_963457665.1 of Thysanoteuthis rhombus. Lineage (NCBI taxonomy): Eukaryota > Metazoa > Mollusca > Cephalopoda > Oegopsida > Thysanoteuthidae > Thysanoteuthis > Thysanoteuthis major. The sequence continues at coordinate 50,762,758 of OY735219.1, read as the reverse complement.
GCCGGTTTTACATATGGGCGAAGCAAGCTGCAGTCCCAGGGCTTCATTATCTAAGGGGTGGACTCGGCCTCCTGCAAGAAAGAAATCTCTAATGAAAAAAATTCACTAGTACGTTACTTCATTGGTAGCGATAAAAGTCAGTGTATTGAGTTTTGCAGTGTTCATTATAAGAAAAATAAATGTTTTTATTAATAAATATATTAGTAAAATGTTACAAAAGTGAAATCAATTTCTTAAAAAACCAGTCGATTGCATTGAGTAATTTTACAATAAACGCCAGAAAGAATACATTTTTGAATAAGAATGATGGAAAACACTAGTTACATTATCATTTTTTCAAAGATATTTCCAAATATTTCCAAATATTTCCAAATATTCCCAGTAATTTTAGCGTTGTGACTGACAAACCGAAATATGTGTTATTTATCTTGCTCAGTGTTTAAATGTTGTTCATCTGAATCTAGATGTTTTTGGTTGCATCCAGGTGTCAGAAATTACTATTTAGATGATTATCAGTAAAAGTAGTAATATTTTTGATAAACACATAGAAATGAACTAAGCAATATTTCAGTGGAATAAATGTTGCAAATTAAAGTCAAATTTGATTTATTGATAATATGTAACATATTTCCTAGATTTTAGATATATATCTGGATAATCTACATGTTTCTAGATGTTTTTGACTCAATTTAAGATGTCATCTTGAAAATAAAGTTGGCAACCCTGCCCTTGCTAGATCTTCACACAAGAAGAGAATTACGGCGACATTTACATTTGAGTCGTAGCACTAGAATTAACTCACATTTACTCACATGAACTTTTCATGCACACGTTTTGACTGTTTTCCCTTCCACCATGAAGATATAAAGTCTGTAATAAACTTAATTTATAGGTCCAAGTTCTACGGACTGTGAAACTGGGGTTCTACAAATTGTGTTTCCAATTGGGCCCCGCAGCCCTTAAGGCTTTATCTATATGCATAAGGTATAAATGGAAAAACTACAATAGCACAAAATTTGTTTGAAATGAAAAATTCTTTGTTCCAGAGACAAAATTTGAACGTAAAACATTCTTAATGATTGTGGTATCACATACATAGGACTTTTCGGATCATTTAAGATAAATAATTCTTGTTTTTTTCCCCAATCTTTTATCACTAAAGACCTTATTAATTTGGATGAATTTTTACATGGACACCGGGCTACTAAAAGATCTGTCTAGTTAACAAGCTCGTGGACCTCCGGTTTTTGTAATAACGGAAAGTATTTAACATTTAGACATTCCTGAAAAATCTGACTTCAGATCAGGGATTTTTCTTATTATGACTGTTTTCATTCAGTTCAATTTATTAATTTTTCCATGTGTATTTAGAAAGTTCTACGGTCTCAGACATATGGCAGGCGCTCCCTACCACTCAGCGCCCTCAGCAACTACCTGTGTTGCCGTGCCAAGGGCAATGAGCGCCTATAAGGGGGCACAAGGGCGCATTTACACATATACACATCCTGGAAAAGCACCACAACTCATTTGCTATTTAAACAAATCAATATAAGTAATATACTCAAAAAGACTAAAAAAAATTCCAGAACTTGTAAATCATTTTTATTATCATAAAAAACCTGGACAGCCGCTGGGGATGCAAATAGGGTATTTGCCCCCTCTGGATCTGGCTTTCTCGCGTAAGTCGAGGGGAGTTGAATAATTTTTATAATCAATAAAGGATAATGGTGTTGTACAATAGTTTCTTGAAATCCCAACTTGACTTATCCATATAGAAAATGGTACTTTTCGTCATTGGTAACTGGTTGCCTCCACCCAAGGAATATATCCTTCCCCACCTCCTGAAAAAAAAGCTATCTGCAGATGCTCATGCGTGAGGCTGACCCTGTACGTAGACACTGAAAGAAAATAAAATGGAACGAGCAAGGCCAAAATGGCGATGCAACAAATTAGAGAAAATGAAGCGAATTTGAGAAGTGCTCCAAAAATCAGAGGTCCACAGCATTTTCACCACCACGCCCCCCTTAGTTGTTTGACTTCGTCCCACGCCCCACAAATGATTAGTTCGGTAAAATACGAATGTGTGAAAAAAAAAAAAAGAATTTCAATGATTTATTTTCATCACGATATTATATAGATACTCGTTAAAAGAATACCTGAAATGATTTCTTGAAATTAATAATTCTGACTTTTTTTCAGCGAACTCTTCTTGAGTTCTTCTTGAAATTACTCACATGCCACCCCAAGGAGAGCATACCCCCCCCCCACCCCCGCCTTTGGTTGAGAATCACTGGTCTAAAACATTACCCAAATTTTGATCTATCTGTCTGTCCCTTCTTTACCTACGCGATTTTTTTTTTTTTTTTTTGCATCTCTACCATTTAGCCTTTAATGGAGGAAATAAATGAACGTATCAGTTACTAATTAAATCAACAGATAACGGACGGGACAAGGCAGGGAAGAAAGGTATTAAATGCTAATTTCTTGAACCTTCAAATGGATGGAAACGTGGGACACAGTGAAGGGGTTGAGTCAGGGTCTATCACGGGTCGGGTAAAGGGTAGTTTTTGTCTTAGAGAACTTCGTTTGATTTGGGTAGAAATAGAAGGAATGTTCGGCCTCCCACCTTTTCTGGACATTTTTTGTTTGTTTGTTTTTGTGACTGCGTCATTTAAAAGGTTGGGATGCAGGGTCATGTGACAGGATGGATGGACCAATGAAACTTCATCGGCCGCTCCAAGATAATCGCTTGGCCCCTTGGGTCACAAATTGATTACTGTCGAATTCCGACCAATATTCAAGCACAAAAAGAACAGGTTTCTCTTTCTTTTTCTTCTTTTCTATCTTTATTTATTAATGCTTTCTTTTGTTCTCTCTTTTACCTTATCTTTATTTATTTTCGTTTTTCTTTCTTGCTCTTTTCTTTCTTTCTGTCTTTCCTTCTTTCTTTCTTTCTTTCTTTTTTTCCGTGCTTCCTTTTGTGCGGATGGCGGAAAATAATGGTTCAGTTTAGCATTGTAGTTGCATTATAAGTATAAGCCCCATCCACGAAGGTACATACCGAATGTTCTTGAACGGCTTCCCATCTAATCACTGGCCTGGGTAGAGGCTGCTTAACGAAGGTGATCAAACCAGCGATTTCGGCATGATTTGATCGTAAGGAAATGTATGCGTACGTACGTTTTTTGTTTGTTCGCTTGTTTGTGTGTGTGTGTGTGTGTGTGTGTGTGTGTGTGTGTGTGTGTGTGTGTGTGTGTGTGTGTGTACGGTGTTTTTTTTAGGTATATCGATATATATACGTATATTTGGGTGTATGCATGTGTAAGTGTGAGTGTGAGTTCAAGTGCGTGTTTGCACGTACATGCTTGTGTGAGTATGTATGTGTGTGTGTGTGTGTGTGTGTATGTGTGTGTGTGTGTGTGTATTTTCATGACTATCCCGCTACCCTCTCCAACCACGCGTTTCCTTCCTAATGAGATCAAAATTCCCAAGTCGAGCCCCGAACGTTGCCCGTTGCTGTTCAAATCATGTTCAGATCGGGTTGACCGTAATTCCTAATGTTATCTACTTTTCGGGGGTGGGGCGGGGAAAATAGGGGGTAGTATATTGGAATTGTTAGACATCGTCCATTTACACACAGCTTTTTTTTCTTTTCTTTTAATAAATTTGTCCTTTTTCTTCCCTTTCTCTACTTTTTACCGCCTCTTTTTTTGTTTAACTCCCACACTGGAGTCGACTTTTCGCTACGTAACAAGAACAACAAAAACAGTCCTCACCAAAATTAGGATTGTGAACCATTTTTTCTTTATCTGATTTTTTATTGGTGATAATTTGCAAGGCCAAAATATCTCCAACGTAAATTTGAGAGTACGTTCGCCATGAAGAAAAACAAATACATATACATACTTATCATTACCGTTCGAATATATTCGTATAATCATTTAAAATATTATCAAAAATCATAATGTACACTAAACAATATTTGCTGTAATCATCTTCAGTCTGAATAGAAGTTGGAATAGAGTTTGACTCTGCAGCATGTGTTTATGAGTTCCAGCTCACCTGGCCATACTATTTTATCTATAGACTGAAAATTGGCATCAGTGCTCCACTAGACTTTTTCTCAAAATCTTTGGGAGTGATTATGGAAAAAATCTGTTTTTTTTACCATTTTGGGGACTTATTTTGACGAGTTTATTGATAAAAGAAACCATCTAGAAACATTAAGATTCTAGAGAATCTAGATATTTCTAGATGTTTGTTTTACTCTATTTCAAGACATCAGAATTTATTCGGGTTATATCTATGCATTTTTGTTCGCACCCTCCCTTTCCTTCCACTTCCAATCTATATCAATAATTGGGAAGTATTGGTTTGTCTGTCCTCTAAACAAGACCGGACGATTTGATATAGAGACCTCAAATTTGGTATGCATACTGAGTGGACCTAGGGGGGGAAGGTTTTGGCGTAAAAATTACTCAGAGATTGATCCTCACTAGGCCTTGTTCAGGAGGCTGGCGTCACTTGACTTTAACGGAAACATCTGACGCCATCAGTACCAAGAAATCGTTTTACTGCTATCATAACAAAGTCTTGACCTCTTATTCGATGGTTAATTCAGTTAGTATAACATAATTTCTGTTGAAGTTGTGGAACGCTAAAGAAATTGCTATGCTATCAGAACTTACGATAAAAATATGTACAAGGAGATCAAGGAGTTGTGGAGTGGCCTAACGGTTACCAGCATAGAAAATGGAATTGGCGATCTATGTTTGTGATCACTTCCCACTGATGCCCTTGGAAAAGACATGAATCTGCTTCCCGTTATTCTACTATGGGTCAAATAGGAAGGAGGATGGAGGCCTTGAGCCCTGTAAGTTAGACCATCTGAGAGAAAGTTACTCTGATGAAATGCCTGCATCCTAGATGTCGCCTTGGTCATCTCAGACCGCCGAGCTCCTGCGTTAGGGCAACAAGCGCATGAGATGATGGAAAAAATTTTATAATCAATAAACGAAGGAGAGAATCTGCACATATTGAGTTACTTACTTTAAATTTGAAATCTAGCAGTTTCATAAAGAGTTTTATTCTTGGTCCTTTTTCCTACAGAATAATAAAGATGTCTCTGAACCGGAAATGAATTTCTGGAGCCGTTTCAAATCTTGATCTATTCTCCCGAGGACTATGGCTCACCCTTCCACAGTCACAACTACAGCAGCACCAGTGAGTGATGTTTGAACAGAATCAAAAAATGGCTTCACCTTGAAACTTCACACCACAGGCTGGATGGAAATTCTGCATACAGGCTCACCGTCCAAGGTCCTGCTCTCGTGGGAAACCTTCCGACAATCTTCGTTCTTCACGACAAGCTATTCATCCATTCATTCATCTGTTGTAATAGCTTACAAATTTTTCTGAGAAATGTTCCCATGATAAATTATTTCTTTTTAGTCCTCCTTTCATTTTTTAAATTTCTAATGCTTTCCATTGCAACTTCCAGACCGTTATTCCTCAACCGTTAACTCGATCGCGGATCGAACATAAAGAGTAAATTCCGATTGCTTATTTGAGAATGTATTTTGTGAATTTGTCAATTGCACGAATTCGTGACATGTATTCTTGATACAATAGAACAAGCATTGTTAATTTTGACTAATTATCTATTTTGTCTTAATTTCAGTTGCTTTTCATCGCAACTACTTAGACAATTACTCAACGACCACTAGTAGACTGTACAGCACGAAAATAGAGAATAAGCTCTAGGCGAGACTCAAACTCACATTCCTGTGTACGACATAGAGCGTCCATTTACAAGCGTTCGAGGAAAATAAAGAATAAATCTTTATAGTAGGATTTGATCTTCTGTGCCGTCGGCTCTCGTAGCTCAAGTGGTAGTGCAGCTGTCATACCTGAACAGGATTCATGAGGTAAAATGCAAGCGATTTCGGGTATCCATCTATCTACCCATCCATCTATCTATCTACATATACCAAACATCCTTACTGTTCATTATTATCTATAAACCAAATAGAATACATTTAGATCCAACGAGTTTTCATAATCTGTGCGTGCATTTGACTTCATTTGTTCATATCAAGCTGTCCGTGTGTATTCGCATCTGATTCCGTTCATATTTACCCACTTATCTATCATTCTAGCTATCTATCTAGCTATGTCTAAATATATGTATTCAAGTTTTTACTTGCGGTCTTACTTACTACACTTTTCAACTTAGGCCAGTGGTTATGAAATTTTTAAACCTCGAGTGCAAGAATTAACTGCAGCTCAAGTCGACAGTTCTAAGAACGGGGAGAATTTCTTATCAAGATCAAATTCAAATCGGTTAACAGCGTTTGTATGAAATTAAGTGATCCGAAAAGAGAAAAAGAGAGAGAGGGGGCGATTAAAGGGAGATAGCGTTCGTAACAAAGAAGGAAAATTGTTATCTTAATAAGAGGGGTGTATTAAGATAAAGAAATCATGGGCAAAGATAGAAAGATACGATATAAAGAGTGGACAAAGAAAGGGGGTATTTTTTACGTCACACTACGCCATAGTATTCCTTTTTCAAAATCAATTCTCGAGATAAAAAAATAGGAAGTACAAGAAAACAAGAAAGCAGACTGTACTATGTTCATACCTCATATATATACTTAAAACTTATTCATTTTCCACATTTATGAGTTACGCTGCATTTCGAACGATATTTTCCGTTTTATATTTGATGCAATGATTATTCAATTCAACAAGGGTCAACTTGAAAACTCAACTGGAAAGAAATTATTACTGAAACACATGTGGAGAAATTTTGTCAAATGCTGTCAAAAATTGTTTATTACAATATTGCAGTCTTTGAAATGGGTCCGTTCTTTTTCTTGTTCTACATACAATTTATTATCGAGCTTATCTTGATTTTAAATTCATGGGATCAATTCAAATTTTCGACTGCGAACTTTCGAACGTTATCAGGAGTCTGCGGACCACAGTTTTGAATTCACCGCTGTAGAGCTATAGGCAAGTTCGTTTTTTCCTACTTGAGACCATAGGAGCTTCGCTGGATCTTCTGAATTTCTACACCAATATTTGATATATTCTCAAAATAGAAAATGAACAATGTATGGGCTTATTATTATTGTCAACTCGTGTACCCTCGTCGTCAAAAAAGACGGCATGAATAAAATTGATATTTCCAAGTCCTTACTATTATTTTATTTGAAGGTATATTGTTCCATTTCAAAGTCCATACTATCACATTCACCCGTTAACTCACTATAAAATCTATTTTAACTTGGGTTCTATATATATTAATGTATTTTGTAGATTTGGATTAAAATAAAAAAGAAAAAGAAAGAAAAAATCTTCAGTAACAAATGAAAAGAAAAAGACGCGATCAGTACAAAGTATTCCATCCAATATAAAAACTTAGTACATCGACTACTGAAAAGTGAGTTGAACTTATTTGGGGTGTTACATACAGACTGGAAATGGATACACAAAAACGTGGCCTTAATGTTAATCTGAAACTTTAGAAAAGCCGATTACTATTAATAAATTGCCGCTTCTTTTGTTGCAATAGCTGTCAACAGCAGTTGGTGGCAGCAGTAGTCCAAAATATTAAATGGTAGCTGTAACAGTAATTTATAGCTAAGACTAGTTTAGCAGTAACATTTTGCAGTACTAATAGTTACAGTAGTAGTAGTGATAGTAGTAGTAGAAGTAGTAGTTGTCGTTGTAGAAGTTGTAGCATAGAATTGTCATCAAGGTACGTTCGTTTATTACTTGGTGGAGGGGTGGGGGGTGCTTGTCAATCACTCTTCTCTATTTTGGACAGTTCACTTTACGCTACTGCTTCTCAGGAATTGCTGTCGCTTTCAAGCAGATATCTGAACAGGGCTAACAAGAGAGAGGCTTTTCCTCTCTTTTCCGGCAACATCCTCTAACAGTCTGGTTACTCCCTCCTCTTCTTCCCTCTCCTCTTCTTCCTCCTCCTCCGCTCTTTGTTTTCTCCTCCTCATCTTGAGCCCACACAGCCAACAGACTAATCAACCGATGTGTGCCCATTTACTGCGGATGACGGATATTTCACTTGTACGGCCAACTCAATAGGATTCATATCTGATTGCGATTGATGGAAACTCACTTCTATCTGTGAGTCAGGGCTTTTATCTTGCAAAGGATTATTTGCAATGGATTACTTATGGAAAAATTGCCATGGACAAGGGCTTTTATTTTGTAATGGATAACTTGCAATGAACAAGGGCTTTTATCGTACAATGGATAACTTTTCCACTCGCCACATCCTACTGCTAATGAGGCATGGTTTAGAGAATAATGCACATGTGGTTTAATTAAGATGAAGATAGAGAAAACACTGCTGTACCAGACCATTTATCCGGTAAAGTTTAGACCACAGGTGACCCGGATTTCTGAATCTACCGGATTCCTGAATCTATCGGATTCCTGAATCTACCGGATTTCTGGATCAACCGGATTTCTTGATCTAACGGATTTCTGCGCCAAGACTTGATATATTCTTAAAATATGAAATAAACAATGATAGGTAATTAATTGTATCTAACGTATACAAATTAATACACCTTAATAAAGTACCTAAACATGGGTGCAGTCCAACCAAATATATATATATATATATATAATTGTTTAAGGGATGTAAAGTGAAAGGAAACCTATTCTTCAAGAGGGTCAAAAGTGAAGGAAACATTTCCCTAAATTAGAATTAAATTGAAAAGATTTTAGAAAAAAAGCATTTTTAAATGTTCTAGATGAGGGGCTATTTCTAATGTAACTATAATGTAAAACTGGAGCCTTACTTACCCTTCAATATATATTAGCTGATTAACCCGACCTAAATACTGATATGGGTTCCACAATCTTTAGAAAATTGTAAGGGTTCCACGACAAAAATAAGTTTGGGAATCACTGATATATATATATATATATATATATATATATATATATATATATATATATATATATATATATATATATATATATGAAACCACTTCAAAAATATGAAAAAAAAAGAAAAATAACTAAGAGCGACTGAACAGCGAAATAATACACAACTGGTTAGATTCTAATCTAGCCAGTTTGAAAAGATAACTGGTTCTCTGAAAGCCGAATGAATGGTCCAGTACTGTATAACGCAAGATGTTTCATGCAAAAATCCATAAGCACCGACGATTTGAACTCGATTTGAAACGAAGTTGACCGTCCAAGAATCTTCATTGTTACCATGACGTTTCGGCGATCCGTTCTACGGCCTTCCCCTGTTGTACTTCCCGTACGTTAAGACGAGGACTCTTCCTCCTGGTAATGTCATATAACGGTAACAAATAAATTTATATTTAGATGACTGCAACGCTTGTCTTCCATCCCCTTTACATACGGAAAATAGGCCTAAGGAAGGCCATAGAATGGAACGGCCGAAACATCGCGTGAAGAACAAAAATAGCAAGAAAAAGAAGTTTGTTTATCCAAAAAACTCTTCGAATGATAATGACTTTTCTCAAAATTATAGAAAATATCTTTGTATTTTACCGTCGTTCTAAGAAAGAGGTTAGCGTCGATAGGTTCAGTTATTAAGATGATCCAATACAAACACAGAAAAATATAACAGAATTTATCAATGTTTACATGAATTCAAAACAAATATGAGAAAAGATTTTGCTGTAATGAGTAGATGATATAAAGTCATTTCAGTTTGTAAAATGAAAGTCTTTAATTAGTATACTTGAATTATGAAACGAACCGTTGAGTTCTTATGAACACTTGTTGATAGTACAGAAATTGGTGGACCAAGTTCTATTTATAACTATTCCGTCGAAGTTAAAACAGCTATTTGGGTCTTTGCATTACTGAAGATAGACATAAAAAAAAGATTTTATTAAAATAGAAATATAACGAAACCAAATATCTTTGTTAATCAGTCTATACGCGCGTGCGCACTTTGATTCTCTCATTTGTCTATTCACCTCAAAACAGTGACTAAATTCGGAAACATAAACTTCACACCTGAAAATTCGCTGGAGGTTAAGCCTTTATCCCGGCATTGTCTAATTGAAGCGAAATGAACAAGTTTTTCTCTGGAATTATCCCCTTTTCACAATAAATTCCTAGAAAAAGCGTTAACTTTTCAGCGAACATAAAGGACTATTAATCAATCAGATGAGACACTAAAAACCTTGGCTGCGTCACTGGTTAAAGAGGAAGACAAAGAAATGGAGTCAAAAAGGCAAAACAAAAGAAAAAAGTTCAAGATTCTTTTTTTTCGGAAATCCAAACATTTATTTATTTAAGCAATAATTCTTATAACTTAGAAGTGTCTTCATTTGGGTGGTTAACCATGGGGAGCAAAACAAATATATGATGAATAGGCGTGGGTGCGTGTGTATTGTGTGTGTGCGTGTGCAAATACGAGTCTATTTGTGAATGTGTTTGTACACGAGACGCAAGAAATATCTCCTTTCACATTTTATATACAACATTTACATAAACATCTCACCAGCCAAAATTACGTTCAATATCCCAAACACAATTATAAATAAATGAACAAAAAACATTGTTCGTGGAGTTTTTCTTCACCTCCTCCTAAATTCTCTTCCCTTATTGTATGATACATATATTTTTCCTGCAAGACATCTTATTTGTATGGTTTCTTTTGCAAGACATCTTATTTATATGGTTTTGAAATATTGTCAATGAACGTCCAATATTTTCTCACTTTGTTTTCATTTCCGGGCGTTTACTCAAGAGACAATTATGCTATTCTTGCTTTTCTTCTTTTTTTGCTTTATTTCAGTCAAGGATTGCGTTTGTTTCTCTATCTTTATAAAACAAATATCCAGTTTTATTATTAAACAAAACAGATCTACAGGTAGAAGTCGTTCGTTGTCGTTGCATTTTGTTCGTTGGAACGTAAGGCTCTTCTTGGGCAAAAAAAATAAGTTGAAAGTTCCGTGTGACATGCCTTGCTATGGTTAGGTTTTTGTTTTCTTTTTTCCAAAGTTGGGTACCACGGTTCCCAGTCGTTTTGTTAGTCGACAGACGTTTTGTCGAACAGACGTTAAGTCGAACAGACGTAAAGTCGAACAGACGTTAAGTCGTAGTAGCATTTTTTCATTAATCATAAAGTAGAATCAGGGCCAGCAGTACCATTAGACCAACTAAACAGCCGTCCAGTGAGCATGAAACCCTTGCGAAAAACATGTGTAGAATTGTACTGTTTCAAAGTTAATGATTACTTTCATCGGCAAAACATGAATTATCATGTCGTATAAGTATATATTGATCCAGAAGTCCGGAAAATCCCGAAATCTGGGTATATTTCGGTCCCAAGTTTTGCCAGATAAATGGTCCAATACTGTACAGCTGAGTCAGTAAAAAGCAATCATTTGCATTCAAAATGAATTATACAGTATTCACTGTCGATTCAATTGTTTTCACGGGCGTTTGTCTCTGTGGCGTGGATATTTACCGTAATAAAATAGGTTTAGATCTTTTGGCAAGTGATTAGTCGTAGGAAAATACAACACAATTCACTATCGTGTGGTTGATAGCTCTCGCTTTACCCCGGCGTAAAATGGAGAGAGAGAAAAAAAGGTCGAACAAGGGATAAAATTTATTATTTCAAATCGCCGGACCATCTCCAACTGCACGAAGGGCTGTGCATGAATGCTGCTCTTAGTTGGCCGCATGATTCGTGACGTGCACTCAGTTGGTCATGAGATTAGCGACATGTACGTGCTTGGAACTGGGATATTTTGGTCTTCTTGTTTACTCTTTTTTTTTTCCTCTCCGGTAGGAAAGTGAAAAGTGTCTGTGTGTCTCGTCTTACCGAAAAAATATCTCATCAGCCGCACCGGTAACAATCATTACTTTCACTACCTTTATCACCCTCAACGAATTATCTTGAATTACCACACGGTTCGCTGCCAGAGGAAGATGACCTAGGACAAAAACATTTCTCGTAAATAGTCTCGCCAGCCGTCCCAGGACAAAATAAATATCCTGTGAGATATCTTGTCAGCCGCTTCGAGGTAGTTACTTTAGTATTCCAGGTAATAAAGATAGCAGCTTATTTTTCTTCTGTTTACAAAGTATGTTGAAACACATTGAGACTATTATCATTAGGCCATCCGAGCCTCCCCCTGAAGGAAACGCTGTCAGAGAAAATAAAATCCTGGCAAACATGGAAGGTCCAGTGTTGTCAATTTAGGTGTTTTTCATCAGAATCTAGATATTTCTGATTGCATCTAGATGTCATTAAATGCTATTAAGACTATTTTGAATAAGATAAGTATCATTTGTATTTAACTTATAGTAATGAAATTAGTAATACTTTAATAGTATGTTTGCGATTAAAGTCATATTTAGTTCAATGATATGTTATATATTTACTAGATTTTGGGGGGTATATTTGCAGAATCTAGATGTTTCTACGTGCTGTTGGAATTTTTTTTTTTTGCCACAAATTTAGATGTAAACAAGAGAGTAGATTTTGTAACACTGGAAAGGTCACATTTCTCTTTATTTTACTGGGCCACAATTCTGCTTTTTATTAGTTTCTTCACACCATTAAAAGATATGTCACTCTGGATTTGTGATTCGAGATAAGACTTCGTACATCAGCGGGGCCGCGATTTAATGCCCAATACATTAAATAGATCGCGAATCCGCGATTTGCTAGACACTACGCGATAACCAACGCGTTGGCTTTGAACAAATTGCTGACCTTTTTTCGGCAGTGATTTATGTCGGAGGAATTCCTTTAATCAACATTACGAGGTACGAGCGGCCAAGCGGTTGACGGCACTGAGAATGTGATTGGCGAGCCGGACACGCATGCGCGAACTGAGCCCATGTATATGTCTACGGGAAGGCTGTGAATGTGCATGTGTTTGAAACCTGTGCAGTTCTGCAAGTGTGTGAAAAGCTCTGCATGTATATATGTGTGTGCCTCGGGCTCGAGCATCTGTGATTGCGTATATGTGCGTGTGTGTGTCTGTGTATTTGATCATTTGTGACTGCCAAGATATTTCATTGATATGACGTCACGTACTGGCCACTCCTATAACTAATTATACGGTAGAGAACCAAGTGCAATTTAATTTCTCCACCTTGAAAAGGAATTCTAGTTTAACCTGTTTTCACAAAATGGTGATATTTATGGTAAATTTGATTTAAACTTCTCACAGTAAACATTATACTTGTATTTATAGATGGCAGTACCCAGGTAAGAAAATCGAACGTAGTTTCCGAAATTCTGGGTCTTTCTATTTTTTTAGTGGATTGAATATCGATGTAAGACAATCTGTAAAAAGTAATGAAAACAATGAAAGCAATGATTGTCTTGTAGCGGCTTGTGAAATATATAACGAGAAGTTTCTTGGTCCTAGCTCTTCTTACTCTGGCAGTGAACCGGATAGCCATTAAAGGCAATTCATCGACAGTGATAAAGGCAAAGAAAATAATGATTGTCCGGAAGCAGCTGAAGGGATATATCTCAAATAGTGATGCAGGACAAAGCGTAGATGGTGATAAAGATGATAGCAGAAGTGATTGTCCAGGAGTAGCTGACGAGATATTTCGCCGATATGACGTCATCAAAAGACACCCCTGTCACAAATGGTTAAAAAAAAGAACTCATTTGATTTAAAAGAAACTTTTTTTCTTTTCCGTTTATGGCACTTGTATTTTCGTTGGATCCATCTCGAATGCAATTCAATGTATAATGACGCAATGTATTTGTTAGAATATTTCCCTGGGAGTGTCTGATTTTCAAAATTTAGCCTCAAGATCAGTTTTTATCAGTGCTGTCGAGAGAGACCGTCGGCCACTCATCCATTTAAATCATTAACTGTGGTCGACGGAAATTTCCGTCATTGCATTTCTATGGCTAACTCAATAAAAATTCCATTTTATTGCAATCGATACCGACTCAGTTTTGAGTCAGGGCTTTTATCTTGCAGCGAAATACTTGCAATCGATAAGTTTATCTTTCAATAGACAAGGATTTTCATCTCGCAATGGATAACTATAACACTTGCCACGTTCCACAGTTAATTGGTCAAGGATAGTGTTTTGTACTGTCCAGTTTATGGTGTCAGCAATTGGCATTTCCTGCCAGATCCGTTTTTGGAGAGTGTTTCAAAGAATCCGGGGATTTCCCTTCAAGTCCACCGACAACTCGTCCGCTGAATGTGAATGGCCACGTCTGAAAAAGAAAACAGAAAAATCGGATTGAATGAAAATCAATAAATATCAACTCTCGGTCAATGTTAGGATATAGCGAATAAAAAGTGAATCTGAGGAACATGCTCGTAGATAATCAAAATCAAATCAAAGGAACAAAGAAAATAATACATTAATGGACATTAACTGGACAAAAGCTGGGATTTAGTCAACCCAGGCTGGGGGGGGGGCATGGATGGAGGTTTGTGATTGTTAAAAGACCTGAAACACCTACTGACCACAGGAAATATTAATAATGATGTCAAGGAGCATCACAGGTTGGTTTATGCTTCCCTGAATCTCTTGATGATAGTATTTATACTACAGGTCAAAGTTTACTTCAGATGGATTAGTTTGGCGAGGACTCACTTGTCCAAGATCCAATTGTTCTGAAGCACTGCTCACCAAATCAATGAGGTTCAACTGTTTGCGTGTGTTGTCTTTCCCTTTTGATCAAAGCGAAATGGTATCAAATCGGTGACATTCAGTGAATTCTTGGTTCTTAAACGGAAAGTGAGATGTCAGATGGCTGAGTAGTTAACGGCACAGAGAATGAACTCGCCGAGCCGAGTTCAAACTCTGGCTGAGACGGATTGTAAAATTCATGAATCTATCTTTCATGCACCACCATCCCCCACGGCTATGGAAAAAGGGTGGAAGGAGCAACGACACTTCCGGTGCTTGTCATATATTTTTTTTAAATATTGCAAACGTTGAGGATCTTCCCAGAGAAATAGCTGAGACATAGGAACTTGTGAAGTGTGAAGCCCGGACGGGGGGGGGGTGTAACCAGTGTAA
The DNA here is from genome assembly GCA_963457665.1 of Thysanoteuthis rhombus. Classification (NCBI taxonomy): domain Eukaryota; kingdom Metazoa; phylum Mollusca; class Cephalopoda; order Oegopsida; family Thysanoteuthidae; genus Thysanoteuthis; species Thysanoteuthis major. The sequence continues at coordinate 50,747,707 of OY735219.1, read as the reverse complement.
GTATACAACAGGTTCGTAAAAAAGATGAAAAGTTTAAATAGGGAATAACTCTCGGAGAAAAAAATTTGACGTTGCCTCTCACAAATTTACAGTTAGCTGATTAGCTGATATGCTTAGCTAAGCGTATCAGGCAAATTTGAGAGATTCAACACCAAAATCTTTTTAAATGGTTATTTCCCTTTCAAATGCTGCGTTTTTTAATGAACTCCTTATATTTGTCTTAACAGTGAAAAGTGAAATTGAGCTAAAGACCGTCTTCTCTTTTGCAGTCAGTCTTGTCAGTGTGAAATCTATCATACGTCTTCAGTATACATCACGAATTTAAGTAACTGAATTTTTTTTTTTCGTGCAGATGGATTTCACGGAAAGCTCGAGAAAATGAATTTCTTTTAAATTCGGTGATAGATGAAATAATCAGGCATTGATAGAAAATTGTTATAGTTATCCGTTTGTTTACGCGATTACTTATACGACCTAATGGGATAGCGGTATCTATCTATCTATCTATCCACATATGCACACACACATACATGCACACACACACACACACACACACACACACACATATATATATATATATATATATATATATATATATAAAGAGAGAGAGAGAGAGAGAGAGAAAAGGGGGTTATCAAGATATGAATAATAATGCACTATATCATTTGAAACATTATTTCGGAATGACCTCCTGTTTTTATGTGCACAGAACGGTTATTTGGGCCTCCGACTTACCAACGAGCTATTTATCTCAATGGTAAGAGCTGCGACAACGTTAAGACGGTGGCAAGTTCGATTCCTGAAGTAGGCCAAATGACACATCGGGAGGTCATTAGAAAGTTTCAAATAATATAATGCATTTATAAATATATATATATATGTGTGTGTGTGTGTGTGTGTGTGTGTGTGTGTATAAAAGTCTCTGTATGCATGTGTATGAATATAAGACGCCTGTGTGTATGTACGTATGTGTGTTTGCCACTAACTCAGTGAATTCGACCATGAAAAAAGTACTAGTTCTAACACTTAACAACTTAATTTGAACAGTCGCTTTCTAAGAAGTCCCTTAGGGCACGCATCAGCAACCTCACAATGGGGACTGCTCACAAAAGGTTATGGCAATAAACCTTACTATATTCAGGTTGCGTGTGTTGTTTGAATTCCTCGAAGATTCAGGATATATATTGAGTGTGTAAGTGTGTGTATGTGTGTATGTGTGTGTCCATACGATTGCGTGAGAACAACTAGTGGACAGGTCCGACCGTTCTTTATCGTCCGTCATTCTCACGTGATGACTCCTCTCCTCCCGCCCCCAATCGAGTCTTTCATCGTCGTCGTCGTCGTCGTCACCGTCGTTGGCGGTGGTACGCAGTTGGTACCTCCCGTCTCTCCTTCCAATATATCTTGTCCACTCATCACCGCATAGAGGACTGCGTTATCAGCGGATTCCATCGTTGATCCGACGTCAACGAACAAGGCCCCCGTAGCCCCCAGCCCTGAAAGCCGAAGAAACTATTTTACGATCTCACTTAATGTTGCACAATCTATCTTTCTCGTATTTCTCTATTTTTTATTCTTTACTACCAGTTTTTATTTTCAACTCTTTCCACTTTGAGAATTTTTTGTCAATATATATGTGTGTTTGTATGTGTGTGTTGATAAATGGATATAGATGATCCGACGGAATGATTATAAATTGCGTTATATTATATCGAAACATTTCTTCGAAATTATCTCTCGTCATTACATGGTTAATGTATCACTTAGCCTAGACAACGTAAATAGAATGAACAATTAAAGAAAATGGGGCTGCTGCAGGAATCGAACCTATATATATAATCGAACCTAATCGAATATATATATATATATAAGTTGATCCGAATAACTTGACCTATCGATTCCGTTCTGTTCATATTTATATATCTACCCGAGTCTATTCATATCAACCTATCACTGTCCGTATCTATCTACCAATCACAGCCTGTTCATATCTATCTATCTATCTATCTATCTATCTATCTATCTATCTATCTATCTATCTTGCAGTCTGTTCATATCTATCCATGTACAGCGTAGTGAAAGTCAGGGGAGATAATTCATAGAAACTTATGACAATATCTGTAAATTTTACTTTTTTTATTAGGACCGTCGATCCAAACAACTTCAAATTCGACACTGTCTCGTGTCCTGACTATTATATCAGGCAAACGTCAACTTCGCACAGTTGTCAAGTAATCATGGTGCATACATGCATACAGACAGAGATGTCTTCATTTGTAGTTGGATTTCACAGATGTTATTATACCAAATCGGGTGAGTTTTGGACATTTACTACCTAACTCATTTTTGTCAGTGGGTCGTTCAAGTAGAAAATTTTTGAAGTATGTTGATAGTGAGGGAACGCCATTCGAACTCCCCTCCCCCAGAAATAAGGGAACACCGTCTTCCCCCATTCCCACAACTCTACACCGTAGCGTATATGTATACACCAAGAAGCACATACAAGAAATTGTCCACGCAATCTTTTATTTTTGTGTGTCAAAGTGAAATCTTGGAAATTGTAAATGTTTACAGCGGTCATTTCAACATGTACTTCCAGATTTGAAATACGTCCATAGCCCTTCCTGCTCCCCAGCCAAATAAAAGAAGAAAAAAAGATCGACCTCTTCCCCACTCTCCCACCATCACATTATCCGTTTCTCCTGTCGATTCAATCCTTTTCTTCCCCCACCCCCAGCTTTTTTGTTCTGGTGCTATCATTCTACCCTGCCCTAGCGACCCCCCAGGTCTTCAACCTCCGGGTTAAGGTCTACTACTCCCTCATAAATTTCGCTCTTCTTTCATCTCCCTAAAAAAAGCTTCCCTCTCTATCCACTGAGTTCCGTGTCAACAGATGAAGGTGTAACAATGCGAGATAACTATCAGAGCTAATAGCTCGGAGACAGAACATTTCATTTGCAAGAACCGGTGTTCATTCTAATTCGCTTTACACTATTGTATCATACAAATAGATCAGTGACAATCAAACTATAGATCATTTTCGTATAGAACATGAGCAATTCATACATCTATAACTCACCATATGTCAGTCAGTCATAGTCTAACTCAATGACAGTTAGAGCTATGACCATCAAATATTCTGTTGTTACTAATGGGACCCAAGAGCATGTTTCTTTTGAAAATTAATGATATTGTTAGGTCTACGTTTGCGCTCACACTGATAATAATGATTTGATTCCTATCTATCTATCTATCTATCTATCTATCTATTTGAAATCCCCCCCCCCCAGATGTTAGAATCAAATATGATCCAAGAGTTCGTGGTGATGATGATGTTCAAATGAGGTTTGATTCAATAAATGCATATTTCGAATCCATGATCTTTCATTGGAGCCAAGCTAATTGAAATTGATCGAGTGTTCAGTTCCTACACTTGCGTGTCCATTGGAGACGCTTCTAGCACTGTACCTTGGCCAGCATGTGTACTCTAACTGGCCTGCAGCTACGCAGCCCCATAAACAACAAGGGTCGATATGAAATATGTTGTGACGCATTCCTTCTTTCACCTTGATTAAAGCTATATACAATTTATGCCACAATAGCTTCTTCTGTTTGCTCGTACTTGGCGGGAAAGCCTCTGTTCACCTATCTTTTCCACTGATGCCCTTTCAGTGGATATTTCCTCCCTCGGATCGCTGTTGGTAGGTACTCACCAAAACTGAACTCTATCAGAGTCACCCAAATTTCTTCAACTCGTCAAAATGAAGTACTCGGGGCATAATTTTTTAACTCATCAGTGTATATATATTACAGTTTAGTCCAAGGCCTGTTGAATCAATAGCATCCTGTGGGTCAGAGAGATAGATTTTAAAGTCTGTAAAAAAGATTACGTATCTTTCGATCTCAGAAGTAACATGTTAGTCCACTATATTTGCGCGCGCGCGTGTGTGTGAGAGAGAGAGAGAGAGAGAGAGAGAGAGAGAGAGAGTGTGTGTGTGTGTGTGTTGGGCTGCCCCTGACACTTGTATGTGTTTTGTTGTTTGTTTTGCTCAGATGCGTGACTTGTATTTCTTGATGTCTACGTAGGTACAAGAATCCACAACTGTGTATATACACTGTCATAACAGATCAAATCTGATAAATTCGAGCAACTCCAACTTCACATTCATCTATCCATACCTTTTTTTTCTTTCTTTTTTTTCATAAGCGTCTGGGCGAGTTACTTTGTAATTTTGCAAAGACGAAAAAACAACCCGAATTGGAAAAATTTGATTCATTTCACAAACATGAAGCCAAAATTCAATTTTGATACATCATAAGAACTTGGCAGAGAGGCACATCGTCATGGTGCAACAGTTAGCAAAGTAATCATTTTATAATTATCACTGAATGAATAGTGTGTGCGCCATTCTAAATAACTATAGTCGTACTTCGACTTATGCCAAACTAACTTACGTCCGATCACAGATAGAGTTTATGATTCCATCAACTGCGGATGACGAGAATTTCAATCACGTTATTGTGAGCTTGATAAGGAGATCAATGTGTATACGTCATGTTTATTACAAGTTCTTCAAACAGGGAAGGTGAAAACGAGAAGATAAAAGAGCTAATGACACATTGAAAAAAACCTAATGGATGACATTTATTCCACTCTCTCTCCAAAAAGTCGAAGTAGACGTTTGTACGATGTAGTGGTTTACGTAGATATGTATAAATTATGATATTTCATGTTGTGCAGTACATATATTCCACTTCACCTTATAATGGTCGACTTACGCCGAGATCGGGTTGAGTCCGTTCTATCAGAATGTAATCCGGAGGCAAGTCGACACAGGGTGATCTAAGAATTTAATGAAGTAAAATTATGACATTCCTTCGATTCATGATTCATAAAAGATTCCTGCAAATTTTATTTACTGATTTTCGTCTATACATTCAAGCGGGTGATCTTCGAACTGCCTAACTTTCTACAAAGAATGAGCTGTCAGTAACGATCAATGCCAGGTTTGTAACCGTTACCTTAGTTCTAACATTCAACATTTCAACTACGAGGTCATAATGCCCTATTTTTAAAAGAAATTTCAAAGGAGTGCAGGAGGTGCGGTTGACCGAGTGGTTAACGACATGGAAATGGACTCGGCAAGTCGAGTTTCAACTCCAGCTGAGAAATTTTATGTTCACTTCGGTCTAATGCCCTCGGGAAAGGCATGTGTCCATCTCTCCCGCTAGCTATGTGTAGAAATAAAGATTGTAGAAAATGTTATTTTATCAATTCTTCAATTTTCAATAGTTGCACACAAAATCATTGACAAATTCAGGTTTGATACTTTAGGCAAACTAAGTTTTGGCATGGAGGCTTAGACGAAGTGAAGAGTCATCGTCAGTTTTGAACACTCACAAAATAATTGTTTCGTAAACGAGGAAAATGAAAAGAAACTCAGTATATGAACTAAAAGAAAAACAATGTTGACTTTCGGTGGGAATTAAAGTGCCGTTTTTTTTTTGTTTTCTTTCTCTAACTTCCTCTTCTAAAATTATTAGCAAAACATGTCGGTAAATGAGAAGAAAGTTCGTTATGGTCACCACATTTATCAAACCTCGTTTGGTGAATCAGTTCGGATGGATCAATGAGTTCATTAAAACTGAAATCCATTTTATCGAGGTTCGTTATAATGAGGGTTTACTATAAATTTTTTTTTCACTTCATCATCATCATCATCATCATCATCAGTCTTTTAGCGTCCGTCGTTGGACATAAACCTTCCCCAGGATTTGCCACACTTCTCTATCATGGGCGTCACGGAGCCAGTACTTCCTGAACTTGTCTAGCTCGTCTCTCCATCTAACATTTTGCCGGCCTCGGTTGCGCATGTGGTCTCGGGGAATCCATGTGGTTAGTCGTGATGTCCATCGATTGTCAGCCATTCTTGCAACATGGCCAGCCCACCGCCATTTGAGATTTTTTATGGATTCTATGATATCTCTAACTCTTAAAGGGGCCTAAAACTTTTTGAGCTGGTAGGTTACGGAGCCCAAAAGGTTACGAGCCACTGCTATAGTATGAGGTAAAATCACGAGTGTTTGTTTTCTTTTACAACACCCAGGGAAACATATCGTGATAATATTCAATCTCACTTAGCGTGTTTAGTTATAAGAATTCTAGCATATGTAAATATATATTATTACGCTTTCGTTTGTATCCCCGTCGGTGGTTTCTTTCCCATCCAGACACTTTTTTTTCATTTCAATACAAGGAAAGGGGGAATAGGTCAGGGTCAGCCTGTCAGATGGCTGGGATGAGGAAAGATCATATGGGAGATTATGGAAGGTTTCTTCTCCTCACTCACCTTACGTGAAGGCTGACGTATCGCGAGATCTTACACCGTTGTTGATGCTAATGAACGAGATCTCTGCGTCAAACAACTCTCCATTTTATAAACGCTTTCCACAAACTCCCCCCTCCCTCTCTCTCTCTCTCTCTCCCTCATTCACTCTCCACAATCTTCTTCTTCTAGATTGCAATTTTCACTGATGCAAAGGTGCGTCTTCTATTCTCCACCCCCTTTCCTTCTAATGTCTCCCCTTTTCTCCTCCCTCGCTTTTTTCTCTTCTTTTTTCATCATAGCAACAATCATCACCATCATCATCATCATCATCATGGTCGTTGTCCTCATTTTCTGTTTCTCCTCCTCCTCCCCTTCTCCTCCTTCTCCTCCTCCTCCTTCACCGTTATCGTTTCCTTGTTTCTACCCAATCTTTCATAAATTTATTTACTCTATCTTTTAGAGCTTTCACACAAAAGAAATCAATATTAATTAATCCTAATCGACTAATTAGGCTGAAAACAATGTTGCTTTTTCTGCTTTTTAAAAAAAATGGTTTTTGTCTCCATTCCGAAACCGATCCGTTGAGACCCAATCATCGTTTGTAGCAATTGTTTTGTTTTCACGTGGCTGGGTGGCTCCAACTGCCCAGTTATCTATCCAGAGCTGGGAGAGAAATGGAGCCATGCCTTTCCCAAGGGCATTAGCACAAGGTGAACACAAATTGCTCCGACCCAAGTTTAAAGTTAGTCAACTTCTTTTTCCGTACAGTTGATCGTTAAACAGGGTAAATATAAACTGAAGTAGAATATATTTGATATCTACTGTTTAGCTTAGTTTGGCACAAGGCCACAGAAGAGAAGCACCCAGTGAGGATCTGACTCTTTACAGTAGAAAAGGTCAGCATCACAAGCTTGCTAACCATTACTGTACTGATTGTGAAAGTATGGATTCAATGAAATTACTGAAATATTCAGAAATTTCGCGAATTAATCATGGGTTTCACGAAATCGCTAGTTTCACAATCTTACTGCAAAATATAAACGCCCAGAACGGAGAGAATTATTTGAAGAACGGCTACCACATCTAGAGGATCCACAATACCTACCTTCTCCCCTTTACGGCTATAATTTGTTGTAATGGTCTATTAAATGTTATACATTATCGTGTCTCTCCAATGAGAAGAGAGAAAAGGTTAAAGGATTAAGCACCTGAGGGACTCTCATATCTGAGTTATCTCCCTTCTATTTTGTTTATTCACAAAACTAACAGTTTGTGTGACTTTTAACATTGTTGTTTCCGCCATGTTGTTGGCTGCCGACCGAGTAAGTATCTTATTTACGACATAGATTTTTATGACCGAAATAACTCTCCTCGGCGCAGATGACTCCTTCTTGAAGGGAGAAAGGCAGAAAAGGGGGAGACGGAAAGAAGAGTAACGGAAAAGATGGTAGAAGCATAAAAAGATCTTTTACGAACTATTTTGGAACCAGTTCTAGTTTGAATTTTGTCAAAAGACAACACAATACATCTGAGAGAAGACAGGAGTCAGGGACATCATAGAATCCATTAAAAAACTCAAATGACTATTGGATGGCCATGTTGCAAGAATGGCAGACAGCCGATGGACATCGCGACTCACGACATGGATCCCCAGAGATCACATGCGCAAACGAGGCCGGCAGAGTATAAGATGGAGAGACGAGCGAGACAAATTCAGAAAGTACTGGCTCTGCAACGCCCACGATAGTGCGGCGAATCCTGGGGAAGGTTTATGTCCAACGACAGACGTTAGAAGAATGATGATGATGATGATGATGTGGTTCCATCGGACTAGACCAGCAGTTTTGAACCTTCTACAAGCTCACTTATTCAGATTTACCCACTTCCATACAATTTGTTAAGTAGTTAACACAATTAAACAAACAATCGATGAAAAACTTCATCATTATTCTCGATTTTTGCTACTATTTACCTTCATCTTTTTTATTGTTGCTTTTTGTTGCAACTAAACTCAGGCTGAGTGCCCTTTAGCAGTGAGTAAATGAAAAAGCAGCCTGAATTCAGTTACAATAAAGAGCAACAACAGTCAAGACGAAAGTAAATAGCAAAAAAAAATCATTGATAGTGATTCATTATAATTCATATACAAAAATAAATAAAAATGAAATAAAATTGAAAAGAATTATGTTTTATAATATGTCTTATTATTGCCGGACAAATCTTTAAATTAGGGCCAAGATTCTATGTAATTATTTGAATTAGTAGAAATGAAAATTCATTTATCAGAATGTGTTGTTACTAATTTGTCCGTGCCAAAATTCACCCCTTACAACCATGAAATTTACCTCAGGTTGAGATGTACTGGAATAGACGAGGAAAATAGTTCGACTTTGCTTAGCACTACACAACACCAAAGTGAGGGAAATGGGAGTAGGAAGATTATGCCATGTCAGTCTTTTAAAATGAAAATAGTCTACCTTGAGAATCAGCATTCAAGATCCCGATTCTACCTGGGTCGGACATCGACTACTGTCGCCAGTGGGAGATACGCACCTATTTTATCCACGAAGCAGGCCCTATGATATTGTAATTATAATTGTTTGGGTGTAGGGGACTGGCGCAAAGGTTTCATGCGTCCTTGGTGATATCTGAAATCTGCGCAGGGGTTTTATGCGCCCAATACCAGACTTGAAATTTGCGGCCCTGATTGTATTCTTTTTTTTATTTATCAGTTTAGCGTGCGCCCCAGGACCCTTGTGTCCTAGGCGATCGCTAAGATTCGCCTAATTGACGGGCCGGCCCCGTTTGTGCGTTTTGTGTGTAAGTACGCTAATAATTTGCTAAATACACGATACGGAAGTCTGAAAACACGGGGTCTGGTAGAGTAAGTACATGTCGTCTGCTTTTTTTTTCTTCTATGTGATTTATAATCTTTACTTTTGGGTGGCAAGAAGAGCAACTAACAAGCAACGCCCTCGGCTAATCTCTCTGATACAAGTAAAAAGATACAAAAAAAAACGTCCTTGTTTCTATCAGTCTAATCGACAGAGAGGGAAAAAGTAGCAAGAGAAACGTACAAAGCACTCAGAGAGCGAATACTTCCACCAACGCCACAAGCTAAAATGAATGAAAATCAGTTCATAAAGAGCAGCAGTGGTAACTGAATGTTTTGATTTACCATATTTTCATAGTATACGAAAAAAAAGAAATCTTTCTCAATCAAAAAAGAATTCCTGGATCCTGACCTAAAAGATTTGATTAGAATTTATTGATAACTTCTGGAGATATTGCGTGGACAATCAGACAAACATAATAAATACGAGAAAATGAAAAAGAAATCTCTCAATCGAATCAAAATCCTGGATCTATCCGAGATCGATTCTTCCTTCGCTTATAACCAACCCTTCCTCAAAATTTCATTGAACTTGATTGAGAAGTTTTGGAGACAGTGTGTGGATGCACATACCCCTTCCAACTTCGTTGAAAGAAAGGGCGAAGAGGGGAAAGGGAGAATAACAGCTGAAAAGGGAATAAATGAAGAAGAAACATGCCTGGTTGGTCACTCAATAGGAACCATCACGCGACCAAAGTCTTCGGGGTCGATCAATTAAAAAATTGGAAAAAGGGGTGATCAATGAATAACTTACTACGTATTGAGCGCTCCGACTGAGCTGGTAATATAGCTTTATTTTTGTATCTTACACTCCAACATTACCAACATTCATCTTGTACTACATTAGGGTTAGGGGCAGGGGTATGGATAGGGGTGGGGTCAGGGTTGGATAAGGATAGTGTTTAGGATAAATAATTTGGAACCACAGTCATTAGAATACGAGATACGAAAATGAAACAATACTCAAATTTCTACAGATGGGAACACTCGTCTTTTTAGGAACTGCACTACTTGACTGTATTACTACTACTACTACTACTACAATTATTATCATTATTATTATTATTATTATTATTATCATCATCATCATCATCATCATTATTATTATTATTATTATTATTATTATTATTATTATTATTATTATTATTATTATTATTATTATTATTATTATTATTAATTTCAACTGAAAATAGCTATAGTTCACCCGGCTGACTCTCTGGGTGTGCTTATCGGCAAATAAATGCCATAGAATCTCACATAATAGGCACCCTTGTGATTCACGCATCAAAAACACTCATTCGTGCATCTGATATTTTTGTTCGCCTTCTTTCTAATTGGGTTTTTTGTGAAATATGCGTATAATTATTGAAAACCACGCGCTATTCATGCAGTTATCAAATTGTCGGTGATAAATAGGCTATGAGAAGTGTGCTATGATTTGGATCCATTAGTCTTACTGTGAGATATGTAGCAGTCAGGATGGCCGAGCGGTCTAAGGCGCTGCGTTCAGGTCGCAGTCGGGTCTTCCCGGCGTGGGTTCGAATCCCACTCCTGACAATTAATGTTTTTCCGTTTAAACATCGGAGCCTTCATTACATAAAATTTATATTATCAATGGATGTATCAAAATGTGAGAAAAATATTGTGTCACTCAGTCAGGATAGCAGAGCAGACTAAGAAGCTCTCTTCAATGTTGGAGGCCTGTCTCCCTGGAGTAGGCTCGAATCCCAATTCTGAAGATCGTTATTTTGGTTATTAGACTTTGAGGTTATTATTAGAAAAAAAAAACAAATTAACAATTGGTCTTTGTCAATATTAGCATGTATATATTGCATCAGTCAGGATGGCCGAGCGGTCTAAGGCGCTGCGTTCAGGTCGCAGTCGGGTCTTCCCGGCGTGGGTTCGAATCCCACTCCTGACAATTACTATTTTTCCTTTCAAACATCGGTGCTTTCATTACATATAATATACATTAACAATAGATGTATCAGAATGTTGTGAGAAAAATATTGTGTCAGTCAATCAGTCAGTCAGGATGGCAGAGCAGACTAAGAAGCTCTCTTCAATGTTGGAGGCCTGTCTTCCCGGCGTGGGTTCGAATCCCACCCCTAACAAGCAATTTTTTAAAAAGTTAGGTTAACTATTCTATTGGCAATGCAATCAGTTGTTGGAATGTACACTAGATTGTACAAACAAACAAAAATGTCATATCTTGTCTAACTGAATCTACGGAAATCCCGTCAGAAACATCTCATGTTTCTTCTCTTCCCCGACTGATCATTTGGCTGAGTCATCTCATACTTTTCCTTATCCCTTTCAACGGTTCCCAATGTGCAATGTGCAGCCTCAGTATAACCTCATTGTCTGATGCACTACACCGGCGCACTCGGTCTTTGACACACACCTTCTCTGGGCCCATTCGACAGGCAAGTGTCAGTACTGGCGCCTCGGGCTCTGCTGCAGAACAGGTACTACACTTAAATCCATGTTGGAAAGGTCAGAAAAGGAGTGGGTGAGCTATTTATAAATTCTCCCACCAGAGCAAAATGTGACACAAGGTCGAGGCTTCATGTGGGGAAAATAGGAGACACCCTGAAAAAATAGCTCCAGCTGACGCGACTTTGGTTTGCTAAGCAAAGCAAACGCTGCCACGAAAGCGTCAGGACGAGCCCGACCTGTTCTGTTAAGTGCAATGGAACAGTGCTGCCCTGGGGCACCGTATCCCCAGCAGCTGGGCCGAGTAATAGAAAGGAAACCCGAAGGGTCCCAATACGCGTAGCAATGCGTAGCCTCAGTAAAACCTCATTGGCTGACGCATTGCACCGGCGCACTCGGTCTTTGACACACACACACACACCATCTCCAGCCCATTCGACAGGAATTAGGTATGGATAGAGTTAGATAAGTAACTAACAGCATGTAGGTGGGAATCCAAATTGAATAGGTTGTGCTATTGTAGCGTATACTAAGGTGTATAGGGGTGTCATGGTACGTATTTATGCGCTTGGTTGAAGTATAATATTAGGTGCAGATATAAAGATAGTGAGTTGGTAAACATAGAGTAATCAAGAGAGAGATGATTATGGAATCCGTTTGGAGAGCAAATTTCAGGTTTATTAATCCACATATCTTAATAGTCGTGTTGGGAGGTAAGTTTTTACTTTTTTTTTTCGTGTCAATATTGTGGTACAGAAGTATTGTTCTACTGGGAGTAGGTTGGTATGATAGGGTGACTAATTCTGTGCCTATGGTTATGGCAAATCAACAATAGACTTAACAATTACATTATTTTTTCAAGTTGGTAGTAGTTATTTTCACACACGAGGAACAGCTGGCATTACATATACGCCCCTATGCGTAACTACTCGACTTGTCATTACAACTACACACATTACCAACTATGATGATGCTCAGGTAACACAACAACAGTAATCAGTCAGGATGGCCGAGCGGTCTAAGGCGCTGCGTTCAGGTCGCAGTCGGGTCTTCCCGGCGTGGGTTCGAATCCCACTCCTGACAATTAAAGTTTTTCCCTTTAAACATCAGAGCCTTCATTACATAAAACATACATTAACAATAGATGTATCAGAATGTTGTGAGAAAAATATTGTGTCACTCAGTCAGGATGGCAGAGCAGACTAAGAAGCTCTGTTCAATGCTGGAGGCCTGTCTCCCCGTGGTAGGCTCGAATCCCAATTCTGAAGATCGTTATTTTGGTTATTAGACTTTGAGGTTATTATTAGAAAAAAAAAACAAATTAACAATTGGTCTTTGTCAATATTAGCATGTATATATTGCATCAGTCAGGATGGCCGAGCGGTCTAAGGCGCTGCGTTCAGGTCGCAGTCGGGTCTTCCCGGCGTGGGTTCGAATCCCACTCCTGACAAACTCTCAATTTTTAACGCAAGATAACTATTTTGCAAGTCTATAGAAATTCCAGGATGTATAAATATATTTTTTCCATAAATCATTCCATTTCTTAACTAGCTGAACCCATGGAAATTCCATGGGTGTTAGTAACTAGGCTTATCTTTCATCTCATATCTTTCCTCTCCTCTTAAACTGAGCCTAAATCTTCTCTTTCTTTTCCTTATCCCTTCTAATCCTCGTCTCCCTTCCATGTTTTTTTTAATGTAAATGTTATATGAATATAGATGTTCCACTTGCAAAAACTTCCATCATTCCCTTGGTAAACTACCTAACTTTCTTTTCTTTTCTACCTCTTCCAGACGTCTTATCAAACTACATGGAAGCATACAATTCGAGTTGAGAATAATTTTTAGAGAAACTTTCTACTTTCCGATTGCGGGGGAAACCTATTATTGATTGGGTGCACTATACTAGGAGTGTAGTATCAAAACTAAGCGAGGTTTAGTCAATAACAAGTACAAAAAGAAAGTACTAGCAATGACTAGCCAGACAATTGTAAGGAGAAAGGGAAATAAGAATGATACGATGAACTAACGAAGGAAAGAATTCATAGTGTGAACTAAAATCAAGTGTTCGATTCCATGCCGGGAAAACCCGACTGTGTCCTGAATGCAGCGTATCGGACACTGTGTTTGACTGATATGTGTCAGCTACCTGAGCGTTATCAAATAAGAGATGTTGATTTGTTTTGTACTTATATGTCGAGTAGTAATACATAGTGATGCGTATGTAATGCCAGCCGTTCCGTATATATGAAAATAAATACTGCCAATTTGGAATAATATACATTCTTATAATTCATATATTTATATTAACATGTTGCCGATGATGAATTGACAGAGGCTATAATGATCTGCAATGATTAAGGCATGCAAAATTAGCGTAATGATGGCCTAGCGGTCTAAGGCCCTACGTGCGAGCTGCAGTCGGGTCTGCTCGGCATGTGTTCGAATCGCACTTCTAGCAATGTGTTATCTCATACCTTTCCTCCTCTCACCAACTATGCCTGAATCATCTAATTCTCTTCCAATCTTTGCTGCTTTTCTGAATGTTATATAAACAAGGAGTAGTTTCAAGTAGAAAAAAAAACATCCACCCCCACCATAAACTACCTAGCCTTCCGTCCCAAAACTCTTATGAAATTACCTAACATTTGCCTTATGATTCCACTGAAAGCGTAACAGTCACGCACAGTAAGGAACAAGCAGGATTATTGATGATTGTGAATGAACGCAGTTTTCATCAGGTGGGACTGACTGTGGGATAACAGGGGAGACTGATCGGTCATCCTGACTAGCCAATATAAGCCTCTTACCACAGTTTTATCAAATATACAGTTTTTAATTTCTAAACGAAAAAAAAAACAACATCGATCATCAGGATTCGTTCATAAGCTGCGAAGAACCGATGAAGATCTGAGAGTAGCACCTTAGACTGCTAAGCCAAACTAATTGATATAAGGTCCTTATTACAACACATTACTTGTTAATTTTCATTTTTGTAATAGAAACCCAAAAGTATCATTGATAAAACATCAATTTTCCGAATTGGGATTCGAACGTAGCAAGGGAATACCAGAGAGCAAATTGCACGCAGAAATTTAGACAGCTCAGACAAGATGAAGAGATTAAATAAAGTGATTATCACAGCATTGACAAACAAGTATTGTTGATTAGTGTGTTTCGAATCCACTCCAGGGAGACCCGACTGTAACCTGAACACTGGCACTTTGACAAATTAGCCAGGCAAAATAACAGCCACAAAGATCTTCTTGAAGCATTATCAAACAATAATTGTTAATTTGTCTTCTTGTAATGACATCAAAGTCTAATCGAAAGAAAATCGATTGACCGATACGGGGCTCGAACTGATCTAACGTCCTCATCACAATAATTTCCAAATTAATTGTTAAATTATAATAAAGACAAGAGAGTATACTCACAAAATCAACAATTGTCAGAAGTGGGGTTGCAACACACACTGGGAAAACACAACTACGACCAGGAAGCAGCGCCATAAACAACACGGTCATCCTGATCCTCTTACCTAACGTCGCCATCACAATATTTTCCAACATAATGCGTTCTTATTATTATGACTTCAAAGTCTTATCACGAAAAATCCAGTATCAAAAATGAAAAACTCTAAACCAAAAGAATCGATTGATCAGAATCGACTGCAACCTGAGACCAGCGCCGAAGATAAGCCATGCTGAAAATTGATCCAATCTCCGAATCAAAATATTCCAAAACATCAATTATTAATTTATGTTTTCGTGAAAAAAAAGAAGAAAAAACACGCAAAGTCTAGTCGCAAAAAAACTGTTACCAGATGTATTATTCGAACCCGCACCAGGAAGACCCGACTACAACCTAAACGCAAAACCTTTGACCACCCTGACACTTCTGTCAGAGTGTTGAAAAATACAAATTGTGAATTTGTGTTGTTATAATAATATACTTAAAGACTATTATCAACTACCGGTATTGGGATTCGAACCCATGCCGGGAAGACCTGACTGCGACCTGAACGCAGCGCCTTAGACCGCTCGGCCATCCTGACTGTCGTAACACACGCATGTTGAGAAAGACCAATTGTTAATTTGTGTTTTTGGAATAATAACATCAAAGTCTAATATCCAAAATATCGGTCTTCAGAATTTGG
Organism: Thysanoteuthis rhombus; assembly: GCA_963457665.1. Lineage (NCBI taxonomy): Eukaryota > Metazoa > Mollusca > Cephalopoda > Oegopsida > Thysanoteuthidae > Thysanoteuthis > Thysanoteuthis major. Next base: position 50,731,891 of record OY735219.1, on the reverse strand, counting down.
ATTCGAGCCTACTCCGGGGAAATAGGCCTCCACCATTGAGGAGAGCTTCTTAGTTTGCTCTGCCATCCTGACTGACTGATCAAAATTTTTTCTCACAACATTCTGATACATCTATTGTTAATGTATGTTTAATGTAATGAAGGCTCCGATGTTTAAACAGAAAAAACATTAATTGTCAGGAGTGGGATTCGAACCCACGCCGGGAAGACCCGACTGCGACCTGAACGCAGCGCCTTAGACCGCTCGGCCATCCTGACTGACGTAATACATGCATCATAATGTTGAAAAAGACCAATTGTTAATTTGTGTTTTTGGAATAATAACATCAAAGTCTAATATCCAAAATATCGGTCTTCAGAATTGGAATTCGAGCCTACTCCGGGGAGACAGGCCTCCAGCATTGAGGAGAGCTTCTTAGTTTGCTCTGCCATCCTGACTGACTGATCAAAATTTTTTCTCACAACATTCTGATACATCTATTGTTAATGTATGTTTAATGTAATGAAGGCTCCGATGTTTAAACAGAAAAAACATTAATTGTCAGGAGTGGGATTCGAACCCACGCCGGGAAGACCCGACTGCGACCTGAACGCAGCGCCTTAGACCGCTCGGCCATCCTGACTGACGTAATACATGCATCATAATGTTGAAAAAGACCAATTGTTAATTTGTGTTTTTGGAATAATAACATCAAAGTCTAATATCCAAAATATCGGTCTTCAGAATTGGAATTCGAGCCTACTCCGGGGAGACAGGCCTCCAGCATTGAGGAGAGCTTCTTAGTCTGCTCTGCCATCCTGACTGACTGACTGAGTGACAATTTTTTTTTCACAACATTCTGATACATCTATTGTTAATGTATGTTTAATGTAATGAAGGCTCCGATGTTTAAAGGGAAAAACATTAATTGTCAGGAGTGGGATTCGAACCCACGCCGGGAAGACCCGACTGCGACCTGAACGCAGCGCCTTAGACCGCTCGGCCATCCTGACTAACTGATATAAGCGATTCACCTCAGCAAAGGAAACTCAAGCTGTTGATTTGTGTGGTAATTATAGCTTTTGCATGGAGGCGGTTATTTCATGGTCTTTGTTCCTTTGCTGTGATTAGCAACAAGCTGCTGCTGCTACTATTCGTAACATTTGTTGTAGGTATGAGTATTGCTAATTCAACGGTTTCAGTGCTTTCTTTACTTCGGCAGTATGAGAATCCCCCATTTAGTGCTGATTCCCAGCTTTTTGCTGATCTATTCACCAGTTATTTAGGATAATATGGCCATATTTTGCTATAAAGTATGGCCATTACCTGGCTAACGGTGTTTCAAAGCTCTTTGAGGCTGCTTTTTCACTTAGGTTGGTTTCTTAGTACGTACAGACATACGTTTTTGTCAGCTAGATATAAATTTATTTAGGGTACCCCGACATTTTGGTGATCAATGTTCCATCGGGAATGCAAAATACACACATACACATGCACGTCTCAAACATCTACAGACACACATGCACACGTACACTACATACGCATATACCACATATGTATACACATATTCACATCCACACTTGAACACAGGCCACACGTGAACCCTCATGCCCACATCGACCACATACACCCATGGGTGGGTATGTCATGCCAATTGTTAATTTGTGGACCAATCACTCTCTGTTTTTCTTTGTTTTGAGTTTTTAAGGTTGGGAGCTCCTTACCTTGCCTAACTCTATCATGATTCAAAGACGGAAGTTCAGGCTGTTTTCCTAGACACTTAGCTCAATCTGACTTCCGTAAAAGCTTGATTATCTTTATTTAACTTTTTTGAAACGTTAAACTATATTTGCATCACAAACGGTGAAAGTCAAAACAAGTTCAGAAAATCAAGCTACTGGACAGAGGTACCAAATATTCCCAAATCCAGGAAAATCATAAACATCTTTAGTTCTAGACATTACGGGTAATGGGTATTCAACGTATTATCATATAAGACCATCGCTTAGTCTGGTACAGAGCCAAAAGCTATTTATAGTATGCAGTTTTTACAAAAGGCCAGCCGTATATCTGGGGTTCCCAACCAGGGGGTATTTAGGTAATCCAAGGGAGAATGAAGTTTTTAAGTAAAAATAAAAGTCTTGATGAATCTTTTTGGCTTAAGGGTATTGGATATATGCGATGCGAGATGGAGTATATAACTGTGCAACCAGAGGTCTTGATTTTCCTTACCAGTGTGGTTCATTAAGATTGTCTTAAATTTACTTATAATCTTAGTTTTTGTTGTGTTTAATTGGTTTTATTACCTTCAATAATTTTTTTAAAGTTTTTTTATTAACTACAACTAGGGATGGGGACCAGTTGTCTTATTGACAAAAGTGGGGAATAACTTGAAAAGGTTGGAAACCACTTGTCTAAGTACTGAACTGGTTTGTCATGGCTTAACTTCGGTGATCAAGGTAAGAGCCAGTAATTTAAGCATCACATGACAGTAAGCGTGCTTGATCTCACATATATTTCATTGTCAATTCGCACTATCCCCAGAAATAAAACTCAGGAATAAAAAGACAACAATTTTTTTCCTTCGGAAATTCTTAGTATAGTTCAGTTTTTTTATACCTGTATAAGAAATGATACAGTAATGCTTTGATCAATCATTTTGAAGACAACACGATTTATTTATTCATAAGTAAGTCTTTAAATACAAGCTGTTTATACAAAGGTACATCAATGGAAAAAAATCAAGATAGTATTACTATTAATACTAAAGCTACTGTACGTATAACAATCACAAATATGGCGCCGAGCAATCAGGGAAAACAGATGGATTTTAGGGTTTTATTTGATATTATCCAGTCGTGAGAGTACTGGTAGTCCAATCGAGAGAGCTGTTGTCGTTCTTAGGTATATTTCCTGGTTTAAAAGGGACGAGAGTTCGTGTCTCACCTAGAGCGAATTTTTCAATTCCTATCAACGCTTATCCTTTATATCTTACTGAGCAGTTGCGATAAAAAGCAATTAAAATTTAGATGAAAGAAATAAATGTTAAAAATCAATAATAAAGGAAAGTTGTAAAAAAACGGGAGGGAAAATAGAAGAAACAAGAAAATATTTGTTTCTAATTATTTTTTCAAGTTAACCCCAGATGTTTTATCTGGGATTAACTTGAAAAATAAGAAATAAAAGGGAAATATCGTTCGAATCGCATTATAGTTCATTGACAAAAGAAAAAGTTTATATATGAATATATATGTGTATGTGTGTGTGTGTGTATGCGTGCATGCGTACGTGTGTTTTTAAGAAATGGATATATGATCCGACAGATTAACTTAAAATTGCGTTGTATTATATAGAAACTCTTATCTGAAACGATCACCCGGTATTACACGTTTAATCTATCACTTGGCTTAGACAATGTAAAAAGAATAAACGATAGAAGAAAATGGGGCAGCTGCATTCTTTCTTCAACCTCTCTCCTTCAATTCCTCACAAACGCTGTTGATCTATTCGAATCTGGTCTTAACAAATGTTTTCCTGCCATTCTTGAAACTATCTAAAAATGAGTAGAAAGAAATTCGGGGCAAATAAATTGGGATTGGTGTCTTGAAATGTCGCAAGAGAATTACAGCCTCAGGCATAAGTTCGAAATTCTTACGCCTCTAGAAATTGGAGATATCTATTCGCTACAGCATTGCCAAATTTGGCTTGGAGAGATAATCTGACTTGTTGTTAGGCAAGTCTCGGAGATGAAGTTGTGGATTATCTCCCCTTCTAGCCAAATCCGGCAGCTCTGTTTCGCTACCCCTACATTCTATTCGTCTGTAGATATCTGCACGAGATCTTCGGTTTCGTTGGGTGCACTAAAATCTAATATTTGGCGATTGGGACGCCCTGGCGGTTTTGATAAGTAAAAGCAAAGCATTTCTCGTGGGAGCCGGTTTCGTGTCAAAGACAAAGATGTCGGCGTAAGTGCGTGGAAGGTCGTCTGGTCGTACGGTCATCTGACACGGAAAGAAAATGCGATAAGACGAAGTGAGTACGTATGTGTAAATATTTACAGAGATTTGCCAAGTATGGTACAGGACGAAACAGACAGAGCCTGCCTACCCGCATTGAAAATCAGCGTTCGAAGCCCTAGATTTAACCTGGACTTAAACACCGAATATATAGCTGTCGGCGTCAATAACTAGCATTCCAAGGGAAATTATGAATCACTGCCACATACATATTTGGTTTTTTTACCTCGTGAATCAAGCAATGATTGTGGTAAAATTAAGTTATCTTGATAAAAATGCTACCAGAATGGTTTGAATCATAAGTTCATGATGAAAAACATGGACACAAACTAAGGAACCAATTCGTCATAAACTTTAATTGTAAATTGCCCCCCCCCCCAAAAAAAACTTTTTTAGGGCGGGGTGCAGATTTTCGAAAAACAAAACGAGAAACATTTTCCGTATTCATTGAGGGGTGTGCGTGTGTGCAGAATTCTGAGTTTTCTACTGTGAAAAGTAAGGGCTAGGTGAAGTCCGGATAGATAGATAGATAGATAGATAGATAGATAGATAGATAGATAAAAATTTCAGAACATATCATCATCATCATCATCATCATCATCATCATTATCATCATCATCAGTCTTTTGACGTCCGTTGTTGGACGTAGACCTTCCCCTGGATTCGCCACGCTTCTCTATCATGGGCGTCGTGGAGCTTGTACTTTCTGAATTTGTCTAGCTCGTCTCTCCATCTAATACTCTGCCGGCTTTGGTTGTGCATGTGATCTCTGGGGATCCATGTCGTGAGTCGTGATGTCCATCGGTTGTCAGCCATTCGTGCAACATGGCCAGCCCACTGCCATTTGAGATTTTTAATTGATTCTATGATGTCCCTGACTCTTGTCTTCTCTCAGATATTCTATGCTGTCTTGTGGTCTCTCCATATGAGGCCCAGCATAATTATTTAATGTGCACGTTGCATGGCTCTCAATTTGCGGGTGAATAACCTTAAAATGCAGCAACAATGATTAAACCGGTCTGTTGTATGTAGCGGTGATTGATGATGTTAATCCGTTTGCTTATTCGCGAGATCGAGTTGGCTAAATAACCAGATCCAGGCGGACGATTGATTTATTCATTGCTTGATCATGATAAGACAATATCTCGGATCCCGACAAGTAAAGTACAATATCAAATTGTAATTTGCAAGAATAATATATACAGCAGTCTCGTTAGTAAGGCATCTCAGGGATTTAGGAGTGTCGTTATAACGAATTAGCCGTTATAACCGGTGGGTTTTATACGAAGTGTATTAAAAATGAAAAACCAGAAAGTACGGACAAAAATTATTTTTTTGATTCCCTTTCGTAGTCTCATAACATATTTACGGGTTACAGTTACCAAAAATGAGGTCAATGAATCATATGTTTTTCTTATCAGAATATGTCTACTTAGTCATTCCATAGAAACCGTCACATGACCAACGTCTTTTAATAGCATGCAGTGTCGGGGGTGATCAATCAAAAAATAGGAATAGGTTACTTCTCTCGCCTTTTGTTGGATCACTAAAAAGTTTGAGTTTTCAAAAAACAAGCGGGCACAATAATCAATTCAGCATGAATTCACATTGCACAGTGAAGCCCACGTCACTTAAAACCTATTGAAAAGGGTCAAAAATAGAAAATATATTTTTGAGGCATAATATGAAGTAAATGTTGAAAAATTCAGCCCTTTAGCTCCACCAGTGCGGCCTGTACGCATGATACGTACATAAATACATACATACATAGCCAGCCTACCAGACCAACTAAAGAAACCTATGTCGGTGGTTTTGGTGACAGTTTTTATTGACGGTTTCTAGTAAGATGTACGCAGATTAAGAAAAAGAAAGAGAGAAAATTGCACACACGCAAGTACACACACACACACACATACTCATATATGTATACGTAAGTGAGAGTAGAGGCGAAAAAGGTATTCTCTTGAGAGGGTAGTGTTTGATCTACCCCTAATCAAGCCGGATACACCCAGGTGTTTCATCTTATACAGATAAAATACTGACTCTTAATTCGAAAAATGGGTGGGGTTTTGGCATGAATTCTGGTTGTCTCCTACAATCGCTACACCACACTCATCGAATCATTTCCTCCCGATTTGTCTATAACTCTATACTCATTTGCACAAACCTCTCCCCCATATATATATATATATATATATATATATATATATATATATACATACTCGCCCCCCTATCGAATTAATCACTGCAAGTGGGAAATAGAGGCTACAAACAGGCACACATGGCGCCAAAAGATATTCAGGGCCAAGTCCATCGTTAAATCCCATCGCGGAACCAGAAGAGAAGACACAGATGCAGCGCCGTAATCCTGGTACCGTCAAAGTTTCATAGTATATGTATAAATAGTCAAGTAAACTTTTCATCTCGTAATGCCGAGAGAGAATTTTTTCGTCAATATATATATATATATATATATATATATATATATATATTCCCAAAGTATCTTCGACCACGTGTCGCACAAGTCACTTTAAATCTGATCTGTGTTATTACAACGTGCTGTCTTATTTATTGTATAGTTTACGTTCTTGGTGCATATAATTTAGTTCTATTTGTATCTGTAATTTTCCTCTTCATTTTGGAGTTCGTCAACAGTTTCACCATAGACCTGTTTCGGGAATATTAAAAAACAGGACAGATTCCTTGCTATGACACCTTCTGTCATATTTATATATTGTATTGATATGAATAAAACACCTCCTTAATCTTGATTTATTGTGGAGCAAATGTTTTCGTTATTATTCCGTTTATTTTGATGAAGTATTTTTTATATATAAAAAAATATATATGTGTGTATGTGTGTATATAAAATGTACATAGAATGCACTTACAAAACTGCACGGGACAATCGTGTACGGTCAAGTATATACACACGGATTTACGTATAAGCAGCAATGCACATGTGTACATGCGTATACATACACACACACATACACAGAACTGAACATCAATTCGAATCCTTACTATGTATACTGATTTGCAACATTATTTTAAAAATGGTTTCGTCATTGGTAAATTATATTTGACTTTAAAACTAAATCTTGTTTTTGTAATGAAACAACCATAGGTCAAGTCCTTTAAATCACCCTGTATATATGTTACGCCATGTGTGTGAAATTGCCTAATGGTGAAATTCATTTATTTTTTGTAAGAAAAAAAGAAGATAAGAATACGTATTTACTTTTTTCAATAAAGTTTGCTATTACGTAAACTTTTGATTGTAAAAAAAATGTTTTTTTTTATTAACTTGTGTTGATTAAATAGACTTTTGATCAAATTAAAACTACGTATTTATTTGTTTTGTTTTTTTTGTATAGAAAATTTCCGTAATTGAGCAATTTAGCCGATTCGGCGTAACATACACACACAGATATTGGGAGAATAGTAAGCGAATAAAATTATAAAGAATCATATATATATATATATATATATATATATATATATACGTGTGTGTGCGCGCGAGCACACCAAAAGGTTGCATTGCATCTCCCTCCTAGATGCTGTGTAACGTGGGGTGCTTGTTATAGTTCTGAATTTCACAGCTATCTCATCAGTCAGACGTTGGTTATCGAATAGGGCCACAAATTCAAGTGAATTTCAGATAATGTCAGAACTGGGCTGATTCTCTTCGTTCGCTACATCGCTGCCATGAGGTCTTCTCTACAACGGGTAAACTCTCTCTCTCTCTCTCTCTCTCTCACGCACACACACACATACCCGTACACATAAGTACAACACACTTTTAATACTCATGAAGAAAGAGAGAAGGTGTACTTCTGTGAGTGCATCGTTGACATCTGAGTCATAAGTGTTTGACTCTGGACCAGGGATCGGCAAACTACGGCTCGCGGGCCAAATCCAACCCGCAGTCTCATTGTGATTTGAGAATTTGTCGATTAGGAACTGCTGGTTCCTGATTATACTTGTAAGAGTGCCTACGATCAAACCACACTGAAAGCATCGATTCTTTTGCTACCACTGAAGTCGAGCAGCGTCAAGTCTGATCAGTAATCAGATGGGTAACCACTTTGGAATATCAGGCAATGTAAGTATGTGTGAGGCCCCCACATTAAACTGACCCTGTGTCAACACATTAATCCAAACCAATATGTAAAATTAATATTCCCCTTGCTTGATTTGAAATCACGACCTTGTAAGCGACAGCCTGTTGGAACGAGATTGACAATTCTTACGTAACTTCGAAAATTTATGTTGAAAATATGCATTTCATTACAATAAATAAATACGTTTATAAGAATTAATGTTTCTCCGCCATGATTTGAAATAATGACTAAGTGATTGACAGTCGACTCACTTACCACCTAAACCAAACTGACGAGTCTCACGTATTTGCGAATTTATTTATTACATATACAATACATTAGTTGTAGTAATCATCTTCAGTTGGAATAGAAATAGGTGTGAAGTTTGATCCTGCAGCAGTCAGACTTGTTTAATCTTAAAGAGGCAATTCGAACCCTCTTCCTTTCTCTCGTAACCCCTGTTACCTGTGTTTCCCACCAACCTAACCTCCGACCACTCGAGCTAACTTACAATCATCAATATTTTTGGAGTCTGGGAACTCTCAAAAATTTTCCCAAATAAACCCTTACATTCGAGTCCCCTGTATTTACGAACCTCCTACGACTCAGTCAACCGTAGCACATCGCCATTTTTGAGGTCTGAGAATGCTCAAAACATTTCCTGTAAAAATCAATGGTAATTGTTCTTCGCTTTATGCCATTTTACGAGAGTTTTTTTTCCCCATACTTTAAGGTAGACTAAACTTATAAAATTTCAGCGATAATTGGGTAAAAAAGGGATCTGGGTAAAAGATGGCCCTTTCTTGGATTCCTTGAAGGTGTTCAAAATTGTTGACTGAAATGTGTTAAAGATTCGTGGAAAGAATTTACTTCAGGGGGTTGGAAGGGATAAGATTTTATAAAACCCACCACCGATAATCTATTTTAATTACCGAGTATACTTGTGTAACGTTTGACTCCGTATATTTGACCTGCCCTTTTCGTCCAACAAATTATGGTTTTATTATATATTTTGTGCAATATTCTGCTTTATATCTGAAAGCTTCTAGGAACAGAGACAGTATATGTAATTAGAATATTCGCGATTCAAAAATATTTTCTCGTAACGCAATGCAAATGGCTGCCACCATAGCCAATGTTTGTTTACGTCTCAACTCTGAGCATCTTATTAATCGTATACCAATGATAACATAAGAATAATAAAATAACGCAACATATAACCGAATATAGTAAGTAAAACAATATTTGAAATAACATTTTAATTTCATACGAAACGGGACTATTTGTGAAGTTCCGATGCCTAGCCGAGGCCCTTATTGTAGGTGATAGACACACGGACTGTTGGATAAAATAACCAGACCAGCGACGTCGTTTTTTGTTTGTTTGTTCGTCGGTTTGTTGATTCTTGTCACGCAAAAACAAACAGAAACAGAGGGAGAGAGAAAGCAAAGCTTTTATGTGTGTATTTGAATATGCTAAAGCTTCATCTATGTGTTTGTATCTTCGCGTCTAGATCTCTACTACTGCTGCTAATGTCTTTGTTGTTGACAGAAAACAAATGGAGACATCTCTGATTCTTCCTGAATAAAACTGGTGGTTTTCTCATATTAAACAAGAATAATTCATCCAATTCTGATTCTTAATAGTTTTAAAATTATTTTAAAAAAACAAAAACTATGGAGAGTTGTTGAAAATCGACAGAAAAATAAAATTCATTCGGGATATGCATTTTTCCCCATATATACATTTATTGTAACTTTGCTCTCCCCTTAAAGTTCCTCTATTTCGATCTTGTGCCAGATTTTGGGTGACACTTTCATCCCTGCCACACGTTAATGAGCAATTCCAAAACCAAAACTATCCCTGCCACTTCCAAATGAAATATTACGATGCAAAATCTATTCCTGCCACCTCTTAACACTACTAGTTTTCAGACACGAGCGAACTCCCTGCCATACCCTAAAAATTATCATATCAACGTATAGCATTGAGTGGCAGGGAATGACAGGGAGTGGCAGGGATAAAAAAAGTACTGACAGACTTTGTTTTGTTCAGTTACTGCCTAGACGAAAATACGTAGAAGTAGATATTTTTTTTCCTATTTTTCTCTCCTGCTCCGACCTTCCAACTTTGTCATACAAGAAACATTAGATAAGTCAAGATGATATCAAAATTTAAAAAATAAGAATAGAATTTTAAAAACAAAAAAACTTTTTGTTCTCTTCCTACACCCTATTAAACCATCAACTTTTTTCTTTCGGGGGTGCCATTAAGAATTAACTGCGAAGTAGTAAAAACGCTCTCTCAGCGCGTTCTTCAATAACGACCGCCGCGTCTATCGGCGTCTAATCGCCAGGGGTGGATATCGGGAGGGGTTGCGCAGGGGTACGGCGTATACCAACATATCAATTTCCGCTAATGGAGGCGATACAGTATACCAAGTTCCCCAAACCCTGTTTCCATCGGCGTTAATTGCTAAATGAAATTTCAGTCAAACGTTGTTTTCTCTTTCATTTTTTATTTTTTGTTTTTGTGTATTAATATTAATCCTTTTCCGTCTCGTCAGCCGCGGGTGCTCGATATGGGTTCACCGGGATTCGAACTCCATCCAATCATGTCACTAATCGAGATCCGTCTCAGCTATAAACACACACAAACAAACATTTTTTTTAATCTACTCGCACTATTTTATTGAATTTGTTTGTTTTGATTTTTAATTTGCTCGGGAAAAGATATAGACTTGCAACCCTGTCCCCCGCTTGCTCCATTTCTACCCCCATTTAGGTCTGCGTCGGATGGAGGTAAGCTCAGGAAATATCTTAAATATCCAATACGCATTCCATCTCTACTTTCATGGATTCTGGTGATTTTCGAGGTACACTGTATATCACCAATTCAAGAGTTCTGATCGGCTTGAGATCAAGAGATTATCTTCATTAAAGCCTAAAGTTTAAATTAGTATATCGTAATATATAGGGCTTGAGGAAATAGCATAAATCTGGATTGCTACATGTAGTGATAAATCGCATTCATACTCTTGGGAAAAGCATGTGATCGAAAACTTCTACCTATGCAAACATATACGCACTGATGGAAAGCATGCAGTGTAACCAGAGAACTGATTAAAAGTCTCAACATTTATCTCAAGTGTTTCAAACTGCAGAATTGCAAGAAAGAATTCAATTCTCCGGGGGGGGGGGGTCTTTTCGTGGAGAAAGAATCTGAGAAGTCGTTGATAGCAAATTTTATACTTATCAAATGTGGCCTTGTGTCAGTTTAGGTTATGTTTCTTAGGAAGCTTTTATAACTTGATGCCCCATTAAGATGCCTAATCTTATTGATCCTCCGTAGCTTGAATCTAAACTTAAGTCGCGCAAAGATCTGATCAAATTATCACCGATTGAACAAGTAAGTTGAACTCAGGTTGGTTTTCACGAAGTGTCATCAATCAGTATTTTTAATCACACATCGAGACCTTTAATATTCATGTCGCCACGACGCGACCTTCAATCGCCGAAGAAAAGCCTGGGATCACATGACCATAATATATGAACAGCAGTAAATAAAAAGATTTTAATGATTTAATCTAAATTTAATTCAATTCATTCAAAATAAGGATAACTACATCACAAAAAAAGCGGTTAAGAAAGTCGAATATTTGAAAATAAATAGAAAAAAAATTCTCGCAAGTAATTTTTGGTACTTTCAAATACCTTATTTACCCGCCTCGTAAAACCTTCTTTATTTTTTAATTAAACTAACAAAAACCTTTTCTCTCATTCGTCAAAGAATATTTAAGACATACTAAACGCACGATTGATTTATGACAACTACAAATCAAACAATTATTTCAATACAAAACTATTTATCAGCGATTTTCTAATTCAATGTTTGCCTTTATTTCATTATCGAAAAGACTTCAAGTCACAGTTTTACATGAAATTGACGCAAAAATAATAAAACAACGTCTAGATTTTCCTGAAAATAATATAAAAATGTGAAAATAGATACCATTAATCATCTAAATGATGCAAAATGAAAAACGTAGCCATTTTTATTTTATTCACTTTTGTTGGAAAGGAAATAACGTTAATTTGATTCCCCCGTTTTAATTGGCTACGACATCTAACTTGATGGTAGAAAATAGAACTATTTCCATCGCTACCATTCAATCGCCCACACTATCCAAGACGAGTTTTATTGTCGTAAGAAGACTCGTCGACAGATGGTCGCTGATATATTCATCGCCGATCGGAGTCAAAGAATCGGTGATCAGACAAAATCCAATCAGCGACCGATCGTACGTGCGACGCGAGCTAAGCTTAAGACAACTCAGCAACCAGTGCTGGATTTAGACTTTGTTAGCCTCTAGGTTACAGGCACTACGAGGCCCCCAGTAATATTTGCAAAAGGGAAAAAAAAGGTGAAAATTAAGTAAAACACAGTAAATTCTCGTTGTAACGACACTCGTTCTAACGCACTATTTAATGACACACGCGTCCGAACGGCATGTTAGCGTTTATATTATCACAAGACAATCGTCAGAGATTAGTTTGCAGCAACAGCACGAGATTTCAGTTCCCGAAACGGACGGTATTAACGTGAGTCAACTTTATAAACTGAGAGGGTGTGTGGAGATACAGCGAGAGAGACAGAGGCAGAAAGACAGAGCTCAAGAAACCAAAGTGTTGAATACGAAGACGAATTAACGAACGAAATGACAAGAGTTAACGATGACAAAAATCTTCCCCAAAGGAGATCGTTTCCAGGCATTTTTTCTTCTCTTTTTAATCAGCTTTTAAGGCCCGCTGTTAGGGATAGACCTTCCCCAAGTAAAGGGTCCTGGTATGTCCACAGCCCATTACGCTCACGGTGTGTTATGTTAATGGTCTGCTTACTAGATACCCAAGCGTCACAGTCGAGTGAAAGAGAGGCGGCTCTGTCTGGGTGGGCCATGTCTTTCAAGAAATCCGAGACATTGTCGAAACGATGCTTATTAGACTATTTTCTCTTTGATTAATTCTGTCTGATCTTCCAGTTTTCTTTTCTGGCTTTCATTCCTCCCTCCAAATGATGACCATTTTTACAGTTTGTTTCTTTAACGAATTCCAAAGTTCGGAGACATTTGGAGAGGGCTTATTTATTTCAATACAGGGGCAAGTGCACTGACATCTTCATAGATTCATAATATTGGCCACACACACACACACACACACACGTACACACACACACACACACACACACACACACATATATATATATATATATATATATATATATATGTGTGTGTCTGTGTGTGTGTGTGTGTGAGTGAATATATGGAAGATGCATAGTTAAATGTAAAAATGATTTTATTTCATCTTTATATAACCTTACTAGTTTGGACTTTTGGTCATCCTCTGAGGGGAAATGGGTAAATATATAAGGATTCTACTTGGTTATGTAAGGAATTGAATGCACTGATTGGCAGGAGAGTAGGTATTTATTCTCTTCTCCACACCGGAGGCAGAATGTGATGCGAAGTTTAGATTTCCTAGGTACATCCATTTGTGACAACACTGAACCCAACCCATTTTGCTGCAGTATGGAGGTGCAACTTACGCCCCCACTTGGAACTGGCCATTGCACTTTAGGGACGGGGCGACGGTGTAGGGAAGTTGGTATATTATGTTGACCTGATCTCGATGCAAAAATTAAGACCCGGTCAAAAACTGTCGGTCATGAAGTGAAATTCACTGCCGATGTCTACACTAGGTTCACCAGACATAGAACGATATATATATATATATATATATATATATATATATATATATATAGAGAGAGAGAGAGAGAGAGAGAGATCTGATTAGTTACTCAATAAAAACCGTCAAATGTCCATCGTCTTTTGGCAGCATGCCAGGTTGGAAAGTGATCAATCAAGAAAAGTTACTTCTCTCACCTTTTATTGGGTAGTGATCACTTCAGTCTGAATTTTCGGAAAAAAGGCATGAATACCACCGGAAACAAACGAAGGGGTCATAAACCTACACTGCAAATTGAATCCACTTCTAAAAGAACTATTCAGGGATGGAAAAAGAAGGTTTTCTTGACATAATAAAGAGATGTTGTAAATTTTAGCCCTCTAGCTCTATCAGTGCTGCTTGTACGCGTGACACATACATAGCCAGCCAGAGAGAGAGCCAGCCAGTCAGTCAGACAGCAAGCCAGTCTGACTGCCAGCCAGCCAGTCAGTCAGACAGCCAGCAAGCCAGCCAGCAAGCCAGCAAGCCAGCCAGCAAGCCAGCAAGCCAGCCAGCCAGTCAGTCAGACAGCAAGCCAGTCAGACAGCCAGTCAGACAGCAAGCCAGACAGACAGCAAGCAAGCAAGCAAGCAAGCCAGCCAGCCAGCCAGCCAGTCAGCCAGCCAGCCACACAGACAGACAGCAAGCCAGTCAACCATCCATCCAGCAAGCCAGCCAGCCAGCCAGACAGCCAGACAGACAGACGGCAAGCCAGCCAGCCAGCCAGCCAGACAGACAGACAGACAGACCGGCAGACAGCAAGCCAGGCAGACAGCAAGCCAGTCAGCCATCCATCCATCCATCCAGCCAGTCAGACAGACAGACAGACAGCCAGCCAGCCAGACAGCAAGCCAGACAGACAGCAAGCAAGCAAGCAAGCAAGCCAGCCAGCAAGTCAGCCAGCCAGCCACACAGACAGCAAGCCAGTCAACCATCCATCCAGCAAGCCAGCCAGCCAGCCAGACAGCCAGACAGACAGACGGCAAGCCAGACAGACAGCCAGACAGACAGACAGACAGACAGCCAGCCAGACAGCAAGCCAGACAGACAGCAAGCCAGACAGACAGCAAGCCAGTCAGCCAGCCAGTCAGACAGCAAGTCAGACAGCAAGCCAGACAGACAGCAAGCAAGCAAGCCAGCCAGTCAGAGAGCAAGCCAGTCAGACAGCCTATGTTGACAGTTTTGGTTGGTGGTTTTCAGTAAATAGATTTGGAGGACAGGATAGAAAATCAACTAGGATGGATAGATGATATCGTATTAAACTGGATTAATGTCCCTCTTTTGTGTTTGTTCCTTTGTGCGACGACTAAGAATTGTATAGTCTGCTATCCAAACAATTTTTTTAGCAAGATTGAAAATAAAATTCATGTCAAGTGATCAGTCCCAGTTTCAAAAGTACTCAATAGTTTTCAACTAAATATTCAATTCATGGTCTTCAATAAAGAGTAGAGGGAACATTTGCATACACCTTTATATATATATATATATATATATATATATATATATGTGTGTGTGTGTGTGTGTGTGTATGTGTGCGTGTGTTCAGGCGGCATTACTTCTTTTAAACAAGTTATATGGAGAAGTATAGACATGTTTTGTCTGTTCATTTTTATAGTAAGTTTTCGGCCGTTTCGAATGAGTGTAAGATATTGTATTATCTCCGTGCCAAGCACGTTCGGTCGTCCCTGAAATGACGTTACTAAAACGAGATATCATTAATACGGTTGAAAATTGAAAAGAGAGCCCTATTAAAACCAACCTTGAAAAATACCAGTAAAGGTCGAAAGTACTTGGGTTGAAGATCATGAAGATGATACAATAATACACTCATTCGAATCGAACAGTGAAATGTTTGTGCCTCTCTCTCTCTCTCTCTCTCTCTCTCTCTATATATATATATATATATATATATATATATATATATATATATGCTTCCGACCAAAATTCTCATTTAGTTTATTCTCAGTATTTTTCGTCTCTTTACATATATATATATATATATATATATATATATATATATATATATATATATATATATATATATATATATATGTGTGTGTGTGTGTGTGTGTGTGTGTGTGTGTGTATTGATCGATCCACGAAACAGGCATACTTATGTTTCTTAGTATACCCGTGTAGCGAATCAAATAATTCATCATATTTAACGGTCTACTCTAACCTATTGCTTTTTTTTTTCATAGAGCACTTGAATAAGCCAATCGCATAACACATATTGAATTACATATTTGTATCCTGGCATATATATATATATATATATATAGAGAGATAGATAGATAGATAGATAGATAGATAGATGCATGCCAGGGGTACCCAAAGGAAGCGATAAAGGACGCTTTTATGAACATGCGAACTTTTATTGTACATGTTAGTTACAATGGCATATTTATATGTTAATACCTGTAAATACCTCTCGTGTACATGTGAAATAATGGGATCATAGATATGTGCCTCTGTGTGCGTGTGTGTGTGTGTGTGTGTGTGTGTATGTGTGTCTGAGCCCCCCACCCCAAAAATGATGTCATACGAGCTCATTATGATCAGGTGACAGGGTACAAAGCCAAATCGCAAAGGAAGCACGGAGAGAAGGAGTGACAAAACGGAAGATCTAGGCAAGAAAAATAATTGCTTGCTTCAATGAAACTGTTTTATATGTTTACACAGGTTCAATCCAATAGAACGAATTGCACCCCCTCCCGCCAATTGACACTCGCGTCTAATAGGATGGGGGGCCCGAGCGTGGGGTAATCGACGGTAGTCTTGTCAAGTACATACAGTTACGGCCAAATCGCTTTGAGACCTCGGTTCTCATAGGATCACCGAAGTTGAGCAACGTCGAACCTGGTCAATAACTAGATGAGTGACCGTCTGGGGGAAATTGGGGGATCATGAAAGGTTCCCCCCATGGCGATCCTGTTAATGCTCCAAAGGAGTAGACCAATCTCTACACAAGGTTCAATAACGCAAACCGAAGGCGCCATCTCCTACTTCAACCCCGAATCAACTAAAAAGAAATTAATGAAAAGTAAACACAAAACCCCTAAGAGTTTTTGTATTAATAAACAAGAAAGATTTTTCCATAATAAAGGCAATAATTATACATCTCTCTTATTGAAATTATTTTTTTCTAATTCCCAAAAGATGATCTGTACTCAACGACACTATTCACTTACATTTTGAACGTTTTTTTCTAACAAAAAATAGAAGTAATATTTTTGATGTTTGATTCGAAGAACAGATTTGGTGTTAGTCTGTATGACCGACATTTTTTTGTCGGAAGGCGTAGCTCAGGGGTTAGAGTCGAGGACTGAAAGCTGAAAGGTACTCATCTCGACACACAGAGAGGAATCTCCGTTCAGTGTTCGTCCTTGTATACTAACTCTCTACTTACGAACAACTTGGCGTTCGTAAATTGAAAGAGTTTGCCATAGCTAGAATAATGATTTTCAGGAGTATGAACACGACAATTACCATCCCTAGCCGTACCTGCACCTGCAACTGCACACACACACACACACACACACACACATATATATATATATATATATATATATATATATATATATATATATATAAAGAAATGGACATATGTATAAAGTGCGTTATATTATACAGAAAATTTTTACCAGAATTATCATTTCGTGTCAGTTGCTGATGAATGCGTTTGGCACGAAATGTAAACATTCACCGGGTTTATATCCTTGTAAATATATATTTTATATATTAACTCTATTTGCTATTGACTCTATCAGCTGTATTTGCTGTGTTGAATGCTGAGAACTGGGATAAAACATCTACAACGGATAAAACTTTTTGGGGGGGTTAGGGTCGATTTTTCTAAACTTCCCGAACTTATTCAGGGAGTGTGTGCGCTCAATATCAAATTTCTATTATGGATGGTTTGGGCTGGGCGAAGTCTGGATAGCTACATATATTCATATAAACGCCAGAACAGATGAATAACCAAAGCCCAGCAACAGTGATTAAACCAGTCTGTTGTAGTAAGCAGTGATTATCAGATAGATAGATAGATAGATTGATAGATAGATATGTGTTAGAAAATCCTGTTGAATAAAGACCTGATAAATTCAAAGGAATTCACAATATTTTTCTCCAAGACAGCAATAAAATCATGTTAATTTGTGATACTTACTAGATTAATCGGGTGTATGTATCCATGCTGTGATGCTTCAACCTCTTCAGTGTCTAATATCTGCCGTAGATGGGCAATATAGCTAGCAGCCAGCCGTAAAGTGTCCAACTTGGACAATTTCGTGTCCGGAGGAACCCAAGGCAATGTCGTCTTCAGCTTTGAAAATGCCTTACTCAGAACGCGCATGCGCGCTCGTTCCCTTGCATTTGCTGCACTTCTTTGAACGGGTTTATGTTTAGTGGAATCAATCGAGAGGGTATCACTGTCTAGGTCCATGTCTTTCCGTCGCCGGGGCATACTCTGTAGGTAGTCAGAAGGGAGGCTCACAGTGTCCGAACGTGCGAGGAGAAGGTTTCTGACAATGTATTTCTCATGTACCAGAAGTTGTTCGGTTAGTTATGCTCCACTAAAATTCAATGGCATGAAACGAACTCTGAAAAAAAAAGAGATACTTAGTAGATATCATGCTAAGAGATCATAGTAAGGTATATGTTTTCGATTAAATATTTGGTGCGTATTATCTGGGACCATCGTAAAATACAGCAAGAGGCAATGAGAAGCAAAGGGTATGTAATTTTAAAAGCATTTACACAGAGGTTCGGATAATTATTTAAATAATTAGTTTACTAATAACCTCTAAGAAAAGACGGAGGTATTTAAATAATTTTGTTATTGTACTTTGATAATATCAAAAAAATTATGTTGCTCAACATTTCCTTGTTTATGTTCAACGAGAATGAACTCGGATTTTATA
This sequence comes from Thysanoteuthis rhombus, assembly GCA_963457665.1. Taxonomy (NCBI): domain Eukaryota; kingdom Metazoa; phylum Mollusca; class Cephalopoda; order Oegopsida; family Thysanoteuthidae; genus Thysanoteuthis; species Thysanoteuthis major. The sequence continues at coordinate 50,713,088 of OY735219.1, read as the reverse complement.
AGCATTTTCCAGAAATAAATGAGAGAAATTACTTTTTCATTAGAATCCAATAGTTATCAATCTTGACGAATGTTCCAAATAGAAAATATAGCCAATCACTTAGCAAATCATTTACGTAGATTCAAGGTTTCAGAAGAAGAAGAAGAAGAAAGAAAAAGAAAAAGTAGAGAAGGAATAAAATAGGAAAAGAAAAATCGAAGGGAAGAAATGTAAGGAAGAAGGGGGAAGAAGAGAAAGAAAAATGGAGAAGAAAGGGGAAAAGACGAAGAGAATAAAGTAAAGAAGACAAGAAAAGAAGCAAAGAGAAAATGGGAAAAGATGAGAGAAGGGGGGAGGAAGAAAGAAAGAAAGAAAGAAAGAAAGACAGAAAGAAAGAAAGAAAAAGAAAAGAAAATGGAGCGTCAAGAAGAGAATAACACGGAACAAGAGAGAAAGAAAAAAAAGAAAAGGAAAGAGCAAGAAGTCGTCTCTGGGTCGGTGCTAAAATAAAGTCTTTAACAAGTTTTAAGTGTCAAATTAAGATAAAGGCGGTGATTAATTCCATGAAGTGGTTATCAGAAAACGTTTATAAGAAACATGGCGTGAATAATAAAGGTTGGTTCTTGGTGGCAGCTGAAGGGTCTTTCCCCTCGTCGTCCGTACCCGATCGTGGTCATGTCCTGTCCCAACCTCACTGGGGACCGGGACCCATCAAGCAGTCAGATATGACCCGACCAAGAAAGATAAGCTCCTGTTACATTCTCTCGGAAACCCACTCTTAGACCATTATAGTTTCCATTTGCGCTTGCTCCAAACCCATTAACTGCGGATGACAGAAATTCTCGTCATTACAGTACCGTGACTTATTAAATAAAATTTCCGTTCTATTTGGATGGATGTCAAACCAGTTCTATCTGTGATTTAGGGCCTTGATCTTGCAATGGATAACTTGCAATGGACAAGGGCTTTTATCTTACAATGGATAACTATTACAATTGCCACCTTTTGCAGTTAATGTTAACTTCAAGATGATATTCATCCAGTGCTGAAGTTAACTTGGTGATTCTCTGAGTTGACTGCTCATTTCCATATATTTCCGTTTTAACGGGTAGTTCTCTGTCCGTAACCATGAAATCTTCCACTTAATGGTTACAAGTCTGCTGATAGAGATATCTCGAACCCACCATTTTAAACAATGGACCCTTACACAGAAACGGGTTCTTAGTTTCCTTTTTTAAAGAAAAATAATCAGATAGAATTAAAATGCAGATAGTCCCCTCTTTTGGAAATTTGCTGCATACCGTTTTTTCCGTTCTTTCGGAAAAAAGCAAAAAGCGGATACAGCGTTAAGCTTTTGTTTTGTAGCGAGTCATTATGGAGGCAGCGCACACCCTGTTTCTCTCTCTTTTGCGCCCGAGTTTCCTGCACATCCCATCACAACAACCTTCGATGACTGATATTTTTCTAATAATTCTTAACATGTGTACCTTTTTATAATAATAAATAAGCATATAAAGTTTAAGCAAAGCTAAGCTTTATTTTTTCATTATTTTCAAGGAAACTGACTCCTATTTAACAGTTTTCATGTTAAATTCTTTTGAATGAGAAAAGATTGAAAAAGAATACTGTCCACCAAAATTAACACATATGTGAAAAGAAAAAATCTTCTCGTTCTCTGTAAAGTACCGATGATTACTTTCAGATTATGATACATACAAATTTTTGAACAGATTAGTGTGATATTGACTATTTATATATATTTTTTATGCAGGGGTTCGTTGAGATATGAAAGTTATTCAAAGGGTTCCTCCAATCTCAAAATGTAGGGAAAGGCAGTTTTTATAATATTTTCAGGAGTTCGTTGAGATATGAAAGTTTTATTTCAACGGTCCCTCCACTCTACAAACCTTGAGAGAGGCTGTACATATAATATTTGTTATATACAGTGTAGAGTACCAATGATTTCATGGGTTTCTCCGGTCTAAAAGGTTGGACCCACACACACAGAGTAAAATGCAATCATGTTCAAAACCCAGACTACCGAAAATCATTCCGTATACAAAGGCGTCCGTGGAAACGTCTCACCTGGAATGGCAATGGTTGGCACGAGTTGGTGTATCTAGACGAAGGGTAAGATCCGGCTGGTGCGTGTCACCATTATAAATGGGAGGGGTGTGGAGCAGGTGATACGTAAAGAAGAAGAAGAAGAAGAAGAAGAAGAAGAAGAGGGGGAGGAGGAGAAAGCATGGGGAGGTAGGAGTCGGGTAAGAGAGGACCGTTAGGGAGAGGAAACGGGAAACAGATATTTGCGAAAAAATATTCAAGGTGGATTCACTAAAATTGCATTATCTGATACACATATGTATGATGAGGGAGAGAGACTGGTTAGAAGAACCTTGCTCGCATTTATTATATATATATATATATATATATATATATATATATATATATATATATATATATATATAATGAGCACATGAGCTGCTTCATATATATGAATAGGTATATGTATATATAATGATCACATGAGCTGCTTAACATATACAAATATATCAATATATATATATATATATATATATATATATATATATATATATATATATATATATATATATATATATACATATATTTGAAGCAGCTCATGCGGTCATTTTGGAACAGGGTTTTTTAGATGATTATGACCGTTTGATAATATTAATCTATCAACTGCTGCAGAGTCATTTTTATCCATTGTGAGGTAAAACGACTTCGTACATAATTTTTATTGAATAAGCTATAAAACGGAAATTTCCGTCATCTGCAATTGATACGTGAAGCGAAGGATACAAAGACATGCGAAACTGCGTGTGTCTTTTATTCCTCCATGCGTGAGTGTGCGTGTATGTATGTGTACATAGTTGTATAGAAGTTGTATATATGAGTAAGAAAAACAAAGAGTGAGAAAGAGGGGTGGGGTCGAAGGGAGAAACTTTGTGTAGTATGTGGGGGATAAGGGAGAGCCTCAGCTAATCCTTTACGAGACAGAAAATTCATCATCCCTAACGAAATCCACCTGTAAACTCAAAAAGCCCCAGCCAAATGGTTCCCCATGATTTTCATTTCTCGCTGACACGCCCACAATTCTCATTTTCCCCAGGGTGGGATGGATACGATCGGCCACGTGAGAATAGATGTGCTGGGAGCAGTTAGGGTACCGGCACGAGTCAGCTGTAATATTGATATTAAAAGCGAAGTTTGAAATAATGTGCTTATCAGGAACGGCCTTGGGGGCTGCGGGTTGTAATTGTAAACATTTTTTCCGCGGCCCAAGGGTTAACAGCCTGAGTCTGTAGAATCTCAGATGTACAAATAAAGTTTATCACAGACTTTATATATCTTTATAATGGAACGGAAAGCAATTTAGAAATATATTTCACGCTATTCTATAATTAATCAACTCGTTATTCAATTCAAGTCAAGTAAAGAAAAATTCAAAATATAAACTGTATAAATAATCACTACTGACTTTTTGAGAATTCAGAAAGAAATTGAAATCGCAGCTGCTCTCGGTAAAACCAGCAATTTAGTATTAGGTGAATGTTGCAACACTGGAGTTGATCACCCTAGAGCAAGACCCCTCATGTGCAGGCCTATTTTGGAGTAATTGATACAATTAGTTCAAATAAATACACATATGTTACGCCGTATCGTCGACATTACCCAATTGGCGAAGTTTAATTCTATGAAAATGAATAAAATACTTAGTTTCAAGTTGATCAAAAGTTGGTTTAATTTGGATAAAAACAACTCGTTTTATGGTCAAAAGTTTATGTAATCGAAGTTTTTTTCACAAATTCGACTATTTGGTACAAGACATTCAAGATCTTTTTCTATTCCGTCTCTCTCTCTCTCTCTCTCTCTCTCTCTCTCTCTCTCTCTCTCTCTCTCTCCCCTTTCCTTTCTTTCTTCCTCTATTTCGAGTAATTCATTCTCCCAAACCGAAACTCTTACAATATATCTTCCTCTATTCTTTCCAACCTTCTTCCCCTTCTCCTCCTCCTCTCTCTCTCTCTGCCCCTGTATCCCTCTCTCTCTCTTTCACACTCACAAATACACACACTCCTCTCTCTCACTTCCTTTCATTCCCACTCGTCTTCTCTTCCCCCTCTCTCTCTCTAGCACTCTTCCTTTCTCTTTCTTTTTTCCCCACTCTCTTTCGCTCTGTCCATTCATTTGCTCCTTTCTATTTTTTCTTTTCTCTCCTTCTCTCTTTCTCTCATTTCCTCCCACCTTAACTCTCTCTCTCTCACCCCCTACACACTTACTTTGTCTTTTAACCATTCACCCGATATGTATGATCCCAACAAGAGAAAATTAACACATTGTACCATGATAGCAAAGTATATGTAAAACATGGAAAAAACGCAGAAGAAAATTACATTAACAGATATTGGGAAATAAGCGACTGAAGTGACACAAAAGATGTTTTTTCATGTTTTAAAAGCTTCCTAGACTCTTTATATATATTATCAAGAAATAGATATATGATCTGTCTGAAGGATTATAAATTGCATTTTATCATATTGAAACGATCTTTCGTCATAACACGGTCAATGTATCACTCATCCTCGACAACATAAATAGAATAATAAATCAAAGAAAATCGAGCTGCTGCAGGAATCGAACCTGCGACCGTTAGGCCAGCTGCTTCAACATAGCGTTGCTCTTACCATTGAGCTAAACAGCTGTTGGTAAAGCAAAGGCTCAAATTTCATTTTTTTGTTTATTCAGGGTCTATATCAGATCGATCTGTTTCTTTCAACGTGATAATTACGTTATTAAGAATTTTATTACTTTCTCGCCTTCGATTCCTACCGTAGCCCCATTATCTTTGATTGTTTATTCTATTTACGTTGTCTTAGCCAAATGATACATCAACAGTGTGATAACGGGGGTCATCTCAAATAAGAGTTTCAATATAATAAAACGCAATTAATAATCGTGCATATCTATATATATTGGGAAATAAGAGACTGAGGTTACACAAAAACATTTTTGAAAAAGTTGTTTAATGTGTTCAGTGCTTAGAGCTGTAAAACTTTCTAATATATATAGAGAGAGGAGGGAGAGGAGAGAGAGGGGAGAGGAGAGAGAGAGGGTAGATATAAATCAATACAGGAATAATACGTTGGAGGAAAAACTGAAACAGAGGGGAGGTGGGGATAGATAGTGGGAGGAAGAGATGGAGGGAGGAAGGTCATTGTAATTTCCTGTGTGGAAAAGGTATGGTCCAGCCTTGTCACTATATGGAAAACATCTGTACATTCGAATATTCGCAGAACGAGAGAAAATGGAAGGAAGACGCTATGTAAGGAGAAAAGAAGGAGGAGAGAAGACGGGGCGATAAGAAACAAGATTGGGGGAGAAAGAAAGGAAAGAAAGTCAGGAAGGAAGAAAGAAAAATGTTGGAAAGAAAGGCAAAAGAGAAAGAAAGTGATCAAAATATACTGATAGAAAAATAACGTCAGTAGGAAGAAAAACTGATAGGAAAGCAGGAAGGAAGGAAGCTATGAGGGAAAAGGGGGGAAAAGGAAAGAAATTGAAAAAAGAAAGAAAGAAAGAACGGGAGAAAGAAAAAATGAATAAAGAAAGAATGAAAGAAAGAAAGCTAGGAACAGAGGAAGGGACTAAGGAAAGAAAGAAAGTAACAAAAATATGAAGAACATGAACAGGACAGAAAGAAGGAAAACAAACAGGAAAATACAGCCAGGAGGAAATAAAATTGAGAAAAAGGCTGAAGAAGAAGAAGAAGAAGAAGAAGAAGAAGAAGAAGAAGAAGAAGAAGAAGAAGAAGAAGAAGAAGAAGAAGGAGAAAGGAATTATTTCAAAAGTGGAATTCTTGAATGATGATTTGGCAACAACGGAAATACTGATTAGAATCAAAAAATATTGAGGATTTAAAACAAATGAAAAAACTCAAATGGAAAGAAATGCTTAACTTTTGTTATCTTACTACAATTGAAGAAATATCCATGTGTGTATATGCATACACCGCAATCACTCGACAACTGGCTATTGTGCGAAGTTATACGTCAGATATATTAGTCAGCACGTAAGGCAGTGCCATGTCGAGTCAGAAATTGCTTGAATAAGCTCTTCTCGAAAAATCTTATAGAAATAAATTAAAAAATCACAAATTACAGATCTTTCTTCATAGTTTCAATATATTATCTCCCTGGACTTCTGCTCTTTAGAATACATTGATTGATGCTGATATATTTTTTAGAATTTCATTCAATTGGAAAACTTGAGTTTATTTAAGATTTTTCTGTTAAAGCTTCAAGATTATTTTACATGACAATTATGGCAGGTTGCTCCACACACCATTAAGTCCAGTCCCTTCCAAACACGCACCTTTGGAATAGCCATTTTACTGGTGTTGAATAATTCGTATGACAAGTTACTACCATGAAACATCTCCCCAGGGAGTGCAAGTGGCCTTGTAATTAGCGACCGGAAAATTGATTCGACGAGCAGAGTTCAAACTCTCGACCGACACTAATGCCCTTGGGAAATGCATATTCCCACCCTTACACAGGTAAAATAGCGGTTGAAGTTATTGACACTACTTGGACAATTTCACACATTGCAAACTTCCAAGAATTTCGAAGTCTAGCCGAAACTGAAAATTGTGATGTGTGGATCCTGGCCAGGGGTGGCTATTATCACAGCCGGCGTGAGGGCAGTACTCCACTTTTTTTCCTCAAATTGTTACTATAAAACTTCTCCTTTGTTGGCGGTAGAAGATGGGCGTTGTTGAGATCACAAGGCCTACAAAAATGAGTTACTTGGATTTTATACAAATTATTTTTGGCATCCTCCAATACAAACAGTCTGGAATTTACTTTATTTCCTACCATCACAACAAGTGCAATCCTCACAAATCGATATGTAATACTCAACCCCCTACCATAATTTGAATTCTCAAGACTTTCTAATTTCCAGCAGGCTGTCCAATTGATTGAGCTGAATTGACAATTCTTTGGCGATAACGAAAATGAATCATAGGGATATGTACGGACTTATTTCTTCTAATAAAAGAATTTCATTTTATCTGCATTTATAGCAATAAGGAATTTACAAGTTTTTTCATTTATCATTTTTCGTACATCTCAAATTCAGGGTGTGCCTTGGTTGAGATATCGGTAGCTGAACTTCCTCTGGCGTAAGCAGTCGGTGTCCAAGTACAGATTTGAAAGAAAAAAGAAAAAAAAAACGCTGACCAATATTATTTAAGGCTGTTCATACAACATGTTTCAATCTTGGAGGGAGGGGGGAATGAAAACCAAATATCGCTTTCTGACGTTTGTCAAAAGCGTATCCAGCCATCTGATATTACCGGAAAATTAGTTTACCTCAGGTAATGGTACCTAAAACCTTTTCAAAGAAATCTGCTTCGGACCTTATACACTAATCCTTCAACTTTTCAAAAAATTCTGCTAAGTCATCTTCCGGAATCACCATCAGTTGCTTCGTGACGTTCACCTTAATCTCATCCATGGTATGAAGTCGCGTTCCTTTTCAATGGCAAAAAGCCAGAAAACGCAGAAAGCCCAAATCCGGACTATGTTTGCGTGTGTGCATGTGACCATATATATATATATATATATATATATATATATATATATATGTTACACTATGTCAGTTTTATTCAAAAGGCCCTGTTTCTAGAGCCGTTAGTTATTGAGGATATATATATATATATATATATATATATATATATATATATATATATATATATATATATATATATATATCCTCAATAACTAACGGCTCTCTCTCTCTCTCTCTCTATATATATATATATATATATATTGGAACAGCCTACAAAGACACACATACTTACATGCATGTCAATGATCTGTTGTTTTGACATTAACTTTCGAAGCAATACTTCGGGTGAAAAACCTGTTTTTTGACTGTTGAAAGAAGGCACCCATCTCCACCAAGTGATTACCGAATACCAAGGTTGAGCAGTAAAGATAGACACTATTCTGTGGCTTTCGTAGAAAGTCTAAATTTCTGGAATGAGGAGGAATCGTGACTTGAATAGTTCTTGGATCAATATCTTCATTTTTTACACTTCTTTCATAATTTTATACAAATCACATCATCGCTACAAAGACGATTTCTCCGCAATGGTAGACATTGAAGACGAACAAACAGATGGTGTTCAAAACAATGAAAATTTTGGAGACAAAAAATTTACCACCCGAAACAGCCGAAGAGAGGTGCGGGGTGGCTGAGCGGTTAGCAGAACGTAGAATGGACTCGGCAAACCAAGTTCAAGCTCCAGCTGAGACAGTCTAAGCTTAATTTGCACTAATGCCCTTGGGGGAGGTATGAATTCATATCTCCTTCCTAGTTATGGGTAAAATAGGACAGAATGAAGAGTGATGCCTCTACGGTTGCTTGTCACCTCGTAACTATTAAACGTCCGGGCGGCGGCGACTGAAGCCATAGCCAGCTTTCCAAACAGCTGAAAAAGGTACAAAGATGGTTTCCTTTGATATTTTTATTTCGGAACTGGCTTTGCAGCCAACCCCAAGCGCCGGTGCTGGAAGTCTATGATTGCACTAAAGGGAATATCCTGACAAAGTAATTATTATTATTCGATGTTCAAAAGTTGAAGAAAAGTTTTTCTGTGAGGTGTAAGATTGATCAGAACACAACCTCAGTGTCAGCACCGTAGACATGACCCCAAGATCTGACGAGGGTGTGGCAGATCAATCCAAACAACGGTGTGGTTGTTTGAAATGATAGTCATTTCTGTCAAGCTGACCAGTGAACTTGTAGACAGATGTCAGCTCTTACAGACAAACTGGCTGCGATAGGATCCTTTAATTTTTGATAGTAAAACCTTTCAGAAAGACGGTATAAATATGTGTTTATAATATAATATGCCATGTCATAATAATCTATATTATAATGGTCTGATTTCTGTATGTGTGTTCGTTTGGGACAGAGCAGGGTACAGTACAGTGGATACAGTGGACAGTCATACTGTTGGAATACTTCACGAGCTGGGGGCAAATCTCAACAGCCGACTCGGGTATCTCCATAGGAGAAGGATACCCACAACCTCGGGTCCTTACACCCATCGTTCCACCTCCGTGTGCCATACATTGCAAACCCTTGGTTCAAAGGGTGGGGCCTGTCACATGCATGCTGCACCTCACCTAATACTCCATAGCGTAGGCCAGAGGGCTGTTCCACGTACAGACCCCGTCGGCACCTGAGCACCTGCAAGACGTGGAAAACACTCCCAAATCTTTGTTTGCGAAGCCAAGCCATGGTCTTTTTATTTATATACGGTGACTATCCCTCACAGCCGTATATTTATCTTATTTTTGTTTCTTTTGTTGCCTTCGACATTATAAATGTCTCCGTGTAAACGTTGATGTAATCATATCCGTGGGAACTACGCCGACCTTACCAAATATTAGGGTGAATTGTAAACATGGCTGCCAATGTCGAACATTACACACAAACATTACACTCGATATTCACGCGGTACAGGTGTTGCTTCGTTTATCTGTTACACACACGCATACACACGCACACATTGCATGTACATATAATTCTTTTATATGAATTTTATACGAGTTAATCCCCCGTGAATATCTTATGGATATATTCGGATCTATATGGGATCATTATGCAGAGAAGAAACCACTTGACTTGTTTCGGGGGGAAAAGTCCACTGGTTCAAATGGTTGGTGAGAGATATTTTTTATCGTCAAAATTATTACCTTTAAGCGGAGAAGTCAATTGTTACGAATAAAGAAACAAACAAGACGCAGTGTTCATTATACAGATAGATTACAAAGTTCCATTTCGGAATTTCTTACTCTCTGCAGGTGAGAATATACGTTTTGATTTATAGATGTATAATTACGAATGTTCGGGATTTTATCTTGTAGATATCAAAGCGGTCGTATAATTTTCGACAGTCATTTTTGTTTGGAGAACACAAAAGAAGATTAACTATTACTGAATGCAATTGGAAAAGTCTTTCAGGGGTAAAAAATCTGTTATTAGAAGATGCACATTAAAACGTAAAAGAATTGGAGGAAAAAACAAATTGAAAACTTTTTTCTCCAATTCTTATATGTTTTAATACGTATCCGATAATTCATCGTCGTAAATGAATGGAAATTTATGATTATTGAAAGCGACAAAAAAACGGAGTACAATTCTTAAAAAAACGTTCAGGTGCAGAAGTTGATCAATATCTCAAAGGGGACGATATTCGTTCAACACGAGGGAAATAACAGGGAAAAAAACAAAGGATAGACAAAAGAAATAAAGAAATGAAGAAAGAAATGGAGAAAGAATTGAAGAAAGAAAGGGTGAAAGAATTGAAGACAGAAAGAAAGAAAGAACGAATGGAAGAAAGAAAAATAAATCAAAGAATTAAAGAAAGAAGGAAAAAATCGAAGGAAGAAAGAGTGAATGAATTGAAGAAAGGTAGACAGGAAGAGAGAATGAAAGAAAGAATGAATTAAAGAAAGAATTAAAGAAAGAACGAATAAGTTGAAGGTAGAAAGAAAGAATGAAAGAAAGAAAGAAAGAAAGAAAGAAAGAAAGAAAGAAATAAAGAGTGAATTAATGAAAGAAAAAATAAACGAAAGATATAAGTGAGAATTCGGAAGAATGAGAATGATAAGTGAAAAATAAATTCCTTCTAGATTTGGCAAAAGTCATTTGAATGATTTTCTGATTGTAAACTTGATATCTTTATCAGTTATTTGCGATTTCTCTCGGGATCTCGGTTTGTTCGCAATTCTATTTCAAGAAAAACACGATCTTCTCTCTGGACCCTCTTAAAGGGACTAAAAAGGCTCACTATCAGAGAATAAGGATTTCACTTAACGTTCATATGTCCCTCACAAGACAAGGACACGGAACACGAGAGATTATAGGCAGATGAAATTACATTTTTAAAGGTCTCTTTTTCCCTCTCCCTACACACATCCATGAACATACATACGTACATACATATATTTGTGCGTGTGTACGTGCGTGTGTGTCTACGTTTGTGTGTGTGTGTGTGTGTGTTAATGTGATGAGGTATTTCCTAAAAGTTGAGTGGATTAGATCACAAAAAAACAACAAAAAAAAACAATTACACTGATTCATAGTTTCCACTGTCTCCTTCGAAGTAGCCCTTTTGGTCACGCAGACGGCAATCTTACAAGGGTAGCGGCTAAAGTCCACGTTAAATTTGGTTCATGCGCACTGTTTAGATTTCTTTTACCAAGATAGATTGATCTGAACAGACTGTGGTAGATGAACATAGATAGATAGATAGATAGATAGATAGATAGATGGATAAATAGATAGATAGATGAATAAATAGATAGATAGATAGATAGATAGATAGATGAATAAATGAATAGATAGATAGATAGATAGATAGATAGATAGATAGATAGATAGATAGACATAGAGCGATACGTCCATATATCCTACATGTAATCGAATAAGATTTTTGTTTATATCCATTTTTGTTTAAGAAATCCTACCCATGATATCAGAGATTACATAAACAGCTAGTATCAAAATATTTGCAATGCTTTTCTAGAGTATAATCATCTTCATAGCATCTCTGTTGTATAATAAAATGCAATCAGTATTTAAATATATGCTTTAGCAAGTGATGTTTTGACAGATTAATTGTTTAACAAATCCTACCCATGATATCACAGGTAGAGAAAGCAGCTATTATTTCAAAAAAAGCTTGAAATGTATTTCTATAGTCAAACAATTAGATTTGCATTTTCGTATTGATATAGTTTGCCAAGCATTTCTTTAGTAATATCGAGAGAAAAAGAATTTCTAAAGATGCTTTTCGTAGGTTCTGTCTCACTATCCAGGTTTACTTCGATTAGTGCGGTTGATTTGTTCCAAACTTTTTTATACAAAACAAAAACGCACTGTTCAAGATCTAATAATAATTTGATGTGTTTTTTTTCAGCTTATACTTAGTTACACTAATTTGCATAGCAATTCCTCAACCGTACTACACTAAAACCCGCTCTGTTCAATACCGTAGTATTCAAGGTGTTTCAGTACAAGTAATTATGAGAGCGAATAAAATTAAAGTTGTCTATTTATATGATGAACAGTGTGACTTTCTCTGTTTGTTCCTCTGTTGGTGATGCACCTGTGACAGCACCGGATTAACTATGTAGCAAAGGTAGCATATGCTACAGGCCCAGCATTTTCAAGGACCCCGCTCTAAATGCTTGTAAGCTATCAATCCCGATTCAGTGATTCTTCACTTGCTTCATCATTATTGTTCTATTCTGCCTTCAGGTTATTTTAGTCCATAGATAACAGGAGCGTGGTATTTATGTGAATGTGACACATTTTCAATACACAAATATGAAGTGAACAAATGTATGTGTTTTGATGTTCATGTGTATTTTTTAGTTTATTAAAGGTCTCTTTATTACAAGTGCTACAGGCCCTTCACTAGCTTCACTCGACCCTGATCTGTGTTCCCTAGCTTGGTTGTGATTTTAATTATTGATTTCTTTCATTTGGGAAGAGGATTTTTCATCTTGTTTTTTTTTTGTTTTTTTTCTTTAGAACTTTTTTGCTTTTGAAACTTGTGGATGTAACGTTCCGATTAATCGGTTTGCAAGATTCTGAGGAACTCCTGAAGAAGAAGAAGAAGAAGAAGAAGAAGAAGAAGAAGAAGAAGAAGAAGAAGAAGAAGAAGAAGAAGAAGAAGAAGAAGAAGAAGAAGAAGAAGAAGAAGAAGAAGAAGAAGAAGAAGAAGAAGAAAAAGAAGAAGAAGAAGAAGAAGAAAAAGAAGAAGATGAAGAAGAAGAAGAATATCAAAAGTAAAAACAAACGTATTTAGTTTTATAGTTATATACATATATGTAAATAAAGCAACTGAATTATTAAATTTAATTGAAAGTAAATTAGCTTCAGTATTTGGTACCAAGTCTCCTAATACATGGATTAACGAATAGCCTCAAAGATTAACCAACAAAATTGGAAAACAGAGCATCAGATCAAAATCAAATTAACATTCCAATCAAAATTGGGGATCGAAACCAGAAGAAGTACTTGGGCTACTGACATTATAATAAATGATTTTTACATTTTAGTTCAAAGGTGTGCACTGAAATATTGTTCATATCAATGTTTTTAGAAAGTTCATTATTTTTATTATATTAGCTTACTACATTTACTTTTTAAAGGGAGTAGGGTCAATATTAGGTCGATTTGTAATGAAATGACCGTAATAGTTTTTTGACCAATAATTACTCTCTTATGGAGATACAATGAATAGGTCGACATCAGATTCAACATAGAACAAAATTTCTTCTGGAGAAAAAAGATTGGAAAAAAAAAATAAAGAATAGCTATTTGAAATATATTTATTCTTAACTACTAGTAAGGACAATTTTTTTTTATCTCAGTCAATGAAGTTAGAATTTGTTAATGTATTCAAATGTATTTGTTTAATTTGATTGCATTATATTTACGGCTGCCAACGAAGTAGGAGAGGTGTAAGTATTGGGTCTGTCTTTCTGTCTGTCTATCCACACGATATCTCCTAAAGTATTCAATGGATTTCGATGAAAGTTTGCAGAAAGGTGAAAAATTGGACGAGGAGTAGGCTAAATTTTGGGGTGGATCAGGGAATTTTTTTTTTTTTTTTTTTGAATGAGTGGCATTTTTCTTTATCATTAATTTTGATTAGTTTTTACCTTCATACTAACTTTCAGTTGCTGTTTACCAAAATTTTGACTCCGACTGTAATCCTGCAGCCACGATTAAACAGCGCAATCGGGAAATAAAGAGCAAGCCCACGGTTAGATTCGAACCCACATCCTCTAGCCAGAGGGGCCCAGTATACAATTGAAATTTAGAATGGAAGCAGAAGCTGGACAAAATTAATAATAGTTACGTTACAATACTTTACCCAAGAATGAATTTCAATTAAAAAATATCGTTGTATTAAAACGACTACAAGGTCTCAATTGTAAATATCACCAAACGAGGAAAATCGGTTGTAAGGAGATAGGTTTAAGGTGTAAAATCAGCTTCTAACCATTCAGCCACAATGACCTTATATTTTAGTAGAAATATTGTAAGATTATTATCATTCATTTTGACTAGTTTTTACCCTCATCATAACTTGCTTCTTATCACTTCTTTGACTCGGACCGTAAACAGCGTAATCGGAAACATAGAGCCAGCCGACGGCAAGAAATAGTCAAAATTAAAAATAATGTTACAATACTTCAGACAATAATCTGAAATAAAATTTAAAGATTTTTTTCCGTTTTTCTCAATACATTGATATTTATGCCCATATTCGCAATAAATCTCAATGAATTTTTTAGAGGGGTAGGCAATAGGTAATTAAATTTGAGGGCGGATCCTTGTACGATTTCCTCTCCCAAAACAATCGCGTTGGCAGAGGTATGAATTCTATGAGCGCTTTCTTGGTAGCTTTGTTTTTAAAAGCTATATTATTTCCAATTCATTATATCATCGCTTTAATCATTTGATGATGTCATTAAATAATAAGTCCAATGGTCCTCCTCTCTATTTATCTACCAATCTATCCTTACATGGTGACTTCAAAGAGAGTCATGTGTTTTCTTTGGGAAATGGAAAAATATCAGTGTAGTGTATATCAATGGCATTGTATCGTGTGCAATTGCTGATCCCATGCGGGTGGGACAGGGCGTGACTGGGGGAGGGTGTGGGGCGATTTAAAATCACCCTCCCCACCCTGCTCCAAGCTTTATAAATACTATTTTACCTTGTACATTCTTATTAATACTATACAATAACAAATCTCACTAAATGTTGGAGTGGGCTTCTAAAGGAGCCAAAACTCCAAGGCCCCCAATATTTTGCTAAGCCCCTGAGTGGGGAGGCCAGGAGTTTCGGACCTCCCGCTCGGTCAAAGCACAATTGAAATATCATTTTAAATATCTAGATATAGAAATTTTCTAAAGAAAGAAAACACAAATAATTCCAATTAATAATAAATTAACCATAAAAAAATTATTATTTCATTTTTCATCTCATAAGATGTATTCCATGCTATTCTTTATAATCTTATTTTTTTCATTATTTTAGCGTTAAAAAGCTACGACGAAAATGTCGGAAAATTGTCAGGTCACAGATTACTTTCTTGTTTTTGATGTTTGAAATTTGTTTTCATTTCTTTTTTGACGTAATCTATTAAAAAATACTCTCCATTTGGACTCGACCCCACACAAAATACTTGACCCGACCATGACATGTATGTAATCTATTCGCCGTTTAAACAATCATTATTTATCTACTCTTATACAAACGTTCTTTCGCGTGTATGTATGAACAAGCACAATTCGGGCAACCACTGACACCCTATTCAAAAAAGTAATTCATCAGGTTTTATTCTATTATTAGTTTTTTGACTAATTTTTCTTTCGTCTTAATTTCAGGGGCTTTTTATCGCTACTTCTATGACGGTCTGAGAAGTTGCAATAAAAAGCAAGTGAAATCAAGATGAAAGAAAATACTAGTCGAAAAAACAATAATAACAGACACTGCTTCATCTTAATTCAAAATAATGTTGATCTTACGTTATTTTAGTTGTTGTTATAGGAAAGAGATAAGAACAAATATTTATTGATTATAACGTAGAATTTGGCTGTTTTCAAAATCAATGTTTGCATCTCTCAGCAGTACACTAATCATTACGCGATCTTTTTTTTATGTCGACGATTTAAAGGTTTTAAACCTACCCCTGTAATTAAAGATCTAGCAAAAATAAAGAAATCATTGCAAGAAGATGAATTCATCAAGTTTTGTATTTTAAAGACTTTTTTGTGTCTTCTAAAGATTTAGATAAATGTCTTGATTGGAATGCGACGTAATTGATTACTCTGATCACCTGTTTAAGCACTAATGACTTTCTAGCAGGTATTATTCATTGATTTGAGGCAGATACGTTACGAGATGTATTTAAATGGACAATTTTAAATATAATTATGGCATTCATCTGGCCGATTGTCATCTCATTGATACGCAATCTGACCCACCGAAGGCATAAGACTGCCGATCCCTGTATGAATACAACGCTTCGGTCAGATCATTCTACTACCTTCTTCAGGTGTAATATGTCTTATGCGACCGGAACATTGTGTTGATATCAAAGAAGTGAAGAAGAGACCGGATTGTCTGAACAAAATCTTCAAGTGGTAATGACTCTTCTCAAAATTATAGACAAAATAAATATCTACTTATATAACGGACAGGGTATTTTTTTTCTGTTTCTCTATCCATAATGACAGACTCTTTCACCTAACAATTTTGCTGATGAAAAAATATTTTTATCCAGTGTTTGAAACAGTAGACTCTTCCATTGAAACACGTTCAGTGGTTTCTTCTCTGAAAAAAAAATCATGCTCTAGAAATTAAAATATATCCGTAAATTTTTTCACGGGCTTTGACTAGTCAACTTATAAAAGACCTAAGCGATTTATTGACACAAGGTGATACAAATGAATAAATAAACATCGAAATATTGCCAAGATACACAACGATGTTTTGTTTTGCCAATCAATTATTGATTGATTCCTTAAACAATTATTCTGTCATTCATACACGAGTTTTACCACAAAATTGCATTGATCGGAGACGAAATTTCGGGGAAAGGTAAAATTTCCACAGCGTAAATAATTGCTAATGAGTACTTTTCAGTGAAAGAAATCGGTCCTTGGAACTGGGTATAAGGTAAAGTCTGGTTTTGGGAACTAGGAATTCAGTAATGTCTCCGCTAGTAAGTATTTAACATACAAAAACTTGGAAATCGAGAAGTAGGTATACACTGTAACCACACGGACTCTATCATGTCCATCACTGGTTCAAAAATTGGTTTATCAAATGAAATGCAATATTACATCACTTCACAAAACCATCTTATCGAATGTTAAAATTCTCTCTCCATAAAAATTATAACAAAATATGGTAAAACATGAATATATAGTACGCATAATATAATTCACTCTTTGGCAAATCATTCACTAGTTTACCACGCACAGCTGTAGCGTGATATCGGTGACAAATTAAACAGATAAAGACCTCTTGGCTTATCAATATGGGGACAAACAAAGAAATCGCGAAAAATTAATAAAATAATTTTGGAATTAATGATATAGAGGAAGCCATTCATTATAATCACAGATAATGTTATCAAACAGTTATTGTTGTCGAAACCAGTCGGTTCCAAACACTTCAAAATTAATTTCATATTATCCGTTATTCTTATTTACTTTTTAATTAGTTTTTATAACTTGAAGTTTGTTTATAGCAATGAATATAATTGCATAACAATGAATAAGAATTTATAACAATAAATGTGAATTATTCCGATTTTCATACCCTTAGTAGTTACCAAAAAGCCCTCGTCTCAAAGTGATCACAATAAACAGCTCCCTCTGTAGTTGTAAAATTGATGATATTCAATTGCTAATGATACCTACAAATATACTTATATCAATTATGAAAGTTTTCACGGTCAAGAGTATGATTTTTCTGTGGTCTTCCGTCATATATGAATGAGGGAATTTGATTTGATACCTACTTGACTTCCGAACTGAATTGACAGGTAACAGGCCCCTGCTGGAAAATGTATTCTAAGTAACAAGTAAGTAATTTTTTTTTTCAAAACCAGTCAAGTAATCATTAAATTTACAAATTCCCGTTGAATCTCATATTTATTTGAAGGTAAGTTTATTTTTGGATATTTTCAGTTACAGTATTTAAATTTTTCCATCGGCAGACATCGATCATGTTGAAATCTAAGTTAATTTTGGATGACAGAAATTGACATTAAAACTGTTTAAAACGTGATTTAGATACAAAGATGTAATTCTTATTTTTTTATGACTAACTTTCTGCCATTTTCTTGCAGTTGAAACCAAAATTAAAATCTCAAGGAAGATATTTAGATTAGTGCAATGGATGTTTATTTGAATTCTATGGGATTTCTCATCTCACAAGATTCATCGATTATTATTGTAATACTAGTTATTTATTAGTCGTCAAAATATTCACGGATATCAGAATTTCTGAGATTATTTCATGTGTACATGTGTGCGAACATAGAATATAATTAAAACTGATATCTAACGAGTATGATAATTTCACAGTGCATATATATATATATATATATATATATATATATATATATATATATATATATATATATATATATATATACACATATATGTATATATATATATATATATGTGTGTGTGTGTGTGTTGGTGTATGTATATAATTATGAATGCGTTGTATATGTATATATACATATATGTGTGTATACACACACACACACACACACATATATATATATATATATATATATATATATATATATATATATATATATATATATATATATATTCCCCAGAAATGAATGTATAATCCAACAGAATGATTATGAATACATTGTATCATTTATAACTCTTTTTGAACTGACCTCCCGTTATTACACGGAGAATCACCACGTGGATAGCGTAAATCGAACACTTGAAGAAAATGGGACTGCTACACGAATCAAACTTGCGACCGATTAGGGAGCCGCTTTAACGTAGCGTTGCTCTTGCCATTGAGCTAAACAGCCTGGTGGTAAGGCAATGGCCCAAATAACTGCTTTATCCCTACATTCTCATTTTTGTTCATTCAATATACATATCTGCTCTATTGCTTCTCAACACAGACAACTATATTATTATGCAATGGATATATAATCCTACAGGATAATCATGATTGCGTTACAATATTCAAAACTCTATTTGAAATGACTTCTCGTCGCGGGTGAGGGGCACGATGCTCATCTCTGGGGCTGTTGGATTTGTTATAGGGTAACACCGTGCCGAACAAACTATAGATCCTACTAAATGTCATTATAATCATCACATACACAGAGTTCCCGAAGAGTTTAAGACCACAAATGAAAAAAATTAATTCTTGCTATAAATGCATCAGATTGCATCAAAATTTTTTGTTGTACGTAATTAGGGTGTCAGATTGACTCAGTCTTTTCTGCATGGTGGTCTTAAACTCTCAAGAAAACTGTACGTTTATGTTTTTTGATTATGTTGTAATCCAGGATCTACAAAGACATGCTGGTGAATGGAACTGAATTTGCGATGAATATTTTTAATGCTGGATGGTAAAATTTGAAATTAGAATTACTGAAAAGAAAAAGTATCCATCTTTGTGTTGGGTTTTAAAGAACTACACTGAAATAGATTTCAAAAATTATGCACCGTAAAAAAAGAATAATGATGTTGGGGTGGTAATGATGATAACCCCCTGCTCCACGGAAGTTCGCTTTGCTCTTGCAGAAGACCTTGAGTCGCCATATCTTCGAAGTATGTCTGTGAGCATCTGTGATTTATCAGCATTTATATTCGTATGCAAGATGTTCCCCAAGGGACCAGAAAAATAGAAAAGGGTTCTTAAGGGTTTTACGCTTAGCGTAAAACTTTTAGACACAGAAGACGGTTATTAGTTGGTGTCTGAACACCAAAAGAAATTTGTATGAATAAATAATAATTTCTTCCTCGTTTTACACTACTTAAGCTTATGAGTGTTTTCCTAAGAACGATTTACTTTCGGATGAGGAGGGAAATTCGGAATGATTCCAACATAAATGAATCTTTTTTGTGATTACCTAAGAGAATGCAGTCACAGGTTTATGGAAAAAAATTACCCCTAATATTATAGTGGTTATGAACAAATGGGTATTATGTATCAGCATTAGTTGAATTGAAGGCGGGAGATTTATATTACACAGCCCAAAGTTTATTGTTAGTGGACATCCGGTCAATTCTAATCAGGAAGTTAGTTGCATATAAACAATCATTACTGACCAATATTTCCACTACAATATTCATGTAAACATAAATTTGTCTCTAATATTCTGACGATGATAAAATGAACGTTAAGAAATATTGAAATTATTCCATGGATTAATTCGTATTATATTCTCTGTAATTGTCGTAAAAAAATTCTTTAAAAGTAAGTAAAAAATACTATGAAGTGTAACAACCCAGAAATTTAGAGAATAACGCTCTTACGAACTGTATGTATAATTACTGAATCTTTGCTACTAAAAAGGAAAAAAAAGCAGAGAATGATATTATTTACTAGAGAATTTTATGTTTTGTTGATAATTCACATATTTAACTCAGTCCTGCCGTTAACGTTTTACATTGATTACAACGTATTTCGCAAGTAAAATTGATTGCAATGCTTCTGTATTATACAATCATTTGCAATACATTTGTATCATATATATTATAGTCGTATTTTGTCAGTAACGCTTTATATCAAAAACAATATTTTCTTGTAGAAAAATTACCTGTATTGCTTTTCTATAGCAAAAGCATTAGCAGTGTATTTATATTACCCATATAATAGTCGCATGCTGTCAGTGACGCTTACGTTAATTCCTGACTATAGGCAACTCTTTCTTTCTAATTTTCCACGTACAACATACAGATCGATGCCGAAACTTACTTAAGTAAATCGTTGGTTAAAAATTGTAAAATTCTGTGTGTAATCGACAAATTATTTTCCCCCTCCTTCTTTGCTAGAGCAGAAAATACGTATAGCTAGGTAGGGAAATGGAGTTGCAACAAAGTCAGTGGGCAGCAATATGAAAAGTCGTGGAGTACCGTAAGTGTAGCTGGTTCAAATGAAGTCGGCGCTAAAACACAATTGTGATTATTATTTATTCCCGCTCTCACTGCAAGATTTTATGGTGTCATTATATGTGTAGTGATTTTGACGCATTCGATTGATACCACACTTTACATAAACAGCTCGTCTCCGTTCTGAAAATTAATGTGTATCCATGTACATTTTTTGTGTGATCCCAGTCAGAGTACGCAGATGCTGTGATCCCGGACAGAAATGCGGGTCTATGCGTTGATAAGCTCATCATTTTTTTACGCTAGGTAGATATAAAACCCAGACCCTTCTAAGTGTGAAGAATTAATAGTAAAATTGAATTGAGCCTCAGGACGTAAAATAAACGACCAGGAAGAAAGGAGAATCAACAGAATAAAGAGGAATAAAAATTGGATGTCGAGATCTATCTGAAAAAAATGATGCTTTTTTTAGCTGTGAACTTTTTAATGGAATTCGTCAATTTTCTTCTGGTTATTCACAAAAAGATCATCTCTAGCCATTGTTTGATATTTTTGATTTTTGAATACACAGTTCTTCCGTAGATTTGTACGATCTTAGAAAAATTCTGTTGCTCAGTGCATATTAAACTCTTCCAATGTCATTCAACTCTCGAGTCTTTATCACAAAATCTATCGACAAAATTTCTTTAAATTATTTTTTGATAATCTTTAGTTTATTTTCCTTTGTATATGATCCTATACATATTGTACCCGAAGCTAAAAACGCAAGTGTTGAGTGTTTATTTTTTCAGTTTTGGAATATCCTATCAGACGTTCTAAAATAGAATTGATTAATATGGATACAATTTCACTGGAAAGCCGACAACTGAGAAATTATAAAATCCAGCAAAAATAAGCATATTATTCGATTTTAATATAATTTCTATTAAAGACGATTTAAAAAAATTTTTTTTCATTCCAAATATTTAAAAAAAAGATTTTTTTCATAAAATTTTTATCATTTTGTTGATTCATTTTATGTATACATTGCTGTTTTCTTCTCGGCAATTTTTTTAGTCTTATTCGATAAATCATAATTTAGGCTTTGATCTCGAAAAATTTTACTCAATATTTAAAAGAAAAAAAATCAATTCATCATTTTCATCAATCACACTCAGTTCGAACAGTTCCTGAGCACAGGATATAAATATAATAAATATCTTGAGGGATATATCTGTTAGAATCAATGAAAATATCAACTTATAAATAAAGTAAATCAGGAAGATAAGAAAAGTTTGGGTTCGAATTCTCCTTTTTCGATATCTGTTTTCGTCCTTTGACAAATAGATATTGAAATTTTTACCAAAAATCGGATGATATGCTGATTTTTGTCAGATTTTAAAATTTCACAGATGAAAGATTGCGTTCATATTGTTTATACCTATCCTAAACATATCTGAAAAAAAGCTAGGAGGGACAAAAATTAATTTGAAAAAACTAAAACAATTTTCTAGTTTATATATATATTTTAGATAGTCACAATAATGGTGTTATTCTTCCTTTTTCATCGTAAATAAATGAAGATATATAAAAGAGACGTTACTATTGATTTTAGCACCTCAATAGGAAACAAGCTAAATGATTGTGAATACAAAATTTGAAAATTAACAAAATTCAGAGAACTACTCAATTTAGTAATTCATAGATACGGGAAATAACTTGTGTGATATAATTATGAATGAGAGCAAAATTTATGAATGGAAATTAAGTTCATCAATGAAGATTGGATTTTAGTGAATGAAAATCAAACCTAATTCTACAGTAAGACAATCAACAGCAATTAAATTATTTTGTCTTATTGCAAAGGTCCTTAATTTTCATATTTTAATCAGGACTGGCACAGGGCGCCTGTCATGTGTCTGAGAAAGTAGAACTTTCTAAATACAAATGAAAAATGGGGAAATGAATAAGTCAAACAATAAAACAGTCAAAATGAGAAAATTCCTTGATGTGAAGTCAGATTTTACTAGAATATTTGACAGTTGAATACTTTCTGTTGTGGTGAAACAATTTGCAAAGGCAATTCTCGTGACTTGTTATTCCTATATATTTATTTTTCTCGCTTTAAAACAAATAAATAAGATAAAACTCTATCGGGGTTTAGTTTGTCAATGGCAGCAGACACCCCTAGAGGACCGGTCCTGATTCTAAGCAAAAGTTTCCTTCTACTTTGTCATCATTTAATATACGTATGTGAATAAACCAAAACGGAAAAAAAAACTATTTTTTATTCATGTCTAGTTTTTCCTTTCATCCTTAGTGTTTGCTTTTTATCACAATATTCTCCAAGTCGGTGATCTGATGTGTCGATATAAGAATGTTTGTGATAGAAAGCGGCAATGGAGGAAGATCAGAGGAAATTAGAAAGCAGTCGACACTATCGTCATTAAAAACTGAACAATTAAGTGAGATCCTCGTCTACCGTGACAAAAACTTGTAATAATTATTTATCCAAATAAACCCTCAATAGTTTACTGATTTACCTCCGAAAAGCTGAAAATTTGTCCTGTTTCGCAATGGTAACAAAATCGAAAGAAATTCTTGGATCCGCCTCCAAATTTAATCAAATATTCCTTGGTGACGTTTGAAGATATTGTGAAGACAAACAACAAACAGACAAACCACAAACAGACAAACCACAAACAGACAAACCACAAACAGACAAACCACAAACAGACAAACATGGGTGAATGCATAACCTCTGTTCAACTTTGTTGGTGGAGGTATCTGATCAAAATTAATGAGGAAAATACTTCATCAAAGAATTTTATATCATTTAGAACTAGAAAAATATTATGTAAGTATTCATTTGTAACGCACCAAAGGAAAAAAGAAAGAAAAATTGATCAATCTAAATTAAAATTTTTGCTTTAATTCTAATGTCTTTACTTGAAATAACCAACACAAGCAACAATGATGAGATGGACAAAAATAGTAATAAAATGATAGAAATAATGCAGAGTGTATTGACCAAAATTGTTATGATAAAAAAACCAACAATGATAAAATGGAGAAAACTCGTAATAAAAAGATAATAGATATTTGTCATTACGTACAAACCTATTCTTCTCGTAGAGCGACCAAACCAATCTAGATGGCAACTCACAGATAGTCTCTTACGCCGATGGCTTGGAGCCGATAATAATTAGCAGAACCCTGGTGCCCAAGGTTCAGTCACAAAGAAATTATCAATATCTTTATCATGTAGGGGGCAGTTGTAACCTTTTTGACTCCATCCCCTAAAAGCTAAAAAGAATCGATGTCCCCTTTCCAATAATTAAAAAAAAAACTTGGTGTAAAAAAAAGTCAAATTAACATAATTTAAATTCAAGAATCAACCGAAATTCTGAGTTTTAAACCAAAGAAAATAATTGTTAAGAACTTGATTTTTTATTTTTAAAAAACCCAAAAGGACTGACGTGGGAATTCTTAAGCATTTAACTTTTGTAATTTCTTTATTATGTGAAATTTACTAACGGCAACAATGCAATAACCTCATCACTTTTAGCTCTCACGAGGTTAATGAGTTGAACATTAGTTATTATGGAATATGTAGTAAAATTAGTAATTAATAGTATTTTGTAATTAATGATTAATAGCATGGTATAATTCAGAACTAATCAGTTGTGCCTGAACATGGCTTAGTATTGAGCCGCAGAACCCTCTTTGCTCTTCTCATCCGAATTCCAAATTGATCCCCAATATATTCGATTTCTCAATATTCAAAACGTACAGAATCGCTGGTGGATAGTATAAATTTCGACCTCATCTTGTTGAAAAATCCATCTTACCAAAAGACATTCACTCAAACAAAAAATAAGCCCAACACACCGTGTACATTTCCTATTGTAAACTTTTCAACAAGTTTTGAAAATGAAAGTAGTGAACTGTAACCTCGATTGGCGGTGCCCATCTCCTCTCAGAGTTGCATGTGACAGGTTTTACTGGGTTATATGGTTCCAGAAACAGGAGACAGTGACCTCTTCTTGTCCACTTTGAATTTTCAAATTAGAAGTAAGTCCTAAGACATTTTTTGGACGATTGAACTTCTTATTATTTAGGTTATTAATTCGACGTTTCGGACGATTCATTCTATGGCCTTCTTCGGGGGTACTACCCGAATACAGAACAACTAGAAGGTGTTTTATCTCCCGAAAACCCCTTAGAATGTTAATGAACCTTCACAAAATGAAAGACCGTATCTTTAGAAATGAATCGTTTTTACTGATTAGTGGAATGTTTCAAACACAACCACAGGGAAAATAGGGAGAAGAGAAGAATATTATTCAGCCTGCTCTTACCTTCTGTCCTATATTCGAATATTAAGCTTTAATTTTGATTAGAGTGTAGGAAGAGAAAGGTGGAGACATTAGGTAGTTTAATAAGAAAGTAGGAAGAGAAAGTGAATAAAATAAATTCGGGTGGTCACCGAGGGGCTCGGAAGATTTATGTATATGAAATTAATCCCTGTTTGTATAACATTTAGATAAAACATGAGTAAACAAAGAGGATTGGGAGGGATGAGGGACAAAATGAAAAGATATAGACGAAGGACGAGAGAAAAGCAAAAACATGAGATAATAGACAATCTTAGTTGCCAACACTCGTGGAATTTCTAAGAAGACTTAGTATCTATAATATTATCCTGCTTATTCCAACCTTCCTTACTGGGTCCCAATGTTACAATTTGATTTTAATAAAAGGGGGAAAGAAAACTGGGTAGGGGTAAGTTACGTAGCTTAATAAGAGGGTAGGAAGGGAAAGAGGAAAAAGAGAGTTCGGTAATCATTAAGCCGGGAGGAAGTTTTTTGTATATGAAACTAATCCATATTTATATATTATTTGGATTAAAAAAAAACGCGAATGAATGAAAATTGGAAGGGATAAGGGAGAGAATGAGAAGATAAAGATGATGGGTGAGAGAAGTGCAGAGGCATGAGATAATGGATAATCTTAATTGTTAACACACGTGGAACTTTCACGGGTCGAGCTAGTCAATAAAATTAATAAATACTCATTTGACCTCACTTTGGACCACTAAAACCTTGAAAAAATTAGATTAAATTAAAAGTGGAAGTTCTTGGAAAGAAATATACAGATTAAAAAGTTTGACAACTATTCACCTACATCTTGATTTTTCAGTTATTCTTTTTTTTTTGGTTTTTGTTTTCTTGTTTTTTTTTCGCAACTTCACATAGGCCGTCAATCTACGATAGTGAGGGGCAGATTTAAACCTTGGGGGCCCGGGACACTTCCACTTCGAGCGGCCCCTCATATACAGATATTTGAATACTTGGCGAATCACTAGATTCACACATCAAAGTCTGTCTATTATCTTTAAATTGAACTGACAAGTTAGAACATGCATAGAAAGGTTAAATAAGTTATATACTCGAAATAAGTATATGTAAATATATGCAACTAAAACTCCGAGAAGATTTTTTGGTGAAACAAACCTATTTTCGTAACCAATACACCAAATCTAATATTCTATAAATTTATTCAAAACTATTGAAGATGTTAAAATAAGATTAATTCAAAGCAGTAATTATTAATGTATATCTTATTAAAGAAATGAACTTTTCAAATATGATATTTTGTATAGAAGGGGCCTGAGATTAGTGGGGGTGAAGGCAATTGTGACCCCTCCAAATCCGGTCCTGAAGATCAGAAATCAAGAAATAGCACTCTGCGAGACTCGAACTCATCGTAGATTGATGTCTTGAGTAAAGTTGCGATAAAAAGCAAATGAAAAATTAATCAGTAAAAATTGATTATTATGATTTATAACTCTTTGTCTAATGATTTAGAATACTTCATTTTATAAAGAAAAATAAATAATAGGTTTGATTTGTCACTCAATAGAAACCGTTATGTGACCAACGCCTTATTGTTGGGGATAATCAATCAAAGAAATTGGGGGGGAAAAGTTACTTCTCTTGCCTTTTGTTGCATCACTAAAAAGTTCGAATTTCCAGAAGGCAAGCATGAACAGACGGAACAAACTAAGGGACCAATTTAGCATAAACCAATATTGTAAACTGAACACTCCACTAAAATCTATTTGGGTGGAATCATCGGGAAACAAAAAAAATGTTGGTTGTAGACTTGATAAGATATGAATGCTTTGATTTTTAATTACAGCCCTTTAGCTCCATTAGTTCCGCCTGTATACGAGACGCATACATACATACATACATACATACATACATACATACATACATAGCCAATTAAGATGTTTTTGTTTTTGTTTTGGGTTGGAGGGGGGCGGGGATTAATGTGTGAGTTCAGCGTTGACAATTTTTAGATTCTTTTTTAAAATAATTTCATGTTTTATTGTTATCAATTGAGATGTGTTTTTCTTCAAATTTTTCAAATTTGGGATTGACTTCCAGAATCGAAAAATTGAAAAATCACAACTAAATGGGCAACTCTGAGCCAGCCAGGCAAAATCACTTAAAGACTTGAGAAACTTATGTTGACAATGTTGCCAGTTTTTGTTGACAGTTTATAATAAAAAAGAAAAAAGTGGGAAAAAACCAAAAAAAAACGCTTACCTCTTTTTTTAAGTTGTGAAACAGAGCAGTCGAGAGAGAGAGAATGTTGTTGAAGTCGGTACACATATAATGAAGAAGTGGCTTAAGGTGCCATCCGAAGATGAAGAGAGAGACTGGCCCTCGCCGCTCGACCGGTAACGAGTGACTGGCTCCTTTTCGACCAAGACCCCCGACTGGATTTGTGTACTTCGCTGAGAGACAATGTAACTGACACACGAGCTGGGTATGGGCAACAGATGACCCCCCTCCTACCTTTTCTCTCTCTTTCTCGCTGCCTCGTTCCCCCGTCTGTCTCTCTCTCCATCTATCTGCATCCAAACTTTTCTGTTTCACTCTCTTTATATATATATATATATATATATATATATATATATATATATATATATATATATATATATATATATATATATATATGTACATATATATATATATACACATATATATATATATACATATATATATATATGTGTGTGTGTGTGTGTGTGTGTGTGTGTATTATGCGTTTCCCAGTATCACCCTCTCTCTTATTCTCCTTTTCTTTGCGTCTATCTACGTATCTCAGTCTGCTAATATCTATCAATGCCAATCTTTTCATATCCATCAATCTCTCTCAAGTTTTTCATCTCTCTCTCTCTCTCTCTCTCTCTCTCTCTCTCTCTCTCTATATATATATATATATATATATATATATATATATATATATATATATATATATATCAAGCTTTTATCTATTTCAAGCTATTCATATCTATCTTTCTCCAGCTTTTCTGATCTATCTATCTATGTATGTATGTATCTATCTATCTATCTATGTCAAGCTTTTCAAATCTATCTTTCCATCTTTCTCATGCTTTTCATATATATCTCGTTTTTTCTTATCTATCTATCTATGTATTTATCTATCTATCTGTTGATCGATCTTTCTCAATCTTCTCTGATCTATCTATCTATCTATTTCCCTTTGACCTTTTCCTATTTTCTCTCTTTTCTGTACGAAGTAAACGTAGAATAGATAATGTCTGTGAAACTGCATGGAAATATTTTTATTCGATTTCTCCGGTTTTATGGATAATTGAATAATTACCGAGAGAAGGGGCAAGTAGATAGATAGATAGATAGATAGATAGATAGATAGATAGATAGATAGATAGATAGATAGATAGAAGGGGAGCCGGTGGAGAGATAAACAAACTGAGAGTTAGGGTCAGAATACGGAATAAAATAGGTGGGGTGAGAAAGAGAAAGAGAAAGGGGGCAAAGGAAAAAGAAAGAGAAAAGAAAGAGAGAGAAAGAGAGAGCAGGTTGGTTCAGACGGTGTTTGCAATTCGGCCAACAAGAACATAATATACGGTTTGATAGGACCCCTGGGAAAGGTAGGGGATGGTGACAGAGGCAGAGACGGTGACGATGAAGCAAGATAGATGATGGCCAGGGAGCGGGATTTTGCGTGGAGATAAATTAAAAAAAAGTCTACGAGAGATGGACTAGTAAGAGAGGCCCAGTTTTGCGTCTAAGGAATCGGTTGAGGTGTTTGAAATAAGCAAAAGAAAGAGAAACGATACGAAAAACCAATGTGTTAATTGATTTAAGTGTATTAACAAAAATGGAAAGCAGTACGTCCTCTGCCCCCTTACCTGAGCTAATGTCTGAACAGTTCACTTGTAGTCAAAGGTATCCCGGATCATTGAAGTCGATAGGGCTGGCACAAGGGTTTCATGCCTTGCGACTTTAAATAAGCGCAGAGTGTTTCACACACCCTAGGTTAGGCTTGGAAGTTGCACCCTGGGTTGCATTACAGAGGAGAACATACGGCCGGTAACGAAATCCCGGTTAGAGATCCTTGTAAGTTTCGAGTCTGGTCGAGATCATATTTTCGCTTTTTATGACCATTCCCTTGACAGGATGCAAGTCTACTGAAAGGATACGTCCGTCCTAATCACACAGCTTAGAGTGTACTCAATTAGCTGTTGAGTGTACCCAGGATGTTCTGCGCGCGAGGCAGACGTGCTGACCATTACAGTAACTGAGCGGATGGGTTGTATTATAACGACTATCATTTTCAGTTTGGAATGCGCTCCTAGGACCTTTAAGTGATCAGCCAAGTTGTTAAGAAATCAGATGCAATACGATGTCTATCCGGAAAATATTCATCGATTTAAAATATTTCAAATTTATACATGGTAAAAAATGAATTGCAGGGAGCCAAATCTGGACGGGAGTGGTGACAAACATGGGTGATGCAAAGAACCTGCTTGAGATGTGAAGATTAGGTAGGCTGGATCATTGTGAACGAGTCGGTCACACATTGTACAAGCTCACTCAATGACGCTTTCCTACCGACTGAATAATCACAGTGGCGAGTGTCTGTTTATGCGCAATAATGCCCTCCTCTGATTGGTTTTCAAGTAACATCAAGGCCTTGCAATGAGTTCCTGTGATCTTCAGAATGCATGGATTCTTTTCGGACAGACCTCATGTACTTACTTGAACCTGAGTCACTTCGTTAAAGGAGCAATATCATTAAGAATTAACTTCTCTTCCTGCATATGAATATGGGCCTCCTTCACTCTTTACACCACTTTGCTGCAAAGAAAGACTTCATGCTATCATAGCTTTGTGATGTGTCTGTGAGCATCAGTGCTTTATCTCGATTTATAATTTGTATCTAATAGCAAAATAAGTCCTCAGGTGTCAGAAAAACCTAAGAGAGCTCATGATACTGTTACACTTAGCGTAAAACCGGAAGACATCCAAGAAGGTTTTATTATTGGGTTTAGTAAAGCCCAGAAATCTACGATTTCATGGGAGTGAGAAAATGATTTTCTTTCTAAAGATCTCCAATATTTTATGAATTTCATATTTAGAAATATTAATGAGTTCCCTTTATTATCTAACATGGCAGAATAATAAGTTAACCGGACGAAAAATGATGTGGAAAAATATTCAAACTGTATTTCTTGACTAAATATTTTGCTTAAATTTTACACAGTTTTTTTTTCCACCGACTGAGAAGTGAAATAGATGTCCGGAATAAACGCAGTGTCGTGGTGAAAGGAACGATCAAGAATGTTCGGGTTACTGAATACGTCTTGCTGAGTTACAGAGGGGATAGAGAAGACCAGCACCTTCCTTACACATCAATTTTGACCTCGTGTTGTATTTTTCTATGGTATTTTTGTAAAATTATAGATGAAAATAAATCAAAACAGTTCGTTCAAATACTTATGAACAATACTTTCAATCGGATATTGCACATGAGTCTTTGAACAAGCACAAAATATGTTTTTACTTCCTAAGATTGCTGAGACCATCAAGTATTTTGAACGGTGTGTGGGGGGGGGGGGCAAAATTAATGCAGTATTTAGACAATTCTTCCAGATAGCAATGTAAGTTCGTCATTACGATTCCCTTGATCGATTCTGAACAAGATTTTAGAAGGATATAAAGAAAAACTTTTTTTTTCATGTAACAAAAAAAGAAATTTAGCATTCAGAATCCCAAAACATGTCAGAATGAGTGTGTATGTATCTTTGTGTGTGTGTGTGTGTGTGTGTGTGTGTGTGTGTGTGCGTTCGTACGTGTGTATGTGTGTGTGTGTGTGTGTGTGTGTGTGTGTGTTGACGAAAAACAAAAAACTTTCTTCGATTAAAATCTAAGTATAATGTCAGCTTCTGTTCAATTGAAAGATCAAGGGATTTTTTACTCTTTGCGAAGCTTTATACTTAACCAATAATCATACACTCTCTGAGCCAAACACGAATTTCAATTAAATATCATCCACATCGTCATTAGTGTAACGATTTTGAAAAAACAAAAGAAAGAAAAACAGGTCTGGTTAGTCACTCAATAGAAACTGTCACGGAACTAACGTCTTTTGGTAGCTTGCCGTGTTGGAGTGATTAAAAATTGGAAAAGGGGATGATCAATGAATGAAGTACTTTTCTTGCTCTTAGTTGGGCTGTTTTCACTAAAAAGTTCAAATTTTAAAAAAGACAAGTGTGAAGGCCACCAGACGCAAACCAAGGGACAGATTTAGCATAAATGTACATTGTTATTTGAACTGCCCACACTAAAATTCTATTGGGTCGAAAAAAAAAACGGTTTTTTTTTCACATAAGTAGATGTTAAAAATTGCAATGTTCTAGGTCTGCGATTTCGGAACAAATTTTCTTACAGAAGGCATTGTAATTAGTTATTAATTTTCCAGTCTTATTGAAAACGGTTTTGCTTTTATCATTGAACTTCTCAGTTAGTATCGTATTCTTTCAATAAGGAAATACAAACCAGGAGACAATGGTGGAAGTCGACCCTGCACTTACGTAAACACTGATGCCACTGCTCCAGCGCTTTAGACCGCTCGTCCACACAATCACAACTAAACTCCGGTAACAATTTATAGTTGATACATTTATTTGTCAAACAGTTTCTGTGGAATGGTAGGCGTTTCAGATGCTTAGTGGAATATTATTTGAGAATCGAAATCATTATACTAACAATGCACTACACGAGTAGCTTCTTGAGCCAGTTAGAAGTTTCAGAACATGGGTCTCTGGATCCCTGGGGTCCAACGAATAATGCTCGGGGTTCGCAACAGTGTTCCCTCCAAAGCTGACACTGTGAGTCTCGTAGCACAGGAACAACATCATCCATCGCACAGCCATCAATAACGAAAGTAATTCATTCAGACCTGTACTATAAATTAGAATTCAAACAAATGTAATCCATTTAGAATTTGATTTTTAAAAGTCAGAAAATGTTGGAGCTGCGACCTGTGCATGTGACACGTACATAAATAGCCAGCTAGCCGGACTTGCGTGAAAACTGAAGAAACCTACGTGGACTGTTTTGGCTGACGGTTTCTTAAAGAGTCCTTTCAACCTCCAACTTGCAGATCTTAACCCAATATGAACTTCGGAAATTTCAAACTAACGAGAATCGTAAGAGTTTACTATGGTCAGAATTTCATCAAAATCAAATTAGCCAATCCCAAAATACCAGCTTAACGCACATACATACATACACACATACATACATACATACAGAATTAGTTTCAATAGTATAGATATCTTTTACATTTCTCAATATGTGTACGCGCATTTTCAAATGTGTTGGTGTTCTTGGTGTATTTTCGTGAGTGTTATATGCATCGTTTGTACTTCACGTATGTGCGTGTGCGCACGTGTGTGTATACGTGTGTGTGTGTGTGCGTAATCGAAAGGGAAAGCGATAGATAAGGGTTTGCTCTTTCGGTTGGGGTGGAGCAGGGTATGGTATCAGAGAGAACAGATAAGCTAACCTACAAAAGGGGGGGATAGCAAATTGAGGAGTAATAACTAAGAAGAAGAGATAAGAGGAGGGAGTGAACATGCGGTGGAGATATGGGGACCCGGAGAGGGTGGCGTGAAAGAGGGCGGGGTGGCACCTGCGGATGGCGATGGCGATGGCGATGGCGGCGGCGGTGGCGGTGTAATGAAGGGCTGGATTTTGGATTGGAGGAGAGTCGAGACAATTTGGCAAGTCGGGAAGGCACACGGATTGGCGAGTGTGGGGTTTGCCGCCGAGGAAAGCCGCCCAAGACCGCCAGGAATGGCAACCATGCCGTTCAAATGGACGCAAGAATACGCGAACAAGACAAAACAAAAACATACACACATGCAAACTGCGATACATATTATGACACACATAATCATCTACCCCCCGGGGAGATAGGAGAGTGCAGCCGGTGCATCGCACTGAGGCCAGAAGCATGGGTGTTCGTAAGGGGAAGCAATCACCTGGAAAAGTTCTACAACTCATTAGCAATACTTTTTGTTTTAGAATTTCGTTTACTCCATGAATTCGATTAGTTTTGTCTTCGAAATGGTCTTGAATAAAAGTTCACAGTTTTTTTATCCAATTTTCGTATTTTCCCAATTTACTCGTGAAAGAAGTAGTAATTTTGGGGATGCCTTGACCCTTATTTGACGAAATGTGATTCAAATCTTTTCTTTCCGTACCATTTTTACATTGTGGCTCGGTGGTTGTATTCATTGACATTATAGCTATGCGTATTGTGTATGCACTGCGTGGACATGTATTGACGAACTGACGATTACCTCTCGAAATATTTTTACACCCCTTCTCCCGATACAAGCAACAGATTCGAAATTCTAAAACTACTTCCCAATTTTGAGGCTTAGTACCTCGGATTCCTTTAGGCTTCTACGGAAAAAATAAACTGCTTTTTGGTCTGCAGTCCACACTCTTTCAGAATATGTAATAATTTGAGGTTCTACAACCCATGAAAAAAAACTGACCTGATCATCCTAATAAAAGTGCAATTGGAAATAAAGAGTGAGCCCTCACCGAAAATATCCTTTAGTGACCCCAAACCCCGAAAAAGTGGCAGCAGACGCCCATGGCAGCTTTGAACCATCTGGATGCTGCACACACACACAAACACGAGTGTAATATTCACACATCTATGATATATATACATATATATTTTCTCTTTCTCTCTCTCTTTTCTTTTCATATATATATATATATATATATATATATATATATATATATATATATATATTCCTCACATAATTTGAAATGACATGTATTTTTATTGCTTTTAGTTTTTTCTTTTACACAATATTTTGGCCTACATATTCTTCGGTCTTTCGAAGGCGTTATATTGCATTGTTTGTTATGGAGAAGTCACTTAGTGCTGCTTTGTCTTTCTTTCTGCGTCCTCAATGAAAGTGCTACAGTTCGTGAAATTCATGGACGTCACCTTTACTTCGGCTACAGAAGCTACGATAATAAAGCGTAGCATAAATCTATAATCCTTCTGCCAACCTCCGTCTCCGATTCTCTACGCCATATTTGTTTTGTTACCAAGTAATTGTAGGGTTCATTTCATAGATCTTTTGAGGAAACATTTTCAGCTTCATTCCACTTTATTACTGTTGTGTTTTATAGTAATAGTCGAAATCTGGATCGATAGATTCTTCGACTTATACTTTATATATATATATATATATATATATATATATATATATATATATATATTGGCTTTCAAAACTAGTAGATACAATCGAACCATATAATGAGTCTCTATGCTAATTTTTCTGATTTGTTTGTTTGCACTCAAATGGGATGATCTCATTGGTTGATTTAGCATCATATTATGACGTAACAATGAAAATTACTCCGTAGAAACTCTCAAGACTTCGTGTCTGAACATCACATATTAAAACAGCTTGAGATGAGTTCAGACTTTGAAGAACTTGAAATTAGAATACTTTAATTATCAAAAATCAATTACTCAATAAAATAGAAATAGGTTCCTTAGTACTGATCCATGCATGAATAACACCGTCATTTCTGACGGGTATAATCCAGTAATTGTACTAATGTGTATCAACCCTGAGTGTTAAAAAGCAACAATAATAAGATGGAGTGAAAGCGGTGATAGAATAATGGTAATGATGAAGAGAATATCAACCAGGACTGCCACCACCACATCTAAAGGTTTCCCCACCACCACCACCACCACATCTAAGGGTTTCCCCACCACCACCACATCTAAAGGTTTCCCCACCACCACCACATCTAAGGGTTTCCCCACCACCACCACATCTAAGGGTTTCCTCAACCATTTGGGTTTCTGTTTTGAAAATAGTTTAAAATCGGTTGGGGGGGGTATTTATAGCATAACTGTATTTTACTGACTTTTATCAGTAGAAAAAAAGTATGGCAAGTTATTTTCTTCAAAATGCATATAACGCAATGGTACTGAAATAAAAGCTGGTAAATACAATGGTACATTGATATCTATTCTGTATTTAGTATTTATATGTATTAATATTTCATGAATCTTCTTTGAAATAGTAATATTTTGTGTCATCTCTTGACTTTTTACAATATCAATATTCTTTGCAAAGGGGTCCCTCCTTTGTCTCTACCAGGAGGGTAGACATTCTTCAAAATCGTAGACCTATCCGAACTGGCCCCTCTGTTATGGCCTTTTGGCGCATAGTTACGAACAAAACGAACAAATTCTGAATTGTTGGCTATTAAAAGATAACTCAGTCTAGTCTAAAGGTTAGTCAAAAGATTTTATGACTTCTTGGGTTTCTTAGTCGTCTTCCTGTTTGTTTTTTTCCCTGAAAATTATTTGTTGCTTTTGCCAAAATAGTTTCTAAATATTTCACTCGAGAATCTTTGTTGAACTTTCAACTTGCTAACATATCTTGGTCGGAGCTGGTGTTCTTCTTTCATGTCTGTTTACAAGTAATTTGATCTTTAAAAAACAGTTATTTCCCTTGTCTCTATCTCCCAGTCTGAATGTCTCTCTTTCCTTTCATCCTCCAAGTTCACCGTTCGAAACTTATAACATTCAAAAGACAATCTTCTAATAAAAAAGAAATAAAGATTGAATTTCCTCGCTAGTTTTTTTCTCGGTCGTTGCTTATAGCGCAGTGGTTAATGTCTTGTTCTAACAAGTTAGAAATAATAAGTTCGTTCCTCACTGGGTGATGCCAATATTTAATGATCTAAGACAAAGATTTAATGCTCGTTGTTCGATTGACTTGTCCTGGCGACTCAATCATCATTTTCCAACCGTATACATTATAACTTCTGCTTTACGAATGCGTTTAACAGCATTTTTCCGGAAAAAATTGATAAGTGAAAATAGCATTCAGCGTTTGTTCTGCAGCAAGCCGTCATGGAGGCTGCGTACGCCCTATTTCAATCCCCTCCATTTCACAGTCGCTTGTACCTCTCTCAACCCCAGCCCCCAATGGTTCAGCCAGAGATACTATCATGACCGATGAACACCCAAATATTTTCCCATATAATTTATAGGTAATTATTTCTTCGTCTTTTGCTAATTCAGCTTACTACGTTTTTTTTAATCAAAGGAACAATCCATTTTCGGATAGAAGGTGTGACCTGTATATCCTATGATAATTCACCAAATATCTGTCCTCCTGTCTGTATGTGACAGAGTGACTCAGGAACCACTCTCCATATCGATATGAAATTTCCTATGAGTACTAATGGGACACTCGGGCATGTTTTTAGTTAATTGTTTTGTTTTTTTTTTAAATCTGTTCACAAGGAACGGACGTAATTGTTTCCACTTTGAAGTAAAACGTAACCAAAACATATCTCAGCTTCAATAATCAATAAAAAGGATTTGGTTTGTCATTCGATAGGAACCACCTTCAGCATGAAAAAAAGGGGGATCAATGGATAAGTTACTTCTCCCACCTTTCGTTGGATAGTGATCACTAAGAAGAACACGGACACAAACAAAAGGATCAATTTTGCATAAGCCTACATTGTAAATTGCCCCCAACCCCAAAAAATCATTGGGGGAAGTGAACAATTTTTTTTCGAAACTTAATCAGAAGTAAATGTTTAAATTGTCTGACCCGTAATTCGAGCGATGCACCCTGTACACGTGATAAATACATAGTCTACTCAGACAGACAGACAAGCTTGAAAACTGAAGAAACCTATGTTGACTGTTTTGATGACAATTTTGGTTGACGGTTTCTTACAAGTCTGCGCAGAGGACAGCCAGATATCAATTACTCCGTCGCCCATTTCACAACACAACTACGTCCGATGAGATTTCACAAGTTTTAACACTGCCAACGGCTCTAGATTCTCTCAAAGGTCGACACTAACTGAAAAAAATCCTGCTTGTTGGGCGGTTTTTCAGCTAGTCTGTTTAAATCACTCGTATCCTCACCTGATAAATAATCAGATATTATCACGAGAAATTAGGAGGAATCCTTAACAATTTCTTATCTTTATTCTTGTTTTCCTTTCATCTCTTTTTTTATGCTTCTTTATTGCGACACTCAGGTGGGTTTTTTACACTCTACGACCTCTAAGTAAGTAGCATGGATCGTAAATTGAAGAATAAACTTTCGACGAGGCTTGAACTCGCATCCCGTATATTGGGGTATGGGAGGGCTGACTGACCGAGACACTGACTTACCAATTAAGTACCAACCAGCAAACGTTGTTCAGATTTAATCACCCACTGACATTCTTCCTTATCTGATTTGTACTCTACGCCATAAGGTTTGATTACTTGTACCATATCGGGAGCGTTTATTGGCCATTTTAGCATAAACTCAATTTTTGACTATATATGGATTTTAAAAGTCCTGCCAAACCCATAATTTTATAGATTAGAATATGAACATCAAGTGTAAACACTTTAGCGGTGATAGTACAAATTCAAAGTATGTAGATCCCTCACGAATCTTTATATATACATGTTCATTTTTTAAAAATAAACTATTCGCTGGAACCCACGCCCCCGGAGAGAATGGTGCCTAAAACCACTCGGGCACTCTACATCACCTGGTAAAAAGGAGGAAATATAAAATATTCCAAATTATATAAATTTATATGAATTTGTGCTCTAAATTTGTTTGATGGTGGACTGGTATTAAAAAAATTTTCCATCCCTCAACGAGGAAAAGTTAATTCTTATCATTGAACTGTTTTTCTTTTCCTTTTTTTTTTTTTTTTTTGCAGCGGATTAGTCTACATTTTTGAAGAATATAAATACATTAAATGAATATACATCTGGAGCAACGGTTGAGTGGAAGAGCTTAGATCTGTAATCAGACGCTTTACTTAGTTCCAGGATTGTTCTGTTTTATTTACTCAAGGTAACCCTAAGCAAGACCTTTCGGCCACTTCTCACCTGAAGGGTTAAGAAAAAAAAGGCATTTACTCATCCAACAAAATTAAACCCAGTAAAAACATATTAAATGGCTTTGGAAACACTAAACTAAGACATGTTTAAAATGAAAACTAAAAGGCAGTAAAGAGGGTTAAAATGGCCTACAAGCGATAAAAGAAGTTGTTAAAATGTTAGAATGACTTATAGAATAATAAAAGTTAGAAATACTAATACTGGTACAAGGCATGTTTAAAATGGAGGGGTTTCTAAAAGAGCAATAAGAATTAGAAATGCCTAATATCAAGCGAGGTACTTGTACACCCTGGACTAAAAAAGATAAAGATAATATTCATCATGAAAACATAGAGAGTGGTGATTATTTCTCGTAGCAGCTGTTATTCTCCTCAATTATTGATCATTCAAAGCGAAAAGGGAAAATAGTACTGATTTCAAAACAAGTCTTCTAAATTAACCCAACCCTAACAGGTGGTTCGCATAGAGCTTGTAAAATCTGCGATAACACAGACGTTGGTATTTATCTATATCCCATCGGACAGTAATGCCGAACCTACGACACGCGTGTCAGCAACGGCACGCCTTTGGGGTTGAGGTGACACGCGTTGGGCCTTAGAAAAAAAGCTTCTTTAAACTTTTTATCATCGCAGTTTTATAAGTATATTTTGAAATTTCAAATTATATTCTATTAAGCTTCTAGTTTGTAAATATATAAGAAAAAGGATCCGCCTATATTTAAACATTTACCCAATAATGAAATGAATGTAAGCGACACTCCAATAACAGGATTATTTTAACAAATTAAAATTTCTACGCACCAGCCCAAAAGAGTTTGCAATCAATATCAGAGGAAATACTGCAAGCATAAAAGAATTTCCTCACACCTTCAGATTATGTTATATGAGGAAGTGGATCTCCTGAGCCAAAGCAAATCATCTTAAAGAGTGAGAACTGAAGTCCACAATGACTTGCAAAGTCAACATGACGAAAAAGTTGACACAAACTCACCAGATGAGACATAGACCCAAAAAATGTTAGTGTGCATCAAAAAATAAAATTCTGGTCTAAATGAGCAAACAATATGTTGGAAACATACACTTGGAAGTATCCCGACAACATCAAGACAAAAACTTCAATGAGCAAAAATGATTAGAAAAAAATGTATGTTTCCAAAAATACATCCTGGCAGCGGTGGGATTCGAACCCACGCCTCCGAACAGACTGGTGCCTAAAACCAGCGCCTTAGACCGCTCGGCCACGCTACCACTGGATATTCAGGTTGAAAAAATATAAAATCATAATGTTAACATTGTCACTCTGTTCATAAACCAACCATCAACTTATTGACACAATATCGCCTGACTAAGCTCATTTATATTCTGTCCGAGCTCTTTTCTGCGGTGAGACTAATCTCTCGTTCATTTTTCTCTTTTACTCCCTCGTAATCTTCAATCAAAAGTTTTGTATTGTTGATGAACAGAGAGACATGGAAAAGAGGAGAGTATCTGCAGAACGGAGCCAAAATGGAGCCAAATAGAGCCAAATGGAGCCAAATGGAGCCAACTGTCGCCGGATCGGGATGGAGATACATGATGTGCCAATCTGAGTCTTTTGGGGTGGGGTTCTGATTAAAATTTCACCATTTTAGAGGTATGCTTTTCTATTTTAGTAACTTTGTATAGACCTTTGCGAGTTTTATCGACATTCCTGCATTTTTCCGAGTGCATCAACATTATTGTATCGACACTAGTCAATCTCAATTTCCGGGTCTCTTTGTTCACATCGATCAACAAATACGAACCTTTTGACTGAAGATTTTTTACAACAGCCATTCAAATTCATTTCTTATGTGAAATATTCGTTCAAAAACTCGGGCAGACAGACTCCATAGTTTTTAAAAAGAGAGAAAATTGAAAAAAAAAACGAACTAACGAAACTAAACTTTTTTGCGGGTCTCAAAAACAGAAAGACATTTGTTGTTTTTTTTCCTTTATTGACACATCTGATTTTGTAGTAGTATGGTGAATATTTACGCATATAATTTATAAATGACGAATCAAATGTATGAAACATGGCAAGATCTGAGAAAAGACAGTTGTTAACAAAAGAAAAGAAAGATACGATAACGAATTTCACTAAATATTGGGTGGGGCCCCTCCAGTAGGCAAGCTCCCTGTCAGGGTCCTCTAATGTCTATCTACGTCATTGCCTACAACAATTCATAACCCAGAAAAAAAACATGTCAAAATAATCACATTAATGACTTCTTTGTCTACTGTCTATCATTCGCCATTTTATCCTCAATAAATTCAAATGCTGCTTCAAGCACAAAATCATTCATCCTGTTCTCTCGATGAAATATGGATTTATTTTCAACATCACGCTTAAATGTCTCGCAACAATGAGGCGATAGAAGGAGGATTTTATAAGGATTATGTGAAAGCAAATATAGGGAATTGAATACAGAAGAAATGATGTAAAAAAAAAACGATTTCTTTTCTCTATTGAAGATGCTGCAAATAAATTTTTGTTTTAAAGACGTTGCAAACGGGGTTTTTTTCCTTCAGACGTTGTAAATAGATTTTCTCCTCTAAAGACGTTGTAAATGGGTTTTATTTTCTAAAGACGTTGCAATTGGATTTTTTTCTGAAGACGTGAAAAAAAGGCTAAGATTGTTGCCCGTTTTCTCATGCTTCATACTGGGACTCCCTTCCAGATAAAACAGTAAATTCTATTTCTATTAACATGTTCAATAATAACCTATCAAAAAAGTCGAACTTACCCCACCATAATAAACATTTCTAAAATAATCATACCTTAAATAGCAACCCCTGTGATATTCATTGACCACACGGTGCTTTGTTCTAACTACTTTTATCAGCATTTTGATAATAAAATAATTTCAATAAATCAATAAATATTGATATCCACAGGATCCAAATGGGTAGAATCTTCATCACGTTGCATTTCTTCTTTTGTGTGATTTAATGAATTGCATTGGTATCCAACAAAGGTTAATCTTGCAGACCCTGGCCAAAAAAACGACAAGTACTGCAAAAAGTTGAGGCAAGATTTTTCTTTCATTTCCAACAAAATTTATAACTAAAAATGTGAAGCATAATTCATACAAAGGCTCCAAAAAGTATCATCATAACGTACTGAGCAGAAATATTTGCTCTCATCGTTTTAGACCCGGAATTGCGAGTTTGATTTCCAACAGGTAATCATCATCATACTATCGCAACCTGCTGAATTCTGACCAAAATGATGCTATCCCTAGCTAAGGTACTTTCCCTTATCGGATTATAAAAGCAGACCTCTCATTATTTTTTTATGGATGATTGGCTAGATTCAAAGAGTTTTCCGGATAATCGAACTCTTTCACCTCGCAATATATGTTGTTAATACGACGTTTCAACCATTCCATTCAACAGCCTTCCCCAGGTGTACTAACTATATTGAAAGAAGGGGACTCAATATTATCAAGTAATAAACACACACACACACACACACACACACATATATATATATATATATATATATATATATATATATATATATATATATATATATATATATATATATATATATAAAATATATGATCAATAGGGAATGAGACAGACTTAGGAATAAAAGCATATGGAAACTTTATTTGTTAATAAATTGATAAATGAATTAATTAGTTTGCTATACATGTTTCAGGTGGGTTCCCATTTTCAGTAGCATGTAAGTACCTTTCAGTGGTTTATGGGCTTCCGTAGAAATTAAATTCAGTATCAGATGTTTCACTTTGAAAGCAAAAATGGAAATCAAGAATGAGGATTCCTGTGAGGTCATGATGGTAGTATACATATATATATATATATATATATATATATATATATATATATATATATATATATATATAAGGGTGAACATTCAATAGAAATGACACGAACAGCTAGTCACGTCTGTTGTTATACTTACTGATCCCTCATCGTTAAATACGTTTTTTGGGTACGACCTGTTTACAAAAAATAAATGATACGTAGTACAAAATAATATCAATATAAAATACGCTTAAAACCTTATACAAAATAACAAACTACATGTATGACATAAACAATATAGTAAGCAAGGGAGGTGATGTTTGATCAATACTGCTGGGGTGCCATGTTAATGTAATTGTTTTGTTTTTAAAATCCCTGAAACGGTTACATGGTAAACAACTGATGATCCTAACAAGAGACAATTTACACATTGCACCATAAAAGCCAAGTATAGGGAAACAGGAGAAAACACTGAAAAAATTACATGAATTGCATTAAGAGATATGTTGAAATAGGTGTCTGAAGTAACTACATTTTTTAAAAATATATTTTTGTTCACTGTTTAAAGCAGTACAGCTTTCTCAGCCACGCACACACACAC
This sequence comes from Thysanoteuthis rhombus, assembly GCA_963457665.1. Taxonomy (NCBI): domain Eukaryota; kingdom Metazoa; phylum Mollusca; class Cephalopoda; order Oegopsida; family Thysanoteuthidae; genus Thysanoteuthis; species Thysanoteuthis major. The sequence goes on along the minus strand of OY735219.1, from coordinate 50,670,666 downwards.
ACACGCACACACACACATATATATATATATGCCTGTCGCACTGAAAGAGACGAATAGACCGAGAATGAATGAGAATCTGGACTGAAAGCAGTTATTTGGCCTTTGCATTACCGGCGACCGGTTAGTTCAATGGTGAGAGCATCGCTGTCTTCAAACGGCTACCCTATCGGTGGCAGTTTCGTTTCTTGCAGCAGCCCCGTTCTCTTCAATTGTTTATTCTATTTATGTTTTCTAAATTGAGTGATGTATTAACCGTGCAACGACGGAAGATCATTTCAAATAAGTTCCTCTAAAACATGAGGCAATTTGTAATATATATATATATATATATATATATATATATATATATATATATATAGCAATGTTTGTTACATAGGATGCTGATGTTTTTTAACTCATTCCAATGCAAGGTCAGGACTATCATATCTCGTCCATACTTGTCAAATTTCAATGTCAAAGATGAGTGAGACCCGTGTTATACCAACCCATTTTTTTACAAGCGCAGGGAGGACAATTTAGATGAGCTTTCTAAGTGGGGTCTGTGTGACCCCCCCCCCCCCGAAAAAAATTCAAATCATAAATCAAAGATAGACCAAAATAGCGTTTCAGGATATATCAGCTACTGAAATTTAAATGTTGTCTAGAAGTCTATTTAAAACATGATTCATTTAAAATGAGATTGTTTTATCAGAAATCTAAACCAATTAAATGAATCTTTATGAATCTAAGACTTTTTATGAGATGCATAAAATTTTTCTCGTCATACGTGAGCGTGAGAATGAATGGGGGAAACTAGGAATGTCTGCTTGTCCCTGTTTTGCAGTGAAAGCCACATCGATTTGGATTCTACTATGGTCTAACTAATTGTATAAATCAACTGACTATAGCCACTATAGAAACCATAATGGCTAAAGTAGTTGATCTTGAACCGATTAGTGTTAATATTGCATTAAACTATCTCCCTATATGGCTAGAAATTGCTAGATTTTTCCAAGTTATCATCTTTGATGGCTAAAAATGGCTACTTTTTCTACTTTTTAAAAATTTCCAGCAAACTTTTTTGCTAAAAATGTCAAGTGCCTCCCCCAAATTCATACAAAGGCTCCAAAGTGCGTAATTTAACACCATATTGATCAGATATTAACATAATAATGAAAATAATTAAAAAATAGGCCTGAGTCGGCAAGATTAATCGTGTAATCATACAACGTACAGATCACGAGCCTTTGTGTGATTCTTAGTGCGTACATAGCATTTTTAGCATTAAAGTTTGCTGGAAATTTTTGAAAATGAAACAAATCTAGCCACTTTTCGCCATTTTAGCTATACGGGGTAATAGTTTTTTTGCAATATTTACAAAAGACGATAGGGTTGTTGACTTACTTCAACCCAATTGTGTCTACGTATCCTCAAGCCAGAGGCTATGCAACAAGTCAGCCACGTGGCAATCACTTGACAAATGAAGCAGTCAGCCCTAGTTTTTTTTATCAGGAAGCGGTTGATTGTTCATGGCATGTATACTACATTATCACATGGGGACAGGTAGTGTGGCCGAGCGGTTTGAGACATCGGTCTCTTCAGAGGCATGAGTTCGAACCCTGCCATTGCCAGTTCTTTTGAACTTGCAATTCGCAAGAATTTATGTGCTAATCATTATTTGATCGGTAAAGAAACCTGATCCAAGAAAATTAATCAATGCTGACGATGTATCGTTTTACGGAATTTAAGGATATGTCTTTTCATTTCTTCACCGTTTTGGTTTTTTTTTAAATCATTTATCTTTAATAAAATAAACTGCTGGTTATAAGCACTAATCTCATCGGAGCGTGGGTTTGAACCCCGCCACTGTCATCAATCTTTTCTTCCTGTGTATATTGTTACGAGAGAATTTGTTATAAGGGAAAGTTTTTACAAACAAAATTCAATTCATCAGCTGACTATGGCTAATATTTACCATCGATTTGATTTTAAGTGTTTTTATCCCAAAACGACCCGGGCTCTCATTCTGTGGCAGCGAGCAGAATCTGGAGAGTCAAGTGAGGATGTGGTAGAGTAGTGAGAAAACTTTGCGTACCAGGTTCGAATATAGCCGATGCTAGTATACAATTATGATTATTGTTTCATCCCCGTTCCTGCTACTACCAGTATCTTCTATGTCACTATATTTGAAATCATTTCCCAAAGAATGAGGATGCAGTGTTCCCCCCAAAATTGCAGCGATCATTCTCACATTGTGCATTCAGGAAATGAAGCTATTATAGCAGGTGCACTAAGCATAGATTTTAAATCCATAATTATGTTAATAGTAAAATTTTCTACTAATTTGTGCAGTGATGCATTTTTTGTAATCTGCATTCATTGGCCTCGTTCCAAAACTGAGGAGACCTCTAAATAACTACACATCTCTGTTGATAAGATGCGAGGAGAAAAATGAATTTTTGAAGATATTATGTGGTGTGGACATATACAAATAATGTAGGGGAGATCATTGTGAATGGATCCGGTCCAAACTTTAATCACTTCTTTTGTGGTCTATTCTTCAACAGAATTTCACTGACATTGATTCAGAAATTTTGTGAAGTTTTGGGAATATATTGTGGTCAGTCACGAAAATGTATTTAAAAGGGGAATATACCTCTCAATCTATCAAAAATCCTGGATCCATTCCCCAAAGTCAACCAACTCTTCCTTACTCCATTGCCCACCCACAATATCCCATTTAAATTTATTGAGAACTTTTAGGGATATCGAGTGGACAGTCATGAACTTTTGATGATATTATGTGGTGTGGACCTCTAACGATGACGTATAATATATATTATCAAGGAATGAACTTTTGATGATATTATGTGGTGTGGACCTCTAACGATGACGTATAATATATATTATCAAGGAATGAACTTTTGATGATATTATGTGGTGTGGACCTCTAACGATGACGTATAATACATATTATCAAGGAATGAACTTTTGATGGTATTATGCGGTGTGGACCTCTAACGATGACGTATAATACATATTATCAAGGAATGGATTTATAATCAGACAGAAATAATTATGAATTGAGTTGTGTTATTCAGAAACTCGAAATGATTTCTCGTTATTACACGGTGAATCTACGATTTGGGGTGGACAAGGTAAATAGAATTGTAATTGTCCACGTTGAAAGAAGCAAATTAAGCAGACATGGACAATGAATCAACAAAAATGAGAATTTCTAGTTGAAGTAGTTGTTTGAGCCTTCGTATTACCGGCGTCTGTTTAGCTCAATGGTAAGAGCAACGCAACGTTAAAGCGACTACCCTATCGGTCGGTTCCTGCAGCAGTCCCGCTTTCTTAACTTATTTATTCTATTTACATTGTCTAGGATAAAGGATACATCCACCGTTTAATGTAACGCTATATATATATATATATATATATATATATATATATATATATATATATATATACTTCTAGAAAGCTTTACAGCTTTAAACATTAGACATCCACCGTTTCATGTAACGATATATATATATATGTATATATCTTCTAGAAAGCTTTACAGCTTTAAAATGAACTTTTTTCCAAAAATTCTTGTAATTTTTGTCAATTATTTCCCAATATCTGTTGATGTAATTTACGTAATTTTCTTCGTTGCTTTTTATGTATTACACAGAATTTGATATTATGCTACTACGCGTGAATTTTTCTTACTGGAATCATCAGTTGCTTATCTTGTATCTGTCACAACAATAGTTTAATGGAAGTTATAACTTGAAAGCACAGCGCCAAGTGTAAATAATAAAATTTGCGTCATACACAATGTTGTCAAACTCCTGTTCAAGTTTGTAAATGACTTTCTTTTTTTACTGTAACAAGAACAAGAACAATCCTCGCCAAATTTATGGTGAGTAAAAATTGACATTTCCCAACCGTGATTTGAAATTGCAACCAACTGATTGGTAGTGGCACCGACTGGGCTAAATTGACAAATCATGAATATCTACATCAAATTATATCAGAAATACACAAGGGTTTATTTCATTTTTATAAATAAATACATCTAAAAAAATCAACATTCCCTTCAATCACGATTAACTGATTGGTGTTTTACGGACTGAGCTAAACTGTCAAGTCCCTACATATCAATAAAATTTATCTTACTGGTACGAAAGGGTCTATTTATACTTAAGAATATTTTTTCTTCAGTCGGAATAGATATAGTAGTGAAGTTCGACTCTACAGCTTCCAGGCTTGTTCCTCTTTCTTGTACGAATTAATTGACTAGAGAATTGGTGCACTGAATATTTGTGCGAATGTGAACTTGAAATTGTTTCAAGATAATTTTGGCACAACCCAAGGATGCCAATTTAGAAGGGTTTCTTTTTTGTTTTTGTTTTTTGTCTCGTTTTTTGTCGTTGTTTTTTGTTTTTTTTACTAGTGAGTACAATGTTGACAAAATATCGATGTTTTTTTAACTTTTGGGGCATCTTTTAAATTCCTGGGTTTCACAATTCAGATTTTGCTTTTGAATTTTAAAATGACTTCCAGAATCGAAAAATTGAAAAATCCCGTCCAATTTGGCAACCCTGGTACAGCCTATCTCTCATGGTTAATAAAATTGCATTCAGTTTGGTGTTCCACTAACTAAAACCGCATTAAGTATTTTTTTAATTCTATGCAATGCAATGTCGAAATAAATGTGGAACTTGAAAACCCATCTAAGCAGTTACCAGAAATAATTAGCTAAGAATATATAACTCTCAACAAGTACAATTATGATGTAGTATCATACTTATAGTTATAAGTATAATTATCAATCAGTACATCATCTCGGGCGACTGGACTTCTGAGCGCAAATTGATTTACTTATTACCCTGGTTGCTGTACGTGTGTGTGCACATGCGTGAACAACTAAGAGAGGACTAAGGTCATAGTTACCAATTCCAACGTGTTTTTCCCCAAAGATTATTTAACATCAATCTTGATAAAGCACATTTGCAAGTTGATTGAAATGAGTTTCATAGCAAAAGTAAATAGACTTCGGTAAACATTCGGTTATATCAGTAGCATTATACATCATTTATTACATTACCTTTTTCAAATAATCTCATTATAATTCACTAAATATCTGTCTGTCTGTATGTGACAGTTTACTGTAAAAACCACTTAATATAACCCCATGAAATTTTCTGTGAGCATTCATGTGAGCCCTGGGCAGGTTCTCATCGAGTTGGATTTTGAAAATCACTCCAAATGTTTTCAACGGGCGTTGATCGATTCACTAAAGGAAATCAGTATTGGAAGAGACAAATTTTCTGCGCCTTAGGCACAAAAAAATCGATTGACTGGATCCTATTCTTTATTCCGATCCATGCAGTTAATTCATTGACACACTGCTGGAAAAGGGTACCCAGCTTGAGTTTAGTTGTGATAAAAGGCAACAAAAATTGATATGAAAGTAATTAATAAAAAAAAAATATCAAAAATGTATTCATGGTCAAGAGAACGCTATTCTCCAAGCTCAGTGCAATGCAAATCTAAGTTTATAACCCACGTATATAAAATGAAATGTGTACATTCAGATATTTTGTCTATGCCATCATTTTTAAATATAGTAAAACAAAACTGAGCATTTTCGATGTATTCTATCTGTTCTTCTGTCAAAATTTAAATGCAAAACAAAATTGGAGAGGGAAACCATTAACGTTTCCAAGTTCGTTTTGCATTTGAAATTTGACTAAAGAAGAAATACAATATATCAAACATTTTCCATTTTGTTTTATGAATTTTATCACATCATATCTTAGAAAAATTCAGAACAGTCTTGTTCTCCTTTTTCTTTCAAGATATTTAAAAGCAAGACGTTGTCGATCATGGTGATAGTAGCAGTAGGAGTAGTTTTAAAAATCAATTTATACTTATTAAAAAACAGTTACTTCTTAGCTAACTGTTTCTGATGATTACTTTGTCAGTTTTCCAAAAACTACATTTGTACATAACTTATGCGAATACCCTGTTCTTGTTGGAATAATTTCGAATCTAAATCTGCAAATGCATTCAGTCCGCACGTACTTTTTCCACAGGAAAAAACTTTTTCACAATATGCAGGGCCGGATCCAGGATTTAGAGCAGGTATATGATGGGGGTTCGAGTTTGATTTTTTCTCAGTCACTCCATCTGCCAAATTAGACAAATGATACGATATTATGAGAAGTCATCCCATTTATCGTATCCATCGGGTTTGGTAGATTTTCGAGAGATTTTTTTTATACCTTTTAGGGTGTGGTATTGGTGCCTTTGATAAATTTTTTTTGGTAGCCCTGCCTAGGGGTCCATGAGGGATCAAGGATTCTATAAAAAGATCGATGATCTAAACAGTTTGGTAACCCATGGACTGAAGTATCGAAAAAAAAAGTACTGCCAATATTCAATGGATTATTCAGATTTAGATGAGGTACGAATTAACGTGACGCCCGAACAGCTATCAAAACATATTTTTATCGGAGGAAAAAATGCGCAACTTAAAATCAGAGGGAACGTTATTGGTGCTAAATACATGCGATTTATGTATGGATATATACATCTACATGTCATGTACATGAATGCAGATGAAACAATTGATTACAACACTGTAAAAAGACACGAAAGTATTTGCTTCGACCAGAGGGATAGACCCCTCCTCAATATCGGAGGCCCACGTCAGTTTGCCCATATACCCCCTACACCCCCTACACACATGTGCACGCGCGCGCGTCTTTTGGCCTAATTGAAAGCAAGCTGTTGGTAAAAATAGGCGGCCTACCATCGTTAAATCCTGTGCTAGGAAAGTAACCTGTTCGTGTCTTCGAGGTATTAATAGCTTCCACTTGGAAAGCAGCACAAAAAACGGATGAATACCTCGCCTTTTGTTAATGTTAGCTGTTTACGATACAACGTACCGAGAGTTATTTATAGATGAACTTGGAGAGAGAAAAAGGACGAAAGAGAAAAAGAACAAATGTGCCTATTTTAATACCAAATCGTTATATATCCTGTCATAAAGCGATAAACTGTAAAAGTGTTTTAGACACTTATTCAGGCAGGGTAGCGTGGCCGAGCGGTCTAAGGCGCTGGTTTAAGGCACCAGTCTCTTCGGAGGCGTGGGTTCGAATCCCACCGCTGCCAGTCATTTTTATATTTGTTTATCGGAAGAAAATGATGTAAAACTTATCAATAGTGGCTTTTTTTTTCTCTCAATCCAGCTAAATTTGTAGCTATAAATGTAATGGCCCCCGAAATATTTGAATGTTTGAATTTTATTCTAATAGATATATCAAAATCATATTTTAACACAGCCGTTATTTATTTTTATCATTGTGTTGATTTGTAATCAGTCAAAGTTAGAAACATTCAAAAGATCCCCAAAGACTTAATTGTCAGTGTTTAATATTTTTTTTCTACAATATTATATTGATATCATATTCAAATATCCAAAGATTTCAGGGGCCATTGTATGTTTTTGAGCGAACTCAACATTTTTACCAATTAAGTTAGCAGGAAAAGGAAATTGAAATCGTAAAATCTAGCCATTTTTTAGCCACCAGAAGAGGTAACTTTTTGATATTCACGGCAGCAGATTATTTACATCCGTGTGTGCAAGTTTTACCGTCATTTTATTGAAAAATAATGATTCAAATGTGAAAGAAAACTGTTTTCAATGAGCAATTGATAATTGACAATTGATAATTGCCGACAATGACCCGTCAGATGGAATATAACTTTTACTCCTGACTGTCGTCACTGTTTTTAATTATTAACTGTTGTCCCTAGGTATTCGCAGGTTTTCTATTAGCGCTCCCGATAATTCGCGGCTCAGGTTTGAATGGTGGGAATTGAGAGGAAGGTAGCGTACCGCAAAAAAGCTGCATCGTAGAAAATACGCTTTGCAAATCATAAATGCTTCGTAATATTATTTGTATTATCAATTCATTTATGTAAACAATTTAAACCCGGTTCATATATATATGTATTAAACAACCGCGAACGACATTTTAGACTTACATTTTTCCCCAATTGCGCCGTAAACAAACTTATTTGTTCAGGATTTGGTAGGTAGAGTATTTTAAATTATTAAGATTTTTTTTTTGTTTTTATGCTACTATTTACCTTCTTCTAAATATTTTCTGTTGCTTTTTGTCGCAACTTTTCTCAAACTGGATAAAAAATTAAAAAAAGAAATATATGAAGATTTATGTAAATAACTGTATAAAGAGAGAGAATACAATTGTTAATAATCACTACAGTGTAGTTTTATGAAATTTATGATCTTCGTTAATCAACTCTATTTCTCTTGATAGCATCTAAATTCAACGTATCGCAATAAATTAAACATCTTTGGAAGTTTAATTTTGGTTACGATGACTGCAAGAAAATAGCCAAAAACTTAGTTATAAAAGGAAAATACTTTTGCTTATTCGCAGAGGTTTCCTGGGCAGAACAAGACTTTTTTTACATTTTTGACTAAAAAAATATCGATTCTGACATAATTGACGGATTTGTCATTAGAAAGGAAAACAAGTCAAAAGTTTTAACTTTTGAAATTTCCACCGAATAATTTATTGTGTTCATTTATTTATTTGTACATTTACAATTTGGGAATGATAAAGTTTTTGTACATTGTTTATGGAATAAGATTCATGAGTTTTGGGTACCAAAAGAGATCAGGGTAGATCAGCAAAAATAATTCGCCGATTTTCGTATTTGCGCCCCCTGGTGCCCCTAACCCCTGCAAATAGAAAGGGATAAGTGTATTTTTTAATAGTCACTGTCAGGTTTCTTTTATTAGTATATTATTTCTTTTATCATTCTAATTATGATGTTTTGAATACATAGAAGTTGACTACGTCGTAACCAGATTAGCACGGTCGTGTAGTCAGAGGTGCTGTTTAGTCGGAGGCGTGGGTTCGAATCTTACCACTGCTAGTCATTTTGTACTGTACCCAACGTAGATTGTAAAGTCTAAAGGTTGAACCCTACCCTAAACACAACTAATTCAACCACTAAACAGAATTTTTTTTTAAAATGTTCTGAACGGTGAAAACTTGAATGTGCGTTGGCAAAAGTATTCGGTTTCTGGTGGCTTTCTAGGTCTTACAATTTTTTATGACGAGGCTTTGGTAGTATCGAAGTTTACTGAAGAGATATCTATACTTTTCTATAATCTGCTCTCATTCCGGGAATAGTGAACCCAGGACCTTCTGTAGGTGGAGCAGACGTGCTAACCATTACTCTATCATCATCATCATCATCATCATCAGGCTTTTAACGTCTGTCGTTGGACTTAAACCTTCCCCAGGATTCGCCACAATTCTCTATCATGAGCGTCGTGGGGCCGGTATTTCCTGAATCTGTATAGTTCATCTCTCCATCTTGTGTTCTGTCGGCCTCGGTTTCTTATGTGATCTCTGGGGATCTATGTTGTCCATGAGGGCAGTCTAATAAAATCAAAGCCTGCATAATAAATGAGAGACAACCACAACCACACTACCGCTGCCTATTGTTTTGTTTTGAGGAGGGACATCAACATTCACAGAGTTTCAGCCGATCCATTCTACAGCCTTTTTCAGGTGTATTATTCGAATGTGATGATGGAATAGAGTTTTTCCTTTCCAATGTTAGTAACGCTGGTAACATGTGATTCGGATGTTTTCCTTTCCCATCCTTGTTAGGCCTTGATTTCGCACCCGAATCCTATGTTATAAGGGTGGCTAACATTGGAGAGAAAGGTTTCTGTTAACCACCTTCACATTTGGATTATACACATGAAGAAGGCCTTAGAATGGGTAAGCCGAAACTTTTTGTTAACAGCACAGACCACAAGTAGGAGTTCAATCGTCCGGAAAACTCTTAGAACAAGCGCCGTTGTTTGAAAATGTATTAATTGTTTGGGGTTGAAGTAACTTTTTTTTTGAATAGATTATCTTGCAGATTCAAATTTCAACTCACACATTTCAAAATATTTCACAAGATTTACTTACGTCGCTAAGAAATATTATCCATGAAAATCTTTTCCCATACGTCGCTTGAGAGATTCAAGTTATATGATTAGGCTAAAATAAAAAGTTAGGATAACGGTCGGAAACCACCTGGGTTTATTTTATTCTATAAGTTAGAGCACCCTGAATATTCAAAGCCTAAAAAGGTTCTCCGTACAACGTACAGTTTCTGCTGGGTCATACATACATACATACATACATACAAGAAAACTATCATTATTGTAAGGGTTTAGAAACACATTTTTCGGTCGAAAAATCTATAGCAAATGTAAATAAATCTATCGTTGTCACTCTAATTGAAAGAACCTCATCTCGAAATCGGGTTGTTCTTATGAAAAAATATACGAAATTCCTGGAGCAAACACTTTTCTATAGAATGGAAAAAATAACCCTTGTTCGCAGTGTTGTTTTAAAAGTTTCAATTCTTGACCTTTCACTCGCCCGTAAAAAGAATTCTCTCTCTCTATTCAATTTCGAAATCAGATACGCGGTTCGCGTCATATTTACGTCATTTTTAGACGGTCACAAAATGTGTTTTAATCGCAGTACAGGTTTATTTTACATTGTAAACAGAGCACCCATCCCACACAAATCGACTATGAAGGCCTAGAATCGAAAATACTCAAGATAAGACAGGTGGCAGTGGACATGCAGGTGGTGAAAAGAACATAACGTGAGCTTGATAACCACTATCTATTCTGCTAAAAAGGAAGGGGATGCATGAACTCATCAGCGTATAGTCATCTTAGTAGAGACAGGCAACTTCTCTTTTTATGGATATATATTTACGGCAGCCAATAATTGACAATCATGTTTCGAAAGTTTTACCGTTATTTAATTGATAAATATCAATTCAAGCGTAGAAGAAAACCGTTTTCAATACGCAATTGATAATAATTGACCAGTGATAATAGTTTTACTTAAAATGAATTTAAACAAAAACCTAAAAGATTAAGATAGGAATCAAAAATTAATGACAATGGTTTACAATAATGAATTTGAAAAAAGAATTATAAAATACAAATGGCGTCCGATATCCGATAGATGTAGCAATTGAAAAAGATCGAAAGTAGAAAAATCGTAACTAGAATGCAGCGTTCTTAGTGGCATTAAGTAGACTACGTTATTTATATAGTTATGTTTGGAAATTTGAAAGAAGAAAATAAGATCTTAACTTCGAAATATGGACAAAATAAGCCGGGTTTTCTCTATGATTACTCCCAACTTTACTAAAAGAAGAAACAAAACGTCCTGATTTTTATTTAGCCTCCTTGATACGTTTACAAAAAGGGGAGGACAGAGGTCAAAGGCTTTCGCGGTGAGATATAAAAAGCCCTTTTGCAACTATCATTCGACTCTTTTATAGATGATAATCAATGCATCCTCCCAGTAGTCACTTATGAAGCTGAAACATCGAACCTAACCAAGAGACAGATCTGCAAATTGAGAACTATGCAATGTGAACATGAAAAAATAATACTGGGTCTCACATGGAGAGACCACAAGACAGCACAGTACATCCGGGAAAAGACAAGAGTCAGGGACATCAAAGAATCCATTAAAAAGCTCTAATGGCAGTGGACTGGCCATGTTGCACGAATGGCGGACAACCGATGGACATCGTGACTCACGACATGGATCTCCCGAGATCATATCTGGAACTGAGGCCGTCAGAATATTAGATGGAGAGACGAGCGAGACAAATTCAGAAAGTACCGGCTCTGCGACGCCCATGATAGAGAGGTATGGCGAATCCAAGGCAAGGTATATGTCCAACGACGAACGTTGAAAGACTGATGATGAATTTTCGTGAACATGTGGCAAAAATAGCACGAAAAAAATGATGATTAATTAGTATGGAAGAGATCTTAGTACCAATTATTTTAGTCAAATTATGTATTGACAGCATGGAATCTCTCAGAAATTATCCGTGAATACACAATTTTTTTTTCAACAACTAACTTACTGCCAGTATATCCATAATTACCACTCCAAAGAAGATATTCAGGTTTTCATAAGAGTGTCGAAAATCCCATGATGGTCCCTAAATTATAAGATTGATAATCGGAGAAAGTTCTTACATGGATTTTTTTGTTCCAAATGTTTAGGACCGGAGGAATGACCTTTGGTTACCTCGAATGACCTCCATGGTCAACCTCACTTACCCTATGAGAAGTTCTTCGTGTCTTTTCTCTTATCAATAGTTTTCATCCAGAAAGTAGGATAAAAAAGCATTAAATTTCTCCTTATGTTAATGCAAGCAGAAAATAACAAAACACTGACAGTTATTTTTAGACGGACGAGAAAAGAAAAAAAGTACAAACGCATCTGTCTACTTCAGTACCTAAATATAAAAAGATGTGTTCTTACAGCATAACGTTGATAGCAGGTGGGGGTAGCGTGGCCGAGCGGTCTAAGGCGCTGGTTTAAGGCACCAGTCTCTTCGGAGGCGTGGGTTCGAATCCCACCGCTGCCAGCTTATTTTTCTTACTATAAGCAATCCCTAGAGCGTAAACGCTGTTTTCAATTTGCAATTATTGTAATCGATATGAATTTGCAAAATTGACAAGAAGTACGATCCGGTTTAAAAGTATAGTAGCTTTTGTATTGTAAATATTTAACGTAGAATTGGTGTCTGATGGGCGAAATTTGCTCATTTTTTTCACAAAAAAATGGTTTGATTTCATTTGATTACATAAATCGATCATAAAAATAGTAGTTTTATTTTGCCGTTTAGATCAACTTGAAGGTTATTTGATTTTTTGTAAAGAGAAAAGTTAGAACTACATATTTGTACCCCCTACTTATTTCATAAAAGAAATTCGACTTCACAAACTTTCGATGGTGAAAATTTGAAAAAAGCAATTGTTGTATATCTTTGTTTTGATTAAATCAACTTTTGATCAAATTAAAAGTACGTATTTATTTATTTGGGGTAAAAAAAAGGTTAAAATTTCGCCATTTTCACTGGTGTAACATGTGTACTAAATCAAAAATTATAAAAAATACGTATTTGTTAGAATAAATGAATTTATTTATTAGGATAGGATAAGCTCTGGAGTATTTGCAAGATAATTTTTTCTTGATATTTACGACTCGCCAGTTTGGCTCAGTCGGTGATAGAACCACCTACCGATCACTTAGTCGGACCTGTTACTAGATTTACCTTTCAATGAACAGTGACAGCTTAAGAAATGTCACAACTAAGGCACACCCTAGTTCATTGCCTGACAATTGACATCTTTTTGTCTCACCCCCTGGAATATATCCGCTCGGATAGTATAATGGTTAAAAGGCCCTTGGTTCGATTACAGGTATGAGCAAAAAGTGTGGAGAACTCTTTATTTAGACAAATTTTCATATGTACTCAGCAGCTGATTGAGTACACTATAAGCAGTGTGATTAGGATGGAGCTATCTGTTTGGTAGACTTGCATCCTGCCGAGGAAGTGACCATGAAAACTTGTAGGAATGAAGTCCTGGTTTCGACTAGATTGGAGACTTGCAAGGATCACTGAGGTGACACATGCAAAGGGCGGGACATTAACCTTTTGTCACCGCCTCATTATTGTTAAATAAATCATCTTTTCTACCCATCTGTATTAGTGATATCACGAAAAGCAACTCCCACGGACTTTTTCTTAACACCCTTTCCAAAACGTATTGCAAAATTTACATTCTTTGCAATTATAATTTTGGTCATAATTGAAAAAAAAATAAATTTTTTTTGAGCTCTTGGTGAGGACTAAGCTCTGGTCTATCCGTTGTACAAGGATAAGTATGTCATTTCCTCACAAGATACGAATTGATATGACGAAGCAGAACGGCCATACGTCGGAGACACAAGTCGATTTTCCCTTGGGGCACCAGACGTAGCATGATATTGCACATAATTATGGCTGCATTTATTCAACATGTAATGGTCTGGCCTAATTCTCACTGCACTTTGACCTATCGTCAGATATCGTGCTTTGAAAGTAATTCGTTCGTGTCTTTTCGCTTATCAATAGTTTTCGTTAAGAAAAAGGCACAGACAATCTTTATAATCTAGCAGGCCAAGTAAGACATTTTTCATCTTTATTGGGGCCACATGTTCAGTCAAAAAATTAGATCGTATTACTGTCATCGTTTCTATTTTAGACAAAGATGAATTACATTCATTTTGTTATCGATTTGCAAGGCCAAAACAATAGTGATTTTACTATATAAAAGATAAAATTGACTTTCTGAGAAATATTATATAAGGATTTATTTAAATGTCTAGATTGATTGCAGGCCACAGAAATATAGCTGATGGCCAAATCTGACGCACGGGCCTATGGTAGCCCATATATGGTCCATAAGGTAGGATAACAACATTATAAAACGTGATCGTCTCTTATTGTTAATGCCAGTTGAAAATAACACAATGACAGTTATTTATAGATAAACGAGAAAATGAAGAGAACAAGAACAGAAAGAAAAACAAGCGTGTCTGCTGTCTCGGTTAGTATTAGGCTGTATATTCAGTCATCAAAAATTTTATGTCATAGGGTTACCTCATTCTTAAGGCGTGGTAGCGTGGCCGAGCGGTCTAAGGCGCTGGTTTAAGGCACCAGTCTCTTCGGAGGCGTGGGTTCGAATCCCACCGCTGCCAGTCATTTTAAGCTTGTGTATTAATCAAACTAACAAATAAAATAATATTCAAATTGAAAAGAAAAACTGATTGCAGACAATGCTTCGTTCAACAAAATCCAACTTGATTGTCTTCTCAACGATTTTATGTTTTCTTTATTCAATAAAAAAAACTGTTGCATATATGTATTTTTTTTTTTTAATACTGCAATTATTTTGATTATTATATGGATTTTTTCAATGTTGACCTATAATATATCGGGTAGTGTGGCCGAGCGGTCTAAGGCGCTGGTTTTAGGCACCAGTCTCTTCGGAGGCGTGGGTTCGAATCCCACCACTGCCAGTAGATTTTGCTTTGCGAAGTATCCATCAAAAATCAAAATTTTGCAAGTAATGCTATCAAAACGAATCTTTTTGTCAGCAAGAAATATACAGTAACTGTTGTTTGTTATTTATCTCGGCTAGTTGTTATTACTAATGTTCCTATTTACGTCTTCGTGGTCACCAGCCGGGCTTGAAATGTCCAACAAGAGCGCTTTTCATTATTAAAGTAGATTACGTTGCGTCAATCTTCCAAATGGAGATTTCCCACCTGCCCTGAAAATCAGTATCCCTAATCCAATCTTTTATCCGAGATTGAACACTGACCACATGCGTCAGTTGGAATTACTCAATTATTCTTACCCACCATGCAGGCCAGACAACATTTGATATTTTGCCTGCATTTCTGGGAATACTTGTTGTTACAACTATACATTGATTCATTACAATGTTCTCCTCGTTTTTGTTCAGAAACTAGTTTAAATCAATGTTTTAGGCTGGAAAGAAAGTCCTGTCGCCTTTTTGTCTGGACAAAAACTAACTTTTATTTTATGAAAATTTTCAAGGTGTATCTCCTTTTATTTTCACAGACATAATCCCGTTTTGTGAGCAAACAAACTTAAAATTCCTTGTGTTTTGAGGCAAAAAAAATCCGTACATCATTTCCAATCTTTTCATTATTGTTGAATTGTTTCCTGTCTAGAAAACATTGTAAACATCTGAACGGGTGATAATCTGATGGGAAAAGGTCTTGCGAGTTGGGAGGATAAGGAAAAACCTCCGTATTCAGGACCAGAATCTTTCCCATGATGCATCTCAGAACACATAGTCTTGTGTTATCATGTGCAAATAAAAGCACCTTGCTGATTGACGAGTGAAACTTCCAATTAGTGACAGTATCATTACCATTTAACACTTCATAATAGACGATATCCTTCATACCCAACTAAACAAAGCATTGCCATCTCAGGGTGAAATCCTGGTTTTTGGTACAGGTACAGACACAGGCTTTCCATAGGGTCGTAACCATCGTCTCTTTTGCTGAATATTATTATAACCCATTGTAACCATTCTTTCTAAGAATGTTTCGGTAGCATGTCTTGTCCTTGATGACGAACAAATGTTGACCATCTGCTTGAGTTGAGAATCGATCAGATTATGTGGAACCCATAGACCATGTTTCGACACTTTATTGACCCCATAGAGATGGTTTATGATAGTTGTGTGAATTGTACAGAACTGGTGTTCCATTTCTCGTTTTTCCTGCCAAAGATTTTCTTCAATTACATTCAGTTAGAATCCATTTTTCGATCAAAGTTGAACGCTCTGTACAAGGGAAATTTTTGAAAGATTTTTCAACTGAAATGGAACGAACCATTGCTGGTGTGTCCAGACACCTAAGACTCTATTTCCGTAGACAATCCAGATATTCCTTGTCGCTTCTGTGGCCGATGGACCCCTTTTGAACTCGTAGAGCGTGCAATGTCAAAAATGTGTTACTTCCATGCTCATTTTATAGTTCCGATGGTCAAAACGATTAAAATATTCTGGGGGGGGGGGTATTCGCTGTCCCACAGCAGCAAAATATGACACAAGGTCAAGCTTAACGTGGAATGAATAGGAAACCATCCTGTCCAAAAATGGCTCCAGCCGATGCAGCTACGGTGACCAAGCACACCGTAGAGGCTAGATAACCTCTGCCACGAAAGCGTCCTTTAAGTGCAATGGAGCAGTGCTGCCCCAGGGTAACGGATTCCCTGCAGCTGGACCGAGTGATAATCGGAGAGCCGAAGGACGAGTCCAAAGGCTCCCCAATGCGCTTAGCAGTGGCAGCCTCAGTACAACCTCATTGGCTGACGCACTGCACCGGTGCACTCAGTCTTTGACTGCACCCACAATCCGATCCCCGGCCAAGTGTCAGTTACTGCGCCTCGGGCTCTGCTGTGGAACAGATACAACACTTTGATCCCGAAGAAAAGGCCAGAAATCGGGGGGGGGGCCGGATGGGGTATTTGTTCGCTGTCCAACTTCAGCAAAATGTGACACAAGGTCGGGCTTAACGTGGGAAGAAAAGGAACCCATCCGTCCAAAAATGGCTCCAGCCGACGCAGTTACCGTTGAAAAGCTCATCGTAATGGCTAGACAGCGTCACCAGCGAAAGCATCCACCAGGGGACCTGCTCCCTTAAGTGCAATGGAGCAGTGCTGCTCCAGGGAAACTGAGACCCCGCAGCTGGGCCGAGTAATAATGGGAGAGCCTAAGGACGAGTCCAAAGGCCTCCCGATGCGCTTAGCAAACGCAGCCTCAGTCAAACCTCATTGGCTAACGCTTGCACCGGCGCACTCGGTCTTTGACACCACCCACACGTCAATCTCCGGCCCATTCGACGGGCAAGTGTCAGTAACTGCGCCTCGGGCTCTGCTGTGGAACAGATACTACACTTTGATCCCGAAGAAAAGGCCAGAAATCGTGGTGCTGGATGCCAAATTAAAATCTTGTTTAGCAAGACAATAATCATTTCTGAAAGAAAAAGGAAAGGGTGAGAACGCAACAATCCATGCTTTGCCATACATGATCAAAAAATAACACAGCGAAAAATACCACAGAACTTTCTTTCCAACGTAATATATAATATTTGTTGTGTTGAACATAGTTGAACATGACCAAGTCTAGAACTAAGTCACATTTCAAGAGCACTAGGCGAGAACCGAATTCGAGGCTATCCATTGTATCGATGGCATTCAATTCCAGATTACTGTCTGTTCATTTGCTCGACGGCGATTGATCGAATCTGCAGTCCCAGGAAAAACAGGGTTAGGTGATTCGAAGGCCAGTCTTTCATTGTTCATTTTTTTCAGAAAATACCTGTCGACTTGTCTCTCAAAAAATTAGTGCGATGGGGACATGTTTTATTTATGAAAAAAAAACAAAAAAAACATCTATGATGAAATTTGTAAATGTACTGTATATTTACGGATACTCGTCAATTTTGTCTTAGGTTATCAGACGTAACGGAATATTACACACGATTATAATTTCATGAAAATATAAATAGCCAGTATTTGTTTGTTAGCGGGGCCGAATGGTCGAAGACGCTTCATTTCAGGTACCAGTCTCTTCGAAGGCGTGGGTTCGGATATCACCGCAGCAAAGATTTTTATTATGTTATACGTAATAATCTAGCTTAATTCTCCCTACACCTCTATCGCCAGATAAAGTGGGAGTGAAGAGTTACTCATTCGTGTCTTTTCACTGATCAATAGTTTTCGTAGAGAAAGTAAGACGAAAGCAAAAAAAAAAAAACAAAAAAAAAAACAGATGAAAATATCTTTTTGTAACGCAAATAGAAAACAAAACGAAACCAACCGACATGTATTTATAGATGGATCAAGAAAGAAATAGAACAAAGGCGAAAATAAGGACAAATATGCATCTCCTGTTGACTTGAGTATCAGTTTGAATTGTCTGTCATTAAAAGATCTGATCTGTCCACGAGATCTTTATTGTCGGTGGGGTAGCGTGACCGAGCGGTCTGAGAAGTTGGTTGCAGACACCGGTCTCTTCAGAGGTGTGGATTTCAGATCCCACCGTTACCATCCGAATTTTGCCCTTTTATGCCTTGTGAATACCTTTTTTTAATTTGCAATTTGTGTCATCAAAACGAATCTTTCAAAACTAACCCGAGATAAAAAGAAATTGGACGAGGAGTTAATAATAACAAATTTTTATCATTTAATACAGATGGTTGATATTACGAAAATTATTATCTATCTTCATTTACTACTACTACTACTACAACTACTACTACTACTACTACTTATTATTATTATTATTATTATTATTATTATTATTATAATAATCTATTTATTCACGATTTGCAATTAGTATTGACGTTCAATTGATTCGTTTCAGTCAGATTTTTTATTTGATAGAAACTTAGGTTTGTAATGACAGTAACAGGTTGAATGATGAGTTAAGCAGAAGAGAGACAGACAGCTCAAACATAAGACAATGGTTCGGTTCCAAAGTATCAGAAGATAATTTCAAGAACTCATTTCGGTCCAAATTCCTGAAAAAGTAGCTAATCTCTCCTGGAATTTTGACCTAAACCAGTACTTTGTACTATTGTTCGGTATTGAAATTAAACACTTATACATTCATCTTGTGTGAGTAAATTAAATTGAAATTATTCTTGATAAAACATTAATAGAAAATATTAATTAGTTGGTATTTTCATGTCAAAAAAAATTATGGGATCTTACTATACCTATTTTTATAAATACCAGTATCACAAAATTTGTCAGTGTGTTTCTTTTGAGTGACTAACCAGACCTGTTTTTAGATTAATTAATTAAGTACCTTCAGATACGTCGTTTCATTTTTGGTAATAAAATAAACGCTTAACATTTCTTTAATATTTCTTATTTCAATTTACAAAGTATTGCTTTTGACTGACATTTCGGTGGGCCCTGATGAAATATATGCCCCAAAAGACTTTCTTCTTTAGTCGTGCGTGGGTTGTATGAGCAAAAGATACATTCATTCATGTTATCAGGACCTTGTAATGAGTTGAATTGTCAGCACCTCGAAAACATTTAATTTTGCAGTTGCTAACATTTTTTTGTTACGGACACCAAGTCTCTGGCTCAACCTTTGAGCTTCTTTCTTCATCACTAACCCGCCTCCATCCAGTCGAGCGATGACATAATCTCGCCTAATGCCGGTGCTCAGCCGAGAGTGCACGGCTTACACATCGCAGATACATCGATAAGGAGAAAAAAGGCGCCAAAATTTCGAACGCAACCCACTCCCCCATGACACTGGTTCTCCTCAGCTTCTGTAATGAATATTATCAACTCTGACGATATTTGTACCCGCTTAATATTGTGTATCGGTGTTGCCAATATCGCGCCGAATCCTGCACGTTTAATGTTTTAGCAGTGCAAAAAAGCGCTAAATTAGCGGGAGAGTGATCAAGCATTTTGGCTATTTTTGCGTATTTTTAACCATTTTTAGGCCCTTTTTTTTATTTTGGGCCATTTCTAGCTTTTTTTTTTCTGCTATTTCTTATTTAGCGCCATTTGAGAAACTATCCCGAAAATATTTTTTGAGTACTCAGAACTGTTCCCTATGTCACCAATAGACAAGTGCCAACACGAAAGAAGGACCCTTTCTAAGCAAGTAGTGCCCTTACGCTGGCTTCAGCTGCCCCTGCATATCACAAGTTTCCCTTCAGCCACCCTACATATTACAAGTTTGTCTGTCTCGGCTCTGGTTTACAATATGTAAAATATACTTAGATTCGACAAGCACCCAAAATCACTTACTTCATCCTGCACCATGTTATCCATAGTTGATGGCGGGGATGGTTTCATGCCTTTCCCATGGGCATTAGTTCGAAGTGATCACAATCTATCTCAGCCGAACTCGGCTGTTCAACCGTCAGTCGTCTTCATAATCGGAATAAATAACCAAAATATCCGTTGACGTTATAGTTATCTGTGGTTACTTTGCATTCATGCCTTTCGGGAAAGGCATGTAACCATTTCTTCCCTTGAACACTCCATAAGCCAACGTGGCAGGATAAGGTCAATCAACCCCCTCCCATTTCTAACACTTGTTTGGGGAAAGCATATGCCAAAGAGCAGATCTTTAGAAAAATGCTGATTTTTAAAAACGTGCGCATGCCCTTTGGTATGCGGTACGTGAATGTTTGTACCGTACTGAACCGGATCAATCTGGCTCTCTTTGGATCTATACATATTTATCTATGAAGAGATTATTATCTTTTTATCAAGCTCACCTTTGTCGGTCACCGAGTAAAATGGGGAGTAGTAGAGGTAGATATATAACGTTGCGTAAATTTTCAAAGTGGGGAGGACCTGCCTGACT
Organism: Thysanoteuthis rhombus; assembly: GCA_963457665.1. Taxonomy (NCBI): domain Eukaryota; kingdom Metazoa; phylum Mollusca; class Cephalopoda; order Oegopsida; family Thysanoteuthidae; genus Thysanoteuthis; species Thysanoteuthis major. The sequence goes on along the minus strand of OY735219.1, from coordinate 50,649,821 downwards.
TGATAGTCAGCGTTCGCAAGTTTAACTTTTATCTGAACAGGAACACTGTTCTCCATTAGGAAATATATGGGAATATATCACTAACTCAGTCACCAACCTAGCACACACACACACGCATACACTCATATATATATATATATATATATATATATATATATATATATATATATATATATATATATACACACACACACACATATATATATATATATATAGAGAGAGAGAGAGAGAGGTAGAAATTCTCACAGAGTGCCGCATGTATGTGGCCGTTTGCCAAAACTAGGCTACGATTAGTAAATAACTTAATATATACGGGTGTATGTATATAAGTGCATATGTGTGTACATGTGTGGGTGTGGGTGTTTGTGTCTTTGTGTGTGAGTGTGTATGTGTATGTACATATATGCGTAAACGTCTAAGGATTAACAGCGATTTCTACCTCCTGAAACCTGTATTCAAAAACAACGTCACTCAAAAATTCAGAAACAAATATTCAACATCCCAATCGGGTGTATACCAAATCCCATGTAAAAACCCTACGCACTCGCCACTGTACCGTCCACTGTACCCGACAAGTGGGCGTTGATGGATGAGAGTTTGGGAGATCACAAGTTCAAATCTAATCCTCTCCCGAGTGCCGGTGAATCTCTGACCTCCAAACTCGCACTGACAGGTTTGTTGTTTGTTTTATTCTTGTAGTTTTGCACGTGGTCCGTACTCTGTATGCCTCCTGCTGACGACGCTCTGATAATGCCTATCAGCCTGGTCAGATAATGACAAGACGAAGACACGTGCCGTCTTCGATGTTGTTGATCAGATGAAAGGCAAGAGAAACAAGAGAAAAAAGGCCAATTTAGAAGCAATGATCACTAATTCGGTTAGATCTTTTGACTTGACACCTTGCACGAGTTTTTTCTCCGTTGAAAATATTTTAACACAGGATTTCCAAAACCTTTTCGGCCTGCTGTCCCCAATTTAGAGCATATATCCCGTTAAAATCGATACTATGAAAATTGAAATTAAAATTAATTTTTTTAAATATAAATTTAAACATTTATTTTGTAAGCAAAAATATGATTTCAATTGATGAATTAATATCAAAATAATAAACGTCGGATATGGACCAGATGTGATAAGATTGATTTTAAGTATCGATTTGTACATTTTTACGCGTTCAGGATCCTTGTGTCCCAATAGCCTCCTCCCCCAAGATGTCTCCATCTCGCAACTGTTTCTTTTTTATTCTATATATACAAAAAAAAAGTTGCATGTATATGAACACTTTTTTAATACACCTATTATTTTGATGATAATAATGAGGATTTTTTTTTCAATTTAAGACAAAGTCACAAAGGTGCCTTGGCCAAGCGGACTGAAGCACTGGTTTAATGCACCAGTCACTTCGGGGGCGTTGGTTCAAATGCGTACGTATTAATCGAACTAACAAGTAAAATAATATAAAATTGTGAAAAAAATAGTAAAGAATTACTAAACATTGTAAAAAATACTCAGTTCAAGAACACCAACTTGATGGTCTTCATTTCTTATACTTCTCTTTATTCAATAAAACAATCTGTTGCATATATATTAACAAAATTTATTCTTCCATAATATTATGATTTTTCTTATGATGATACAGATTTTCTTGAATTTCAGATTCAAGTAAATCTGGTAGCGTGGCCGAGCATTCTAATGTGCTGTTGTGAGGCACCAATCTATGAAGAAGCGTGTGTTCGAATCCCATTACTACCAGCAATTTGAAGCTTGTATATCAATCAAACTAACCAGTAAAACAAAATACAGCCGTACAAACATTTTTAAACATTGCAGACATTGCTTTGTTCAGGAAGATGCAACTTAAAAAAATGAATTTCTCTACTGTTATGATGTTTCACTTGATTCGGAAGAACAATCGGTAGCTTATATATTGACTAACTTTTTCTTCAATAATCTTATTATTTTCAAAATTATGATATGCATTTTTTCCCAATCAAGTTCACCATAAATCTGGTGGCTTGGCCTAGCGGACTATGCCACTGGCTTGGAGCACCAGACCCTTCGGATGCGTGGGTTCGAATCCTATCGCTAACAGCCATTTTAAGCTTGTGTATCAATCAAACAAATAAGACACGATACAAAAACGGATGTAAACCCTTCACACAAAATTAGACATTGCTGACAATGCTTTGTTCAAGAAAATCCAACTTGATAGTTTCATTTCTCTACTATTATAATGTTCTTCTCGATTCAAAAGAACAATCTAATGTTTATAAATTGACTAACTTTTTCTTCAATGATATTATTATTTTCATAATTATGATATGCATTTTTTCCCAATCAATTTCGCAATAAATCTGGTAGCGTGGCCGAGCGGTCTAAGGCGCTGGTTTTAGGCACCAGTCTCTTCAGAGGCGTGGGTTCGAATCCCACCGCGGCCAGCCATTTTAAGCTTTTGTATCAATCAAACAAGTGAGACACTATACAAAATCGGATGAAAACCCTCCAAACATAATTGGATATTGCTGACGATACTTTGTTCAAGAAAATTCAACTTGATAGTTTCATTTCTCTGCTGTTATAATGTTCTTCTCGATTCAAAAGAACAATCTAATGTTTATATATTGACTAACTTTTTCTTCAAAAATCTTATTATTTTCATAATTATGATATGCATTTTTCCCAATCAATTTCGCCATAAATGTGGTTGCGTGGCCGAGCAGTCTAAGGCGCTGGTTTTAGGCACCAGTCTCTTCAGAGGCGTCGGTTCAAATCCCACCGCGGTCAGCCATTTTGAGCTTTTGTATCAATCAAACAAGTGAGACACTATACAAAAACGGATGAAAACCCTCCAAACATAATTGGATATTGCTGACGATACTTGGTTCAAGAAAATTCAACTTGATAGTTTCATTTCTCTGCTGTTATAATGTTCTTCTCGATTCAAAAGAACAATCTAATGTTTATATATTGACTAACTTAGTCTTCAATAATCTTATTATTTTCATAATTATGATATGCATTTTTTCCCAATCAATTTCGCCATAAATGTGGTAGCATGGCCGAGCGGTCTAAGGCACTGGTTTTAGGCACCAGTCTCTTCAGAGGCGTGGGTTCGAATCCCACCACGGCCAGCCATCTTAAGCTTTTGTATCAATCAAACAAGTGAGACACTATACAAAAACGGATGAAAACCCTCCAAACATAATTGGATATTGCTGACAATGCTTTGTTCAAGAAAATCCAACTTGATAGTTTCATTTTTTTACTGTTATAATGTTCTTCTCGATTCAAAAGAACAATCTAATGTTTATATATTGACTAACTTTTTCTTCAATAATCTTATTATTTTCAAAATTATGATATGCATTTTTTTCCCAATCAAGTTCACCATAAATCTGGTAGCTTGGCCTAGCGGACTATGCCACTGGTTTGGAGCACCAGACCCTTCGGATGCGTGGGTTCGAATCCTATCGCTAACAGCCATTTTCAGCTTCTGTATCAATCAAACAAGTAAGACAGGATACAAAAACGGATGAAAACCCTTCAAACATAATTAAATTTGCTGACAATGATTTGTTCAAGAAAATCCAACTTGATAGTTTCATTTCTCTACTGTTATAATGTTCTTCTCGATTCAAAAGAACAATCTAATGTTTATATATTGACTAACTTTCTCTTCAATAATCATATTATTTTTTCATAATTATGATATGGATTTTTTTTCAAATCAATTTTGCTATAAGTCTGGTAGCGTGGCCGAGTGGTCTAAGGCGCTGGTTTTAGGCACCAGTCTCTTCGGAGGCGTAGGTTCGAATCCCACTGCTGCCAGCCATTTTAAGCTTCTGTATCAATCAAACAAGTGTGACACTATACAAAATCAGAAAAAAACTGTTCAAACATTATTAGACTTTGCTGACAATGCTTTGTTCAAGAAAATCCAACTTGATAGTTTCATTTCTCTACTGTTATGATGTTCTTCTCGATTCAAAAGAACAATCAAATGTTTATATATTGACTAACTCTTTCTTCAATAATCATATTAATTTTTCATAATTATGATATGGCTTTTTTTCCCAATCAAGTTGGAAATAAATCTGGTAGCGTGGCCAAGCGGTCTAAGGCGCTCGTTTTAGGCACCAGTCTCTTCGGAGGCATGGGTTCGAATCCCACTGCTGTCAACCGTTTTAAGCTTCTGTATCGATTAAACAAGTGAGAAACTATACAAAATAGGAAGAAAACTGTTCAAACATTATTGGACATTGCTGACAATGCTTTGTTCAAGATAATCCAACTTGATAGTTTCATTTCTCTACTGTTATAATGTTCTTCTCGATTCAAAAGAACAATCTAATGTTTAAATATTGACTAACTTTTTCTTCAATAATCATATTATTTTTTCATAATTATGATATGGCTTTTTTTCCCAATCAAGTTGGCCATAAAACTGGTAGCGTGACCGAGCGGTCTAAGGTGCTGGTTTTAGGCACCAGTCTCTTCGGAGGCGTGGGTTCGAATCCCACCGCTGCCAGCCATTTTAAGCTTCTGTATTAATCAAACAAGTGAAACACTTTACAAAATCGGAACAAAACTGTTCAAACATTATTAGACATTGCTGACAATGCTTTGTTCAAGATAATCCAACTTGATAGTTTCATTTCTCTACTGTTATAATGTTCTTCTCGATTCAAAAGAACAATCTAATGTTTAAATATTGACTAACTTTTTCTTCAATAATCATATTATTTTTTCATAATTATGATATGGCTTTTTTTCCCAATCAAGTTGGCCATAAAACTGGTAGCGTGACCGAGCGGTCTAAGGCGCTCGTTTTAGGCACCAGTCTCTTCGTAGGCATGGGTTCGAATCCCACCGCTGCCAGCCATTTTAAGCTTCTGTATCAATCAAACAAGTGAGACACTATACAAAATCGGAAGAAAACCCTTCAAACATAATTAGACATTGCTGACAATGCTTTGTTCAAGATAATCCAACTTGATAGTTTCATTTCTCTACCGTTATAATGTTCTTCTCGATTCAAAAGAACAATCTAATGTTTATATATTGACTAACTTTTTCTTCAATAATCATATTTTTTTTTCAAAATATGATAATAATTTTTTTCCCAATCAAGTTTGCCATAAATCTGGTAGCGTGGCCGAGCGGTCTAAGGCGCTGTTTTTAGGCACCAGTCTCTTCGGAGGCGTGGGTTCGAATCCCACCGCTGCCAGCCATTTTAAGCTTCTGTATCAATCAAACAAGTGTGACACTATACAAAATCAGAAGAAAACTGTTCAAACATTATTAGACATTGCTGACAATGCTTTGTTCAATATAATCCAACTTGATAGTTTTATTTCTCTACTGTTATAATGTTCTTCTCGATTCAAAAGAACAATCTAATGTTTATATATCGACTAACTTTTTCTTCAATAATCATATTTTTTTTTCAAAATATGATATTAATTTTTTTCCCAATCAAGTTTGCCATAAATCTGGTAGCGTGACCGAGTGGTCTAAGGCGCTGGTTTTAGGCACCAGTCTCTTCGTAGGCATGGGTTCGAATCCCACCGCTGCCAGCCATTTTAAGCTTCTGTATCAATCAAACAAGTGAGACACTATACAAAATCGGAAGAAAACCCTTCAAACATAATTAGACATTGCTGACAATGCTTTGTTCAAGATAATCCAACTTGATAGTTTCATTTCTCTACCGTTATAATGTTCTTCTCGATTCAAAAGAACAATCTAATGTTTATATATTGACTAACTTTTTCTTCAATAATCATATTTTTTTTTCAAAATATGATAATAATTTTTTTCCCAATCAAGTTTGCCATAAATCTGGTAGCGTGGCCGAGCGGTCTAAGGCGCTGTTTTTAGGCACCAGTCTCTTCGGAGGCGTGGGTTCGAATCCCACCGCTGCCAGCCATTTTAAGCTTCTGTATCAATCAAACAAGTGTGACACTATACAAAATCAGAAGAAAACTGTTCAAACATTATTAGACATTGCTGACAATGCTTTGTTCAATATAATCCAACTTGATAGTTTTATTTCTCTACTGTTATAATGTTCTTCTCGATTCAAAAGAACAATCTAATGTTTATATATCGACTAACTTTTTCTTCAATAATCATATTTTTTTTTCAAAATATGATATTAATTTTTTTCCCAATCAAGTTTGCCATAAATCTGGTAGCGTGGCCGAGCGGTCTAAGGCGCTGGTTTTAGGCACCAGTCTCTTCGGAGGCGTGGGTTCGAATCCCACCGCTGCCAGCCATTTTAAGCTTCTTTATCAATCAAACAAGTGTGACACTATACAAAATCAGAAGAAAACTGTTCAAACATTATTAGACATTGCTGACAATGCTTTGTTCAAGATAATCCAACTTGATAGTTTCATTTCTCTACTGTTATAATGTTCTTCTCGATTCAAAAGAACAATCTAATGTTTATATATTGACTTACTTAGTCTTCAATAATCTTATTATTTTCATAATTATGATATGCATTTTTTTCCCAATCAAGTTTGCCATAAATCTGGTAGCGTGGCCGAGCGGTCTAAGGCGCTGTTTTTAGGCACCAGTCTCTTCGGAGGCGTGGGTTCGAATCCCACCGCTGCCAGCCATTTTAAGCTTCTGTATTAATCAAACAAGTGAAACACTTTACAAAATCGGAACAAAACTGTTCAAACATTATTAGACATTGCTGACAATGCTTTGTTCAAGATAATCCAACTTGATAGTTTCATTTCTTTATTGTTATAATGTTCTCCTCGATTCAAAAGAACAATCTAACGTTTATATATTGACTAAATTTCTCTTCAATAATCATATTATTTTTTCAAAATATGATAATAATTTTTTTCCCAATCAAGTTTGCCATAAATCTGGTAGCGTGGCCGAGCGGTCTAAGGCGCTGGTTTTAGGCACCAGTCTCTTTGGAGGCGTGGGTTCGAATCCCACCGCTGCCAGCCATTTTAAGCTTCTGTATCAATCGAACAAGCGAGACACTATACAAAATCGGAAAAAAACTGTTCAAACATAATTAGACGTTGCTGACAATGCTTTGTTCAATATAATCCAACTTGATAGTTTCATTTCTCTACTGTTATAATGTCCTTCTCGATTCAAAAGAACAATCTAATGTATATGTATTGACTAACTTTTTCTTCAATAATCTTATTATTTTCATAATTATGATATGCATTTTTTTCCCAATCAAGTTGGCCATAAATCTGGTAGTGTGTCCGAGCGGTCTAAGGCGCTGGTTTTAGGCACCAGTCTCTTCGGAGGCGTGGGTTCGAATCCCACCGCTGCCAGCCATTTTAAGCTTCTGTATCAATCAAACAAGTGAGACACTATACAAAAACGGATGAAAACCCTTCAAACATAATTAGACGTTGCTGACAATGCTTTGTTCAAAATAATCCAACTTGATAGTTTTATTTCTTTATTGTTATAATGTTCTCCTCGATTCAAAAGAACAATCTAATGTTTATATATTGACTAAATTTCTCTTTAATAATCATATTATTTTTTCAAAATATGATAATAATTTTTTTCCCAATCAAGTTTGCCATAAATCTGGTAGCGTGGCCGAGCGGTCTAAGGCGCTGGTTTTAGGCACCAGTCTCTTTGGAGGCGTGGGTTCGAATCCCACCGCTGCCAGCCATTTTAAGCTTCTGTATCAATCGAACAAGTGAGACACTATACAAAATCGGAAAAAAACTGTTCAAACATTATTAGACATTGCTGACAATGCTTTGTTCAAGATAATCCAACTTGATAGTTTCATTTCTCTACTGTTATAATGTTCTTCTCGATTCAAAAGAACAATCTAATGTTTATATATTGACTAACTTTTTCTTCAATAATCATATTATTTTTTCACAATTATGATATGGCTTTTTTTCCCAATCAAGTTGGCCATAAAACTGGTAGCGTGACCGAGCGGTCTAAGGTGCTGGTTTTAGGCACCAGTCTCTTCGTAGGCGTGGGTTCGAATCCCACCGCTGCCAGCCATTTTAAGCTTCTGTATCAATCAAACAAGTGAGACACTATACAAAATCGGAAGAAAACTGTTCAAACATTATTAGACATTGCTGACAATGCTTTGTTCAAGATAATCCAACTTTGTAGTTTCATTTCTTTACTGTTATAATGTTCTTCTCGATTCAAAAGAACAATCTAATGTTTATATATTGACTAACTTTTTCTTCAATAATCATATTATTTTTTCAAAATATGATAATAATTTTTTTTCCCAATCAAGTTTGCCATAAATATGGTAGCGTGGCTGAGCGGTCTAAGGCGCTGGTTTTAGGCACCAGTCTCTTCGGAGGCGTGGGTTCGAATCCCACCGCTGCCAGCCATTTTAAGCTTCTGTATCAATCAAACAAGTGTGACACTATACAAAATCAGAAGAAAACTGTTCAAACATTATTAGACATTGCTGACAATGCTTTGTTCAAGATAATCCAACTTGATAGTTTCATTTCTCTACCGTTATAATGTTCTTCTCGATTCAAAAGAACAATCTAATGTTTATATATTGACTAACTTTTTCTTCAATAATCTTATTATTTTCATAATTATGATATGCATTTTTTTCCCAAACAAGTTGGGCATTAATCTGGTAGCATGGCTGAGCATTCTGAGGCGCTGGTTTTAGGCACCAGTCTCTTCGGAGGCGTGGGTTCGAATCCCACCGCTGCCAGCCATTTTAAGCTTCCCTATCAATCAAACAAGTGAGACACTATACAAAATCGGAAGAAAACTGTTCAAACATAATGAGACATTGCTGACAATGCTTTGTTCAAGAAAATCCAACTTTGTAGTTTCATTTCTCTACTGTTATAATGTTCTTCTCGATTCAAAAGAACAATCTAATGTTTATTTCGACTAACTTTTTCTTCAATAATCATATTTTTTTTTTTTATAATTATGATATGCATTTTTTTCCCAATCAAGTTGGCCATAAATCTGGTAGTGTGGCCGAGCGGTCTAAGGCGCTGGTTTTAGGCACCAGTCTCTTCGGAGGCGTGGGTTCGAATCCCACCGCTGCCAGCCATTTAAAGCTTCTGTATCAATCAAACAAGTGAGACAATATACAAAATTGGAAGAAAACCCTTCAAACATAATTAGACGTTGCTTACAATGCTTTGTTCAAGATAATCCAACATGATGGTTTCATTTCTCTACCGTTATAATGTTTTTCTCGATTCAAAAGAACAATCTAATGTATATGTATTGACTAACTTTTTCTTCAATAATATTATTATTTTCATAATTATGATATGCATTTTTTTCCCAATCAAGTTGGGCATTAATCTGGTAGCATGGCTGAGCATTCTGAGGCGCTGGTTTTAGGCACCAGTCTCTTCGGAGGCGTTGGTTCGAATCCCACTGCTGCCAGCCATTTTAAGCTTCTGTATCAATCGAACAAGTGAGACACTATACAAAATCGGAAGAAAACTGTTCAAACATAATTAGACGTTGCTGACAATGCTTTGTTCAAGATAATCCAACTTGATAGTTTCATTTCTATACTGTTATAATGTTCTTCTCGATTCAAAAGAACAATCTAATGTTTATATATTGACTTACTTAGTCTTCAATAATCTTATTATTTTCATAATTATGATATGCATTTTTTTCCCAATCAAGTTGGCCATAAATCTGGTAGCGTGGCCGAGCGGTCTAAGGCGCTGGTTTTAGGCACCAGTCTCTTCAGAGGCGTGGGTTCGAATCCCACCGCTGCCAGCCATTTTAAGCTTCTGTATCAATCAAACAAGTGAGACACTATACAAAAACGGATGAAAACCCTTCAATCATAATTAGACGTTGCTGACAATGCTTTGTTCAAGATAATCCAACTTGATAGTTTTAATTCTTTATTGTTATAATGTTCTCCTCGATTCAAAAGAACAATCTAATGTTTATATATTGACTAAATTTCTCTTAAATAATCATATTATTTTTTCAAAATATGATAATAATTTTTTTCCCAATCAAGTTTGCCATAAATCTGGTAGCGTGGCCGAGCGGTCTAAGGCGCTGGTTTTAAGCACCAGTCTCTTTGGAGGCGTGGGTTCGAATCCTACCGCTGCCAGCCATTTTAAGCTTCTGTATCAATCGAACAAGTGAGACACTATACAAAATCGGAAGAAAACTGTTCAAACATTATTAGACATTGCTGACAATGCTTTGTTCAAGATAATCCAACTTGATAGTTTCATTTCTCTACTGTTATAATGTTCTTCTCGATTCAAAAGAACAATCTAATGTTTATATATTGACTAACTTTTTCTTCAATAATCATATTATTTTTTCACAATTATGATATGGCTTTTTTTCCCAATCAAGTTGGCCATAAAACTGGTAGCGTGACCGAGCGGTCTAAGGCGCTGGTTTTAGGCACCAGTCTCTTCGTAGGTGTTGGTTCGAATCCCACCGCTGCCAGCCATTTTAAGCTTCTGTATCAATCAAACAAGTGAGACACTATACAAAATCGGAAGAAAACTGTTCAAACATTATTAGACATTGCTGACAATGCTTTATTCAAGATAATCCAACTTTGTAGTTTCATTTCTTTACTGTTATAATGTTCTTCTCGATTCAAAAGAACAATCTAATGTTTATATATTGACTAACTTTTTCTTCAATAATCATATTATTTTTTCAAAATATGATAATAATTTTTTTCCCAATCAAGTTTGCCATAAATCTGGTAGCGTGGCCGAGCGGTCTAAGGCGCTGGTTTTAGGCACCAGTCTCTTCGGAGGCGTGGGTTCGAATCCCACCGCTTCCAGCCATTTTAAGCTTCTGTATCAATCAAACAAGTGAAACACTTTACAAAATCGGAAGAAAACTGTTCAAACATTATTAGACATTGCTGACAATGCTTTGTTCAAGATAATCCAACTTGATAGTTTCATTTCTCTACCGTTATAATGTTCTTCTCGATTCAAAAGAACAATCTAATGTTTATGTATTGACTAACTTTTTCTTCAATAATCTTATTATTTTCATAATTATGATATGCATTTTTTTCCCAATCAAGTTGGGCATTAATCTGGTAGCATGGCTGAGCATTCTGAGGCGCTGGTTTTAGGCACCAGTCTCTTCGGAGGCGTGGGTTCGAATCCCACCGCTGTCAGCCATTTTAAGCTTCTGTATCAATCGAACAAGTGAGACACTATACAAAATCGGAACAAAACTGTTCAAACATTATTAGACATTGCTGACAATGCTTTGTTCAAGATAATCCAACTTGATAGTTTCATTTCTCTACTGTTATAATGTTCTTCTCGATTCAAAAGAACAATCTAATGTTTATATATTGACTAACTTTTTCTTCATTAATCATATTTTTTTTTCAAAATATGATAATAATTTTTTTCCCAATCAAGTTTGCCATAAATCTGGTAGCGTGGCCGAGCGGTCTAAGGCGCTGGTTTTAGGCACCAGTCTCTTCGGAGGCGTGGGTTCGAATCCCACCGCTGCCAGCCATTTTAAGCTTCTGTATCAATCAAACAAGTGAAACACTTTACAAAATTGGAAGAAAACTGTTCAAACATTATTAGACATTGCTGACAATGCTTTGTTCAAGATAATCCAACTTGATAGTTTCATTTCTCTACCGTTATAATGTTCTTCTCGATTCAAAAGAACAATCTAATGTTTATGTATTGACTAACTTTTTCTTCAATAATCTTATTATTATTCTCATAATTATGATATGCATTTTTTTCCCAAACAAGTTGGGCATTAATCTGGTAGCATGGCTGAGCATTCTGAGGCGCTGGTTTTAGGCACCAGTCTCTTCGTAGGTGTTGGTTCGAATCCCACCGCTGCCAGCCATTTTAAGCTTCTGTATCAATCGAACAAGTGAGACACTATACAAAATTGGAAGAAAACTGTTCAAACATTATTAGACATTGCTGACAATGCTTTGTTCAAGATAATCCAACATGATAGTTTCATTTCTATACTGTTATAATGTTCTTCTCGATTCAAAAGAACAATCTAATGTTTATGTATTGACTAACTTTTTCTTCAATAATCTTATTATTTTCATAATTATGATATGCATTTTTTTCCCAAACAAGTTGGGCATTAATCTGGTAGCATGGCTGAGCATTCTGAGGCGCTGGTTTTAGGCACCAGTCTCTTCGGAGGCGTGGGTTCGAATCCCACCGCTGCCAGCCATTTTAAGCTTCCCTATCAATCAAACAAGTGAGACACTATACAAAATCGGAAAAAAACTGTTCAAACATAATGAGACATTGCTGACAATGCTTTGTTCAAGATAATCCAACTTGATAGTTTCATTTCTCTACTGTTATAATGTTCTTCTCGATTCAAAAGAACAATCTAATGTTTATATATTGACTAACTTTTTCTTCATTAATCATATTTTTTTTTCAAAATATGATAATAATTTTTTTCCCAATCAAGTTTGCCATAAATCTGGTAGCGTGGCCGAGCGGTCTAAGGCGCTGGTTTTAGGCACCAGTCTCTTCGGAGGCGTTTTTCGAATCCCACCGCTGCCAGCCATTTTAAGCTTCTGTATCAATCAAACAAGTGAAACACTTTACAAAATTGGAAGAAAACTGTTCAAACATTATTAGACATTGCTGACAATGCTTTGTTCAAGATAATCCAACTTGATAGTTTCATTTCTCTACCGTTATAATGTTCTTCTCGATTCAAAAGAACAATCTAATGTTTATATATTGACTAACTTAGTCTTCAATAATCTTATTATTTTCATAATTATGATATGCATTTTTTTCCCAATCAAGTTGGCCATAAAACTGGTAGCGTGACCGAGCGGTCTAAAGCGCTGGTTTTAGGCACCAGTCTCTTCGGAGGCGTTTTTCGAATCCCACTGCTGCCAGCCATTTTAAGCTTCTGTATCAATCGAACAAGTGAGACACTATACAAAATTCGGAAAAAAACTGTTCAAACATTATTAGACATTGCTGACAATGCTTTGTTCAAGATAATCCAACATGATAGTTTCATTTCTCTACCGTTATAATGTTCTTCTCGATTCAAAAGAACAATCTAATGTTTATGTATTGACTAACTTTTTCTTCAATAATCTTATTATTTTCATAATTATGATATGCATTTTTTTCCCAATCAAGTTGGGCATTAATCTGGTAGCATGGCTGAGCATTCTGAGGCGCTGGTTTTAGGCACCAGTCTCTTCGGAGGCGTGGGTTCGAATCCCACCGCTGCCAGCCATTTTAAGCTTCTGTATCAATCAAACAAGTGAAACACTTTACAAAATTGGAAGAAAACTGTTCAAACATTATTAGACATTGCTGACAATGCTTTGTTCAAGATAATCCAACTTGATAGTTTCATTTCTCTACCGTTATAATGTTCTTCTCGATTCAAAAGAACAATCTAATGTTTATGTATTGACTAACTTTTTCTTCAATAATCTTATTATTATTCTCATAATTATGATATGCATTTTTTTCCCAAACAAGTTGGGCATTAAACTGGTAGCATGGCTGAGCATTCTGAGGCGCTGGTTTTAGGCACCAGTCTCTTCGGAGGCGTGGGTTCGAATCCCACCGCTGCCAGCCATTTTAAGCTTCTGTATCAATCGAACAAGTGAGACACTACACAAAATTGGAAGAAAACTGTTCAAACATTATTAGACATTGCTGACAATGCTTTGTTCAAGATAATCCAACTTGATAGTTTCATTTCTATACCGTTATAATGTTCTTCTCGATTCAAAAGAACAATCTAATGTTTATGTATTGACTAACTTTTTCTTCAATAATCTTATTATTTTCATAATTATGATATGCATTTTTTTCCCAAACAAGTTGGGCATTAATCTGGTAGCATGGCTGAGCATTTTGAGGCGCTGGTTTTAGGCACCAGTCTCTTCGGAGGCGTGGGTTCGAATCCCACCGCTGCCAGCCATTTTAAGCTTCCCTATCAATCAAACAAGTGAGACACTATACAAAATCAGAAGAAAACTGTTCAAACATTATTAGACATTGCTGACAATGCTTTGTTCAAGAAAATCCAACTTTGTAGTTTCATTTCTCTACTGTTATAATGTTCTTCTCGATTCAAAAGAACAATCTAATGTTTATATATTGACTAACTTTTTTTTCAATAATCATATTTTTTTTTCAAAATATGATATTAATTTTTTTCCCAATCAAGTTTGCCATAAATCAGGTAGCGTGGCCGAGCGGTCTAAGGCGCTGGTTTTAGGCACCAGTCTCTTCGGAGGCGTGGGTTCGAATCCCACCGCTGCCAGCCATTTTAAGCTTCTGTATCAATCAAACAAGTGAGACAATATACAAAATTGGAAGAAAACCCTTCAAACATAATTAGACGTTGCTGACAATGCATTGTTCAAGATAATCCAACATGATAGTTTCATTTCTCTACCGTTATAATGTTCTTCTCGATTCAAAAGAACAATCTAATGTTTATATATTGACTAACTTTTTATTCAATAATCTTATTATTTTCATAATAATGATATGCATTTTTTTCCCAATCAAGTTGGGCATTAATCTGGTAGCATGGCTGAGCATTCTGAGGCGCTGGTTTTAGGCACCAGTCTCTTCGGAGGCGTGGGTTCGAATCCCACCGCTGCCAGCTATTTTAAGCTTCTGTATCAATCGAACAAGTGAGACACTATACAAAATCGGAACAAAACTGTTCAAACATTATTAGACATTGCTGACAATGCTTTGTTCAAGATAATCCAACTTGATAGTTTCATTTCTCTACTGTTATAATGTTCTTCTCGATTCAAAAGAACAATCTAATGTTTATATATTGACTAACTTAGTCTTCAATAATCTTATTATTTTCATAATTATGATATGCATTTTTTTCCCAATCAAGTTGGCCATAAAACTGGTAGCGTGACCGAGTGGTCTAAAGCGCTGGTTTTAGGCACCAGTCTCTTCGGAGGCGTGGGTTCGAATCCCACCGCTGCCAGCCATTTTAAGCTTCCCTATCAATCAAACAAGTGAGACACTATACAAAATCGGAAGAAAACTGTTCAAACATAATGAGACATTGCTGACAATGCTTTGTTCAAGAAAATCCAACTTTGTAGTTTCATTTCTCTACTGTTATAATGTTCTTCTCGATTCAAAAGAACAATCTAATGTTTATATATTGACTAACTTTTTCTTCAATAATCATATTTTTTTTTCAAAATATGATATTAATTTTTTTCCCAATCAAGTTTGCCATAAATCTGGTAGCGTGGCCGAGCGGTCTAAGGCGCTGGTTTTAGGCACCAGTCTCTTCGGAGGCGTGGGTTCGAATCCCACCGCTGCCAGCCATTTTAAGCTTCTGTATCAATCAAACAAGTGAGACAATATACAAAATTGGAAGAAAACCCTTCAAACATAATTAGACGTTGCTGACAATGCTTTGTTCAAGATAATCCAACATGATAGTTTCATTTCTCTACCGTTATAATGTTCTTCTCGATTCAAAAGAACAATCTAATGTTTATATATTGACTAACTTTTTCTTCAATAATCTTATTATTTTCATAATAATGATATGCATTTTTTTCCCAATCAAGTTGGGCATTAATCTGGTAGCATGGCTGAGCATTCTGAGGCGCTGGTTTTAGGCACCAGTCTCTTCGGAGGCGTGGGTTCGAATCCCACCGCTGCCAGCTATTTTAAGCTTCTGTATCAATCGAACAAGTGAGACACTATACAAAATCGGAACAAAACTGTTCAAACATTATTAGACATTGCTGACAATGCTTTGTTCAAGATAATCCAACTTGATAGTTTCATTTCTCTACTGTTATAATGTTCTTCTCGATTCAAAAGAACAATCTAATGTTTATATATTGACTAACTTAGTCTTCAATAATCTTATTATTTTCATAATTATGATATGCATTTTTTTCCCAATCAAGTTGGCCATAAAACTGGTAGCGTGACCGAGCGGTCTAAGGCGCTGGTTTTAGGCACCAGTCTCTTCGGAGGCGTTTTTCGAATCCCACCGCTGCCAGCCATTTTAAGCTTCTGTATCAATCAAACAAGTGAGACAATATACAAAATTGGAAGAAAACCCTTCAAACATAATTAGACGTTGCTGACAATGCTTTGTTCAAGATAATCCAACATGATAGTTTCATTTCTCTACCGTTATAATGTTCTTCTCGATTCAAAAGAACAATCTAATGTTTATATATTGACTAACTTTTTCTTCAATAATCTTATTATTTTCATAATAATGATATGCATTTTTTTCCCAATCAAGTTGGGCATTAATCTGGTAGCATGGCTGAGCATTCTGAGGCGCTGGTTTTAGGCACCAGTCTCTTCGGAGGCGTGGGTTCGAATCCCACCGCTGCCAGCTATTTTAAGCTTCTGTATCAATCGAACAAGTGAGACACTATACAAAATCGGAACAAAACTGTTCAAACATTATTAGACATTGCTGACAATGCTTTGTTTAAGATAATCCAACTTGATAGTTTCATTTCTCTACTGTTATAATGTTCTTCTCGATTCAAAAGAACAATCTAATGTTTATATATTGACTAACTTAGTCTTCAATAATCTTATTATTTTCATAATTATGATATGCATTTTTTTCCCAATCAAGTTGGCCATAAAACTGGTAGCGTGACCGAGCGGTCTAAAGCGCTGGTTTTAGGCACCAGTCTCTTCGGAGGCGTTTTTCGAATCCCACTGCTGCCAGCCATTTTAAGCTTCTGTATCAATCAAACAAGTGAGACACTATACAAAATTCGGAAGAAAACTGTTCAAACATTATTAGACATTGCTGACAATGCTTTGTTCAAGATAATCCAACTTTGTAGTTTCATTTCTTTACTGTTATAATGTTCTTCTCGATTCAAAAGAACAATCTAATGTTTATATATTGACTAACTTTTTATTCAATAATCATATTATTTTTTCAAAATATGATATTAATTTTTTTCCCAATCAAGTTTGCCATAAATCTGGTAGCGTGGCCGAGCGGTCTAAGGCGCTGGTTTTAGGCACCAGTCTCTTCGGAGGCGTTTTTCGAATCCAACCGCTGCCAGCCATTTTAAGCTTCTGTATCAATCAAACAAGTGTGACACTATACAAAATCAGAAGAAAACTGTTCAAACATTATTAGACATTGCTGACAATGCTTTGTTCAAGATAATCCAACTTGATAGTTTCATTTCTCTACTGTTATAATGTTCTTCTCGATTCAAAAGAACAATCTAATGTTTATATATTGACTAACTTTTTATTCAATAATCATATTATTTTTTCAAAATATGATAATAATTTTTTTCCCAATCAAGTTTGCCATAAATCTGGTAGCGTGGCCGAGCGGTCTAAGGCGCTGGTTTTAGGCACCAGTCTCTTCGGAGGCGTGGGTTCGAATCCCACCGCTGCCAGCCATTTTAAGCTTCTGTATCAATCAAACAAGTGAGACACTATACAAAATCAGAAGAAAACTGTTCAAACATTATTAGACATTGCTGACAATGCTCTGTTCAAGATAATCCAACTTGATAGTTTCATTTCTCTACTGTTATAATGTTCTTCTCGATTCAAAAGAACAATCTAATGTTTATATATTGACTAACTTTTTATTCAATAATCATATTATTTTTTCAAAATATGATAATAATTTTTTTCCCAATCAAGTTTGCCATAAATCTGGTAGCGTGGCCGAGCGGTCTAAGGCGCTGGTTTTAGGCACCAGTCTCTTCGGAGGCGTGGGTTCGAATCCCACCGCTGCCAGCCATTTTAAGCTTCTGTATCAATCAAACAAGTGAGACACTATACAAAATCGGAACAAAACTGTTCAAACATTATTAGACATTGCTGACAATGCTTTGTTCAAGATAATCCAACTTGATAGTTTCATTTCTCTACTGTTATAATGTTCTTCTCGATTCAAAAGAACAATCTAATGTTTATATATTGACTAACTTTTTATTCAATAATCATATTATTTTTTCAAAATATGATAATAATTTTTTTCCCAATCAAGTTTGCCATAAATCTGGTAGCGTGGCCGAGCGGTCTAAGGCGCTGGTTTTAGGCACCAGTCTCTTCGGAGGCGTGGGTTCGAATCCCACCGCTGCCAGCCATTTTAAGCTTCTGTATCAATCAAACAAGTGAGACACTATACAGAATCGGAAGAAAACTGTTCAAACATTATTAGACATTGCTGACAATGCTTTGTTCAAGATAATCCAACTTTGTAGTTTCATTTCTTTACTGTTATAATGTTCTTCTCGATTCAAAAGAACAATCTAATGTTTATATATTGACTAACTTTTTCTTCAATAATCATATTTTTTTTTCAAAATATGATATTAATTTTTTTCCCAATCAAGTTTGCCATAAATCTGGTAGCGTGGCCGAGCGGTCTAAGGCGCTGGTTTTAGGCACCAGTCTCTTCGGAGGCGTGGGTTCGAATCCAACCGCTGCCAGCCATTTTAAGCTTCTGTATCAATCAAACAAGTGAGACACTATACAAAATCAGAAGAAAACTGTTCAAACATTATTAGACATTGCTGACAATGCTCTGTTCAAGATAATCCAACTTGATAGTTTCATTTCTCTACTGTTATAATGTTCTTCTCGATTCAAAAGAACAATCTAATGTTTATATATTGACTAACTTTTTATTCAATAATCATATTATTTTTTCAAAATATGATAATAATTTTTTTCCCAATCAAGTTTGCCATAAATCTGGTAGCGTGGCCAAGCGGTCTAAGGCGCTGGTTTTAGGCACCAGTCTCTTCGGAGGCGTGGGTTCGAATCCCACCGCTGCCAGCCATTTTAAGCTTCTGTATCAATCAAACAAGTGAGACACTATACAAAATCAGAAGAAA
The DNA here is from genome assembly GCA_963457665.1 of Thysanoteuthis rhombus. Classification (NCBI taxonomy): domain Eukaryota; kingdom Metazoa; phylum Mollusca; class Cephalopoda; order Oegopsida; family Thysanoteuthidae; genus Thysanoteuthis; species Thysanoteuthis major. The sequence goes on along the minus strand of OY735219.1, from coordinate 50,630,935 downwards.
ACTGTTCAAACATTATTAGACATTGCTGACAATGCTCTGTTCAAGATAATCCAACTTGATAGTTTCATTTCTCTACTGTTATAATGTTCTTCTCGATTCAAAAGAACAATCTAATGTTTATATATTGACTAACTTAGTCTTCAATCATCTTATTATTTTCATAATTATGATATGCATTTTTTTCCCAATCAAGTTGGCCATAAAACTGGTAGCGTGACCGAGCGGTCTAAGGCGCTGGTTTTAGGCACCAGTCTCTTCGGAGGCGTTTTTCGAATCCCACCGCTGCCAGCCATTTTAAGCTTCTGTATCAATCAAACAAGTGAGACAATATACAAAATTGGAAGAAAACCCTTCAAACATAATTAGACGTTGCTGACAATGCTTTGTTCAAGATAATCCAACATGATAGTTTCATTTCTCTACCGTTATAATGTTCTTCTCGATTCAAAAGAACAATCTAATGTTTATATATTGACTAACTTTTTCTTCAATAATCTTATTATTTTCATAATAATGATATGCATTTTTTCCCAATCAAGTTGGGCATTAATCTGGTAGCATGGCTGAGCATTCTGAGGCGCTGGTTTTAGGCACCAGTCTCTTCGGAGGCGTGGGTTCGAATCCCACCGCTGCCAGCTATTTTAAGCTTCTGTATCAATCGAACAAGTGAGACACTATACAAAATCGGAACAAAACTGTTCAAACATTATTAGACATTGCTGACAATGCTTTGTTTAAGATAATCCAACTTGATAGTTTCATTTCTCTACTGTTATAATGTTCTTCTCGATTCAAAAGAACAATCTAATGTTTATATATTGACTAACTTAGTCTTCAATAATCTTATTATTTTCATAATTATGATATGCATTTTTTTCCCAATCAAGTTGGCCATAAAACTGGTAGCGTGACCGAGCGGTCTAAAGCGCTGGTTTTAGGCACCAGTCTCTTCGGAGGCGTTTTTCGAATCCCACTGCTGCCAGCAATTTTAAGCTTCTGTATCAATCAAACAAGTGAGACACTATACAAAATTCGGAAGAAAACTGTTCAAACATTATTAGACATTGCTGACAATGCTTTGTTCAAGATAATCCAACTTTGTAGTTTCATTTCTTTACTGTTATAATGTTCTTCTCGATTCAAAAGAACAATCTAATGTTTATATATTGACTAACTTTTTATTCAATAATCATATTATTTTTTCAAAATATGATATTAATTTTTTTCCCAATCAAGTTTGCCATAAATCTGGTAGCGTGGCCGAGCGGTCTAAGGCGCTGGTTTTAGGCACCAGTCTCTTCGGAGGCGTTTTTCGAATCCAACCGCTGCCAGCCATTTTAAGCTTCTGTATCAATCAAACAAGTGTGACACTATACAAAATCAGAAGAAAACTGTTCAAACATTATTAGACATTGCTGACAATGCTTTGTTCAAGATAATCCAACTTGATAGTTTCATTTCTCTACTGTTATAATGTTCTTCTCGATTCAAAAGAACAATCTAATGTTTATATATTGACTAACTTTTTATTCAATAATCATATTATTTTTTCAAAATATGATATTAATTTTTTTCCCAATCAAGTTTGCCATAAATCTGGTAGCGTGGCCGAGCGGTCTAAGGCGCTGGTTTTAGGCACCAGTCTCTTCGGAGGCGTGGGTTCGAATCCCACCGCTGCCAGCCATTTTAAGCTTCTGTATCAATCAAACAAGTGAGACACTATACAAAATCAGAAGAAAACTGTTCAAACATTATTAGACATTGCTGACAATGCTCTGTTCAAGATAATCCAACTTGATAGTTTCATTTCTCTACTGTTATAATGTTCTTCTCGATTCAAAAGAACAATCTAATGTTTATATATTGACTAACTTTTTATTCAATAATCATATTATTTTTTCAAAATATGATAATAATTTTTTTCCCAATCAAGTTTGCCATAAATCTGGTAGCGTGGCCGAGCGGTCTAAGGCGCTGGTTTTAGGCACCAGTCTCTTCGGAGGCGTGGGTTCGAATCCCACCGCTGCCAGCCATTTTAAGCTTCTGTATCAATCAAACAAGTGAGACACTATACAAAATCAGAAGAAAACTGTTCAAACATTATTAGACATTGCTGACAATGCTTTGTTCAAGATAATCCAACTTGATAGTTTCATTTCTCTACTGTTATAATGTTCTTCTCGATTCAAAAGAACAATCTAATGTTTATATATTGACTAACTTTTTATTCAATAATCATATTATTTTTTCAAAATATGATAATAATTTTTTTCCCAATCAAGTTTGCCATAAATCTGGTAGCGTGGCCGAGCGGTCTAAGGCGCTGGTTTTAGGCACCAGTCTCTTCGGAGGCGTGGGTTCGAATCCCACCGCTGCCAGCCATTTTAAGCTTCTGTATCAATCAAACAAGTGAGACACTATACAGAATCGGAAGAAAACTGTTCAAACATTATTAGACATTGCTGACAATGCTTTGTTCAAGATAATCCAACTTTGTAGTTTCATTTCTTTACTGTTATAATGTTCTTCTCGATTCAAAAGAACAATCTAATGTTTATATATTGACTAACTTTTTCTTCAATAATCATATTTTTTTTTCAAAATATGATATTAATTTTTTTCCCAATCAAGTTTGCCATAAATCTGGTAGCGTGGCCGAGCGGTCTAAGGCGCTGGTTTTAGGCACCAGTCTCTTCGGAGGCGTGGGTTCGAATCCAACCGCTGCCAGCCATTTTAAGCTTCTGTATCAATCAAACAAGTGAGACACTATACAAAATCAGAAGAAAACTGTTCAAACATTATTAGACATTGCTGACAATGCTCTGTTCAAGATAATCCAACTTGATAGTTTCATTTCTTTACTGTTATAATGTTCTTCTCGATTCAAAAGAACAATCTAATGTTTATATATTGACTAACTTTTTATTCAATAATCATATTATTTTTTCAAAATATGATAATAATTTTTTTCCCAATCAAGTTTGCCATAAATCTGGTAGCGTGGCCAAGCGGTCTAAGGCGCTGGTTTTAGGCACCAGTCTCTTCGGAGGCGTGGGTTCGAATCCCACCGCTGCCAGCCATTTTAAGCTTCTGTATCAATCAAACAAGTGAGACACTATACAAAATCAGAAGAAAACTGTTCAAACATTATTAGACATTGCTGACAATGCTCTGTTCAAGATAATCCAACTTGATAGTTTCATTTCTCTACTGTTATAATGTTCTTCTCGATTCAAAAGAACAATCTAATGTTTATATATTGACTAACTTTTTATTCAATAATCATATTATTTTTTCAAAATATGATAATAATTTTTTTCCCAATCAAGTTTGCCATAATTCTGGTAGCGTGGCCGAGCGGTCTAAGGCGCTGGTTTTAGGCACCAGTCTCTTCGGAGGCGTGGGTTCGAATCCCACCGCTGCCAGCCATTTTAAGCTTCTGTATCAATCAAACAAGTGAGACACTATACAAAATCAGAAGAAAACTGTTCAAACATTATTAGACATTGCTGACAATGCTTTGTTCAAGATAATCCAACTTGATAGTTTCATTTCTCTACTGTTATAATGTTCTTCTCGATTCAAAAGAACAATCTAATGTTTATATATTGACTAACTTTTTCTTCAATAATCATATTTTTTTTTCAAAATATGATATTAATTTTTTTCCCAATCAAGTTTGCCATAAATCTGGTAGCGTGGCCGACCGGTCTAAGACGCTGGTTTTAGGCACCAGTCTCTTCGGAGGCGTGGGTTCGAATCCCACCGCTGCCAGCCATTTTAAGCTTCTGTATCAATCAAACAAGTGAGACACTATACAAAATCAGAAGAAAACTGTTCAAACATTATTAGACATTGCTGACAATGCTCTGTTCAAGATAATCCAACTTGATAGTTTCATTTCTCTACTGTTATAATGTTCTTCTCGATTCAAAAGAACAATCTAATGTTTATATATTGACTAACTTTTTATTCAATAATCATATTATTTTTTCAAAATATGATAATAATTTTTTTCCCAATCAAGTTTGCCATAAATCTGGTAGCGTGGCCAAGCGGTCTAAGGCGCTGGTTTTAGGCACCAGTCTCTTCGGAGGCGTGGGTTCGAATCCCACCGCTGCCAGCCATTTTAAGCTTCTGTATCAATCAAACAAGTGAGACACTATACAAAATCAGAAGAAAACTGTTCAAACATTATTAGACATTGCTGACAATGCTCTGTTCAAGATAATCCAACTTGATAGTTTCATTTCTCTACTGTTATAATGTTCTTCTCGATTCAAAAGAACAATCTAATGTTTATATATTGACTAACTTTTTATTCAATAATCATATTATTTTTTCAAAATATGATAATAATTTTTTTCCCAATCAAGTTTGCCATAAATCTGGTAGCGTGGCCAAGCGGTCTAAGGCGCTGGTTTTAGGCACCAGTCTCTTCGGAGGCGTGGGTTCGAATCCCACCGCTGCCAGCCATTTTAAGCTTCTGTATCAATCAAACAAGTGAGACACTATACAAAATCAGAAGAAAACTGTTCAAACATTATTAGACATTGCTGACAATGCTCTGTTCAAGATAATCCAACTTGATAGTTTCATTTCTCTACTGTTATAATGTTCTTCTCGATTCAAAAGAACAATCTAATGTTTATATATTGACTAACTTTTTCTTCAATAATCATATTTTTTTTTCAAAATATGATATTAATTTTTTTCCCAATCAAGTTTGCCATAAATCTGGTAGCGTGGCCGAGCGGTCTAAGACGCTGGTTTTAGGCACCAGTCTCTTTGGAGGCGTGGGTTCGAATCCCACCGCTGCCAGCCATTTTAAGCTTCTGTATCAATCAAACAAGTGTGACACTATACAAAATCAGAAGAAAACTGTTCAAACATTATTAGACATTGCTGACAATGCTTTGTTCAAGATAATCCAACTTGATAGTTTCATTTCTCTACTGTTATAATGTTCTTCTCGATTCAAAAGAACAATCTAATGTTTATATATTGACTAACTTTTTCTTCAATAATCATATTATTTTTTCAAAATATGATAATAATTTTTTTCCCAATCAAGTTTGCCATAAATCTGGTAGCGTGGCCGAGTGGTCTAAGGCGCTGGTTTTAGGCACCAGTCTCTTCGGAGGCGTGGGTTCGAATCCCACCGCTGCCAGCCATTTTAAGCTTCTGTATCAATCAAACAAGTGAGACACTATACAAAATCAGAAGAAAACTGTTCAAACATTATTAGACATTGCTGACAATGCTTTGTTCAAGATAATCCAACTTGATAGTTTCATTTCTCTACTGTTATAATGTTCTTCTCGATTCAAAAGAACAATCTAATGTTTATATATTGACTAACTTTTTCTTCAATAATCATATTTTTTTTTCAAAATATGATATTAATTTTTTTCCCAATCAAGTTTGCCATAAATCTGGTAGCGTGGCCGAGCGGTCTAAGGCGCTGGTTTTAGGCACCAGTCTGTTCGGAGGCGTGGGTTCGAATCCCACCGCTGCCAGCCATTTTAAGCTTCTGTATCAATCAAACAAGTGTGACACTATACAAAATCAGAAGAAAACTGTTCAAACATTATTAGACATTGCTGACAATGCTTTGTTCAAGATAATCCAACTTGATAGTTTCATTTCTCTACTGTTATAATGTTCTTCTCGATTCAAAAGAACAATCTAATGTTTATATATTGACTAACTTTTTCTTCAATAATCATATTTTTTTTTCAAAATATGATATTAATTTTTTTCCCAATCAAGTTCGCCATAAATCTGGTAGCGTGGCCGAGCGGTCTAAGGCGCTGGTTTTAGGCACCAGTCTCTTCGGAGGCGTGGGTTCGAATCCCACCGCTGCCAGCCATTTTAAGCTTCTGTATCAATCAAACAAGTGAGACACTATACAAAATCAGAAGAAAACTGTTCAAACATTATTAGACATTGCTGACAATGCTTTGTTCAAGATAATCCAACTTGATAGTTTCATTTCTCTACTGTTATAATGTTCTTCTCGATTCAAAAGAACAATCTAATGTTTATATATTGACTAACTTTTTCTTCAATAATCATATTTTTTTTTCAAAATATGATATTAATTTTTTTCCCAATCAAGTTTGCCATAAATCTGGTAGCGTGGCCGAGCGGTCTAAGGCGCTGGTTTTAGGCACCAGTCTGTTCGGAGGCGTGGGTTCGAATCCCACCGCTGCCAGCCATTTTAAGCTTCTGTATCAATCAAACAAGTGTGACACTATACAAAATCAGAAGAAAACTGTTCAAACATTATTAGACATTGCTGACAATGCTTTGTTCAAGATAATCCAACTTGATAGTTTCATTTCTCTACTGTTATAATGTTCTTCTCGATTCAAAAGAACAATCTAATGTTTATATATTGACTAACTTTTTCTTCAATAATCATATTATTTTTTCAAAATATGATAATAATTTTTTTCCCAATCAAGTTTGCCATAAAACTGGTAGCGTGGCCGAGCGGTCTAAGGCGCTGGTTTTAGGCACCAGTCTCTTCGTAGGCGTGGGTTCGAATCCCACCGCTGCCAGCCATTTTAAGCTTCTGTATCAATCAAACAAGTGAGACACTATACAAAATCAGAAGAAAACTGTTCAAACATTATTAGACATTGCTGACAATGCTTTGTTCAAGATAATCCAACTTGATAGTTTCATTTCTCTCCTGTTATAATGTTCTTCTCGATTCAAAAGAACAATCTAATGTTTATATATTGACTAACTTTTTCTTCAATAATCATATTTTTTTTTCAAAATATGATATTAATTTTTTTCCCAATCAAGTTTGCCATAAATCTGGTAGCATGGCCGAGCGGTCTAAGGCGCTGGTTTTAGGCACCAGTTTCTTCGGAGGCGTGGGTTCGAATCCCACCGCTGCCAGCCATTTTAAGCTTCTGTATCAATCAAACAAGTTTGACACTATACAAAATCAGAAGAAAACTGTTCAAACATTATTAGACATTGCTGACAATGCTTTGTTCAAGATAATCCAACTTGATAGTTTCATTTCTCTACTGTTATAATGTTCTTCTCGATTCAAAAGAACAATCTAATGTTTATATATTGACTAACTTTTTCTTCAATAATCATATTTTTTTTTCAAAATATGATATTAATTTTTTTCCCAATCAAGTTTGCCATAAAACTGGTAGCGTGGCCGAGCGGTCTAAGGCGCTGGTTTTAGGCACCAGTCTCTTCGGAGGCGTGGGTTCGAATCCCACCGCTGCCAGCCATTTTAAGCTTCTGTATCAATCAAACAAGTGTGACACTATACAAAATCAGAAGAAAACTGTTCAAACATTATTAGACATTGCTGACAATGCTTTGTTCAAGATAATCCAACTTGATAGTTTCATTTCTCTACTGTTATAATGTTCTTCTCGATTCAAAAGAACAATCTAATGTTTATATATTGACTAACTTTTTCTTCAATAATCATATTATTTTTTCAAAATATGATAATAATTTTTTTCCCAATCAAGTTTGCCATAAAACTGGTAGCGTGGCCGAGCGGTCTAAGGCGCTGGTTTTAGGCACCAGTCTCTTCGGAGGCGTGGGTTCGAATCCCACCGCTGCCAGCCATTTTAAGCTTCTGTATCAATCAAACAAGTGAGACACTATACAAAATCAGAAGAAAACTGTTCAAACATTATTAGACATTGCTGACAATGCTTTGTTCAAGATAATCCAACTTGATAGTTTCATTTCTCTACTGTTATAATGTTCTTCTCGATTCAAAAGAACAATCTAATGTTTATATATTGACTAACTTTTTCTTCAATAATCATATTTTTTTTTCAAAATATGATATTAATTTTTTTCCCAATCAAGTTTGCCATAAATCTGGTAGCGTGGCCGAGCGGTCTAAGGCGCTGGTTTTAGGCACCAGTCTCTTCGGAGGCGTGGGTTCGAATCCCACCGCTGCCAGCCATTTTAAGCTTCTGTATCAATCAAACAAGTGAGACACTATACAAAATCAGAAGAAAACTGTTCAAACATTATTAGACATTGCTGACAATGCTTTGTTCAAGATAATCCAACTTGATAGTTTCATTTCTCTACTGTTATAATGTTCTTCTCGATTCAAAAGAACAATCTAATGTTTATATATTGACTAACTTTTTATTCAATAATCATATTATTTTTTCAAAATATGATAATAATTTTTTCCCAATCAAGTTTGCCATAAATCTGGTAGTGTGTCCGAGCGGTCTAAGGCGCTGGTTTTAGGCACCAGTCTGTTCGGAGGCGTGGGTTCGAATCCCACCGCTGCCAGCCATTTTAAGCTTCTGTATCAATCAAACAAGTGAGACAATATACAAAATTGGAAGAAAACCCTTCAAACATAATTAGACGTTGCTGACAATGCTTTGTTCAAGATAATCCAACTTGATAGTTTTATTTCTTTATTGTTATAATGTTCTCCTCGATTCAAAAGAACAATCTAATGTTTATATATTGACTAACTTTTTCTTCAATAATCATATTTTTTTTTCAAAATATGATAATAATTTTTTTTACAATCACGTTGGCCATAAATCTGGTAGCGTGGCCGAGCGGTCTAAGGCGCTGGTTTTAGGCACCAGTCTCTTCGGAGGCGTGGGTTCAAATCCCACCGCTGCCAGCCATTTTAAGCTTCTGTCTCAATCAAACAAGTAAGAAAATATACAAAATTGGAAGAAAACTGTTCAACATTATTAGACTTTGCTGACAATGCTTTGTTCAAGAAAATCCAACTTGATAGTTTCATTTCTCTACTGTTATAATGTTCTTCTCGATTCAAAAGAACAATGTAATGTTTATAAATTGACTAACCCATTCTTCAATAATCATATTATTTTCATAATAATGATATGCATTTTCTTCCCAATCAAATTTACCCTTAATCTGGTTGCGTGGCCGAGTGGTCTGTTGAGCTGGTTTTAGGCACCAGTCTCTTTGGAGGCTTGGGTTCGAATCTCACCGCTACCAGCCATTTTAAGCTTCTGTATCAATCAAACAAGTAAGACACTATACAAATTGGAAGAATACCCTTCAAACAAAACGGAAAGACATCTCTTTTAACATTATTACCCATGTAAATATAAAGGAAATGCTTTGTTTCAGAAAATCCAACTTGATAGTTCCAATTCTCTATGTTATTATATTTTTCTTGATTTGAAAGAATAATTTGTGGCTTATTTGTTGACTAACTTTTTCTTCAATAATTTTATTATTTCCCTAAATATGATATGCTTTTTCTCCCAATCAAGCTCCTGTAAATCTGGTAGCGTGGCCTAGCGGTCTAAGGCCCTTGTTTTAGGAACCAGTCTGTTTGGAGGCTTGGGTTGGAATTTGACCACTGGTAGCCATTTTAAGCTTGTGTATCAATCAAACAGGTAAGACCATATACAAAATCGAAAGAACCCCGTTCAAACATAATTAGGCAATGCTTTGTTCAAGAAAATCCAACTGAATAGTTTTCATTTCTCTACTTTTATCATGTCTCTCTTAATTCAAAAGAGCAATCTGTTGCTTGAATGTTGACTAACTTTTTCTTCAATAATCTTATTTTTTCCTAATATTGATATGAATTTTTTTCCCAATCCTGCAACCCATTAATCTGGTAGTGTGGCTGAGCGGTCTAAGGCACTAGTTTTAGGCACCAATCTTTTTGGGTGTGTGGGTTCGAATTCCACTGCTGCCAGCCATTTTAAGCTTCCGTATCAATCAATTAAGTAAGACAATATACAAAATGGAAAGGAAACCGTTCAAATATTATTAGACATTGCTGACAATGCTTTGTTCAAGATAATCCATCTTGATAGTTTCATTTCTCTACTGTTATAATGTTTTTCTTGATTCAAAAGAACAATCTGTTGCTTATATATTGACTAACTTTTTCTTCAATAATCCTATTTTTTTCATAATTATGATATGGATTTTTTCCCAAACCAGCTCCCGTAAATCTGGTAGCGTTGCTGAACGGTCTAAGGTGTTCGTTTTAGGTTCTAGTCTCTTTGGAGGTGTCGATTCGAATTTGACCGCTGCTAGCCATTTTAAGCTTGTGTATCAATCAATTAAGTAAGACAATATACAAAATGGAGAGGAAACTGTTCAAACATAATTAGACAATGCTTTGTTTTAGAAAATCCAACTGAATAGTTCTCATTTCTCTACTGTTATTATGTTTCTCTTGATTCAAAAGAACAACCCGTTGCTTATATATTGACCAACCTTTCCAACAATAATGTTATTTTTTTTCATAATTATGATATGGATTTTTTCCCAATCCTGCAACCCATAAATGTGATAGGGTGGCTAGGTGGTCTAAGTTGTTGGTTTTAAGCACCAGTCTTTTTGGAGGCGTTGGTTCAAATATCATTAGACATTGCAGACAATGCTTTGTTCAAGAAAATCCAACTTTATGGTATTTATTTCTCTACTGTTATTATGCTTCTCTCTATTAAAAAAAGAAAAAACATCTGTTGCACATATATTTACAACCTTTTCTTTCAATAAAGTTATTATTTCATAATAATGATATGGATCTTCTTCCCATTTCAGTTTCCCATAGATCAGGTAATGTGGTAGAGCGGTCTAAGGTGCTGGTTTTAGGTACCAGTCTCTTTAGAGGGCTGTGTTTGAATCCCACCGCCTTCAGCCATTTTAAGCCTGCTTAATAATCAAACTTAGAAGTAAAACTATATACAAATTGAAGAGAAAGCTGTTCAAACATTATTAAGCGTTGTGGACTATGGTCGGTTCTAAGAAATCCAACTTGATTCTTTTCTTTCATCTACTGTCTTCTTAGTTATATATCTCCAATACAATATATCTGTTATACATACACCAATGGTTATTTTTAATAATGCTCAAAGTTTGATCGTAGTATCCATAATTCATTATTATAAAATTTTTGTTGGCTGGGCTGTTTAAGATGCCGGCGTGGGTTCGAATATCACGACTGCCAGTTTTTTCAATCTCGCTCTTCACTTGATCTTACATGCCAGCTTTTATTTAAACCGTGAAGAAAATTTTTTTAATGACTACTAAACATTGTAGACTCTGTTTTGTTAAACGAAATCTCACTCGAGCTTCTTTATTTTTCTTCTGTCTTTTTGACGATCTATCTTCAATCGGAAATTTTTTTTTTTAATTCTTTGATAGTTTTCAGAACAATATTTATCATGTATTCCATTTCAGTAGCTTTTATTTCCGTTACTGTTACTGAGTGATGTATTGTCCTGGTTTCAGGTACAAGTATCACCATTGGCATGGATTCGAATACCACTGCTGCCTGCATTTTAAGCTTAAGCTCGCTTATCAAAAGATCTTGGAAGTTATCATCATCATCATCATGAGTCTCCTAACGTCCGTCGTTGGACATAGACCTCCCCCTGCATTTACCACACTTCTCTATCGTCGGGGTTGAGAAGCCAGTACTTTCTGAATTTGTCTAGCTCGTCTTTCCATCGAATACTCTGCTGGTCTCTGTTTTGCGTGTGATCCTTGGATATCCATGTCATGAGTCATGATGCCCATCAGTTGTCTGTCATTCTTTTTTCAATGGAAGGGTTCCAATTTGAAAGAAAACCGTTTCAAGAAAATTATACCCTGTTGACAATCACAACATGGATCCCCGGAGATCACATAAGAAACTGAGGCCGACATAACACAAGATGGAGAGATGAACTTGACAGATTCAGGAAATACTGGCTCCGCGATGCCCATGATAGGGAATTGTGGCGAATCCTGGGGAAGGTCTATGTCCAACGACGGACGTTAAAAGAATGATGATGATGATGATGATGATGATGATGATGATGATGATCCGTTAAACGAAATCAAAGCTGATCTTTTTATTTCTCCACCATTTTTTGATTATCTATCTTTCATAAATCTGTTATTTATCCACAATTTCCGTTTTGTAATTTATCTATATTTTTTAAAATAATTTTCCTCGTGGATTCAATTTGAGTTAAATATCTGCTGAATGGCGTGGCCGAGCAAGATGAAGCCCTGCTATTAGGCACCGGTCTTTAAGTAGGTATGGGTCTGAAATACATAGCTTCAAGTTTCTTTTATTGCTATTATAACGCCGTCAATCAACAAAACATTTTAAAACACTCCTTTTGGGATGAGATTGAAACTATCAATGCTGTGAGTGCATAATTTTGGTATTAACATAGAAGTGTGCAGTGGGTATGAAGCTTAAATAAACTTTAAAAAAAGTTCAACTTATTCGAGGGTACCTGTTCAAGGTAGCCTTCATTCTGGGATCTAAAAATCTACTGTTATAAGCTGAATAAATCCAAGTGGTAACTGTGGGATATTGGTTTTTCTTTGCTAATCTTTTTTACATATTTTGCTTATCGACAAAAATTAGTTCCAAGCCTTGTGCAGGATGTTGAAAATGTAAACACTATATAAATGCTCGCGTGGTGCTAATTCTGAGAATATCTGATCTG
>OY735219.1:50570950-50613450 GCA_963457665.1 Thysanoteuthis rhombus | reverse complement strand
CCATACGTGACAAGCAAGAGTCTTGTAAGTTAGATCTACGTGACACTATCGGGGAAACAACGACCACATCTGTCAAGAGAAACGTAATCTCCGTCTACGCAAAGGCAATGTGTACAAATAATTCCAGAAAGAATCTAGCCACTCTGAACTCTGACACTAAAAGACCTGTCTGGTGTGGGTAGGACCAGATTAAACTAGTGCAGGGTCTATGACCTATCTTATAAAGGAGTCCTAAATTAAGGAAAATCAACATAAATATTAAATCATAGATTCTTATACATGCATAGCGAACTAATTTTAAGAAATCGTTTGCTCTACAGCCAGATGATTCAGGGTGACGCAACGGTCGTGAAGAGGTTTAAAACATTTGTATCATTTTTAGTTTTAACGATTTTTATTGTTTTTCATTATGAATGAAATATATAAACATGGGAAATTCAAATAACTGAATTTACAGAAAATCTAATTGAATTGAGCGATGCACAGAAAATAGTTTTTTTCAAATGTCCGCCATTTTGAATTTCAGAAGTATTTCTCCCTCAATAACATTCTGCGCAGCATTTCAAAAGACATCTGGCCCTAGGCCACTTATTTCTTTTCGAATATTATTATTTAGCCCCTGGTTTATCAACATTTGAATACTTTGAAGAAAGAAGCCGGGATTTGTTAAATCTGGCGACCGTCATAGACAATCAAATGCTGGATAACAGTATGTCAGCAAAAATGCATTTCATTCTAATCTAGTCCGTTGTGTACTTTTCCATGGTCAATTACCAAGAGCTCCTTCATACACATTAGAAGAGGAAAAACAAAAACAATGCTAAAATAGAAATATGACTTTTGCGTTCAATAATGGTATTACTATGTTCTCGTTTTGATCTCTATGCGGCGGCTGTGACTTCAGTTTCGAATAATTCTATGTTTATGCATCGTACATATACATCATGTAAAGACAGTGAATGCTACTTTGGGTTGTTAACCCGGCACACCAGCCCCCCCCCCCATTTATTAAATTGTAACAGATTTTCCAACCATCCTGTTTATTCAGTACTCTGGCAATTAAACACCCAAGAGTAAGTGCAAAACATGTGGGGCCCATGACATGTTAAAGGGGAGTACATGCCTAGTGCATAAGAGCAAAGTGAATATAAACTGTCTCAGCCAGAGTTTGAACTCAATCCACCGAATCCATTCTTTACGTTGTTAACCGTTGAACCACTCACACCCCGTCATCATCATCATCATTATCATCATCATCATCATCTAAAGTTCCTTGTTGGACATGCCCCCCTCCTCAATTTTTGTGGTAATAAATTGGAGACATGGGGCCCAGTGTTGCCAACTCAAAAAATATATTCGCGCTACTTTGATTGCTAAATTGTGCTAAAAAAACGTTAAATAAAAAAATAAAGAAAGAAACAGTCCAAAACGCCAAAGATGAGCGAAACACAAAAATGCTAAAAATTGTTAAAGACGCCAAAAATGGCTGAAATGTTTAAGCACGCCCCCGCTAATTTAGCATCTTTTCGCACGGCCAGAACAAGAATCACACCGGATTTAAGCGCGAAAAGCGAAAGGCGCTAAATTGGGAACACTGAGAGTTATGGGCCTCACCCAGCCACACTGGTTCGTAATTTGTCGGTGCGGGTAGCTGTGGAATAACATTCACTAACCGGAGGAGAGGCGGCTCTGACAGAACCGCATTTATCTCAACGTGAAAATCTTAGCCTCCTCAGGCGACCCATTTTAAAGGAAGAGGGTATTATTAGCACTGGCTGTTTATGTAACCCATGATATCAGGGATAGGACTTTTTTAAACAAATCACTCAAAACTTTCATTCCCTGTAATGATTATCTATCGAACAAGCCTGACTGCTGCACGGTCCAGCTCCACTCCTATTTCTAATTCAACTCAATGTGATTACTGCAACTTTTGTATTGTATATATAATAAATAAATTCGCACATATGTAATTCTTGTCTGGTTGGTTCAGTCGGTAAGAGAGCCTCTCGTCAATCACTTGGTCACGATTTCAAATTACGTCAGAGAAATGTTATTAGTGTAAATGAAAGTTCTCGTTTCATCAACTTCATCTGAGGTCCCATTAAAAATTGACTGAACTTACTGTAGGGGAAAAGTTCATTGTTTTAAATAGTGGGTTGCAGATATCTTTATTGGCTAAATGGTTACCTGTGAGAAGAAGAGTCCATTGTTAAGAACTGAAAAACAATAAGGGAAAGGTCGCACGTTCATTTGATATGAACACAGCGGCGAATTAGATAGAAAGTCATGGTTAGGTAATACGAATATTTCGCTGGTGCGAATCTTCATTCTTTGCCGTACTAATCAAGGACAATCTCATGAACAGTGGTTATGAGTGTGTCATTTGTTGACGTTATTCTCGACCAGTGGCATCTACAGGTTAGGGGGACAGGGGAGTAGTCACACCCCCGAGCACATTCTTCAAGGGTGGCACCTTTTTAATAATTTGCAGCGCTTTAGTTTCTTCATGCGATAAAAGTCGAATCTCATTACTTTCATCATTTTTTCAATTTTTTTTCATCAGTTCGCCTCCCTAACTTTAAAACCTGGCTACGCCCCTATTTTCATCACGCTTCTTTGCAGTAACGTGAAAATTATGAAAAAGGCCGTTTATGACAGGGGTTCTCAACCTTTTTGGCGTCACCGCCCACTTTCACATGGAAATTTTCCCCACCGCCCACCTGCATAGTAAATATTCAAAACGATACCAAAACATTTTCAGTGTAGTATAGACCTGGACAAACATTTACACATTTTTCTAAGCATCTGCTTGGTAAGTCAATGATAGAAAACGTTTTTGCAAGCCCATTCTTTATTCCTAATTACAGACTTTAAAACTCGAAATTCTATACCACCAACCAAAATTTCAAAACGCCCACTATTTTCTTCCCAGTTGCTCACCGCCCACCTAAGAGTTGAAATTTCCTACCGTTGGGCGATATCACCCAGATTGAGAACATAACAAAGGCTCTTAACCTTTTTGCCACCATTACCACCTGCTGTAGTAGTTTCACCTTGCCAACATACCCCTCCTGACATTTTCAACCAAATGGTTGACTTGAAATAGGAAATTCAGATGCGTGAAAAGAATTATGTTCATCACAATATAATGGAGTTATCATTTTCTTAAACTATCACTCGTTATAAGTAGGCTCGCACCCCTCTTGAATTTACCTACGCTTCTCGGGGGCAAGTGGGCAAGGGGGCATTCCACACTGGTGAAGAACCACTAGTCTATAATCTGATTGCTACAAAAATGATTCCTAGGAGCTGAAAAGTGTTGATCAGCGGAGGATATGAAGCGAGAGATGTTTTTATTTGTATTACATAAATAAACGTCAAAATGTCAGAACGAGCAAGACGCGCGTGTCCTTTCGAAGTCAAAACAATGTAGGTATTTTATAAATACAAAGAACATCAATCAAATGCACAAGCGCAAGTTACTGCATACCTTAAAAACTACTACTACTACTAATGATGATGATGATGATGATGATGATGATGATGGTGATGATGATGATGATGATAGGATAGTGAATAGTATTCATTGTGTACAGGTGTGAAAAAGACGAAACAACAGACAAAGAAGCAGGGTTATGAGCAGGTTGAGGCAAAATGGAAACAGAAAAAAACACCTGCCAGTGGCTTCGGAGCCGTGGATTGAAAACAGAAACAGAGGGATGTGTAATGGCCGCTCAAGACAAAAGTTGCACGTTCGAAATTTTCGAGCAAATATTAAAAAAATAATCTCGCCGACCCAAAATACCGCTTCTGTGACCTGCCTGTAGAAACAATAGACCGACTCGCCGCTCTGTTTTAACACCACTAGAATATAAACTCAGACAAGACAGAATGGCACAATATTTACATTAGGGAATCTGTAGGTATTACAAAATATCAATAGATAATAACTGGTATAAACATCAACCAGATTCAGTAACTGAAAGACAGAATGTCAAGATCCGATGGGACTTGATAAATGAACGAATAAATACCGACCAGACCATCAAAGCAAATGGATTCGATATAGAGATCAAGAATCTCTATAAAAAAGAACTTGCCTTTGCAAATGACGTAACTATACCTTCATATCAGTAAAGGAGCTTGTGAAACGAGGCATATATACAAGGATCTTGAAATCGAAAAACAGAAGATATGGTACTTGAAAGCACAAATTGTCCCTGTTATTGACGGTGCACGAGAGATGGTCAAGAAAGGCTAAGAAACATCTTGCCCAAATGCTTGGCGAATCTTCTTTCCGTGAAGTACAAAACATGGTGCTTTTAGGCACTATCTGTATATTGGGAGCGACACTATCATCTGTTGCATACTAATATAAACTACAACACACAATAGAAAACTGCAACACAAGAAAACTGCTACACACGAAATAAGATTTATTTTGTCCTAGACCACTACATCTACCTAGGACAACGAATCTCCATGAGACCCTCAAAAGAAGAAGAAATCAAGCAAAGAATCACATTAGGATGGCAAGCCTTTGGCAGAGCTAGCTCAACCTTCAAAAATAATGAGATCCCATTAATCCTAAAGAGAAGGGTGTATAACCAATGCATCCTCCCAATGGTCACTTATGGAGCTGAAACATGGAACTTAACCAAGAGACAGACCGGTAAATTGAGAACTATGCAACGTGCACATGAAAGAATAATGCTGGGCCTCACATGGAGAGACCACAAGACAGCACAGTACATCCGAGAAAAGACAAGAGTCAGGGACATCATAGTATCCATTAAAAATCTCAAATGGCCATGTTGCAAGAATGGCAGACAATCGATGGACATCACGACTCACAACATTGATCCCCCGAGACCACATGCGCAACCGAGGCCGGCAAAATGTTAGATGGGGAGACGAGCTAGACAAGTTCAGGAAGTACTAGCTCCGTGACGCCCATGATAGGGAAGTGTGGCAAATCCTGGGGAATGTCTATGTCCAACGACGGACGCTAAAAGACTGATGATGATGATGATGATGATGATGAAATTGTAGGTATCGACTTGGCAATGAATTGTAGAGAACAGAGATCAAAATAATGATATTAATAGATACAGAATATTGTCTTCACTGGCACCACCCACGTCTTTCACAAAGCACTATCCATGTAAACATTTTGTCTGTTATACAACTATGGACTGTTTCTTCTCTAGCCTCCTGTATTGATCTCCTTTTGTATATTTGATGGGAAAAAATTGCCAGTGCCTACCAAGTTATTACATCGTTGCCTGCCCTAAGTTTCAAGACGAAACTTGGTGTGCTTTGAATACTACAAGATATCAAAAGGAATAATAACAACAGCAACAACAACATTGATAATAATAATGACGACAGTAACCTTAACGATGATAATAACAACAGCAATGATGATAATAATGACGATATCAACTACAATAATTATTATTGTCATTTTTATTATCATTATTTTCATTATTAAATAAAGTAGTACATTTGCCAAAAAGAAAAATAATGTACACTTTTTATTACCGTGCTGCTAAGGATGTCATTAAAACAGTCATTTCACTTGATGATCGGGCTTTAAATGTGTATAAAACATTCAAGTCATGAAGTGAGCAGAAAGTGGAAAAGATTTAGCCGAATTTTGAAGCGTTTCTAGCCGAAAAAATCAAATTTGAATTGACAACATGGGATTGCACTTGACTCACCGAGTCCATTCTCTGATATTGGCTCGGCCGTTCGGTGCCCCCTGGGTCTGATGGAATGTTTTGGGTAATTTGTCCACAAGAAGCCGCCAGCTGAGTGACCACTGTTTTTACAGTTTAACCGACATTTTTTTTGTATAAGTAATGAAGGCCAGTTTCACATCGTGTTTGATTGTTTTGCGAGAAGGTCGGAATAACGACCATCTTGTATCGAGTGCCTCCAGTTCGAGAGTGAGGGTCATAGTTCACGAGGAGGTGTCACTCAAAGTAAATACGTGATGGCATCCAGAAGTTTGGGAAATGTGAACAGTGGATCATTATTATTAATTTTTGGATACTATTCGACTTCATCTCAATTTTCGTTGCTTTTTATTGCAACCAAACTCAGGCCAGTTTCCCTTCGACAGTGGGTAAATAAATTAAAAGCGTTGATTTAAAGCAGTGTTTCCAAAAGTTTTTCGACCTACCATCCCCTTTTAAAACATGATTTATCAGTTTTTTTTTTAAATGATACATTGAAAACGAAATTGTAATGCTGTCTTTAAATTGTACCGTTTATTTTATAACCAAAAGTGTAATTGTACAAAAGTATCTGAAAATCTTTGATTGATTAAAGGGATCTAATGTAATAAGGTTAATTTTGGGTGTCAATTTTAGCCCTTGCCCGCCCCACTATCTCTTTCTTTCAAGCACCCCCTCTAAGTCTTCCAGCGCCCCCAGTGCCGTAATATTCAATTTTGTAATCACTGCTTTAAAGGGAGCCGAAGCACAACTTGCACGGAACACCGGGGGCCCTGGGGTCAGCCATGCTTCCAACACACACTGCACGGGATTGTACCTGAAATTAAAATAACTGTAGATTTCACTTGTTCTTACTTTGGGGGTTTCTGAATAAGGCCGCCTTCTATCTATTGAATGCAACGAATTGGTTGTAAAAGCCGATTGAAAAAAAAACAAGCCTCAAGTGGAAGAAGCAGACGACTTTTATTTATTTTCCTTCCTGTTTTTCCTCTCCTTTTATTTTCTAAACAAATGAAAAAGATAGGAACTCCATTTTTTTCTCTTTTCTATTTGTTTGATGTTATGAACCTGTCGATCTCTATCCTATCTGTCTCTCCCACTCTCTCACTCTCTCTCTCTCTCTCTGTCTATCTCTTTCTCTCTCTCTCACACACACACACACACACTTCCACAGCCAGACTCGTTACTTCTTCCATTATCTTAACACAATTGTCTTCATCTTTTTCTTCATCTTGTTCTATGTACTGTTATCTACCCCCTCAATAATAGTCAGCATCTCTCTCTTTCTCTCACTCTCCCCTTCTCTCTCTCTCTCTCTCTCTCACTCTTCTTCTTCTTCTTCTTCTTCATCTTCTTCATCATCTTCTTCATCATCTTCTTCTTCACAGAGGATCGCTGATGGCCGTAAGTTTCGGTTCCATCTTTCTTTTACATCGTACGGTGTAAAAGACCCAAACTCATATTCGTAAATTAATAAATTAATTAACTTACATCTCGTTCCAACTTCTCAATTATTGCAAGTTCATCATTAATTGATCAGAATTTTCTTTTAAAATTTATCTCAGATTACCACGTTATTAACTTTAGGCGGTATTATTTCAAGGGTTTACTTATTTCAGTTTTCAAAACTACCACCGTCAGCATCCTTTTGACGCCTGTCGTCCCCAAATCGTCACCAGATCTCTCTATCGCGGGCGTCGCATTGCCAATATCTCCTGAACCTGTCTGAATAGTCACACCATCTAATTTTCTGCTTACTACAATTCCGCATATGACCTCTGAGGATCCACCTTTGTGAGTCGGGATGTCCAGCGGTTTCTGACACTATTATATCATGACCAACCCATTGCTATCTAAGTTTTCTAATGGATTATTTGATATCCGTGACTCCTATTTTCTCCTCTAATATACTGTACTGTATTGGGATCTCTCCATGTGATGAAGGGAATGGTTTTCTCCTGTGCACGTTACATGATTCTCAGTTTGAGGGCCAATCTTTTGGTTAGGTTCCATGTTTCAGCTCCATTGGTGACTATCGGAAAGGCGCAATGGTCGTCGTCCCTTCTTTTAAAAACCATTGGATTATTGAAAGTCGAGCTTGCTCAATCGAAAGCTTGCCAATCTAGGTTGATTTTTCGTTTGATTTCGTCTTTCAAATTACTGCACCGAAATCGTCATGTGCTGTTGCCGCAAACTAATCTCCGATAGGAGTACCGTTAGAGAGAGTTTCGTTACAACGAAATTCGACTCTATCTATCTATCCATCTATCTATCTATCTATCTATCTTTCCCCTTCCCACCTCGCTTCTCCGATAAACGATGAACCAAAATTTGGACACGGAACACTCACGCCACCCCTCAAATTAACAAGATAGTAAAAAACGTGATTTCGTTGTTTACCCTTGCCAGTGTATGGACAGGTGGATATTTTAGAAAAACCATCTTTCTGATTTATTTGGGGTGTTTTTTCCGAGAGAGGAAGTACGGAAGAGGAAGGGGGGAAACGAAAAAACCCTGTCAGAGGAAAACTACCTACCCTGAGGGTAAGGGCAATATGGGTGTGTAATGGTGTCGCAATATCTTTCGTTTTTGGCCAATGAATAAGTCATTCATATGTGTGTGTGTGTGTGTGTGTGTGTGTGTGTGTGTGTGTGTGTGCTTGTGTCTCTGTCTATGTATGTCTGTTTGCCAGTCTTTCAGTCTGTTGAAGTGTCTGTCCAGGTGGGTGGGTGGTTGTTTGTGCGTGTGCGTCTGTATACTACATGCAGTTGTGAGTACAGAAGCTTTTAGTGCCTTTGAGTATATACAAATAAACATATATTGTTTGTGTTCTATGAATATATATATATATATATATATATATATATATATATAGAGAGAGAGAGAGAGAGAGAGAGAGAGAATTTGTGTACCAATAGATCAACCCTGAAGTTTCTAGCTTTCCCAGGCAGATAGATAGATAGATAGATAGATAGATAGATAGATAGATATGTACAGACTAAGGTAGATCGATAGAAAGAAACTGACCATGATTTTTGTGCGAAAAATAAAACTTATGTGGGCCTAAAATGATGTCTGATTCAATTCATTTGATGTGATCTATTATATATCATGTAGTTGCATATATTTCTAGACAGAATGACTATCAAGCATGGGGGATTCAATTATATCAGCAAGTAAATCATATTGCTGTATTTGCTTACATCTTCTCATGAATATATATATATATATATATATATATATATATATATATATATATATGTGTGTGTGTGTGTGTGTGTGTGTAGGACCAGCCATAGGAGCTGCAGGGCTCAATCGGGAACATTTTTGCAGGTCTCCGGGATCATAGAATCTTAAAGATGTGAATAAAGTTTGTAATAGACTTTTATTTCAATGGTAGAATGGAAAACAATCAAAATGAGCGCTTGGTAATTTCAGAGATATTTTTTTACGTTAATCTATCATTAATCAACATATTATTCAATGAAAAAAAAATTCAAACTTGCAATGCAATGTTAGGTATATGTTGCAACTGTGTGCATTTCACAAGACTAGCACAGACCCTTCAATCCACTGAAGGGGAATTTAAATTCCCATGTGATCGCAGTAACAGTCAATAACTTTAGTTTGGGATTTCTGGGATAACAACGTTGTTTAAGCATATCTTGTAACCAGCTGCTACGATATAATAATAGAATGCACTAGGTCCTCGTTTCTGTGTTTAAAAAAACAGAAATAGAGAAATAACAACAAGAAAAAAAAAACGCCAAAAATGTCAATTCATGATTTTTATTGAAAACTCGCAGAATATTCCCACACCGTAAAATTTTAAAAGTGTGAGAATCAATTGACTCAATGGAAAGTTTCTAGCTTTTCTTTTTCCTCCTCCTCCTCCTCCTCTCTCTATTACCACGGTTGGTTGGTGCACCGTTGAACTTACAGTTCTTGTTTGTTTTTTGTTTTCTTTTCGAGCAAACAATTCCCAACTATTTACATCATAAATCTCCGTAATCTAAATAGATTTGACAGTTTTCTAAGCCCAATTCAATCGTTACAAGAAAATGTATATGTTTCTCTGTCAACAATTTCCGAGGTCAATATTTCAGTCCATTGGCTCCCCGTGTTCGTTTCTTGGCTTTTTTTACCACCAACGCCTATCGTCTCGAATACAATATAACAACAGAGGGATGACATGTAGCAGAATAAAACACAGGAAATGCTGTCTCGGGGTGTCACTCCCAATACTGACTCTTTTCCAACGGCATAAACATAAAATGACGGAATACGTATGTACGTATGCGTACACTTATAGTGGAAAATACCTGTCATCTTCCTCCAGATCCATAACAAAACCTTTTGAAGATGAAGACCTGGTTTTAATCTTTGAAAGTAAGATGAAGTCGTAATGTATTTGTTAAATTTGAAAATGCTAATGATTTATAATACTTCGTCTACAAAGAATTAAAATGAAAAACGAAATAAATCAAAGAATAAAATGGTGAAAGGACATGAATGTAAACAAACGTGGCTGCCGATCGAAAATGAACGATGGGCTTAAGGGTATCAACTGGACTTCGGTTTCCTGTTGAGTCTTAGTAGCTTCATTGGTAAAAGCAGGCCGGGGTAAACAGTACTTCCTTTTGAAAATGTGGGTTCGAATCGATTAACGCTATTTACTCACTGTCAGGCGTAAAGTGGCCTGGGCAAAAGTTGTAATAAAAATCAACTAATAAATTAATATTAAGATGAAAAATAGTCATGAATTTTTAAAAATTGAAAATAATGATGATTTATGAAACTTCGTCGAATGAAAATGAAAAAAATTTAATGGACTGCTTTTCATGTTTGTTATTTACATATTTATCATGTGTTGTAAAAGTCTAGTGAAGTGGAGGTAGGTTTGCATTAACTGGCGTCCAAACGGTGGGGAGCAGCCCAATCCAGGTGGCACCATCAGATGTTTTGGCATTGTGAAAATTCTACTTTTATCACTACTTTTAGAGGTATTTTTCAGCGATTTTAACTTATCTTTAGCTATTTCTTTAGCAATTTTAGACGAATCTAGCCAGTTTCAACTATTGAAAAATGTTCATAAAAAGGCTAATTTATAATTTTCGAGGTCGATTTAGCACGAAAAGTCGGCGACGTTGGAGATGACACCTTATGAACGCCGCTGTTAGCATTCCTATTCAATTGACTATTGTAAAAGTCAACATTACCCCCAGACAAATGGTTGAAGGTTCCACTTGATTCGCTGATGAGAGTTCATGGGAAAGACGAATTCCATCTGAAGACTTCATTCTAATTCGCTTGAACCTGAAGCATTGCGCCTTTGTTGTAAAATCTCTGCTGTTTTAACGAGAAGCTGCTTCAACAGAAGCCTAAATTCAAAGTCTGTTAAAATAATGACAATTTTCAAACAACCAATAAGAAACTTGGTGTACGTATTGGAACTTACCACTGTTACAAATCGATTCCTTTGGATGGTCTCCTCATCTTTACTATTTTTATCTCTACGTTTCGATCGCTTTATCCTCCACCTTTCCTTTGTAGTCTGCCACATTCACTAATGTCCACGGGACCCTTCATTCAATTCCCGATAATGGGTTGATCTCATTCCTTCACCTGTCGTTCTGCCTCTTCACCAAGCTGGTGTATTTTTCTTGCACTGCCCAGCTCAGAAATTGAACTCTCGACTCCCAAAGAACCAGAAGAATCAGATGGTCAGTATGAACCTTCGTACATAACGAGCGACGTTATTTTTTCCATTCCTCTGTCTGTTACACTGAACTCTCTCACTTAAATGTAACAATTTGGCTGATAAGGTTTCCCTATCCACCGTTCGAAACAACGAACTCTTCCACTGAAACGTTGTTTTTTTTTCTTTGAAAAATCCTCTCACAGAAATCATATCTGAGAAATTTTTTTTACAAGGATTTACTAGTTAAAATATCATAGTAACAACACCTCGTCTTGGAAATTTAGATTCACTTGATCTAAAATAGTCTAAAATAGTAATGGAGATCTTTGAGTGAGAGAGATTTCAGGAATAATTTATAAGTTGATGGATACGTGAGAAATTCTCATCGTAGTCTACAGCCAGCCTGAGCGATCCAGATAACTGATTCAACGTTTGAACCTCCACATATCATACGAGAAACAGCAGAGGAAAACGACGTCTATGCAAGGAGAAGTCTTCTTTTTTTTTTATTTCATTTCGGGGTTCATGTTGTGCGCCTCTGGATGGTGTGCGTTCTAAATTTGGTAAGCACTTCGTTTACATTTCTCTGCTTCTATGAATTTACTTGGACAGCCCGAAATGTGTGCATGCACTTCTTGATAAGGACTGAGTAATGTGACCTTCTTGTTTGTGTACAACTCTATGCATAAATGCACTGGAATATATATATATATATATATATGTATATATATATATATATATATATATATATATATATATATATATATATATATGTGTGTGTGTGTGTGTGTGTGTACTAGGTGAATACCCGTCTACGCCGCGTAAAATATTTAAGGATAAATAGTATTAAAGCTTTTAGATATTAAAAGAAGTTCCCCATCACTTTAGATTTGGAAGCTTGGCCCCTTGAGGGGCCGCCTCCAACATTTAGTGAGAGTTGTCATTGCATAATGCCAGTAGAAATCTAATCTCAACTCTTCCTTATAGCATAACAGACAATCAGAAGGACACTTCTCGATGATATATATATATATATATATATATATATATATATATATATATATATATATGTGTGTGTGTGTGTGTGTGTGTATGTGTGTGTGTGTGTGTGTTATTGCACTCAAAAATGTGCACACATAAGCATATATTTTCTTGGATTTTTTATTCTATTTACGATGTCTAGGTCAAATGATACATCAACCGTGTAATGACGGAAGATCATTTCAAATAAGAGTTTCAATATAATGTAACGCAATTAATAATTATATATATATATATATATATATATATATATATATATATATATATATATATATATATTGTGTGTGTGTGTGTGTGTGTGTGTGAACTCTACATATGATTTAAAATCTCCCTGTCAGTTACCTTAAAGTCTCATACGTGGGAACTGTATGTATACATGTACATAATATACATGCATGTGTATATCTTTTTATGAGCATATTTGGAAATGTAATAATGTGTGTGTGTGTCTGTATGCCTGTGTGTGAATATATCATCCTCCAAAAGTCGCAAAAAAATGGTATTTCTAATAGCTTTCACTGCCTTCCCCATTGTCTTGAACTAATATCCACTTCTCTGGGTTAGGAGATCAAGGGGAAAAACTCATGGCAAAATATCTCGCCAGCTGCTTCAGGAAAACTATTTCTTTCACTGCCTTCATTGAGTCGTCGGTTAATTGTATATGTAAGACCAGCGAGGAATTCAACTTGATGTGGCTTTATCTTCTCTGTAAGGACAAGGTATGGAATTTCTGGCCGGACAAAGAAATGAGTTGAAGCATATGTATCTCACGTAACAAACCTTCCTTTTTTATAATTTAAAAGATATGTTTGCTCCTGTTACTTGTACACACGAGGAAGGCCGTAGAATGGGTCTGCTGAAACGTCATGTGAACAACAAAAATGATAAGAATGGTCGGTTGTCCAAAAAACCTGTTGAATTTTAACGACTTTTCTGAAAATGATGAACAATAATCATGTTTCTGTCCTTTTCTATTTATTGTCTACCAGCTAAAGATCCCACCCTAATGGGTGATTTTATGCTAGTTCTTGAGGAAGGCCCGTACCTCACTTTTTATACCATTTTTTAAAATTGATTTTAAATAAGGCTACCAGGAGAAGGAAATTCCAACAAAACTTACGTCCTAATCAAGTTCCCATCTTTCCACCTCGGTAGACCATGACATGCAAACCTTTGGTTTAAAGGTAGGGATCGATAGTGCACACGCTACACCTTGCCTGAAAGCTCTATTGCACAGGCCTTTGGGCTATTCCTGTTCTGGTCCTGTCGACTGGGGGCCTTGAAAGACACGGAAAACCCTCCTGCATCTGCCTTTGCTGAGCCAAGCCCTCATATCTACTTATTTTCACTTGATAAATTTGGAATGCCATTCTGAGGAAAGTGCTGATTTTATTTCGCTTCCGAATCCCAAACATTCTCAATTCTTTCTTCGCCTCCGTGGAAGATCAGATAAAATGGCTGTATACGCGTCTCTCCACGCTCAACTCCGAAGTAACGACATTGACGAGATCGCGAGTGAAGGACGAGATTTCGCATCGAAGAAGTTTGAATAGATTTTTTACCGCTTTTATTGATCTTGTGTGAACAGATCCACTGAAAACAACTTTCGATTTGACTGATATTTTCTTTTGATCATTTCGGTTACTGGGAGAAGGAAAGGCTATATAGCAGAGTCGTTGCTCGAGAATTGGGGGTCCGGGGGACTTGGCTCCGTGAGGGTCCCCTCCAACATTTAGTGAGATTTGATGCAAAAGCAAAATTTGCGATAAGCATACTTGATTGGTGAAAACAATCCTAAGGTTAAATCATCATCTATGCAAATCAAACTGTATCCGTGTTATCGTATGATGTCAGTTGGATCGCAATAGATGAATTACTACTTATAAAGTATCTGTTCCCCTTTCCATTGGGGATCTGGGGCGTTTTCAATAGTCCCTCCCTCAGTAACACCCCTGGAGAGTGGTCAAATGGGGCAAGAAAGAAAGTTCAACTTACTTATTCCAGAAAGGTGAGAATACAATAAATACCTTGGTTAGCACCCTAGAATCTTTCAAAAAAAATATTGCACTTAACGAAACATCGCAGCACGAGGTCATTATAATATTGCATAAATGGGGTTCCATAGTTTCTTACATGTTAGTATACAATTATTATAATAAGATATTCAGTGCTGCCCTACCAAAGTTTTTTATGCCAGCAATCATTTTAAAATATATTATGTGGTTGTTGAGCCTCAACAAGATGAAATGGGTTGGTGCATCTTATCTTATCTGGTAGCTACTTCCCAGAGCTGTGGACAGTTTCAGTGACGCTTTTCATTGATGAAATCAAACATACGATTACTGTCTGAATTTCTGAGATATGAAATAATCATTATTTCAAACATTATACCCTCCGTCCGGAACGCTGTGACTATAACAACGAATATGAGGATACCAGATCGAACAAAATGAGAATACACGGAGAATGCTGCTCATTATAATCACGAATAATCAAATCAATCCCTCAAATAATCATGTCAGTCCCAGACACTTTATTTCGAGGGATCACAATTTGTGGTTTTCTCTGCATATATCCTTCACTTAACGTTATCGGTATTATTATCTAAAAGATCCTGTCCCACACTGATCACAATAAGCAGTTTCTTCTGTACAATCAAAAAGAAATCCGTACCTTGCATAAACGAATTACCGAAGCCCTCGCGTGTACTAGAGCTAATTATCTTGAAAGTCATTAAAAAAAATAGATCTTTTATTCCGAATTATCTTGAAAAAATCCCTGCACAAGATTTGGGCATTGTTGGTCCAAAATGACCCTAGAGACCCTAAAAAGCACTTTTTTTGAAAAAAACAAAAAAACGTTCCTAAATGGTGTCTAGTAGTGCACATATACTAATTTTCAAGGTTGTGGCCCCCAAAATATTACCCGGACCACCCAGACACACACACACACAGACAAGAAGAATCTGAAGCTGCCTTTGTTGGTAGGTCAGGTAGCAGACCATTTGTGGGGCTACGGTAATCCGATAATTTCAGAATTGAGAAACAAGGACTCGAGCGAGAGACAGACAGACAGAGAAACGAAACTAAAAAACTTCGTTGATAGAGATAAAAAAAATAATATTGGAGAGGGTGGGAGTAGAGCAAGAGAGAGGGAGAGAGAGAGTGGGAAAGAGAGAGAGTGAGAAAGAGAGAGAGTGAGAGAGAGTAGTGAGAGAGAGAGAGAGTGAGGGATAAGGATAACAAAAGAGGAGAAATGAGAGAAATTCATTGGAATGTTAGTTATGAACATATCGTATTGGACACACCAGTTCCCGTTCGAGTATTACCTTGGTCTGTACTTTGATGGTGACCGTCTGGGAATATCAGGTGCCGTAAGCAGCTGGGGATCAGGTAGATGGCCCCCTCCTGACTGGCCTAGCTGCGAGTAACAAAAAATAAATGACTGAAGAAATGGAACATTAAAAAAAAAGTTTGAAGAAAGGGTAATCGCTCATAAGAGAAGAAAATGACAGGTCTGGTTAGTCACTCGATAGAAACCGTTGCGTGACCAACGTCTGTCGGCAGCATGGGGATGATCAATTAAAAACATTGGAAAAAATAGAGAAATTAAACTATTTCTTCACAATATTCTTTTGTGTAGTCAAATAGGACTGAATTGTAAATTTCATCCT
This sequence comes from Thysanoteuthis rhombus, assembly GCA_963457665.1. Taxonomy (NCBI): domain Eukaryota; kingdom Metazoa; phylum Mollusca; class Cephalopoda; order Oegopsida; family Thysanoteuthidae; genus Thysanoteuthis; species Thysanoteuthis major. The sequence goes on along the minus strand of OY735219.1, from coordinate 50,597,291 downwards.
TGTTTTGATTAAATTAAGTTGAATTAAACTAACATTTGATCTGAAATATTTTTATCAACATTTTGTCTAATTATCTTCAGCTTTAGCATTTTTTATGAATATAATAATACTGCTACTATCTCTATATCAGCTGGTAGCGTGGCCGAGCGGTCTAAGGCGCTGGTTTAAGGCACCAGTCTCTTCGGAGGCGCGGGTTCGAATCCCACCGCTGCCAGATGGTTGAAATATACCTTTTCGACTCGCTTATTGGAAGAAAGCAAAGCTAAGTAAGAAGTTTAACGTTCAATTAGAACAGAAAACTGTTTTCAATGCAGCTGGAAAATGAATAATTGTTGACAATGTTTCGTATGAGGAACTTACAGTTACTTTCCTCAGCGTTGATTGTTTTCGTTTGTTGTTAGGGAGTGTGAGGCTTCTTTTGATGTTAATTTTTATTTTAATTTTTGGTATAATTCTAATCAGAATAGTTTTCAATGAATAACAGGTACTAAATTCATTCTTTGTGTAACGTGGATGAGCGATCTAAGTCGTCGGTTTTAGGTATTGTTTGGCATTTTATTTAGCATTAACTTACATTGTAAATTGCCCACCCCAAAAAAACTATTGGTGGGAGGTTTATCAACAAAACATTTTTTTCTAGACATAGTGAATCTCCAATGGTACGGTCTGTACGCGTGATACATAGCCAGACAGCAAGGCCCGCTTCAAAACTTAAGAAACCTATGCCACAGTTTTGGTTGACGGCTTGTAATAAAAAAAGAACAGGAAGAGGGGATGACTGATTGGTTTCAATAGGGCGCCTCACAATCTTGCGAGTAAAGCAGGGTCTTTTCATTCGGGGATAAATTCATCCCCAAACCCAAGTTAACACCTTCAGCGCCCACGTTTTCTGCTGACATGTGTAGGCTAAAAATAAACCGATGGGAATTCCTCAAATACTAACCAGTATTGGTTGAAAGTAGGTAGTCAAAGCAGTGTGCAGAGGAAAAAATGAAGACAATTCGTGATTATCAAAAAGGCAATTCACGTCGTTTTTCACTGAACGTGTTGAGACGACTGATGACGTAACAACTGTCGACTCTCCAGCCTCGACGTGAAAACGCCAGCTCTTAGTTACGACCAAACAGTCGGCACTAGAACAGTTCAACCTCCACATGGTGCAGTATCATTAGGAGATTCCATTTCAGGTTTTATGGATACCATGCCATCCACTGTATTTGACAAAAGTGTGTTCGCTATTTGTAAAACCCTAGCGCACATAGTCGAAATACCTTTAGGCAAAAAGTGGTCTATCTCCGTTGTGAATATGAAAACATATTACGATTGATATCATATGTCCCAAATAAGTATCAACATACCAGGATCCTTCTCATATTTTTTAAGTATGTACGAAAATAAACTGACATTAGCAGCAGTGACATCAGCAACCATTAATACTAGAGATCTAACTTCTGCGAGCGCCGGCCTATTTATTTTTATCGGATGATGTATTTATTGTAAACTGGGGCTTTCAGAAGAGATAAACCTTGTAACTAGAGTTTTGTTTTTGTTTTTTTGTTTTTTTTTCATCAATATTCTCCAATGATTGTATGAATACACATTTCGTTTCTGTTACTTTTTTCCTTAATAAACAGTAAACACCATTTATAGCATTTTGCATTTTTTTCGGCGTGGAATAGATGGAAAATTTCTTCTCATGTTCAGTTACAGTGAAATTACGACTAAAGACCAATTGTATTAGTACCCATGGCCTTTATAACGCTGAGTGAGGGTTCGCAAAAACGTTTGACTCATTGGTCGTGGGATTTTGCTGCAAACCTAAAGGTTATTATTGACTACTATTTACTTTCAAATGACTCATCTTACAAGTAAATGCATCAAACGGCAGTTACATGAATACTCCAAAGCCGTAAAGTAAGGGTCCACGTCAGCTTATGGCTTGAACGTGAATAGAATCCACCATCCTTCTTCCAGAACTGAAACTTTCCAAAATGTAACGGAATTTATTGTTGATTGAGGGCTCCAAAAATATTTTCTGGAGGAAACGAACAAATCTCATACAGTTTTCCGTAATTAGTGATTCAAGTCTTTTTATTACAACTTAACTCAGCCGTGAATCTACGACTTTCTATTAACAGTGCAGATCGGATATAAACTATAAGCATTCGGCGTTGAAAAAATTCAATTTGTTGCGTTATGTACAAAGAAATATATTCAAGAACAAATTTTTCTCTGTGTTGACACGTTTGAAATTATTTTTTCCCCGCGAAACGTCAAGTATCCCTGTCAGTACTTATATACTTACGCAAGATCAAAACCTGTCCCATGACAAAGATTGGGGACAACTTATATATTTCAGACCAAAGTTATTTGAATTCTGAGATGAGTTATTGGATCAAATATAGAATCCTAAGCCCAGAATTGATTCAAGTCAAGAGCACAAATTTCCAAATTACACCAAAATCAAAATTTGATTTAATAAAAACATGGATGAAAGGTGAATATTTCTTAATAAATTTCATTTGTTTAGTTAAAGGAGTTTCAACTCAACATTTCATCCTTGTTTTGATTAAATCAAATTTTGATCACTGTATAAAGCGTACAGGCTGCACAGAAAGAGCTAAAGAGCTGAAAATTTACCCCTTATCATATCAACAAAAATATCACGATAGGTTTTCAGTGGGTTTCAGTTTGCAATGTATGCTTATGCTGAATTGGTTCCTGATTTGCGCCCGTTTGTTGTTGTTTCTTTTTTTTTCAATTCAGACTTTTTACTACCCAGCAAAAGGCTAGAAAAGTAACTCATTCATTGATCACCCCTTCTCCCAATGTTTTAATTGATCACCTCAACACGGCACGCAGCCAAAAGATGTTGGTTACGTGACAGTTTCTATTTAGTAACTTTCCTGGCCTGTTTTTATTTATTTTTTATTCTTTATTCTTTATTATTATTATTATTATTATTATTATTATTATTATTATTATTATTATCATCATTATTATTATTATTATTATTATAATTATTATTATTATTATTATTATTATTATTATTATCATCATCATCATCATCATCATTATTATTATTATTATTATTATTATTATTATTATTATCATTATTATCATTATTATTTGGAATCTCACACCAGTTGCCTGGTGGTAACTGCTGGAGTTTGAGTGACAGCAAGTCTCCTCAAGTCTCCAGCCCTCCTCTCCTAGTACTCATAGGTCGCAGTAATTCTGCGATTTATTATTATTCAAATGATAATAGTTTTCAGTAGATAACTTGCATGAGAATCATTCCCTAGCTGAGAGGTCAAAGGTGATCAAAGTTTGATGTAACTACCCTTCGGATACGTCGGGGCACATCCTATCGCTTCTATTATTGTTTTTATTGAACAGGGACGTAAATCATTATGTATAATATGAACGGACTATTTTCCTTATCCAAGTGTTCATTTGTGTACCCTTAAGCCTTCACCGGTTGTTGTTTGTTCGAGAATGTGGAATCACTTTAGGATCAACAACACCCTACGAAGGCCGTGGGGTAAACGGTCGAAACATTGTAAACAAATGAAGGGAACAGTCCGACCATATCATACATAATGAGTAATACACCTTGTCTAACAAAATTCAGTCAGGGAGAGGTAGGAATTGTTTCTAGTGAATAAAATAAGTGCCTGTCAAATTTGAAGGTAGGCCCTATAGACGTATTTGTAGCGAATTTACAAACTACACCAAGTGTTTGTTTATTCGCTATAAAATCTAATTTGATTTAGTAAAAATAAGGATGAAATGTGAATAATTCTACACAATATTCATTTATGTAGTTGAAAGGGTTTTAATTCTACCTTTCATCCTTGTTTTGATTAAATCAAATTTTGATCACGATGTGACCGGAAAATTTGCAATATCTATAGTACACAATTTATCATTAGGAATTTATGACTAGTTTGACTCCATTTTTGTATTGTTGCTTTTATTACAACACTTTCGGTTTATATAAAAATGACTCATTTATAACCGAATGGTGAAACAAAGATGGCGCAGATTCTTGGAGAGAAAGTAGTACAGAATGACTACGAATTACATTCTCATCAAATTTTGCTTCTATTCACATTCTTCTTAATAAATGTTACCTTTTTATTGCCACTAAACTCGGGCTGGCTCCCCTTCAGCAGAGGTTAAATAAATTAGCAACCAGAATTTATTTATTTATTGACTCACTGCTGAAGGGTACCCAGCTTGATCTGACAAGAAAAAGCAACAACAATTAAGATGAAGGGAAATAGTAGCAAAAAAATTATATCACGATATCACAGTCAATAACTGAAGTTATAGTCATGTAAGTCATGCAAAAAATCCCTCGAATAATAAATATCATCCGAATAGATTCTATTCATGAAATCAATGGCATTTTCCATTTGAAAACATCTAAAATAGAATTTTAAAATAATCTAGAAACATCTAAATTCTAAAGAATCTAAATGTTTCTAGATGTTTGTTATTTCAAATGACTTCAAATTTTGACGCCACGGTTGTTCAATTATTGACTGTAATGGCCAGATATTATTAATGTTGTTGCTACGATTCATTTGTTATTGATAAAGCCGTCAAAATAAGGCCACTAAAAAGTCAAATAAGCATTTTTTTGGATAAAGATATTTTTAGAAGGGGTCTAGTGGAGTACTGCTGCTAATTTTCAAGACTGTGGACAGAACGGTACAGCCAGGTTCGACGAAACACACCAACATGCAAACAAACAAAAACAAACGCACGCACATATAAAAAAGGATGGAACCCTTCGCCATCTTTGATGGCTACGGTCGTTCAACTGGAACTACAAATTTGTCGACAAACAATCCAACCGTTGAAAACAGTGAAATTGAAAGCTACTTCTTTATTCTACGTTGTGATTTTTAACAAAAAGCAAGTGGAAGTGTCGGTGGCCCAGTGGTTAACAGTACGGAAAATGAAATCGGTGAGCTGAGTTCGAACTTCAACTAAGACTTCAGCTGGCCCTAATTCCCTTGGCAAAGGCATGAATTAATTTACCCACCCCGGCCATGAGTGACGCTACTTCCGGTGTTTGTCGCTTCTTAGTCTGATTTTCACATGTCGCAATCTTCGTTGACCCAGAGACAACGAAACTTGTCGTATATGAGACTACTTTTGTTTAAAAAGCAACAATAAGGTTAACAAGAAGATTAGCCAAATAATCAATGCTCATAACAATCGTAACTATTCGACACATTTTCACTATTATTGTTTTACTAGAGTAAAGGAATTATATTACCAATCAATAAATCACGCAAATATGTATTTTAGTATAAAAACGTTTACCTTGAATGAATTTTATTTTCCTGTCGATTTTCTAAATCTCTTTAGGGCGAGTATTAATAATTTCTTAATAATAGCAGATTTGGGCAAAACCGAATTTTTTTTTAATTTGAGAAAATCGTCAGTTTTATTCTTTTAAAAAAATCAGGGATGCTTACATTTGTTTTCCGTGCTACTACTAAGACAGCAGCAGTGGTAGTAGTTATGGCAGACAAGAAAGCACAGGCACACTAGCAGCTTGCTTTAACGTATCCAAAAACACCAATTCGAACAAAACTTTACCCCCTTCCTTTCTTTTTGTTTGCTTTAGCGTAACAGAAATAACAAACCAACGAACAAAAAAAGCAATAGTTGGTCTTATATGATAAGATTAATATCTTTTCTCAATCTTAATATCTTCAATTGTTTGTCGTAAGACTCTAAATCGATAAATTGTTCGACCACTGAAGTAAACAGTGCAAAAATCGGAAGCAGAGATGCAGTTTCTGAGTAGATCCGAACTTGCAGCGCATATCTCGGGATCCCGCCCCTCATGGACATTGCTATGACCATTTCGGTGACGGTCAAGCAGAGCACAAATTAATGACTGTTCTGCCACTCCTTCCTCTCCAGTTATCTGCTGTATCTTTGTTTGGATACGTAGCTATGGTTGACTTATTTTCTGTTATCGACCAAGAACGTTGAAATAAGAGGAGAAGTATTTTGACGGAGTGAAAATAGTACGTAACGCCTAAAAGTATATATGTGAACGATAATATATATACATATTTGTTTTTCCTTTCGACGAACGTACTACTTCAAGTAATTTCTATTGGCAATACTTAGTATATCTATTATTTATCTCTCGAGAACTGATAAGCTACAAGAGCTTTTATCTGACATATCTTAGATGACGATTAATTTATGTACTGAAGCAATGTATCGTATCCTAAAAACGAACATGGCAGCGGTGGGATTCGAACCCACGCCTCCGAAGAGACTGGTGCCTTAAACCAGCGCCTTAGACCGCTCGGCCACGCTACCAGCTGTTGTAAGGTGCACGCATTATATAACAAAACAGTAAGCAGTTAAAATTATAATTGCATGACATCACGCAGAAATATCAACGTCGAGTATCCATTTGGGTGTTTTGGTTGTGCTCATTCGTGTCTCGTCTGCAGGGGAAATATGGCCCGAAATATGACCCAAACGAAGCACGCTTCATCCCCGGGGAACTCTTTCCCTGAAACACTTTCACAATTGCATTAACTGGTTAGGGCTAGGTGTATGCTCTAACGCCTGTGACAAAAGCCGGTGGGACAGTGGGATATATTTTCATAATGTTTTATTTATTATATATACATTACAAAAGTTGAAGTAATCATCTTCAGTTTGAATCGAAGAGTGGTGTTTGACCCTGCTGCAGTCAGGCTTGTTCCTCTTCTTTTTATTTTATATCTATCTTTTTTTAATTTACTTCCTTTCCCCTTCAATTTTATTCTTTCTTTTGATCTCTATTTTATTTATTTCTTTCTCTCTTTTTCGTTTCTGTCTTCCTTTATATCTTTCTTTCTTTTCCTTTTTTTGTTTCTATTTTATTCTTTCTTTGTTTTCCTTTCTTCCTTTCCATCATTTCTTTCACTCTTTGTTTTTTCTCTTCTGTTTACTTTTTTGCTTTATGTTTCATACCCTTTTCTCCTTCTTTTCCCTCTTTCTTTCTTTCCTTCTTTCTTTCTTTCTTTCATACTTACTCGAATTCCTTCTCTCTCTCTTTCTCTCTCTCTCGACTTTTCATCCTCCACAGCATACCTGTAGACCCTTCTTTCTTTCTTTCTTTCTTTCTTTCTTTCTTTCTCTTTATGTCTATTTCTTTTTCTTTCCCCCCTCCTTTCTTCTCTCCCCACAGTCGAACAAACGAACCACTCGCCTGTTTGTGTTACTCATAGAGAATGTTTGTCCAACAAAATCCGAACTGAAAGAATCCAAAATCTCCTCCGAGAAAAAAGGAAGCAGCAGCCAAAAATCCTCATCGAGGATGAAACACACCTGCGCACCTGGAAACCCCTTTTTTTCTCGTGGGAGGCCAATCGAAATAAAGGACTACCTACATTAGCCAACTGATGCTACTAAACAACATTACTTCACCAAATGTACTAAGCAGCCTCTCTCAGTTTTGCTCCACCCAAATGATCCCACCCATAATTGATATGTTTTGACTTGAAAATGACCAGGGGAAAAGACAACAGAAAAGTTCTTTTTAAAAGTATTTTGAAATATATCTACCAAATTAGAAAAAAAAACTTGGACTGGATGGCTAAACAGAGATAAATACGGACTTTGAGAGATAGATAGATAGATAGATAGATAGATAGATAGATATGTGGCATTGGGAGCAGCTTTTCAGAAGGGGCATTTTATTGCCGAAAATGCTAAAATCGGCTAAAGTTTTTCATTCCCACCTAACTTTATTGCTGAAAATGTTTTACATACTAAATTTAAGTCCATTAATCAAATCAAATAACTAAGATTCCAAAATATATAATTATCGAAAATAAAGTAAAATATCTAGTTATCAATTATTTTTAACATGGCCAGATTTTCTGCTAAAGTAGAATCTGATCGGATAAATTGGGAAAGAAATCAGCCAGATCTAGCCGAGAATGGTTACAACGGGACGAGTGAATTTTCCATTAGGTTCATGCAAGAGCACGGCCCATCTACCCCTTGCCCAGTTGGTGGTTTTCAGTCGATCTAAAGACGAACTCGTTGCCAGGTTGTTTGTTTCATAACATAAAAGGAAATGAATTTGACGAAACACAGGTGTTTGCTACTCTACAGATTTGAATTATGAAGTTTGTTGGGAGATGGATTTTTATACCTCTAAAGTATTGATAATTCCTGTTGCAATTGATAACAAACCGTACTTGGAACACTAAGACAACCCCCGAAATCTCTCATTCAATAAGCACAATTGGTATTTCTGTTTAAAGCGATGAATGCAAAAACTGCTAATGCTGGAGTATTTGGAGAAGTTTAAGCGTAATGAACAAGACATTCGTCGTTTAATTAATGCTAAGAAGATTCGATTCTACAGCGAAAGAGTTTTTGCAGTCATGGTAAAAAAAAATCTATCCAGTTGGTGATTGGAGATAAACATTTGATTCAGTATATATTACACTTTCCTTTTTTCATAGAAGATACACAGCTGGCCCCCGTTGACCCCGGGCCAAGATGGCAGGGAGGACTGCTCCCGTGGTTCAGGCACCCCAAGAACAGCTTCTGATAGATACATCGGTAAACATAGATAGGTAGATATGAATAGCCTCTGATATTAAGATAGATGGGTAGATAGATAGATTGTTTTTGCATAGCCATGTTTTCTCCGACCTCTCCAGTACTTGGCAGCTGGAAAAACCTATTCGTTACGTCTTTAACGACAAAATTTGTTTGCCAAAAGAGAACTGTTCCCACCCGTGAATATTGACGTAGCTGTGTTCTGTCGACTACGATGCTATTCCTAAGGATTCAGATTGACAGTACTGTCCATTTTCTAAACATTATCTTCGGATGGGATGTTTCCAACAAGTTACAGCAAAGTGGAAGAATTCCGAAGAAACTATTGGGACATAGATTCAAACGATTGAAAAAAAACTAAAACAAAACGTATTTTAAGAACTAAAACAAAATCAATACATTTGGTAACACATTTTACGCTCTTTAAAAATGTATTGTAATAATTAGATATCTTCTTTGAAGGTTTAATTTCGATTATAATTACAAGAAAATATCATAAAATTAGTCGTAAAAAGAAGAAAAATATTTTGCGTAATCACCGAAGATTTGTAGACGGATAAAGGCTGTTTTTATGTTATGACTAAAGAAAATCAGATCTAATGTTATCATCGGTTTTTAAAATTCTTCCAAAAATAAAATTGAATTTAGAGGAATTCGATTGATAGAAAATATATATGAGATTATTTCATGATTAATTGATTGGATTTGGGGAAATTTATTGCTTACTTTCCACATAAAACAAAGCAGAAAATACAATTATTTGTCTGAGTGTCGTTTACGAGTGAATCAAAGGTCAAGGAATTGAGTTTGTGCCTCCCCGTACCATATCTACAGTCAACGTATGTTTGTTTAAAATTTTTAATCTTTTAATAAATGACAAGACACGTCAGTATCTAATCAAATTTTCGGTACTACTCCTTTCACTGCTTACTGATAAATACAAGGGGACTAAATTCTGAATTACGTGCTACCATATTTGATGAAATGTATTGAACGTAATTAAACAAAAATAATCGAAATTCTTTTTTTTTAATAGCCTTATCTAATTTTGTAAAAGTATATATTCATTGATAATTAGCAATGTTTTAGAAGCACCCCAGTAGCATTAACATTATCAATTTAATTGAAACATTTTTAAAGCCATAAGAAAAATTCAGCGGGTGTGTTTTCTTGTGAAATTAGAAAGTGTACAATACTTTAATGAAGAAAAGCAACGAAAAACATTCCCAAGAGAAAATAACTTGAATTTATTGCTTCTCTCATTTTCCAGTTCAGGGCCGATTCGAAAAAAAAAATAGGCGAGTGTCGAATTCGATTTTCTCAGGGGTCTTATCTTTATAAAGATGTGAATATTTTTGCACCCAAAAGATATGTTATTGAGATTTCATAGAATAAAAAGTGAAGGTGGTCGTTGGCTTCAAAATATTCCTATCGGCTTTTTTTAACAAAATAAATTTCCATTAGAAAAAATAATCAAAAATTGATTTGATACCAAAACTTTAATCGAAATCAGCTTGTTACTATATATTTGGTGAAAATTTAAAATGTATGCAAAATTATCATCGTTGACTGGTTTACGAATGTAAACAAGTTTTCATCCACAATTATCACCGGGTTTATGTTATCTGTACAAATAATTTTTACATGACATTTTTTGACAATATTTCTTCTTTTTAATAACACAAAGATTATTACGATAAAATTGATAGGTTACAAGTTTCCAACATTTTTATTGACACAAGTCGTTTTTTGTGAAAGGTCCGTGATCGACTTTACAATGCATTTAAACCAGCGACGTTCAAACTGTGTTCCGTGGACCCCCAGGGTTCCGTTCGAATTTTCCAGGGATTCCACGAAGCAAAGTTACATATTCGCGATGTACTTGATAATTCTTCATCACATGAACGATTCCTTCACATCTTTTTATTTCGGATCATACACATTCGGATAATCCGATAAATAAATACAAAATTCAATATTCACACACACACACACACACACGTATATAAATAGTCTCGAAAGCTTTACAGCTTCAAACACTAAACATTAAAAAAACTTATACTAGAGAAAAATTGAGATGTCAGAATCCATTGAAAAAACTCAGATGGCAATGGGCTGGTCATGTTATTTTGTGTCACTTCGGTTACCCATTTCCCAATATCTATCAATGCAATTCATGTAATTCTCCAAATTGTTTTTTTCCCTGTTTTCCCTATGCTTTGTTATTATTGCACAATGTATGAATTGTCTCTGGTTGGTATCATCAGTTGTATACTGTGTAACAGTTTAGGGGATTTTAAAAACAAAACATTTATTAACATGACACCCCAGCAGTGTCGATCAAACATCACCTCCCTTTATCATATACTTTATGCCACACAATATCTATTTTTATATGTAACACAATACATATCAATAATACAGTACAGTACAATATCTGATGTGTGATGGGTTTATTTCATAAAATGCTTGATACATTCAACATGAAACATTAAGTTAATTTAGAGTAGAGCTTAAAATATGATGAAGTAAGGATTTGTCACACAAACACGTTCATGTTTCTGCCCTGTTTGGACTTCTTTAAGTGAATGATTAGGTTTATCTTAGATTCCTATTTTGAACATTTTTGGGAAGTGTCCATTTTTCTTGGTTGTAGGGTCTTCCTTTCATATAATTTTTTATTTTTCTTTGTCCAATGGTTGATCATTGCTTGTTATGTTTTTCTGTTTCATTTCGTGGGGACGCTGTGCTTGTTGGTAGTTATGAATTACGAACGAGGAGGATAGGCATTTTCGTTATTAGTGTGTTATTAAACCATCAGCTCGTTGTGGTATGTTTCCTCTCTGAGAGTATTCAATTCTCACTTGAATCAATTTCCCAGTGATAGGGATCCTTTTATATGATCTTAGTTGTTGATTTAATTATTTTAGATTTGGTCGGTTTCTACATGTATAAGATAATAATAGTGATTGTTCTGAACCCCCACGCTGTTTCATTTTCTGTTGGTTGCTGTTTCGCATGCAATCTCTGGGGATCCACATTGTGAGTCGCACATCAAGTCGTTGTCTGACATTCTTGCAACATGACCAGTCCATTGCCATTTGAGTTTTTTCAATGGATTCTCTGACTTCTCAATTTTTTCTCTGGTATACTTTGCTGTCAATTGATTTCCCCATGTTGAGCATGATCTTTTCTTGTGCACATTGCATGGTTTCTAGTTTGAGAGCCAATCGTTTTTCGTTAAGTTCCATATTTCAGCTCCATAGATGACTACCAGAGGTTTTGGAGATGCATTGGTTGAAAATTCTTCTTTCCAAAACCGATGCGATCTTTTTGTCCTTGAATGTTGACCTTGCTCTACAGAAAGCTTGCCAACCTAGGGTAATTCTTAATTTGATTCCTTCTTCTTTTGAGGATTTGTAAGTAGTAATGAGGTATGTGAAGCCTGAGCAGGGTCGACTGTAACCGTAGGCAGCATAACGGCATTGTTTCCTTTTTTTTTTGGCCTTGTGCACGTAAGATCTGCTTGTTCATTATCACTCTCCGACAAGCGCCCCTTTCCAACAATGAAGTTGGAGTAGGTATTTTAAAATGACAAAGTAATAAAAATGATAATGAAAATTCATTCCAAGTTTACTTTCCTGTCTTATATCAGCGCGAGAACTAAACAGAAGGTTAAAAATCAAGCGTGTGTGTGTGTGTGTGTGTGTATACGAGTGTGTGTGAGTCAGAGACAGAGAGAAAGATTAAGTAATGTGGAGTAAAGCTGAACGCCTCTTCGTATTGTAATTGTTAACGAGCTAATCTTGTACTCTATTACTACTGTGTACCGAGTTCGACTTGTGGCCATTTTCCAGACCAAGCCAAGATCAGTAAATACCAATAAGAGGTGTGTGCCTTGCCGTCGAATAATGGTTGGTGATATATATATATATATATATATATATATATATATATATATATATATATATATATATATATATATATGTTTTTGTATCGTGGGTGTGAAGGGATCCGACAGAAAGTAGATAAAAATAACAATTAGAAAGCGGAGAGAAAAACTCAAGAGATAGGTGTTATTTTTTTTTCTATTATTCCGTAGGCGTATTTAGAAGCATTTCGACAGGAGCCAATCATCTTCTTCAGAGAACAATGTTTTTGGCAGTTAACAAAAATAATTTGTTGTTTACATGCTTAATGTTGAAGAAGAGAATGAGAATATTTCTGTGTTGTTTTGTTGTTTAGTAGGAGCAGGAGGGGAGGCGTTGTATCTGTATAAATGAGAATTACATTTGGTTTGAAATTAGATGGGTCAGTGAGAGGGGGTCAGGGGTGTTTGTTACTACGTATTCATATCACTACAATTGAGCAAATCTCTGTGTGTGTATATATATGCAACACCATTACCCAACAACTGGCCACTGTACGAAGTGGTGCAACGCATCTCTAAAATGCTAGCTTCATGTCAGCCATTAAATGAAAACATTAAAAAATTAACTTTCGCCCTTTACAAAGTATCGATAATTACTTGGACAAATTTCATTTAAAATTATTTCACGTGGAAATCATGGCAGGTTATTCAGCACGTTAAAAAAAACTCGACATCTTCCAAACATGCACCTTTGGAGCGGGCAATGCACAAGTAGAGAATAAAAGAGGAAATATCTGCGTGTGAGAACCGACACAGAATGCCTATAAATTCGCACAAGATAAGAAGGGACAACAATATAGCAATTAAAATGACGTGACAAGTCAACAACAAATAAAAAGAAAATGAAATGAAAACTCATTCATGTTTTTCCCCTTTTTTTTTCTTTTATTCTTGCAACAGATACTCCCTCGTCGCTTTCACTTGTAATTCATTACGATATCTTATGATATTTCTGACGCGAGAAGTTGAATTGACTAAAATTGGTAAGCGGTAACGAGTCCCGGTCATGACCTCTCCATGTCAGCAGGTGCGAAGATCATCATCAACATTATTTCCCCCCTCCCTTTCTTCTCTTCTACTGATCACCCCATCCCACCTCTGATCTCAGCCATGGAGCTATGTTAATGGGAGGGCACCCCTCCACGCCTTCCCAGCTGGCTGTTGATGGCAATGGCTGAGTAGTGGGGAAAAGGCTTTGGTGTGCTTTGTGTGTTGTGTGGAGAGAGAGAGAGAGAGAGAGAGAGAGAGAGAGAGAGAGAGAGAGAGAGAGAGAGATCAACAGAGAGAGAGAGAGAGCTTGTCAGCTAACGTAGGTAATTTACAAGCTTGTTCTTTATCATTTGATATCAAACAAAAAGATGCGTGAAACCATTCGGAGCATATGGTCGCATACACACCCACACGAACGTATATATATATATATATATATATATATATATATATATATATATATATATATATATATATATTAGCATTGTTGCCCGGTGAAGAATTAATCAAAATCATATAACCCAACGGGAAAATACATTCGATTTATTACTTCTAGCTCATCACAGCGAATGAAAAATCGATTATATACACATTACGCACGAAAAATATGAAAAATTTAAAGGTCGCTAGGCCTTGTAGTTTTTGTGGAGAAGAGGCATGAATAGGCAAGCAAACAAACAAACAAACAAAATGCTCTTATATTAGTATATATCACATCTGTTGTTAAACTTATTGATCCCTCATTGTAGAATACGTTTTTGTGGTAACCCACGAAAGTAACCCCTTTGTTTTAAAAAATTGAATAATGTGTGGTACAAAATAATATCCATAAACTATATAAAATAAACTACATACATTATGACACGATCCTAAAAAATATAAAACAAAGCCATAAATCAAAATCATAGCCTAAGGGGAGGTGATGTATGATGAGCACTGTAGGGGAGCCAAGTTAATATAACTGTATCGTTTTAAATGTCTGAATCAATTACAGGATAAATAACTGATGATCCCCACATAAAAACACGTACATCGGAGTAATTGACTGAAATGCCAGACGTTTCGGGTTTTTTTAACCTTTTCATATTTATTGTTTAAAGCTGTAAATGAATTATAAATCAAAAGGAAATAATAGATTAGTGTGTATTGAAGAACTACCGGACCGATCGAAAACTGACAATCCATCATATGCTGATTACTCCTCTTTGTTCCCGAATGATAAGTTTTTTCAATTGGTTTCGTCAAAAAAGTATAAAAATGTCAATTATTCATTTCAAATTTTCCTTTGTTGATAATTTGAAACCTACTTGTTTTCGATTGGACAATTTTTGAACGATTTTGCATATTTTTTTTCATCTCACAATGTAAAGAAAGACAATTACATATGTATATCACAATCACAGTCACGGGGAACAAATTTGGAAGGGAATAATAGCCATTTTTTATACTTTTTACACATGAGCAATTAAAAGATAACATTTGCTACCCTGGTGCAAAAGTTGCGTTGCACAGTGTTATCTGACCAATGTTCCCTCTAATTTTATGTCGACATTACGTGAAAAAATCTTATGTTGTGCAAATTTTCGTCCGATAACAAATATATGTACGAATCTTAGAACTCAACATGAGGAATCAATATTTTTTTCAACATAAAATCTGTAAGCTATCTGCAAAATTTGAAATATTTTGTGCGCACATTAATTCCTTTTGTGTGCTAGTTGGAAAAACGTGTGCGTTTGCGTGGAGCTATGCTGGCCATATGTGTCTTTGGATATCAAATGAAAGAGTTTATACAGTAGATATTGTTATTGAAGGACCCAGGAATAAAACAATAAAAGCAACTTCCGAGAAACTAGGTCCGACATTCGGATATTGTTTGGGGAAGAAAAACAGTTGACATTATTCTTTCTTCTATTGTTGTTCTAATCTGGAATAATGGGTCAAAGCGGAAGTTACGATTCGGTTTTGTTAAACGATACTGTATCCGGTCTCGGGCCGTGGAACTAAGTCACCCGGTGAGTACAAAAATAGAATTTTACATGTGTTTGCCTTTCGTGACAATGAAAACAAAAAAACAAGAAACACTCATCATAAATAGTTGTTAAACATAGACGCACGAAATCCCACTCCCCCTGTCTCACACACGCACACACATATGCACGCACACGGAGAACATACACACACACATGCACAACACATACACATTTACATACACACGCGCAGAATAAAGACAGAACATATGCAGAATTCACATACAGATATATCTTCTTCTATTTCATACGTCTATGTTAGTTCATTTGCGAAAAATTCTTTCGTAAAATCCACGTCCCCACCAGCTAAAGATTTAATAAGTTTAGGTCAGCTTGGTACAATGACACAAGTATGGGTCACCCAGTGTGGACCGAACTCACAACAGAAGTATTGGTTAAGTTAATATTATCTTGCACAAGGCCATGAGAGTGGAGCATCAAGGAGCGTGATATTTATGTGTATGGGCTTGCGCGGTGAGTGTACATAAACAAATGAAGAAAAATATATATCATTTTTAATGCATTATTCATTCTTGGTAGTTTATAGCCATCAGAAATACAAGGAAGCGAACACAAAAGAACTCTGTTTAAAGTTGAATGGCTCAGCAAAATAGATTGGCTTTGCCAAAATTATCTTGAAACAATTTCAAATTTACCAATTTCAAGAGAATATGGCTGATGAGCCATATTTAGTTGAGAAGGATGGGAAAAACGGGAGGGTTCGATGAAAATTCGAAAACTTCATAAGTTCTCTCAGTCAGGGGTTCGATTTACAATGTAAGCATAATGCTAAACTGGACTCTTATTTTGTGTTCATCGGATCAGCTTAACTGAATCTTCATCCTTTTTAGTTGGATTTGAATAGCGCTTCATTTGAAAGGATCATGAACATAAAATACCAGATCAAGATATTGTAGGCCCCTTGGTTACAGGTACTGTGAGGCCCCCAGTATATTTTCCACGAAGAAATTTAATGAAAATTTGAATTTGCATTCACAAGGCTAACAACGATTAAACAGATTTCTCCAATTCATCAGTAAATTCTTGAAAACACCGATTTCAACTGCCATAAGAGCAAGTCTGCTGGAGTCGTTCTCATATTTCACAAACCATCATATGATATACATGTATACAGTACAATGTTTATTTCTGCTGTAGTACGTTTACTACAAATGTGTATACCAGATATCAATTGTACCTTTTTAGATACATAATTTGGTGTAATCATACTTCGATTCATCATTCACAAATGGAAAAACTTTTCACTTAATCTCGGGTGGGAGCACTATTCTCCAGTCCCTAAAACCCTGGCCTTAATCCGGCTCTGACGACTTACATAAACGCCATATGCCGTCAATGGGTCAATAACAAGATTCAAAGATACTTCAAGAGAGACCACAGAATATGTTCAGCGTTTTGTAACTGCCCTCCCGTAAAGTCACAGTAATAACTCGGTTAGTGCTTCAGATACGTTCTTGGGAATTGATGAACGAAACAGCTCTACACGGGGTCATTATAACATAACATAAGTGGAGATTGTGCTAGCAATAATTTTTTTTAAATACATGATGTCGCTGTTGAGCCTAAACAAGATGGAATGGATTAGTAATGTGTATCTCTTCTGAAAGTTACTTTCCAGAGCGGGTGAAATATCACTTGTTGTCGATGTATATTGATACATAATAAATTATTGTGTATGTGTATGTGTTCATCTTCAGACGCATGGAATATTAATCGAAGTGTACTCTATGCACTTGTTTTGGAGATGTCTATGATGATGGCTTTTATTTTTATTAATCAATTTCAGAAAATAGAGTAAATAAATATACTCTAATTCAGTGGAAGAGACAGACAAGCAACATGGTAAAGACAAACTAACAAGAAAGAATTAACTGATGTGATATATCTTTTTGCATAGCCTCCAGAATGAAAACAATCTAGTCCCGCGAATTGAATAAAGGGTTCGGTTTGAATTTTCCAAACGGTTACTGACTACGGCAGATACTCGGAGAAGACCGTAGGGTACATACAATGGCCGAAACGTTTTGATCTTTATAGATTTTTTATACGGCGAATCGGCCATTATTTGACGAAATGTAAGTATTTTTTACAGAAAAACACTCAAAGTTTTCTCGTCATTATTCATGCAGTTATAACTCTGAATCAGCATATCTTCACTCCGGAGCTAAATTTCTTAACACAAGCCAGTCATAAACAGGCAAGTGTTTTTTTTTACACGGACCTTTCAAGGACTGTTGTTGAACATAGACCTTCCCTAAGTAAGTATGAGATCGGGGGTGTGATTGGCCTTACCCAGTATTGCTAACTCAAAAAATATTTGGCGCTAGTTTGGCAGCCCAAATTTAGCGCTTTTCCCCTCTGCCAAAAACAAGAAACGCACTTTTATTTATTACGAAAATCGCTAAATTGGCAACACTTGCCTTACCCTGCAACCTTGCTCATGACGTATTGGTTGATGGTTTGTGTGATGGGGGGGGGGATACATTCAAGCCTTTCCCAAGAGCATTTCTACGAAATGAATGCAAATGGTTTTAGTCAATCGCATTCTCCATACTGCTAACTGTTCGGCTACATCGCACCGTCTCCGATAATCATGCCCGCGCTAAATTTTCTAACACGGTCGAGTCGTAAACAGGCAATAAAGATAGTAGAATAATATAAAATGAAGCGTAAAGGAAATGAAGTCTAAGGGAAAGTAAATCCATTCGATATCGTGAGGAGCGTGCGGATGATAATCGAAGACCTTTTTCTACTCAAGGTCAATTCTTGTTTATTTAAATTTCTTCGGTTTTATGTTTTGATGTTCGTTTTTTTTTTTTGTTTTCTTTTGTTGTGCTGTCAAGCGTTTTTGCTTATCTTGTTATTATGGTGTTGGCAGTCATTACAGCCTTGTTTTCCCGCCTTAACCGCGTGTTGTGATGCTGGCAAAGGGAAGATAACTCTAAATCATTCGTCTCGATTTTTTTTTTTCACGCCAAAAAAGTTTTGTTGAAAGGAAAGCTGATTAGTCAAGAAACAGAAAAAGAAAGAGAAACAGAAAGGAATAATAATAATAATAATAATAATAATAATAATAATAATAATAATAATAATAATAATAAGAAGAAGAAGAAGAAGAAGAAGAAGAAGAAGAAGAAGAAGAGAACTGAAAAAAGATACAAAATAACGTGAAGGATTGATAAAGAAGGAAACAAATGAAACCAAAAAATACAGAAATAGAAATAAGAAAAGAAAAATAATTCAAAGAAGAAAGAAATTGAGTGGGGATGGAAAAAAAGAAGAAAATACTATATATATATATATATATATATATATATATATATATATATATATATATGTGATTAATGTTCCTCTATTCAGGGTTGAGCACTCTTTAAGTGAGGTAACTCATCTATTGTAAGCTTACGCAATGCTCTTCCATAGGAACAGAGCATTCTGGTGTATGAGGAATTTCAGTGTAAATGGATATATCGCCTTACTGACCGTCCAGTTCCGTAGTCCAGAGGTAGGATATCGGCCTTCGGGTCTGATGTGTAGGTTTCAATTCTGCTTTGCGGTACTGGATGGGATAATGGGAAGTCTATAGCAACACAGAAGAGATGTAATACATCGAAACAGCTGTCTGTGGATGACACAATAATATGTGTGTGTGTGTGTGTGTCATCTACTTTAATGATGAATTGCTGATCGTAACACTGGACTCTGAAAAAATACTTCCTACCCACCGTATCGAACTATGCCTTCAACTACATAATCGAATTCTGTTTTGTTTGTTTTTTCTTAAAGAAATCCCAATCCAAATATATTCTAGATTGCTTTCTCAGTGCTATTAACGATATAGTTCAGAGTGCACGTCGTAAAGCAATGATCAGAAAGTTAATCTTGCTGGCTGTTGTAAGTGGGTTCCATACTCATTGGATCTTCCACTATTGATGGTCTAATATCAAATTATACTTGATAAATAAATCACGAAAAAACAGATTAGGGAGCATATCGTATGGCAATGACCAGCGAGTAAAACTTGCTGGTCGTTTTCAGAAGGTTTCATCGTCATTGGATGTGCCACTATTAGTTGTCTGATACAAAACTGCTACGTTAGAGACTGGAATGGATCAGGGCACACGTCATATAGCAACGATCAGAGAGCCAATCTCGCTAACTGCCTTTAATAGGTTCGATCCTCATTGAGTTTTTATAACCTTTTTTCCATATAAAATCGTTCCACAGAAACTCAATACATTTAAATGAATTTTTTCACAGGACAGATATTCCCGATTGGGGAGGAATGTCAAAATCCTTGGGGTATCTTTATTCCATTAAAAAGTGTGCGTAAATTACCTTTTTTCCATGATGGAATAGACTGAATGGTATATATATTGATAACAGTTGAGCAGGAAATGAGAATGTAGTAATAAAAAATGGGATATTCCTGTTGCCGTAAAGATGAAGGGTATGAAGTAGAAAATTTTCTTCGTACTATATCGCTAGTATGAACCTTCAGTATCGGAGGGATTACGCTGAAAATTTTGACCGGGGGCGGAGAGGGGTTTGTTTGAGAACCACTGGAAATTATCTTATAAAATCTCGTTTTGATATTGTGATTATAAGTAAATAAATCGGCTTGTATAATAGCTCATTTCTTAAAAATGTGATAATAAAGAGATCTTGTTGCTTTTGTGGTTTTGATCCATGGAACAAAATACTCTTAATATTCCTGTTAAGTCAATTAAAATCGTTCAGTAAGAATATCACTCCATCTTTCTTTCTTTTTCTAACACTTGACGATCATTTGCATTCGGGGCCCCCATGGTCGGTTCTTATGGCCGGTACAAAGCTCTTGGGGGTTCACTGTCCCTGCCGACATGAGCTCGCTGAACTGCACTCATTGTGTATGTCAGCACCTCCATGTTTGTTTGCCTAAAACGTTTAGTAGAAGTAAAACAAAACGATTATGTGTCGCCATCGCAGGGGCAGCTGGACGAGCGAGCGACCAACCGCTGCTCGTCTGCCGATTCCATTTGAAGGGCGAGTAACCCGAGCGCCCCTAGCGGCCGTCTCGGAAACAACTACATTTTATGTCGGAAAATAAACAGGAGACTGATTCTATTTGAACAGGTGACGTCTGTTTCGAAGGCTTTTCAATTTGGAAGAATAGAGAAGTGTCTTTTGGCGGTGGATGAAAGAGGGGGAAAGGTTTGCGAGGTAAAAAGATGGTCTAAGAAAGAAAGAAAAAATGAAACAGTCAGTAAAAGAAAGAATGGACAAAAGAAAGAAACGGAGGTTGGGAGAAAGACAGGATTAGAGAGAGAGAGTGATAGACAAACAGAGACAGCGACAGATAGACGGACAGAGATATAGAAAAGTTTGAGGCAGAGGAGGAAAGAAAGATCGAGAAGGTTTGAGAAATAGAGAGAAATAAAAGCTTAGTATGAAAGAAAGGGTAAGAAAGAACGAAAGAAAGGATTAGGGAGAAAGAAAGGATTTGAGAGGAGGCAAAAAAGAAAGAAGGGTTTGAGAGACAGTAAGAGGGAAAAGGTAGGAAGTAAATGGTAAGAGAGAAAGAAAGTAAGAAATCGTTACAGAGAGAAGAAAGAAAGGAAGGAAAGAAAGAATGAATGAATGGTTGGAGAGGAAGAAAGAAAGTGTATTGAGTTGTTCGGAAAATAATATCACATTTGATAAAGGAATAAAAAAAACAGTTCTAATGTAACAAACGTTAGATTTATTCGTGAGGAACAGAACGTCCATTATTGACAATGACAAAAACTCAAAGTGAATGTAATTCTTTTCATTCCTCACAGAAAGAATTTGAGATTCAAAACGAAAAGAATTCTGAATAGAACTCTTCCCTAGTTTTACAGTTTTTGTGATCTGATTAAATAAAAATTGGAAGGCGCCGAGTTGGTTGAGCTAGACGGATGTGATAAAATATTCCAACCTAACAACTCGGGTTTATTCTACTGATTGGGGATTTGCATCGTCATTTGGAAGAATGGTGCACTTTCTTTTTTTCTTTTAAATTAATTCTTGTGGTAATCCTTGCCAACGCGGTCCTAAAATGTGGTAGCGCAAACATAGGCTGGAATATCTCCATTGATGGCTAAAAATGCTCAGATCATTTTGTGGTATTGCAGATTTAATAAGGATAGACAGAATAAAGATAGTTGTGGTTCCAGACAGACCTTCGCGTATCTGAAGATCGGGCTTCTGTGCAGTAAAACCCCGGTTAGCGCTGAAGATACATTCTTGGAAGATGCAGAGATAAACGAAACAGTGCTATTCGGGATCATTCGAAGATAGCATAAATAGCATGTCCAAAACGCCTCTCTCTGCCTTGTTTATGCTCTCATTGGCGTTCTTGTTATTTGAAAATATACGATGTCGTGTCGAGAGTTGAAAAGGTAGTTTGAATTGATGCTTTATGTCTCATCTTGTAGCTACTTGGACCTGGTAAAATATCAAGTGTCGATGTTTATCGCTACACGATCAATAATTGTATACGTGTAAGTGTTTATTCTCACACTCCGCAGCACACTAACCAAAGTGTACAGAATATAGAGGCTCTCTTTAATTATTCCTGATTTCTGCCGAAAATTCAACTTTACTAAATTTATTACAAAAATATCTGAAAAAAAAACGCTGTGTAGAATGGAGTAGCGCTAAACAGTGTATAACTATATACAAAAAACATCGGCTGGTGTCAGGCGATATACATGCCCTCTCCGCGAGCCAAATTCGTATTGAACCAACAAACCATATTGCTTGTTAATCTAATCTTAAATTGCGCCGTAACCTTTTTTTCCTGACAAAGGCCATTACATTCAATTGGCGTGTGCAAGTTGCGTGTGTGGCCCTGGCGCCATCTCTCCAATCGCCATCTTTTACACAATGCAGATCACCACAAACGCTGATATAGAACGCCAATGGCGACACTTCACTTTACTAAAATTGCCTGGTTTTATTGAATACAAACCACAGTTACTCTAGCTGTTCTCAGATTAAAATCTATCAACACACAAACGCACACACACTCACACACACACACACACACACACACACACACATATGTATGTATGTATGTATATACACACACACACACACACACATATATATATATATATATATATATATATATATATATATATACACATATATCTATCTATCTATCTATCTATTCATATATATGTGTGTGTGTGTGTCAGCGAGAGTAAAGAGAGAGAGACCGTTTCGGAACTAAACTTTCGCTTTGACCAAATTATTCACCGTAGTGAGAGAAACAACATCGATGATCAGAAAATAAATATATGATCCTCAGGCAGGATTCGTAAGTAATTCGATCTGAGCTAAAACCAGTTTATATACTGTCTTTCTTTATTCACATTGTCGAATACTAATATCCATTTCTTCTTATATATATATATATATATATATATATATATATATATATATATATATAAGCGAGATGCTATCCAAAAATCCGGGAAATTCAAACAGCGCGCGGAAATGGTAATACGGACTTGGACACTTATCTTGCAGTACCATTTTTGAGAATGCTATATACATGACCAATGGGTCTACTTCGAAGGAGATGGTGGGAACAATGTATTAGAGTAACTATTTTTTTCATTAAGAGATTCCAAAAGCTTTTTGGTAGTACTGGTGGGGGTTGGAGAAGAGTGCCTTTTTGACTGTTCTGTGGTTCTAAACCTTTCCCTTCGCGGACTCCTGAATAATTTGAAAAAAAGTGTGGGCCCCTGAAGAGTTCATATGTTGATTAGATGATCATAGTAAAAATGAAGCATCACAAGTTTCCAGAGACTTTATATTGGAAAATATATCTATTCTTAAATGGATCGGGAATGAAAGGAAAGTCCATGAGATGAATGTTTCATTTTAGAAATCTCTTTGAAGTCTGCTTTCATGGTAGACAGCTGTATTATTATATCTGCCTCACCATTCAGTCCATCACGATAATTAATTTTTATTGTTGTGCATGCAGAAAATCCTACTTCACGTAAATGCGTAATTGGAAAGGGGAGACGAACTTTGATAACTTTTTTTCTCATAACTATGAATACTCTTCCATTTCATTATTTTAAGATAATTGATTTCCTTGTTATTTTTTCACTCAATCTTTTTAAAAAATTTTCTTTTCTTCTGCAAACCCCTGAAATGGGTCTTGCAGATCACTTGGGGTCCGCAGAGCAAACTTTGAGAACTGCTGGTCAGAATCAATGTCGGCCTTGAACCGCCAAGTATTGTCTGTGTTCTCTTTCTAAAATGCCAAAGAATATTTTCCCGACGCCATTACACTTAATTCGCGTTGTTAACTGTATTTATTATCATTTTCTCTTTCTGACACTCATTATCAGCCGACACTATCACAGCTCAGATTGCTGCACCAGCCTCACAAATAATGAAAGTAAAAATAATGAAAGAAAAGTCAAGCACTACACAATAAGAATCTGGGTGTTACGTCCCTGTAGCAAGGAATGTTTTTCTGTCGTCTGATGCTATACAGAGACCGAAGCGAGGGAATTGCGACTAATTCCGCTGACAAAACAAAGCAAGGGCAGATAGAACTACTTTAACATTCCGCAGAGTGTGAAGAGGTTTTATCGTCTACTGCATCGTAATTTTCCCGCGTCTGGTTGCTTTTACGTTAACACCGATATACTTGCCACCATAAAACCGTGGGTATCTTTTTTCTATTTTGTTTAAATCTATTAGAAACTGTCAACAAAAACTGCCAACATAATCAACTTAAGTTTCTTCAGTTTTTAAGCGATTCTAGCTTGCTGGCTATCCACTTATCCATCTATCCCTCTATCTATCAATCTATGTATCGGTTGCTAATACATGTCACACCAACGGAGCTAGAGGGTTGAAAGTTTAGGCATTAACTCCTTATCACGTCAAGAAAAAAAGCATTTTTTTTTTGTTTATTTGGAAATTCCATCCCTCAAATAAGTTTCCTTTTGCTGGAAGGGGGGCAATTAAAATGTAAGTTTATGCTAAATTGGTGGCTTAGTTCATGCTCTTTTTTAAATTTAGACATTTTGATGATCGCTGGCGAACAAAAGAGAGAGATATAACTTATCTATTGATCCCCCTTTTTCCCAATTTTTCCATTGATCACCCCCAACACCGCATACTAGCAAAAGACTTTGGTCACGTGACGGTTTCTACTGAGTGATTAACAAGACCTTTCCATGTTCTTCCTTTGTCTCTGCTTCTATCTACATTTATTTCCCTTATATATCTATCTTATCTAACTCCCCTTTCTTCTTCTTCTTCTTCTTCTTCTTCTTCTTTTTATTATTATTGTCATTATTATTATCACCATTATTATTATTATTATTATCATCATTATTTTTATTATTATATCAAGACATCTTGGTCTTCTCTTTTTACCTCTGCAAACGAATTTGGAAGAGGTATATGTATTCACTCCTGACCCTCTGCCAGTCTGTTTGTCAACACGATATCTCCAAGAGATCTCAATGGATTTGAATAAAACTTCCTGAAATGGCGGGCAATAGAGAGGTGTTTAAATTTAGAGGAGGGTCCAGGAATTTCTTTCGGATTGAGATACATATTTTATTATTCTGTAGGCTAAATTCAAGGGAATTAACTCGATATTTATGTTCAAATTTCTGTGATTTGTTTTTTAATGATATTTCTTATTCAGTTTCTAATTAATGTACGACGTTGACAAGGGTATGCATCCTCTGAGTGCTTTTAGTTTTAATTCATGCATTATTTTTTTTCTTCTTCTCCGTCTGTTTCTCCTTCATCTTGTCGTCTTTCCTTAACCCATTTTTTTCTCCTCTTCTTCCTCCTCCTTTTCCCCATACATTTTGGTTCTATCTTTCCGTACAAATTCACTCATAATTTTTTTTTTGCATCTACCATCCGCCATTTTCTCTCCTCTCCCTCATCTTTCACCGTCCTTCCCTCTTTGTTTCTTTCCAGTTTTCTTCTCCCTCTTTTGCTCCATCTCTTTTTCTTTCTTTTTTTCCCTCACATCTCTTCCTTAATAATCTCCTCTCTTTATTCTCTTACTTTCGCTCTTCAATTTTTTCATATACGTATGTATTTGCACATATGACGTCACCAGGGTGACTTGCTAAAAACTATTCACAAGGGTCTTTATGACATCAAAAGTAGAATCTGTCAAACTAAACTCTCAACATAGATTTCTTCGGTTTTCAAGTTGGTCTGGCTGACTGGCTATAAATGTATGCATGACGTATACAAGCCGCTCCAATGGAACCAGAAGGCTGAACATTTTTCACTATTACATTCGGATTCCCCCCCCCCACCGAAATAGTTGCTCTTCCAATATGAATAAATGCGATTCAAAGCCATTGATAACATATTCATGCAAAGAACGAGGCAGTATTTCCGCTTAGAGCACGGTTTCCCCGAGCAAAGAATGGTAGACAACCTTTTGATTATGTGCTTTTATATAAGTGCTGAACACAGATCTGTTTGATACATACGCGCGCGCATGCTCACAGACAATTTAAGAAGTAATCATTGTCAGCTCAAAAACAAAAAAGAAAAAAAGAAAAAATATCTGCTTGTAGCTGTTTAACGCCCCGGTGTCTTCGGAGGTGTTCGAATCCTGTCTCTGTCATGTTGGGTTAGTGAAAGGTTATTGTCAAACTCCTGTCCAAATCTAGAGTTGACTTTGTTTTCCTGCCGTAACAACAATGAGAAGTCTCACCTTACGTAGGGGATTCTCACAGACCGA
>OY735219.1:50410950-50565950 GCA_963457665.1 Thysanoteuthis rhombus | reverse complement strand
TGTAGATCGGCACTAGGGAGCATTAAGTTAATTCATTTGGTAATTTATCTATTGGGTTAATTGTTAATTCAAGTATTCTAATTTCAACGGTTTTTTTAATTTCTTTTCTTACAAATATTAGCGACAAAGTTCTTAGACAGAATGTTATATAAGAAAAATGTGGAAGGTACTGTAGTTTTTGAAAAATGTTAATAGATTTTTTTTTAATTGAATTGATGAAAGATTAACAAAAAGTTAACGTATGTTTGGTTTTTTTCCATTTAAAAATTAACAAAAGATAACAGAAATATTAAAGTACGGATAAATTTAAACAAATTATATTTTAGTATCATTTTCATCGGCTAACTCGCTCTAAATTATTATTCATTGTCGCTATTAATTCTTAGAATTAACGTTTAGTAATTGAGGACGTCTCATGAGTATTTCGATAAGCTAGGAACTGAAGCATATCTTTTGTCGCCAGTGCTTGGGGGGTTATTCATTAGGTTTCGAAACTGGGGTCCACAGCCCCATATGAATTCGAATAAATGTAATCAATTTATGGACTTTTTTAAAGGGTAAAAATTGTTTATTGTTGAAGTTCAATAATTGAAGTCTAAAAAAGTAAATACTAAAAAATAGATGTCCAGCACAATATCTCCTTTATAGAAGGGGACCTTGAATTTTCAAAGTTTCGAAACCACTGCATCAGACAACGATCTTCCTGGAATATATTGATTTTAAGAAAATATTTTTCAGGTTTTACCAGGGGGTTATGCTAACAAGTAACTATATTGGTAAACCGCCCCTTTCCTGCCGTTGTAATGAATTGACTGCCAATTAATTATTCTTCGTTAATTTCTGCAAAGGCTTCGAGTGGAGCCACGCGTAGCAGCCCCTCAAAGTACTGGCGAATGATCCTTTTTTTCTTCCTGTTTTCGAAGTGATTAACGAAAGTAGCTTAGATATCATCACGAAGCTTCTAAAAATCGTCAACTCAATATTTTTAAAACGTAATTGAAAATGTGTGCAAGGGAAGGGTCTCATCACATGGAGAAAAAAGGAGTTTTTCTCCGAAATTTCGAATGGAAACTTTTTGAAAAAAATGCTCACAAAGAATGTAAAATATTCTCTGTTGGGATTCCACTTGTCTTAATCATGGTTCAGTCATAGCCTGTACCCAACGTTTCGACTTCTTCGCCCCTTTCTCCTTATCTCTCCTTTCTCATCTTATTATGGTTTGAGCAACCAACAACTCCACGACGTTTTGGCATGTCTCAATTTATGACCAATTTCTCTTTGCATGTAACCTTCTGGCACAGTGGTCGCAACAACTTACAATGGCCACGGGTGGCTGTTTTCACCCAATATCTGCTGCAGAAGGCCGTTGCTAAGCCTTACCGAATTGGTCCATTGTTTCTCTATGCAGACAAAAAAATGAATATATAATCCGACAAAATAATTATGGATGTATTATATTATTTGAAATACCCTCCCGTTGTTACACGGATATGGACAGTAAATGAACAAAATGAGAACGTGAGTATAAAGCAGTTATTTGGGTGTTTGCCTTTCCACCGAAATGTTTAGCTCAATAGTAAGAGCAATGCAATGTTCAAGTGACTACTCAATTGGTCGTAGATTCGATTCCTGCAGCTGTCCCATTGGTTATAGACTCTGTCTAGGCCAAGTGACACATTCTCCGTGTAATAACGGGAGGTCGTGTATGTATGTTTTGTCAGTTGTCTGTTATGCCACAAGCTAAACATTATAATTGATCCATGTGAAATACATTAACAGAGCAAATAAAATGATAAAAGGGTAGTAAAATGATATAGTCTGTTGCTATAATAATGAAAAATTCGTTAAAATTTTGATAAACAGCCAGCATATATCCGTCAAAATGACCAGTTTATTTATGTTTGGATCGACACTCAAGAGCTCAGATCTATTTTATTAGGTAATTTATTTTCCATTATTCAAGTATCGTAATTTCAAGCTGTTTTAAAGGGTGATTGAACATAAGTTAAAAGTGATTTATTGAGTGAGTCAGCAGGTTAAAGGAAGAGAGGAATTATTTAGTGACTCTCTCTTTCTCCTTCCCTTTCTTTCGTCTCCTTTTATATGCTGCCAACTTTGTGATAAAATCGTAGACAACGAGAAAGGGGAAGCAGAGTTGATAGATATTTGGATACGTTTCTGACTCAAAACTCACAAAATTGACCCGAAAGGTTCTATTGTAAAAAAATAATGATGGTTGTTTATAGAACTGTACAATACTCCCAGCACACATAGAAACAGGGATTTATTTAAAATACTAATGCAACAAAGTCAAAATTGCTCAAAATTTAAATATTCTCATCCGAAAATTTCATGGCCAAATATTTTTTCAAAATTCCAGATTTCTCATATTTGGTCATACTTTATCTAAATGAAGTAATATTCAATTTTTGTAATGAAATAAGTAATATTCTTGATAAAATGAGTTTCCTCCCATGTTTTTTTAGTCAGCACCGTCTCCTTCAAAGAAGTTCCATGACTGCTGTTAGCACACCGGCTCCTAAAGAGTCGCAGAAAAATTCTGAACAACATTCGGTTCGCGCAAGATATTGTACGGAGATTTCAAATTTTTAGTGGCAACTCGTATATATTTGGCTTCTGGGGGCATCGAGTTCCTTTTTCTCAAATATCTACCCTGATCCCTTACTGAAGGTCCCTGACCTTACGCCAGGAAACTTAATCTATCTAGCATGCTCTTGTTGAATTTATACAAAATAACAAGACTTAGAAACAACACCCGACACGACGCTGTGAGCCTCTTGAATTACTAACAGCATTCGCAGGGTTGCTAAATTAGCTATTTTTCGGATAGATCTGGCGGCTTTTCTTTTAATTCAGCCGATAAAAATCCATGGTAGCCAATCAAATCTGGTGAGTTTAATATAAGTGAATGTTCAATTCTTATTGATGATATATCTAGGGATTTTAGTTATATCTAAGAATACCTTGACTAGTGCGGTTTTGATTAGTGTTGGTTTTGATGAAGTACGGTTATGGTATTATTGAATAAATTGACGTAACTAAGTATAAGCTGGAAAGTCACACTAAATTATAAGAACTTGAACAGTGCGGTTTTGAAGAGTGGAAAATTTTGAAACAAATTAACTGCACAAATCAAGGTATAGATGTATGTGGGTGAGTTAGCAATAAATTCAGCTTGAAATGAAGGATCTAGCCGATTTTTCATCTTTAGCCATAAATAACACACCTCACTTGGCTACATTGGGCATCCGCCATTGTTTGTTGAGCGAGACACTTGACAACAAATTAACCTTCAACTCCTCTAAACTTGTCACGCAGATTTTTGTAACTTTTATTTTCATTCATTCTACTGTTACAGAATTTGTTACTTTTGCCTTCATTTCACCGGCAACAACAGTGGTGAAGAGAGAGACAGAGACATGAGAGAGAGACACACACAGAGAGAGAGAGAATGTGAGTGTGTGTGTGTGTGTCTGGAGAAGGTCAAAAGGGACTGAAAAATAAATAAATGGCCACGAATGGCTTGTGTCGAAGCGAAAATGTAAAGTAAACGTTCTAGTGAATTCGGTAGCACTCTGAGTGACCACGCGTCCATCCACCACGCAGCACCTCCCCAACACCCTGGGTGACCACGTGTCCATTAGCCGAGATTTAACGGACTGAAAAAATAAAATAAAAGATATTCTGCCAGGAATCAGTATCGGCCTCAAATCTACTGGACCAATTGAGACGTTGCTAAAAGAGTCCCCACACCAGAGTAATCTACTATGGTCTTGCCAAATACACACTGTACATTGCAACGTACAGTCAACACCATATTGCAAGTTTTCCAAAGAACAGCAACGATTTTAATTTCCCTCTGAATTCTCTAAAAGTCGTAGTGTCTGTTTATACCATGTATATTATGAACTTTTTCTCACTTTACTCAAATTAAATAATACATTAATTATAAAACAACGTAACAAATATTTCTCTTTAATTTTTTGCGCACATTTTGTTCGCTTTTCATTGTACAACAAAGAAATAAAATCTATGATAAACTTAATTTATGTACAATTCTACAGGGCTTGGCTGTGAACCTGAGGGCGATTGCTTCCAATCTATAACTCTAAAGGCCGGCCCTGCCAGGAATTATCGAGACATTTCCAATTTTAAACAGTCAAAGAATAAAACGCAGTGGTTTTCAGCCTCTGTTTCAGCTTTAGCTGAACAGGTCGCCATTAAATGCAGCGCTAAACAGGAAAGGGTCAGACAGGGTCATTATTATACAACATAAATAGAAATTTTGCCATCGATCATTTTAAATATATGATGTTGTTGTTGAGCCTCAACAAGATGGAATGGATTAGTGCTGTGTATCTCATATGGTAGCAACTTCCAGGAGCTGGTGAAATATCACTAGATGTCGGCATACATCACTACATGATAAATTATTATGTATGTGTATTCTCGTACACATGACACATGTTATGATGGTGACTGTCGATGATGAAGCTTTTTATTATCATTTATTTCAATAATTTATCATCACTTAACTTATCATTAAAACTATTTGAAAAAGAGCACTGTAGCGAACCAATGCTAAGCTTTTTATACAAGTTTGGGCGTTTTTTCGTCAATGAAACAGTAGTAAGTATTATTAGTATCAGTAATAGTAAGAAATAACACGCATACATATACACAAAGACGCCGTCTTTAGAGATACTATCCCCGCACACACTTATTTCGTGGCGGGCGATTTTGATTCAGTTAACGAACAAGCAACAAGTTCAGACAACAAAAGATGAAATTTCGAAGAGGACCAAAAATTGACTCTTCCCTAGCAAGAAGTTCTTGAGACTTTTTTGTTTCTCACATTGACGTTGCTAAACGAAACATTGTTGTGTCTCAATATCAGTTAACTAAGCGACTAAATGTTCTTCTGCAGAAAAGAGACCCAAGTAAATACGCCCTATTCAACGACATGAACTTTACCGAAGAACAGCCGTCGGCAGGGTTGCCAGACCGTTGGAGATGTTTATGGCCAAAACGCGCAAAAATGGCCAAAGGTGGCCAAATGCAAAATTCAAAAAAGCAATTCATTTAATTATCTATTCTAATTGGATGAAGTATTGTTGGTCATCATTATTCATTTTTAAATCATTTCAACTATTTGTCTTCGCCAGGTGAATGGTAATAATGATTGTTTACAAAACATTGCAATATTGAAGTAATCGCCAAAAAATACGAATTTATCATCAATACTACTGCTACGGAGTCAAAATGATCAAGAATTTAAATATGGCCAAACTAAAAGGTTTACGGCTAAAAGCTTTACAAAAAAGCCATATCCGTCAAATTTGGCCGTAAAATGGCCGAAATGGCAACCTTGCACCGTATATATGACTGGATGCGAATGAATACGTGCGTTACGATATTTACGTATGAAAATACTGCAGGCAATACGATAGTTATGGTGGTGGGAGAGGAGAAGGTCAAAGGTTATCTGCTGAAGCCCTAATAAACTGTTCAGTGGTCGTATATCTTGTTGCGTACGCCTGAGAACGTAGCTGGGTCTAACTACGAAAGGGCGTGTTACCCTAAATCTCTTTATTGTTTTTTTATGGCTTCAGTAATAAATATAATTATTTCAAGACAACTTGATTCGTCAACTTGGCCATACTCATTCTGCGATTGTTAACATGATCATGTTGACAAATTCTTATGCATACGAGTGTGTGGCTGTGTTCGTTTGTGTCTATATGTGTGTGTGTGTGTGTGTGTGTGTGTGTGTGTGAGTGATCCGGGCGATAGGCCTTGGGAAAGACATAGATTGAATATTATTCCGGACTTTTTGTCTTATCATTAATGTACGCTCTGATGAAGGTTTTTCTTTATAAAAAGAAGATTTTTCTAAAATTTTTATTATTGATAATCTTAAAATCATCAATTTCCAAATCCATACAGCTAATCCTTCCCGATTATATATTTGTAATAATCATACGTACATGTAATGAATATTCAGCTAATCTTTCCGGAAAAATGTTTTTCGAACAAAAATAGTTATTTACTAACACACACACACACACACACACACACACACGAACATTCAATGATAATATACAAGCAAATAAGAAACACTATAAATATACACACACACACACACACACACACACACACACACACATATATATATATTTATATGTGTGTGTCTGTGTCTGTGTGCATTTGTGTGTATCTTTATATATATATATATATATATATATATATATATATATATATATATATATATATATATATATATATATATATATATATACATATATGTATATATATATATATGTAGAGAGAGAGAGAGTAAGAGACAGACAGACGGACAAACAGACAGACAGACAGACAGACAGACAGACAGACAATACAAATCAGGAATACAATATGATATAATACAATATCCGATAAGTGAATGGTTTATTTCATTAAGTGCTCGATACATTCAGCTTTAAATATCAAGTTTAGTTTGAGAAGAGTTTGAAAAATAATGAAGTAAAGGATTCGCTACACACACACACACACATGCGCGCACAAACATATATGTGTGTGTGTGTGTACACACACACACAGATATATATATATACACGCACACACACGTATATATATATATATATATATATATATATATATATATATATATATATATATATATATATATATATGTATGTATGTGTGTGTGTGTGTGTGTGTGTGTGAGTGTGTGTGTGCGTGCGTGTGTGTGTAACGTATGTCAGTTTGTGACTGAAAACGATTTTCTCAAGAATTTTTGATGTTTGGAAGAAATTTGTTCCCATAAAATTATGCAAAGCGAATGTTTCAGTTTCAATTGTTGTAATCTTTATAAATAAATATAAATTTAAGGTTAACTTTCTTTTTCCGTTTGAAAATATTACCCTGGGCCCCACGGTACCTGTAACCCACGGAACTACAAAATTTTAATCCGGTACTGCCAAGGACCATTGTTCACGTGCACACAGCTTTTGCAACCAGCGCACAATGGGATTTAAGGGGAGCACAAAACGTTTCAGATTCAGTCGATAGACGGAGGGATCATTGCCAAGAACCCCTCTTATTTAGATGAATTTTCCCACAGACCCAAGATTTTTGGAAGGTCTGCTTTCTCAGCCAGCTCAGGGACCCCGAGTTATATCTTGTGGGCCCCAAGAAGTCTGCAGATCCCAGGTTGGAAACTCATACAGTACGCCCTGCCGTTGAGGCCCATAATAATCTGAGCCTAATAAATACCTACACACAGATAAATCCATGGACATCCGACGAGGGTGGGAGGTGACATAAAGGACATTTGCCCCTCCTCTCCCTGGATCAGGCCTTCTTACCGAGAGCGAGGATTTTGCAAGTTGAAACTTCATGGGGACGGGAATGCTGCACCGTCTCCACGTGTGGAATGCCTATCGTGTAACAGGTTTGTCACTAAGATATAATCCGAATATATCCTTTTTGCCCCCCCCCCCACACACACACTGGAAAAATTGGGAGCGCACGCCCATTCAGAGAGACACTCTTACAGTTATCTTATATCCCTAATAATCTAGGGGAGAGCTGCTCCCACGGACTGACTTCATTAAGCCCCTATCGTATCTCCGTCCCAAATGCTGTCTTATCGTGCGATATCTTGATAAGCAAATCTTTGATCCGTGTCGTTGTTGACCGCCTTCGATAGGATGACCGCTTTCTTTCCTATCGTCTTCATCTCCTAAGCGTTGAAGTGCCGGTGGCCCAGCCGTTAATGGCACAGATAATAGAATCAGTGTTGCCAACTAAAAATATATTTTCGGACTAGTTTGACTTTCAGTTATTTTTTTTTTCTTTCAAGTAGACAAAAAAATAATTCTAAAAATGCTAAAATCGGTTAAAAACAACAAAAAATGTTAAAGCACGCCTGCGCTAATTTAGTGCTTTTTTTCGCACTGTCGAAAGAAGAATCGCGTAGAATTTAGCGCCACAAGAGCTGAATTGGCAACACGAACGGCGAGCCGAATTCAAAACCCCAGATGAAATGTGCGTTCAATTCACACTAATGCTTTTGGGAAAGGCATAGATCCATCTCTTCTCTCAGCTTTTGGTAAAATAGTGGGTGGAGTGAGTGAAGCCACTTCTGGTGCTTGTCACCTTTTAATCAGTTTTGCAGATCGCAAACCTTGGAAAGTCAAGACAGTGAAACCTGTCATATATTGAGCCCAGACAGGGACCACAGAAACCGTAACCCCCTACGGTGGCTGCATTTTATTTTATTTCACTCATCTCTGTAATGGCCACAGAAGACGCTTTTTAGTTAGATACATTAATTTTTACAGTCGTTTCATTTTTATGATTGTCTGTTGTGGATTTTACAAGTAAGACCCTTCAACGGCAATGTTGTCTATCCAAGAAGTTACACCAATTTCAAGTGCATTTTCAAATTAGGACATAATGCTGCTCAAGCTGCTGATAACGTCAACTGAGCATTCGGAGTGCACACTACAACAGTTCGAACTGCTCAACATTGGTTCAATGAGTTTAGGTCAAGAAATATTGATATCAATAATGAAGCTTGAGGGAGGCTCAAACCAGTTCTTAATGGTGAAGAATTTCCGATAGCTGTGATCAACGACCCACAAAAACAGTTCGAGCACTTTCTAGAGACTTTAGGTCTTCGTGAGTGATCATATTACGATAAGACAATGAACGTTGAGAAAGTAAGTTCCACGTGAATGGAATGAAATGTTCCATTACAGTTTTCTATCGTACATGTTTCAGATTACTGCGTCCAAGTTTAGAGATTTAGGATATGAAGACTTGCAGCATTCTCGATATTCATCTGACATTTTTCGTACAGATAATCATCTTTCCAAGCTTTTCAACTTTATATCCGAAATCAAAGTTTCAATCGTTGGGACCCTAATAATGGCCTAATACAGTCATTACTGAAGTATGCACTGTGGCACCACACGCGCTGCGGTCAGCTCCGAGGGGCACTGCTGGATATTTTGAAATTTTGATGCTTCTAGGCAATCATAATTCAATGCGTTGATGCTTGGACACGATGATAGGAAGCGATACCTAACTAGCACGTTTGCAAATCACATTTTCCACCTAGTGTTAATAAAAGCGCAATAAATGAAATTGTGAAATCTAAATAAAATCACAATAGAACATTTATTCATTTAAATTTACAAAAAAAGATACTAAATTAAATCACCCTATTACAACAAATTCAGTTTAAATATTCTCACTACAGTGTTGATATTTTGACCGAACCCGATTGTAACTCTCAGTAGTCCGTACTACACTGTTGTCCATTTGAATGATGCATTTTCTTGATGCTTTTGGGCCGGTTATCTTCAAGCATTCCATGAGTAAATATGATTATTAAAAGAGGGAACAAATATATAACGTTTTTTTTAATGAATTTCAATTACAATGTTCGTTATTTTCTTTCCTACTAACAACTCAACTGCATGAAAAGAAATGCTATTGTTCAGTATTTGTTTACATGGGGTGCCGTAAAGAGTTAGGGTGCCGTAAAGAGTTGGGGTGCCGCGTAAGTCAAATATATTTCTCAGTGTACCGTCATACAATTGAGTTCGAGAAGAACTATTACATACAAACACTGACCATCCCCTGGTCCGAACCCCAGCAGCTGTGACCCTTGACCCTGACCTCCCTGTTGTTGTCAACCTCAAGTTTGCCCCACACCAGGTGCGGATCAGAATTGGGTTATTAGCGTGAGGTGATAAGTCAGCAAGTGTAAAAAGCCAAGATTCTCTGGGCCATAAATCGTGCTGTAGAGAAGCAACAGTGGGAAATGAAAGGGGCCGTAGACTAATTGGGGGCCTTAATTGTCCGTAATGGTCACAAATGGCTGAGACAGAGAGGCCGTGTGATAATAACTGATGGAACAAGCTTTTGATGGTTTCACCGCGATTTCGTGAATCTGATTGCAGCAATAAAAACTGTTAGTGAAGAAAATATTACAGAGGAAGCCGCTTACTGTGACCACTTTGGGAACTATTTACGACTGATAACATTACCAGGAGTAATTCGTGGAAATCCCAGGGTTTAAAAAAATATTTAACACGATAAAAATGTTGATTGAATATTCCACTCTATTGTCCTCAAAATTTGACACAGAATAAAAGAATTTACTTCCTATACCACTCAATGTTGCGAAGTATAATCTGTTATCCATAGCTAATCTCGTCTTTAAAAATGGCTAAAATTGGCTAGTTCTTCAGCTAAAATGTTACACACACACACACACACATATATATATATATATATATATATATATATATATATATATATATATATATATATATATATATATATATATATATATATATATATATATATTAGATGTATTTCATGACTATCAGTGAACGACTAAAAGCGGTCTGCATTCGTCAGGTGAAATTCAATTTCCCCTGATGAATGCAGACTGCTTTTAGTCGTTTGCCAGAAACTAATACTCATGAAATGAAGATATAAAAATAATATAATTCATAATATTGGATTATTATGATTATCATAGCTCCATCTACAAAGATATTGAGCACTCAAATCATATGAATTGCAACAATATAAAGAGAATATATATATATATATATATATATAGAGAGAGAGAGAGAGAGAGAGACAGACAGACAGACAGACAGACAGACAGAGAGACAGAGAGAGACTGAGAGAGAGAGTCGTGCATACATTCATATTATTTGCTATTGACGGGGGTTAGGGATACCAGCGGACAAGAATACGAAAATCCACGGTTTATTTTTGCTGACAGCCAAAAGCCATAAATCTTCTACCATAAACAATAAGCAAACACTTTACCATTCCCGAATTGTAAATTTACAAATAAATCAGTGGATACTTTAAAGCGTACAGTAAAAAAAAAATAATAATCTTGACTTCATTTTTCTGTTGACAGATCACTCAATTACGGCGGAATCGATATTTCTAGACAAAAACGTACGAACAGTCATAGTCTGCAAGGAAATCCTCTGTGAACACTCAAAATCATTTTTCTCTTTTCTTACAACTATCTTAAAGCCATTTTCTTGCAGTTATAAACTAACTTCCAAAGAAGATATTCAATCATAGCAATAAGTTTTAAAAATATCGTTTAGAATACGCTACTAAGAAAGATATAATGCTAATTGACGAAAACCATAAATTTCATAGAAATTCAATGAAGTGATTATTGTCATTTCATTTCCTTTTTATGCTATTTACGTTTATCTTAATATTTTGCTGCCTTTTTTTTAATAAAAAAGTTGTGACAAAAAGCCACAAAAATCCTGAGAGGAAAGTAAATAGGAAGGACGGAAAAATATTAATAATGATTCACGATACTTATCTAGTACAAAATAAATAAGTAAATTTGTTTATGGCACACTGAATTGGTAAAAAAAATAACGTCTAATATATCGTTTGACTAAGCAGTTCGTGAGTGTGAACATTGATCTAGTTTTCAACCGGACTTATATTGTCTACATAAATGGATTAAGAACACAAATATTGTTATGATATATTCATGATTTCCTAAACTTTACTAAATTCCCTAATTTTTGTTTCTACTGCACAGCATATTTTCTACGGGGCGGTTATTCGCATTATGCCACAAATCCCTCCCCCCAAATCCGATTAAATAATTCAAGATTTTTACTGCAAATCATCGGAACCACGAATCGAAACCTGCGAATATCAAGGAATGACTGTATTCATTTAAAGTCCACTAATACAAAAAAGTAACTGTATACTAAAACTCCAGATAGAATTATTCATAAAAATTGTACATTTACTTCCATTAAACCTATCAAATTTAATCAGCTATCATAGATTTGTATTGGCTAAATTGGAAAGAAAAATCGGCCAGATGTAGCCGAAGATGGCTCATTTGGCAGCACTGATCTCGAACATCCTCCCACCTCCTCTACTATTCAGATTCGCTGCAGAAGAAGCAGGCAGCTTCTTTCTCTTCCCCACTCTCTCATCCAACTACCTAATCATCGTGACATCATATGATTAAAAGGTGGCGGTTACACTTTTGATTAATGTAGATAGATTCATCGTTATTCTATTAAATTGATATGAAATTGATACGAATTATAATCCATTTTGAAGTTTTACAAATGTTTTAAACGAAGAATCCTTGCAATAGGATACATGGTATTCAATTTTGATTTTAGAGAAAGCAGCTTTTTGTAATCTTTTTGGGACAGGGTTTTTAAGATAATAATAACTAGCTGATAACATTAAGCAAAGGATATAACAAATTTTAACGATTTACATCCATTGTTATAAAGTCATTGTTATAATATTAAAATCATTGTTATAAACGACTTTACGTTATCAAAAATATTTACCCTTCCATTCTGTTTGCTTTAGGGCGACATAAACCAATCAACCAACAAACAGACAAAACGTGACATGGGCTTTATATATAACATTTTTGAAACTGAAAACCTTCTGCAAAAGTGAAATATGTGACTAAATCATTTATCATCGCTGTGTGCGTCAAGCTTCTCGCATAGGGATCCACTTCCGTTGTCTAACAACAACTTCCGGCTGACATCCAAACAAATTGTTCAGATATGCGTGCGTGTAGATAAAATAAGTGATCTGTTCGGGTTTATAAGAATCTAAACACAGAAGTATACAAGACCCGCAGATAGACAAACATATTTATCTCTCTCTCCCTCTCTCTCTCTCTCTCTCTCTCTCTCTCTATATATATATATATATATATATATATATATATTATATATATATATGTGTGTGTGTGTGTGTGCGCGCGCGCGCGCGTACTTACGTTCTTGTACTTTATCTCGTTGTCTTTCTTCCTCCCCCTCACACTTTCTTTGTAAATGTGTGTGTATATTTTTATACCTTTTCTCTCTCTCTTCCTTTCTCTCTCTGTGTCTCTCCCCCTCCCTCTCTTGTCTCTCTCTGTCTCTCTGTCTCTGTCTCTCTGTCTCTGTCTCTCTCTCTCTTTATATATATATATATATATATATATATATATATATATATATATATATATATATATATATATATATATTTATATGTGTGTGTGTGTGTGTGTGTGCTCGTGTCTGTGCAATTTTGTACCTTTTCCCTCTCTTTCAAAAATCAATACTATCTCTACGTTAAGGATCATTATAAATGAAAGACAAAAGACTATGGACTCTACAAATGATATTTCCTCATTCTTGTTGAAAACCTGGTTCCTGTATTCTTGGTTCCGAAAATGAGGATTTGGTACGGAAAAAAAACTATTTGGTATCTAAACTACAAAGCTTTTTGGTTCCAAAAATAGAAATTCGGTACTGAACAAAACTATTTGGATCCGAAAAAGGAAGATTTGGTATTGAAAAAAAATTACCAAAGATAACAGCACATTTACTCAGATGATATAATTCGACGTTAATATGCAAAGGCAATTGAAAATATGTATTTCAAGTTATTTGATTATTTTGGTACTGAAGCTGCTTAATTTGGTCCTAAGACCTTACAAAGTTGTTCTGATGATGGATTTAAAGTTATTTGATTATTTTGGTACAAAAGCTACTTAGTTTATTCTCAAGTCCATACAAATTTTGTCTGATTATGGATTTAAAGTTATTTGATAATTAAAGTATGGATCCGCTCAATTTGGTCCCAAGACCAAACAGATTCGGTCTGATGATGGATTTAAAGTTATTTGATTATTTTGTTACTGAAGTTACTTATTTCTGTCCAAAGACCATGTAAATTTGGTCTTAAGCGACAAAAGACTCTAGAAACCCTGGTTAAAAAACAGTTGCAATCCAAAACGAACGTGGCTAATTTTCATTGAACGATTCATCGGGCATTGATTGTCAAAACGTAAAATTCCCGCCCCCAGTGCGCTAGGCCAGTTGTATTCACCTCTCGTTTATATTAAGCCTGAACTGCGACACACCCTTAGGGTCATCTCCAACGTGATGAAGTTTGAAAAGAGCGCCAATGTTTATTTCCCCGATGAAGCAGTGCGACTGTTTATAGCTGCCTGATGTAATACGTGTCTTGACATGGCGGCTGTTTCAGAGCGGAGAGACGAAACCCCAGCGCCGAACCTCCCCATCAACAGGAAAAGGTCGCCATTAACGGGAAGTGAAGATGACAGATTTATGACGTCATCACCTTTTCTTTCTTTTTTTTTTTTTTAATTTTACTGGCCAAAACTGATGGTGCGGAGTGACCGAACGGTTAACAGCTCGGAGAATTGACTCTGGCTGAGATAGTTCGAGTTCTGTTCACACTATTAAGGTTTGGAGAAGCATGGATACCTACCCCCCCCCCCCCCCAGCTATGGGTAAAGCAGTGCAAGTGAGTGACGCCACTTCAGGTGCTTGTCGTCTCTAAGTGTATTTTATAAATCGCTAAAGAGAACCAGTGGGGTGGGGGTGGGGCTTATGATATGTAGATCTTGGACAAAGACAGTTGATGCCGTAGCCAGCGTAAGAGCACTGCTTACTTTGTATTTGGTGAAAATAGCCTTTTCCGAAGAATCCTTGCTTGATTGCAAATAATGTTTTGTTAGGTTTTTGTTATTTTTAATTCATTAAAGTCGTTTTTTGATATTCAATATTCCATCACCCTTACTTATGTATGGATGGATTCAGAGGGCAGAGCTCGGTTCCCTTACTAAGGGGGGAAGAGGAACGGCGTTCCCTCACTATCTACAAACTACGAAAATTCTCCATTTGTACTATTCAGTGATAAGAAAAATTAACCATTATATATATCTAAATATTCATCTCGGATGAATTCAAATTCAAAAAGCTTCTTTTTCTCCGGAATAGGGGGTGGCATGCTTTAGGCCTCCCGTCGTGAGCAGACAGCTCTGCGTTCCATCAGTTCTTTTTTTTTTTTTAGCTTTACTCTACATCCCCCGACTCC
Organism: Thysanoteuthis rhombus; assembly: GCA_963457665.1. Lineage (NCBI taxonomy): Eukaryota > Metazoa > Mollusca > Cephalopoda > Oegopsida > Thysanoteuthidae > Thysanoteuthis > Thysanoteuthis major. The sequence goes on along the minus strand of OY735219.1, from coordinate 50,550,977 downwards.
AAGCAACCCTTTCTACTCCTTTAAAAACTCATTTCTTTCCGTCTTCCACCTGCACCTCCCCCTCCCCTCCATTTGTTCTGACCCTCCAGCCTCCACCAGTCGGCCGTGATGAAATATGAAGGAATAAACTCCGCACGAATCTCGGCTACAGACGAGTATCTTAACAAAACATCCTGCTTCTTGGTTTATTATTGTTATCGTCACTCCTCTTGGCGAACTTGTATTACTTATGTTTGGCTCATTCCATTAGTCTTCTCGGGGGTGGGGAGATTCCATCTAGACCCACCCACCTTCAATTATGCGGATTCGTAAAAGAAAACAAAGCGACTGATTTTTTTAATTTATGGCTAGTAGTCACAAGAATGTCTAGATCAGTAATTCCCTAAATTGACGCTACCGCCCACTTGGGGGCGCTGAAAGACTCAAACGAGGCGCTGGAAAGCAAGGGTCGGTTGAAGAATTTCAATTATTTCAATTGATGCTTCTTCATTCTATATGCCTACGGCAAAATGTCAGAAGAATTCATGGATAACTTTCTGGAGATATCGTATGGACAAACGTGTGAATACATGAATGTATGGACGAAAAAAGAATATCTCACAATCGATAGACGCTCCCCGGATCCGCCCCAAAATTTAACCAACCCTTCATTACCTCATGGCCTAACCTTCCAAGAAATTCCATTGAAATTCATTGAGAACTTTTGGGGATATTGTATAGTATGCATATATCGCAACGATGCTAGGGAGAGACAAATTCCTGAATATGCCCCAAAATTCAATCACTTCTTCTGTAGCCCATCCTTATCAATAATTAATTGAAATTCATTGAGAACTTTCAGAAATATTGTGTTAACTGACAGACCGACGAACAGACGGACAGATATGAGTGAATGCCTCCTCCAATTGTTAAAAAAATGAGGCATGAAATTATACGAAAAACTCGAAAGACATTAATTCACACGACAATCACCAAACCATATAAACATATTAAGTTTTATTTTTGAGACTAAGGAACTAAATCGTTAAATGCTCGCTGAAATAAACTAAGGTACTCGAAAACGCCCAGGGATCGCATAATCTTTGCATTGTCAGGAGGGGGGGTAATTGTGGATGGATCCGCTCCATGATCTACTCAGTTCTTCCGTAGTCACCCTTCACCAAAATGTCATTGAAATTCATTGGAGAATTTCGGAGATATCTTGTTAGCAGACAAAACATTTTGGTGATATTATGTGGTCTGGACGACGTAGGGGAGGCAATTGTTCATGAATCTTCCCCCAAATCGAATCAGTTCGTTCATAGCCAACTGTCCACTCCTCGAGAAATTCATTGAGAACTTTTAGAGATATTGTATGAACAGTCATGTGCGTATACATAGATAAATTTAAAACATCGGGAAAACATCTCTCAAGTACAAAAATTCAACAACGTCTTCCTGATCCCATAGTCCAACCTTTCATGAAATTTTATAGAAATTTCGGAAGGAAAGACGATGAGACGCAACCGAATAGTAATACCTCACCAATTTTGTCTGCTGAGGTAATCAGTCTAATTCGCTCAGGGTTCCAAAGAAGGGGTGCAACCGGTGAATTGCATTGGTGACCGGGTGGCCAGGGAATCGAAGAGTTTCTTGCGTAGAGCTACCGTAGCAGATGAAGACATCATGGCCAGAGGAAAAAGATGTTTGAGCTCTGTGTCTGTGTGGGTGGGGCTCGAAAACAGCTTTGCACCGTCTTATAAAATTCGTCTCAGTGGCCCGGAATTCACTTCGGCAAAATGTCCCGAGAACATCTGGCGATATTGTTTTCGAAATTTTTTGGCCTGGTAGGGACTCACGAAAAAGACCCCAATTGAGAAGTGTTTGCCTCCCTACAGAGGCAGGATTGAAAATCTTGGTCTCTAACTGGACTCGAACTCTAACTTCTGGTACCAGTGATAGACACGTGAGACACATGTCTATTTCAACCACTTGAGTATTTCAGCCACATGAAAAGTTACAATAGCTATGAGCTTTCACATTAACAGACATTTTTTCAGAGACAAATCATGTAATTTCATTGCAACAACACAAAGAGATGCTTTCTTTAAAATCGTTTATTTATTTTACTCTGTTGAATACATGGAGTGTTTAACAATTCTCACAACTTTGTCCCCTGGTCTCGGATGAGTAATTATACTCCCCAGCTTTCAATGACATTCGCATAACAGACAACCATTGGCATCTTGACGGTAAGCGTTTTCACATGCGACGCCGCAGATGAATGGAGGACATTCAGTGGCTGAAATTATGAATGGAAAACATTCGATGAAGGAAATTATGGGCGGAGAACATTTGGTGTCTGACATTGTATTATACACTGGTTACTCCTTGCTGTTAAAAATGATGGCATTTATGAAAAATATATATATGCTCATGTTCTATGTAGGTAGATAATAGATATTTGAATTGCCGTAAGCTTGGAGAAAATTGTTCTCTTGGTCACGAACAGATTTTTAAAAAAAATATTTCTGTTATCATTACTTTTTAAAATTATACTATTCTTTATTCAGCATTTTGTTACGTCGTTAGAACATGAATTAAATTCTATTTTGATGCGTCAGTTGCACGAATAAAATTCTATTTCATTACGTCACTTGCGTTCCTTAGTGTGACAGACAGCATCTGCACATTGCTGACTGTTATACATTTAGATTGTTGAACTTTCATTTTATCCTTTATCTTTCATTATTTGTTAATCATAGTAACTCATAGAAATGATTTTGACTCCTATTTACCGTCATCTTAATTTTTCAGTTGTTTTCATTACAACACAACTCAGGCCGTCAATCCACGGCAGTGAGCAAACAGAGCAGATGGGAAATAAAGAATAAGCTCCTGGTAAGACTCGAACTCAGGACCCTCTTGCCAGAGAGAAGTATGGTTTACGTGCAGCTGCTTTAACACTTAGCTACGACAGCTTCCTAGTTAGCAGAAGTCAAAATCTTATCTTTTAAATCTACCCTTAATTCCGAATAACTGCATGTTCGCTATTTTCATTCATGTACTAATTGTATCATTGAAACTCTTATTCTATATTTTTTTAAATCATCAAATGAAGTATTGTGAGTAATAATGAACTCATTTTTTATTTTTTCTCAGCCGCCGTACCTGCATGCGTGTGAAAAGTGTGGTTGAAATTGGAAGGAGTGTTTTCGGGTGATTATAATCGGCCTCTTTGTCTGAATTTCGTTAGATTTGGACAGTACCCTTTCCCAAAGGTGCATATTTGGAAGAGGTCGGACTTCATGATGTGTGGAGCAGCCTGCTGTAATAGTCGTGCAAAATGATTTTTTCCTTCCGTCGTACGATCCTACGTTTTCGATGTATGTCAATAATTTCTCTTCAGTGTTGCCAATTTAGATATTTTATATCTGAATTTTGTATTTATAATTTCCGATAAAAGATCCATAGTCCATTTTCCAATTATTTTTATTAGATTTCTCGAGAACCACTGATTCAAAAAAAACACTTGAAACTCGACACTGCACTGCCTTGTGTGCTGATCAATATATCTAGCGAATGTCAGTTTCATACAATTGCTAGTTGTCGAGTAAACGCAGTGTATACACACACAGGGATTTCGTCAATTGTAGTTAGATTAAAAAATTAGATCAAGTAGAATAACTTCTGATCAGAATTACTTTGCTTGCACTTTTGAGTAATTTTCAAAATTTTCTTTTTTTCCAACCCACTAAAGTGTTCCATATTTCCAAAATTCTATTCACTGAAAAGTTTTACTGTGTTTAGGAGTGGTTTCAAACGGTTCACGAATTAAAGAGTTAATCTCCATTGAATCAAGCACATCATCATCATCATCATCATCATCATCATCAGTCTTTTAACGTCCGTCGTTTGACATAGACCTTCCCAAGGATCCGCCACAATTCCCTATCATGGGCATCTGTCAAGTTCATCTCTCCATCTTGTGTTCTGTCGGCCTCAGTTTCTTATGTGACCTCTGGGGATCCATGTTGTGAGATATGATGTCCATCGGTTGTCTTTCATTCTTGCAACATGGCCTGCCCATTGCCATTTGAGTTTTTCGATAGTTTCTATGATGTCACGAACACATGTTTTCTTCCTTATATATTCTGCTGTCTTGCGATCTCTCCATGTAAGGTTGAGCATGATTCTCTCATGCACACGTTGCATACTTCTCAGTTTGCAGGCCTGTCTCTTGGTTAGGTTCCATGTTTCAGATCCATAAGTGACTATCGGGAGAATGCATTGGTTGTATACTCTTCTTTTTAGGATTATTGGGATCATGTGGAAATTCAGAGCAAGCGAGCACACTTCAAGGGTACAGTGAGTTCAATACTTACTGGGTGCCCAGAACTTGTTGCCTTGTGCCAGATTCAGTTAATCTTAGTAAATAATTATTCGATGGCATCTCAACGTGGAGCAATGGTTAACAAACTAGTCTCAGACAATTACTTCTGTATTGAGTTTAGTCGGACCTTTTTCCTCGTTTATCTTGTTCATTTTTTTCGCAACGTTTTGGCTATGTGCCCTCCGACCTCCTTCGGGCGTTATTTGTTTTGAAATATGGAATTCCTTCCTGGAATGATTGTGACATGTCAGCAGCGTGCGTTCCAAGAAGTAATTCCACATTCTAAAACAAAGAACACACGAGGAAGGCCGGAAGATACTCAGTCGAAACGTTGAGAAAAAATGAATAGGTCTGGTTAGTCACTCGATAGAAACTGTCACTTCACCAATGTTCTTTGGCAGCATGTTGTGTTGGGGGTAAATCAATCAAAAAATCAGGAAAAGGGTGATCAATGAATAAATTACTTCTCTCGCTTTTTCTTGAATCCTGATCGGTAAAAAGTTCGAATTGAAAAAAAAAATAGCATGAACTTACATAGTAAACTGAACCTCTCCCCCCTGACTAAAAACCTATTTTGGAGACCATCCCCAAGAGAATTTTTTGACATAAGGAGTGAATGTTTCAACTTTCAGTCCTTTGCAGTGTATTGGTGCAACCTGTACACGCAACCCCTACATAACAAGCCAGACCAACTTGAAAACTGAAGAAACCTATGTTGACATATTTGATAACAGTTTTTGTTCACGCTTTCTAACATAGGCGAAGAAAATAGTCCGACTGAATCACATACAATGAGTAATCGGTTATGTTTACTGTGCAATAGGATATATTTACATCAATTAACAGAGTAACATAACCAGATGGATTCTGTGCCTTTAAAACTACTTGCAGACAGAGGCAAAGCAAGAGATTTGGCTGGGGTCGGATTTGTGGGTCCGGGAGGCTTGTCTTCTTGAGCAGTTAGTTCCCTCCAGCATTTTGTGAAATTTGTCAGCAAAAATGCAATAAATGAACTGCTGTTTATAAAGCCTTTGTTCCAACCTTATTAGAGGCCCGGGATGTTTCAAAATAGTGTCCCATCTTAACTAAGCCTCTGCCTGCAGACTGATAAGAATTGATGAAAGGATTATAAGCAACATAGCGAATAGGAATATATATATATATATATATATATATATATATATATATATATATATATATATATATATATATATATATATATATATAGAATAGCAGACTAATTTGCAGGAGCAGCCGTTCCCAAGCTACGACCCACAGACTCAAGGAGGTCCTTGAAGATATAACCGAGAGTCTGTGAGCTAGGTTCAGAATTCCAAGAGGCTGCTGAGTGAAATGGACATTTACTTACGATAAAGATATACTTCTAGAATTACGAAATAGTTTCCATATCAGCAAGAATTGTCCGATTTTTAAAGACAATTTTAAATTTGGTAATAAATTCAATTTTACTTTTCAAAATATGTATAGTTCCTGAAAAATAGTGATGTCTTGTTCTTACAATAATCAACTAATCAATATGAAACTTTTTCGGGGTCAGCGCGTATATTTGGAGATCATTAAGGTATCCATGGTGAAAAAAAGTTAGAGAACCACGGCGCTTAGTGTAATTAACTTAGTCCAATTAGGTATCATTCAAAGGGAGGCAACTCACGCTTTGGTTTTAAACAATAATGTCCACATCCGTTACTTTGACAGGTATAACCGTCTGGACATCCCATATTGTTGACGTTGCAGACTTCAAGGCAGAATCCGAAAGGCTTGAGTGGACCCGGTTTCGACTGACATACTAATGGTAAGTAAAAGAAAATGGAATCCAGTGTTAGCATTTTGGGATAGGATTATCACACTTCGTCATGAAGCAACGACACATTGAATTTTATCCCCTAAAACCTTGTCCACAAATATATCACACACAATACTAACTGAGGATACATTCAACAGTTGTAATAAGGATTGGCATTTTAAGGTGTGAGTATTTTAGAAATTTTTCATACTTGTTTTGTAAGCTAGTTTCTTTTGATACGTTGCTTTTCATCGTCTTAATAGAAGTAGAGTTTATTGTTTATTTTGAAAAGGAATTCCAGTATGAAAGGGATCTTAATGTCATAGATCCGTCTAAATACCAGGTCAGTGCTGTATTTGGTATTTGTGTCTGTGACATGTATTGTTCTAGGTGTTTTTTGTAGCATGTGTTTATTCTGCATGTCTTACACTGAGTATATGTGTCCATTTCTATCTACCACATTGTGTTTATTTCGTAGATGTGTATCTAGTCACTTCTCAACCTTCTGTATTGTAGAATGGGACAAAGGTAATATTTCGAGCCAGTCTTCATATGGCGGGTCACTTAGTTGTGGTACCGGTTAGGTAGTTCTTTTCTGTAACCTTTCTAATATTTTTTGGTATTTTGGGGGTGTATGGAGACCAGATAATGCTTCCATATTCTGCATATGGTCTAACCAGGGTTTTGTGAAACATTTTGAATTTAGTAGTATCCATGTGTTTAGGATACTAAAAAATCAAAAGTAACTTGGAAAACTATACAGGTTTCCCCTATTACCCCAAAAAGGAGAGCATTCGTATAAATGAATAAATAAATAAGTTCGTAAACCAAAATGGTGTAAAGTGGAGAAGCAATTATCATTAATATATATGGGAACCATTTTGAGCGTTACCAGATCCTTCAAATAGTGGTGATGGTGTGTTGGGCTGAGTAGTCGTAGTTTGGGTGGTCAGAGATACAGGAGACATGGATGTAGGATTAAAAAAAAGAAGAGTGTACGCTCTGTCTCTATAACGGCTGGCTCCAAAGCAAGCCATGGACGTTTTTCCACCTTCCACCTGTTTTTCGTAAAAGCAAAAAATTTGCGTCGGGCAAATTTTCTAAAGACGGGGGATATCTGAACCTATGAATTAATATTCGATTGCCAATCAAGAAGGCACAATGGATTCTGTTGATAATAAATGTTCAGGCATACATTTTTGTCAATCAAATCTGGATCTTCTCTCTTCTTTATATGCCACGTCACTTGAGAACATGGATGATCCTGGCTCTCCGCAGCTTCCTTTCCCTTTCCGCTCTCAGCAACTCCCTGTCATATACACCTCTGCAGTATTATTTCTGCTAGCCTCCAGCTCAAACCCTTCAAGTAGGTTACACGTTACCTACCTCTGCCCCTCTTGCCTTCAGCCCCCACCCCCGTGAGCGTTAAATTCTCCCAACCGAACCAAAACATGGATGACCCAGGCTGAAAAGTATTTTTCTGAGTTTCTACTTTCATTCACATTTGTTGACAAAAATAGTATAGTGAGTTTTTGTTTTGCTTTTTTTTATTCAAAGTATTTTTTTTATATTCTTTAGGTTTCTCTGTGTAAAATGTTGAGGACAATTTTTAGAGTAATCAGTAGAAATATATGAAAGAATTTAGGATAAATGAATAAATAAAATGTGAATGGTAAATGTTGCTCTTTACAAGTAAGATTGTGATTTTTGTAAAGTTCGTTATATATTTATAAATTGAATAAAAATATATTTTAATGTTGAATAAGCATTTAAGTAAATTGTATAAGGGATGCCATTGGAGGCATTTTTGTTCAATAAATAAATAAATAAGTAAATAAATAAATAAATAACGTGTTTATATATTTATCTATAAAATGAATTATATTTATCTATCAACACTAATGATGAACAGTGCGATTTTCTTGATCGCTGGTCGTAGCAGTGGATTCTTCCATTGGGGATTTAGAATTTTGCTAATACTTCCTATCCACTGTTTCAAACTACGCTCTATTCCAGTAAACAAATTTAGTATTTCTTCCTACAAGCACGAATTCCTTAATCCAAATAGATCTGTGATTTTCTTTCCACTGGGATCAACAAGTAGATAATATAAAAAGAAAAAATAGATTAGGACACATGCTGCATAGCAATGATTAGCAAAGTGGGTTCGATCCCTATCGGATCTCCCAGTATTGATGCTGTGAATTGCTATGTTGCTATACTTATATTGTACTGTGAGATTTCCTTGATTTGCTGTTCGTAACAATTGACTCTTCCACTCAGTGGCAAAAATTTTATTGATAAAAAATATCTCCGACCCACTATTTGAAATTATGGACTCTTCGATCGGAACAAATTCGCTAACATTTTTCTTGGAAAATAGTTTCATAGAAATTAAAAAGTTTTTGTGATTTTTTCCACGAGAATTGACTAGTTTCTAAATGTATTTATTCATCTACGATACAAGTTACATTTATGTATTCATATTCATAGTGTTTATATGTTTAAATACATATATTCATATACATATATACATATATATATTTACTTATTTATCTTTTATTTTTATTTAATCACACACACACACACACACACACACACACACACACACACACACACACATATATATATATATATATATATATATATATATATATATATTTGTAATATATTTACGGAGTTTATATTCTATATATGATATTTATGTATTCATTTATATATTACATACACGTATTCACGTATAGTTATATACAGTGTATATATATTTATACATAAGATATATATTTAGATGGAACCCAGCCTTTGAAAGGTGAGTAAAACCTATCATAAACTCTGATATCAAGATTTGGTTAGAAGTCAAACGGCGGGTATTTAACTATGTAACAAAAAGTAGCGTATGCTACAGGCTGTCGCTTACAAGATATCAATTCAGATTCCATGATTCTACACTTGTTCTAAGATACTATACTGCCTTCAACTTTTATGAACGACTCGGTGTTTAAGGTTAACAATTTGACTTTTGATTCAGGTTATAATTTTGACTCGGTAACTATTGGGTGCATGGTATCTATGTGATATATATATGACATAAAAATGAAGGTATTTGAAAGAGATGGGGTAATGGTTAGCACACATACCTCACATGCAGAAGGATCCGGGTTCAATTCCCAGTGTCAGATAAGAGTGGGGGAAATTGTTCAAATTTCACTGTGAATAGCAACTGATCGAGAACACCCTAAGCTGATTAGGGTGGAGGAAATTGGGGATGAAGTCGCGCCGTCCTCCCCTAGAATAGTAACAAACGGAATAAGGGCCTCCGGGTCGTATCTGACTGTAGTATAAGTCTTGAACTTGATTGAAACTGAGTTGATAGCTGCTGCACGGAAATTTATTTCTAAAATGTGGTATATATTTGTTGTGTTATCAGGCTGTATAGCAAATTTCTGAAAATGTATGTGTTTTAATATTGTTGTGTATTCTTTTGATTTAGGGCCCCTTTATAACATATGCCCCAGGCCCCGCTCCAAAAGCCGAATCTGGTCACAGGGGTTAAAACTTACCGTTCAAACAGCAAATCACCAAAGTAAGAATGAAAATCATAGAAGGGAACTTAAGAGTTTGAGAAACCATCTTGAATGAATCGTTGTGTCTTCCTAACAGCCAGGAGAAGAAAAACAATGTCCACAGGTGATTTTTCTCTGAATCAAGAAGCTAAGCAAAGATAAGATTAGTTATAGCCGTGACTCAGGTGAGAAGTCTCCATCTGCTTCACTGATAACTTGTTTATGCTTTTGTTAAAAAGGAATCCACGTTTTTTACTTTTTTTCATCAGACGAAATACTGAAAATCATTATTATTAATTTCCAATTTAGTATTCAAAAAATTGATGAGAAGAATATACTTATATAATACGCTACTTGTTTGTCTATATTTTTTGTTTGTAACATTCGTCAAGAAAAATGACTATTAAATGCAAATTATCAAGTAGTCTCCCTTATTTATCTTTATTTCTTTCTCTACTTGCAAATGTGTAAAAGTCCCAATTCATTCTGGTTGATCATAAACAAGAGAGTGCAGAGCAACATAATGTTTTTGATATTTTTAAAAGTACAATGCAATTGCAAAATCAAATAAATACTCTCGACATTTTTCGACGGCATAGGTGAAACAGTATATATCATAATTTACGACTTGTCAGTTCGTCTCAAAACAAACAGAAAGAGTGGAAGGGGGTAATACGATCACACGAACACAAAATTGTGTATCAGTGTGTTCGTTAGCTGATAACTACTACTACTACTACTACTACTACTACTACTACTACTACTACTGTTTTCTGACCTGTCAATTCCGTTTTTTTACCACATTCACTTTAAAAGTAAAGAGACTGGTATGTTGGAGCCGGGGGAGAGAGATAGAGGGAGATAGATGAAGATATTACTCTCGGTCGGTATTACGAACTGTGAGAATAAGGAAAAGGGTAGTTTTCTTTTACAGGATATGGCAGTGTGGTCCTTCACACTTTCATGAGAATTTTTCAATCACTCCAGTGGTTTAGATCTTAACTCCTCGGTTAGTCACAAATTAAATTAGTTGAAAAATTTAATGCCGAAGACTAAACGTGAGTGACTTCCCTTGAAGATTAGCCCGAGTGAGTGGCCTCCCCTGAACTACATCGCGCTTCAGCCATAAAAGTTTTTCAGTGCTATTTATCCAACTGAGATAATTATAAAAGAATGCATTGTTCTGATGTACACTCATAGGTCATTGACATGGGCTTGGGGGGTGAAGTTACATTTTTCAAAGTATGCAGTTTTGCAATATGATTTTCTCTTCTGAATGTAAGGTACTTTCAATCAATTATACCCTACAACCATCAATAAATTTGTTGGTTTTGAAAAGAAAATTTGAAAGGTTTTACGAGCTGGATCCAATCTAACTAATGATAAAAGTGGACCCATATGTTCCATCATTTTCACATTTACATGAGGTGAGAAATTCTGAAAATATTACTCTTTTGATAATTCTAATTGTTTAGGGTTAGATTTTGGATTGGGGTTAAGGCACAATGTAAGTAAGGTGGTCCCAGGTCTCAGTTGTAAAGTTTCACACCCTCGCTCACTCGATGTTAAAAACGACACACAAACAGTTTAACAATTTAATTCATTATGGTTGTAGGGTCTAATGGATTGAAAGCACCGAAAATTGAAAGAAAAAACTTTTCTTCTAGAAAATTTGCGTGTTTTGAAAAAGCGAATCTTGACCGATTTTTGTGGTGCATTTTACCCAGTGTTTGTAGTGGAATCAATATTCTGTCTTCATTTTTTTTTAGTATTAAATCTATTGATCTGATAACAAACATTGTTATTTGTAAGTAAACTAAACAAAATCCCAATGCAAAAAATGAACTAATGATAATAGCAACGGTCTTTTGTAACAGGTATTGGGTGAGAACAAACCTCCGCGGCCATTGTAAGTTGTTGCAACCACTGTGCCAGAAGGTTATATGCAAAGAGAAATTGGCCATAAATTGATGTCAATTGATGAGATATGCGTGAACGATGTGAAGTTGTTGGTTGATCACACTACAATGGAAAAGATAAGATTGTCTGTCTACATCTTTCAAGATAAGGAGGAAAAATAGAGAAGTGGAAATGTTGGGTGACGAAAGATAATTATTTCATCAATAAAATGTATTACTAAATAATTTTTACTAATTTCTAGTTATATCGATTAAAATCAAAGGAGGGTTATTTGTTTCTACTTTTGAATTTTAAATCAAAGGGGAATTCCTTCTTCCCACTTTTAGGGGTAGAAATGGACGGGGAATTCTTTCCTTCCCTCACTTTCAGAGATTCAAATTGAAAGGTGATTTTTTTCCACTGTCAAGAGTCAAAGTAGGGGATGGAGATATTTCTTCACTTTTAGGAGTCGAAATCCAAGGGAATTCTTTTTTACTTTTAGGGTTCAAAATGGGGAAAGGAAGTCGGGTTTTTTTTCGCTTTTAGAATAAAAATCTAGGGAAAGATTTTTTTCCCACTTCAGGAGTCATGATCAAAAGGATTTTTTTTTTTACATTTAGAGATCAAAATCGAAGGGAAGATATATTTTTTTCACTTTAACGCGGTCAGATCCGAAGGAAAGATTTTTTTCCACTTTTAGGGGTCAAAATGTGTATGGGGGTTCAATTTTTTGTGCAACAATAAAGTGACTTTTTTTCTTTTTTTTTTTTTTCACTTCAAGAGTTCAGAATCGTGATGACGATTTTTTTTCCTGGCTTTTGGGGTCAGGGAAGCTATTATTCTATTTTAGGGCAAAAAATTGAAGGCGGTCTTTTATTTATTTATTTTTTTCACCACTTCTAGGGGTCGAAATCAAAGGGTTTTTTTTTTTACTTTGAGGGGTGAAAATCGAGGGATGATTGTTCTTCACTTCTACGGGTCAAAATAGAGGGGGATTTTATTTTTGGTTTCGAAATCAAGGATAGAGATTATCTTTTCTCTTTTAGAGAAAATAAACGTTCCCTTTTGATTGTGACAATCAAAAGGGAACTTTTAGTTTCACTTTTAGAAGTTGAAATCAAGTGGATATTTTTCTAAATCGTGGGGTGGATTTTTTTCTCATTTTTTGGGGGTGGGGGTCAAAATTGAAAGGGATCTTTTTTCCATTCCATGGGCTCAAAATAAATTGGGAATATTAACCCTCTCCCCTTTCCAACATCTATTCCAAACGTCTTTTTTACAATTTTCCCTATTTTTTCCACATTATCCTTTTAAACATAACCCTCTTTTAACAAGAGTCCCCACTTTCTTAATCTTACTCCCCTTTTCCTTAACATTACACCACCACTTTTAACATTATACTTCTCCTTTCAAACTTTCCACCATTTTCTGACATCAGACCCCTCTTTTTTTCACATCAGTCATCCCATTTTTTTTAGATTAGCCTTACTTTTTTCTAGCATTAACGCCCGTTTTTTGCTTTGCCCCCATGCCCCCTTTTTAATATTAACCCATTTATTACATAAGTCCCCTTTTTAGATTAGCCTAACCCCCTTTTTTTTACATAAGCATTCCACTTTTTCAACGTTACCCCTTTTTTAACAGTGTAAAAACTGGTATAAATCAATTTAAAAACGAATTGAATCAAACGTTATCTGATTCCCATTTATCTATCTTTCGATTTCTTTTTCTGGACAGCAATTTAATCCGCCTGCAACGGCGTGTATTTAGTAAAGTAAATAATAATTTAGCGCGATTTAACCGATTAAAATAATACTAAAACATATACTTGAATAATTCATCCATACTTAATTCCCGTCATTTTCTTTACATGAAAAAATGCATACGATAACTTTTTTCTCTTTCATCAATCTCATTTTCCTAAATAGATTTAATATCATTTTTTGGAAACTACTTTACATTCGTCTTTTTTCTTCCCACATAACATCTTTTTCTTGAAACTTGGTTATCGACCTTTGGAGGTTGAGACATAGAAAAAACTTGAAATTAGAATAGTTGAATTGTCAATATTAAATTACATGAATAAATAAATTACCCAATAAAATAGGTTCATGTGCTGATCTACACATTAGCTCCATCATTTTTGACGGGTAAATCCTAGAAAATGATAATTTAGCGCAAAATAACAATGAAAATACATCGACCCCCCAAATCCTGTGCAACTACAACGACGAGACTGTCTGTTTTCATCCAATACTACGGAAACATTCGTACGTGACGTCACACTGAATCGGTCCGTAAGAAAATGTTTTGTAAATAGGTGATCGGAAGAAAAGAAAAATGATTGCGATGCCATAAGTTGCCTCCCTTTAACTGCCGCTTCATAGAATTACAAATTAAACGGAAGTAGAACTCTCCTGCACCTGTAAGTTATTTCATCTCCATTGTTAATTTTTGTAACAGGACGGCCACCTTTGCTATATACGTACCAAATAGGTACTTTCAAACGATTTTGGTACGTCTGGTTGCTTAACCTGTGAAATTTTGTGCAATATTTGCAATTTCCTTCTAAATCTGTATTTAATCAATTGTAATAGTGAATTATCAAGATATTTCGCATTAATTTCTGTAAACAATCCATGAACTTCATTAATATGTACAAGTAATAATTACAGTTAAGCACGGGGTGAACAAAAAAGATCATTCCTACTGGTAATACTACTACAATGCAGTGGGCCTAGTAGCAGGTGGTAATAATTAACTTTTTTGAATCATTGGTAATATTTGGTTCTTTGGTACCTTTTGTGGAGAATTTGGTACGTTTTGGTCCCAGCTTTTGGTACATTTGCTGAGAAAACTTTGACGGCCTTGGTTTGTAATTTAGTTGATTAAATCCATCTGAAACCAAATTAACGTGAGTTTATATTCATCCTTGGCGGCAGTTATGCCTGTGAGGGAAATTTTCAAATAAGTATAAGCGGAGGGCGAGGGTCTCGCTGAGGGAGAGAGGAGGTTGATTCTAACCCTCCCCTGGCCCCACATCAGGCAATCTGAGGGAGGGCTAATGCTATTTGCATCAACCAGCGGATGCCCATGGTGTGAGTATGCACTAAGCTTTTCTCATTAAAACACAAAGGTATGTTGGGTGTTCTCAATAAAGATCAAAATACTTGCAGTAATAATTACTTGTTAGGCTAGTTAAGGTACTCATAGATAAATGAATTTACATTTTCAGTTTTATTAGATTTTTATGTTTTCGATAAATTCGAAAATCGTTTATTGCACAAATTTTGTGAAGCCATAATAGATAAATATTTAAAAACATCGACATTCTGGCACCAGACCACAAGTGAGATATCACTTGCTACCGTAGTAATGGTCTGGAAGACTAGCTTGCTTCATACAAATTATCGATATTTATTAAGCTTGTAAGTGTAAGGCCAGGGGTTTCACTGGAGATTCAGAGGCCAGGGGGTTTGACTTAATGAAACTTGTTATTGTATAATAAAAAAAAACTCATGCGAGACTTGGGTCCAATGCATTATAAATAAAAAAAGTTATTCCATTTTCATACCCAAATTAGACAATGCAAGGGGGATAACTCTTTTTTACTTATCGGTGGATCCCACTTGTATTAGAACCGTATTATGTTAGTAGGAATGCAGTAGGTGAACTACTATTGATAAAGTTTCTACCCCCGCTCGGTTGGGGAGGGGGGAGGCAATTTAAAATCACTCCTATCACCACGCCCCTATGTAGAATACCCGTTGTTGATTGACCTCACCACCATAGTGTAAGGGAACTCTTTCAATAAGGGGGGCAAAAGGCTTTTTATTTCATGATTTTATTTTAATCTTACATGGTTTCGACTAAATTACACTGCCTGTAACATAACATGTTTGTCCCCCCCCCCTGGTTCGCATGCCTCTGCTCACTACAATTGTAATGGTCCTCATGACTAACAAGAGTCAATATAGTAATACCTAAATGAAACAGTGCTATGTAGGGTCATTACAACATAGCATAAATAGAGATTGTGCTAGCAATCATTTTAAAATATATGATGTCATTGTTGAGCCTCGACAAGATTGAGTGGATTAATGCTGTATATCTCATCTGGTAGCAACTTCTGGAGCTATGAAATATCACACCTTTAGTATACATTGATAGATGATAGATTACTTTGTGTGTGTTTATTCTCATACACATGACACTTTAACCAAAGTTTACAGTTATTTTGAAGACAGTCTATGATGCTGTCTCTTATCATTGTTTTATTTGAAAATCTGACATTACAAAATTTATAATGGAAAATATTTGAAAGAGAACCACTAAAGCAAATCAACACTGAGGTTGCCTCAAGTGGGGCATGACTTTATTTATTTATAAAGTAGGAAAAAATGTGGATTGTAGTTTTCCACTAAAGTTTTATGATCTTTCTGGGGCACTTACCAGGGGAATGGATGAGGGAAAGGGGTGGGGAAATTTTCAAATCACCCACCCACCCCCAATGGAGGAAGACCCTAGGAGCTTTATGAAAAGTAGTTCACCTACTGCATTTCTACTAACATTATACAATAACACCAATGCAATTTTGATCAATCAGTACCAAAAATATGGTGAGCATTTATAAATGTGACCTTTTTAATATATATGATTTCATAGATTATCTTTTGTTTTCAAACAAAAAATGTTCTATCCTAATAATTTGTACACAATAACTAATGGAATGATAATTCATTGACTTGTTACAAATGTTATTTAACTACTTCAAGTGATATTTCCTGATTTAATAGTGATTAAAAGCAGTTTTTGTTTAATTACATTTCAAAAGTGTGTATTGTTCATACGGTATTTTACCTTTTCTAATCATTCAGTAAATACACAGTTTAATTTCAGTACTTTTGATAATTCAAGTTGTATCTTAATAATCAACTCTTTAATTCATAAACTGCTTGAAACCATTTGTAAATAACAGTGGAACTTCAAGGAATAGCATAAATAATAGTGGAACTTTTCTCTGAATATGAATGGAGAAAAAAAACTAAATTCACCAAATGATCACCGGGGGATAAATTCAATTAAGAGTTATTCTCCTTAAGATGGATATTCTATTTTCTTTGAATGAATTCAAGTATTAAGTTATTTTCTATTCATCTTATGTATCATAATAACAAAATAATGTCATATTTCTAACATGCTTTCATTGAAAGAAATCAAGTTTTTGGATGTCTAAATATATTCTAATATGAATTATTAGGATATGATAATTTTCACTTCAGATCAAAGGATAACCTATAAAATGACATGTAAACAGAAAGATGAAGTTTGTAAATGTTCACCTTATTTCTGCACTGATTGGTCAAAATTGCACTGGTCAAGCCAGCTGCGGTAAAGATATGTTCACTCCAAAATACAATGGATTGATTTTGCACCTATTTTTTTTTCAATGGGCTGCGAAGCAACAAAAATTGCAAAGATTCCTAGTTTTAGTGCGTAAAATTGAAATAATTCCTCTTAACCTTAAAATAAACTAAGTATTATCCCCCTTGAGAGAAAAACAGATTGTTATTACTTTTAAGAAATTAAATTATTAAATTGTTTTTTCTTGTAAGCTGTTTTTAAAATTGTGTGAGTAAGTAACATTAAAGATTCATATGAAAACAGAGTTTTTCTTCTGTTGCTGTTGAAAAATGGAGATAATCCTTAATTTATTTTAAAGCCAATTGGAGGGATAAACCCCAAAATATTAATACATAATCACAACACTGTGCAAAGTTTATAAAACTTCTTTTGGTTCCTTGGTAATAAACATCATTTTCTAATTATGTCTAATAAGTATAGAAAATGTCAATCATTCCCTCCAAACTTTGCTTTTGTGACCAGGACAGTGATAATTTGAAATCTATTTTTTTTTCTATTGGACACTTTTTTGCACATTTTCAAATCATTTAGAGTAAGAAAAACAACTACATATGGATATCTCTATCCTGGCCACGAAAGCAAAGTTTGAAGGCACTAAAAGCCATTTTCCATACTTTTCACGCATAAGCAATCAGAAAATAACACTCACTACCCAGGAACAAAACCCACATTGCACGGTGTGATCAGAAATATGAAACATTCTGAATCCTTCAGGAATTTAACTCTTAATTCGTAAACAACTTGGAACCAACAATGGAACTTTTCAATGTATAGTGTAAGTAAAATAGTGGAACTCTTCTGCGAATTGATGATGAAAAACAATTTTAAAATTCACCAGTAGTCAAAGGGAGGTAATTTTATCATAAGTAATGTCCCTTGAAATTTGTCAGGAATTTAGGAGTTGAGAAGAACAAGTCCTTTTATCAAAGACCAGATGAAATATTTCTTATTAGCTTTTTATTGAACATAAATGGCAATATCTTGGAAAAATTAAAAATGTTGATAAAATAATTGATTTAGTCCAATGAAAAATCTTTTGAAAGCCTTGAATAGTCATTACTATGGCAGAAGTATGAAAAAATTTGTGCTTTACATTTTCAATTGTATTTTTTTCCCAACAAATGATCATCAGAATACTAAATGAACAAATGAAAGAAAACAAAAAGAAACAATGCTAAACATAATATATATATGTATATGTATATATATAAATATATATATATATATATATTTATATATATATATATATATATATATACATACATATATATATATATATATATATATATATATATATATACATACATATATATATATATATATATATATATGAATATATATATATATATATATACATACATATATATATATATATATACACATATATATTTATATATGTATATATATATGTATATATATATATCTATATATATCTATATCTATCTATATATATATATACATATATATATATAATGTGTACTTTAGAGAGTGAGACAGACTCGGGAGTGAAGTTTTTGGTGGTAAGGTTTATTAATCCTTATATGTCAATAGTCCATACATGTTTCGGGATTTCTCCCATCATCAGTGGTGCGTGTTGTGTGAGTGTGAATTAAAATGTACCATGTGGAACCAGAGTCCACTGCCAGCGGCTATGCATTGTGGGTAAGTTTTGTTGTCAGGGCTACTAGAGGCCTCATGCTGAATGTAAGGATGACCAGCAGGTATTGGGATTTTGGTAAAGCAGCAGCAGTTTGTCTTGGGGAGGGCAGAGTGTGTCAAGGTAGGGGGTAGTGTTGTGGAGGTGGATTTTTTGGTATGTTTGGGATAGTGTAGAAGGAGGGGTGGTGGGGTCAAGGAGCTACATAGGTATCAACCTTAAAAGTTACTGAAAATGTTACTGAAAGTGTTTTGGCTATGATTTGGACAGGGGTTATAACAGGCTAAGGTGAAGTTTTTCCTATGGGTCTAGGTGACTTTGAAGCTTCCATTATTGAGTGTGTCTAAGATGTGGGTGTGAGGATATTAATGGTAGGAGTTGTGTGTATTAGTGTTCTGTGTGGTGCGGGTTGTTCAGTTTAGTATTTAGTCCATTAGGATATAGGGTTTTAAGTTTGTTGATCCACATGTCTTCGTGTTTTTTTAGAACTTTAGTTATGTCAATTGGAGTAGTTTTTTCTATTTTTTCTATGATGGTGAAGCTAGCATCAGTGGCAAAATTGTGGTCAGGTGTGCGAAAGTGTAGTTCTACAGGAAGTGGGCTACGATTATTTTTTGACTTAATCCTATGTCTATAATTGAGTCTAATATTAAATTGCCACTCGGACTTGCCAATGTACTGTAACTTACATCTATTGCACTCTAGAAGGTATATAATGTTCTTACTGCAGCAGTTGCTATTGTGGTATATGTGGTAACTCTCTTTTGTGGTGGTGCTTGTGAATGTGTTGGTGTACTTGAGGTGGTTGCAACATAGACTGTTTCTTATGTTGCAAGGTGTGCAGAATTTAATTGTTCTAGGTGTATTTTTGTGTACGACTTTATTGTTAACGATAGTATTGCTACTGATCATGTCTCTGATGTTTTTGGGTCTGCGGTAGGAGATAACACATGGGTCTGTGAATGTTTCTTTTAGATCTGTTTTGATCGTGAGAATGTTCCATCTATTATTGATGATGTGTGCTAAGGGTGGGAGTGTGTTGTTGAAGGTATATATATATTAAGTAAACAATAATAAATATACCACAAGCATGTGTATATGTATTACATAAATCTTCAATCCAAGATAGTGCTTAATACCACTGGTAGAATAGTCATAACAAGCAGATTTTCTTACTGGTTTATTACAGATTGTATATTCTGTTTCACCACAAAAAACAATTTAAAATGGTTTTGCTCAGACGTGCATTAAGACGGCCTCCTGATGTATAGATGAATAATACTGTATAATATATATATATATATATATATATATATATATATATATATATGACTTTGAAAACAATACATATGTATATATATTAAAAATACATATATATATTACTTTATAAACAAAAAGTATGTGTATATATATATATATTGACAAAATATATGTATCATTTTATAAACAATATATGTATATATATGTCAAGAATATATAGATATTACTTCATAAATTATAAATATATATATATATATATATATATATATATATATATATATATATATACATACATATATATATATATTAATTATATATACATGTATTACTTCAGTATCATCCAGGATCATTCTTTCATCGTTTATTTGATTTCACAATAATGCAAAGTTCAATATTATTTGAATTTCTTCTTAAGCAATAATTTTCAAGTTCAAAGTTATTGCAGTTCAATAGCCACATGGTTAGAACCTTGGAAAATCGAATTGACGGACTGAGTTATTACGGTAAAAGTTTTTTTCCTTTCAATTCTATTTTCTTTCAAACTATTTGAACTTGGAACCTCATGGAAATTTGGTAAAATGATTTTTTCAGGTTTTAGAACAGGGCTCTGTTTCCAATGCAGTTATAATGCTAAACTGGGTTCTCACTATAAGCATAGCCGAAATCAGCAGCTCACAATTAGCCTACAGCACTCATTTTAAGGTTGAATTTTACAAAAACAAGTTTCTCAATTTCTGTGGGGTCAGATCAGGAAACATGTCTACGGAAATTTATTTTTTCTGTTTTTTTCTTCCGAGATTTCTTCAAACTATTAAATTTATATCAATGAAATCAAAGTCATTCACCTTTCATGTTTAATTCACTGTTCTTGATTTCATTCACCCTTGGGTGAATCATTTACCAGTTTAAGAAAAACTGTTTTAGTACACCCTATTCCAGTCCATCCAAAAAAGAAGAGTATACAACCAATGCATCATCTTGATAGTCACCTATGGAGCTGAAACATGGAACCTAACCAAAAGATTGACCTTCAAGTCAGAACCATGCAACATGCACATCAGTGATCACAAGACAGCAGAGTATATTAGAGAAAAAACAGGAGTCGGGGATATCATAGAATCAATAAGGAAACTCAAACGGCAATGGGCTGGTCACGTTGCAAGAATATCAGTCAACTACTGGACGTCACAACTCTCATCGTGTATCCCCTGAGATCATATAAGGGATTGTGGCAGGCATATATAAGATGCCGTGACAAACTAGACAAGTTCAGAAAGTATTGGCTCCACAATGCCCATGATAGAGAGATCTTGTGAATCTTGGGGAAAGTCTACGTCCAACATTTGGTGCTGAAAGGAGGAGGAGGAGGAGGAAGAGGAGGAGGAGATAGATGCAGGTGGGAAAATTGAGTTACATTCATGAAAATACAACCAGTATGGTTTGAATCATGAATTTATGATTTTATATTAAAAAAAACACGGTAAATTATGGGACCAGTTTGTCATAAATTTTCATTGTAAATTGAACCATTCAATAAAAAACCTTGAAGGGGATGCAGGGGGAGGGTTTAAAAAAACAAAAACATATTTTCCCAATTCTTTGAGTGGAGTGTGTGCGCAAAATTTTAAGTTTTTACTCTGAAAGGTTAGGGCAGGGCAATGTCCTGATCGATAAATAGATACGTCAATAACCAAAACCCAATAACAGTGATTGAATCAGTCAGTCATGGATTGCTGTGATTAAATAAGATTAATGGGAATTTCTTCTTTTTTTTTTTTTTTTTTTTTGGTAGGAGGCCAAGGCCCCCCTCAGATTATGGAGCCCTGGGCTGCTGTCTGCTCAGTCCATTTGATGATCCAGCACTGTACATATCAGTTAATGAACATGGGAAAATTGATTCTGTATAAAAGCAATCTTGGTGGTGATCCATCTTTGTTCACTTGGGGAATATGCGTCATTCGTATGTTTAAATATTTCCTGTCTAGGGCAGTGATTCTGAAAGAGGAGTGCACACCCAATAAGAGAGCAATTTGAATATTTGGGGGAAAACTTGGAATATGGGCGTGGAGAGCGAAAAGTGGTCTGTAGCTCAAAACTGGGGAAGTTGAGGCTTGATTCACTTATTCCTAATTACTCAGTCATAATGTGAGAGATAATTTGAGAAGTGTGTGTGTGTATGTGTGTGTGTGTGTGTGTGCGCACGCACGTGCGTGTGTGCGTGTGTGTGTGTGTGTGCGCGTGCGTGCACGTGTGTGTGTGTGCACACACCAAAATAACATGACAACTAGCCATTGTATGAAGTTGATATTCTCCAGATATGTTGGTCCGTGCATAGGACATTACAGTGTCAAGTTTGAAGTAGTTTGGGCCGACTGTTCTCAATATGAGGAAGATGTTCAATTTATAATAAAAAATCTATACATTTCTTGTGACTGCAAAAATTGATGTTTTTCTGATCTGATATGCATTTCTTATCATTTCGTGATTTTCCATCGAACGAGATTAAATTGAATTAAGTTGAAGGACAAAACGGCATTTTAAAAAAAAGTTCTGTTTTATCGTTATTGCGATCAATGACAATATTTCTGTTTAGATTGTTGCTATTAATGACATCATACATAAATAAAGAACAGCATCTCATTATTTCAAGTTTGAACCTCCGGAAGATTTTCATGAAACCGGATCTACCTTTTGAACAGGCATGACCTCGTACAAATGATTACTAATTTTACTATAGAATCCATAGTAACCAATGCTTTATTTATTAACTTGGTGAGGTACCAGAGTGATGTAGAGTACAGAATGATGAGTCACCTAAAATTACATTCCAAGACAAACCAGGATGTGGTTTTATGATGAATCATAAACTAAATTCCGCAAATGAATTGGTTTGACTAAGAGTTACTGTTACCATTTCCATCTTCCATGTTTGCTGCATTTATGTATCCACTGAGTAGGCAGCAACCCAGGGCCCCAGAATCTAGAGGGGGCCTTGGCCCTCTGCAAGAAAAAAAAAATTCCTATTATTTTAATAATCACTGCTACTCACAACTGACTGATGGCTTTTTTGTGTTTTAACCCTCCCCTAAAGTATGTTGTCATTGGAGAATCCAATTTACAATGAAAGTCTATGACAAATGTGGTTTTAGTGCTGTAAATGACCTACAACAAATAAACACTCTTCTGGATGCTTAGCTGAAGTGCGCAATCTTGACTTTTTTTGCAAGTCTAGGGTGAACAAGTGCTTTACTTAATGTTAGTCATTTTTAATTTTTTTATCACTCTTTTAGTAACTCGTTCATTTTTAGTTTTTCTGGCTCTTTTAACTCAAACACCAATGAGCCATTCGAATATTTCAAATACAATCTTTTACGACAATATGGTTAATTTTTCAAAGTTTATCCTAGGATGAAGTATTGCAACATTATTATTAATTTTGACCAGTTTTTAACTTCATCCTAAGTTTATCACAACTTTGAATCGGACCATAATCCTACAGCAATGATTAAACAGTGTAATCAGAAAATAAAGAGCAAGCCCACAGTGAGAATTGAACTCACACCGTCTAGCGAGTGGGGGGTCCAGTATACGCATAACTATTTAGCCATGGGGGCTCTAAGTATTTTTTAGTTTGTAAATCATGTTGAATCTCTCATTACTTTTTTAGTGATCATTTTAAATATGTCATGTTTTAGAGTTTTACAACTTTTACAAATTTAACATCAGTGGACCATTCTAACGAGTTTTACTTGTATTAATTTGTGGCATAAATCACTCCATTTTTACAAACCTTCCGATGAAGGAAGTAGCCAAAAGGCCTTGCTTAGAGTGACAAAAAAATTCCAAAGAAACCGACTTGATAAAACATCATCAAGTCTGTTTTTCTTTTTCATATTTAAAAAGCTAAATTTTGATAAATTCCTGAATTCAATATATTAACATAACTTAGAAAGAAAAAAAGGTCAAGAATCACTAAAGTAGACTAAGACACTGCAACAGAGAGAAGATAAAAAAATTGAAGCAAATTAAGAAATGTCAAGACAAACTCTTGAAGCTGAAGAGTAATGAAAAATGAAGTCTTCATAGAATATTCATTGCGTTCAGTATAGGAAACTAATAAATAGATCAGGAACAGGGCTGGGCTAAGTTCAGTAGGGGTCTGAGACACGGGCCAACTTGAGAATATATATGTATATATATATATATATATATATATATATATATATATATATATATATGTATATATATATATATATATATGAATAGTAGATTGTGGATTCGCTACATAAACTAGCTCATGTTTCTGCCCTCTTCGGGCCTCATCAGGCGAATGATTGTCTATATTTTTGGGCGTCTATTTATTGGGAAATCGATGAGAATGTTATGAGTGTGGTAGTGAGTTGTATGGGGATTTTCATTTTGTCAAAGGGGTTTGAACTCCATATAGGGGTCATCTCTGCAAGGATGCTTAGTAGCGGTCTGGGAGTATTTTCTATCTTGACCAAGGTATCTTGGCATTGGGTTTTACTGCCCCTGTTGGGACAAATTGTCTTCTTTACTTTTTGATTTATTGGTGTTGTTTCATGTTGATCATAAGAAATTTAGAGCCATGCCTGTACTGTATTATGGTCTCGATCTTTCTATTCAGTTGGTGTTCCTTGGGTTTTTTTTGTTTTTTAGATAGATAGATTTAGATATAGATATCAAGAATAATAAAAGAACTAAATATATCCGTACCTTGCATAAATGAATCACAATAGCCTACACATGTACCAGAACTAATTATCTAAAATCATTATCAGGTATTGTTGGTCCCAGAATGACCATAAAGATGCAAAGAAGAAACTTTTTGAAAAAAAACAAAAGATATTATTAGATGGTGTCTAGTGATCGGTATTCATGCAAATTTTCATGGTTGTAACCCCAAATGAGACTAGGAGTGTGTAGACACATGCAGACGAGCAAAAGAGAGAAGAATCTGTAGCCCACTTGGCAGGTTGGTTGGGCCATTTCTGGGGCTATGGTTATTCAATTCATGTTACTATTTACTGCAAAATGTGGTGAATAAGCCAAAAATTAGAGTCTGGGGGCTTGAGGCTCATACCTTAAGTGCTTCATGGTTAGGGAGAACGTTTGTGATATTTAATAACAAACCTCGATATAAATATTGAAACTTCTTTGAGATTATCGGCAGAGAAGAGAAATAAGATTATTATGAAGCAAATATAAGTAAAATCTAAATTTCAACAGAATGTGTAGTTTTCAAAATTTCAAGTGGATTGCAGCCTTGAGAACTAACGATCCTACAGCGGAAAACAAAATCCACTTATTCATCCATTTATCTATTTAACCACATGTGGGTTCGTAAGTTAGTCACACACCAAATTCAAAAGAGAATAATATTTTTCTAAAAAAAAAATGAATATATATATATATATATATATATATATATATATATATATATATATATATATATATATATATATATGTATGTATTAATGTGTGTGAATACATGTGTATTTTTGCGTGTATATACATGCTTGTGTGAAAATAGATGTGTATGTATATATACATCTCGATTCAAAATTATATCATATCCATTATAGAAGACAGCAACATAATAATTAACTTTAATTTTTTTACACTATTTTTTATGAAGTGGTCAGAAATTCAGTACTACTGCCTATGCATATCATAAATATTTCTGAAATAGAAATAAACCCGATGTTTGTCCGGAAAGTATTCAGCCATTTTGAGAACAGGTTGTGCAGCAGTGATGTTACTTGGCAACCGATTAGAGGGGACCTTAATGACCATGCATGAACACTCTTTCTTAGAGTTGGTAAGTCAGCAGGGAGATGTCATTAAGTGACCTTTTGCACTATGTGATTGTCACAATCGAAATGAGCGCACGAGTCATTCTTCACATTTCATGTCAGGATCTTTTAGCAAAACACAGCAACATCCATGTCAATCAGACTCTTCACATTCTAGTTTGACTCCCTGGAACTTTCAGCTTTTTTCCAAAGCTAAAATGGACTGAGGACGAGATTAAGGAGAATGTGATAAGGCAGCTAATGGTGAACCCGAACGAGGATTTTGCTGACTGTTTTGAGGAGTGGAAGGGACACTGAGATAAGTGTGAGTGGTCCCAAGATAAGTACTTTGAAATGAACTAAGATGCCATTGCTTAAGGTAGGCTCTTTTCGTTAATATCAAATGGCTGCTCCAGACAGACCTTGGACAATTCTTGAACAGACTGAGGTGAAATCCAGAACTTATGTTGTTCTCCTTCTTTAATCCATAGTGAATCGAATCACCACAAAATAAATTCTGTCAAATATTTTCTTGCATGGATATTGTCTGCAGGTTTGAGAAAGGTCATTAACATTCGAAGAGTTTTTTGGACGACTGAAACATTGTGTTAACATCACAAATAACTAATAGTTCAATCATCCGAAAACTCTCTGAAAGGTTTTATACACTTGAACCCTTTATTGATATTTTTTCCATGATAAAAATTGAAATCATGGACTACAATTATCTTTCTTCAAGTTTCAGCAAAAAACGATCAATAAAAATGTTGATAATCATCTTTCTTTCAATTTTAGCTGCTTTTTATCATGACTGTGACAGGCCTCAGAGAAACTTTTTGGGAAATGGGCCAAATTGGTAATGGCTTGGACTTGAGGACCATGAAAAATTCAAGGTAAAACCATGTAGTTGTTACGTCGAATCAGTGAAAGTACCTAATTGGTGGATTTTTAAGTTTTTGCAACAAAAAATAAATATAGTTTTGATTTAATCAATAGTTCATTTAATCAAAACAAGAATATACAACAACTATTTTTTTGCAATCAGAGTCCGGGAATCAAACTTTTTTACAAAAAATAAGTAAATAAGAAGTTTTGTTTTTTTACAAAAAATAAATAAATCAGTTTTAATTTGATCAAGTTTATTTAATCAACACAAGGATATAAAAAAAACTATTTTTTATGATGAAAAGTTTATGTAATCAAAATGAAATCAAACATTTTTTTACAAAAAATAAATAAATATGAAGTTCATTCATTTGAAACAAGGACACAAAACAATTATTTTTCTTCAATCAAAAGTTTGTGAAATCAAACTTTTTTCAAAAAATAAATACATTGTTTCAATTTGATCAAAATTTTATTCAATCAACACAAGGATATAAAAGAACTATTTTTTTACGATCAAAAGTTCATGTAATCAAAGTGAAATCAAACTTTTTTTTTCTTTTTTTTTTACAAAAAATAAGTAAATTTTGCCAATTATCCAATTTCACCAATTAGCCATATATATATATATATATATATATATATATATATATATATATATATATAAATCAAGATGACACTTTATTTGTTAATCATTTATTTTAAAACATGTTAAATAATAATCTCCATAATGAATAAACATAAACTCTATTCCAGTTCTGAAACGCTAGTGTTGAAGATGAAGATTTAATGAGAATGATGAATTCTGTTTTCTGAGATAAAAACCAAGTTATAAAGTTATCATAAAAGTTATTAACTGAAGATACATGAATTACGGGTTGGCATTTAAGATGGGAGTATTTGAGAATCTTTTTATATTTGTGTTGTAAGCTAGTTTCTACTGATACACTGCTTTTGAACATGTTAACAGAAGTAGAGATTATTGCTCATTTTGATAATAAGGAGTTCCAGTATAAAAGGGATCTTGATGTCATGAATCTCTCTCTAATACCAGGACGGTGCTCTAGTTGGTACTTGTGACTGTCACATTTGTTGTTTTTGGTGTTCTTAATAGCATGGGTTTATTCTGCATGGCTTACAGTGAGTATATGTGTCCATTTCTACCATGTTGTGTTTATTTCATAAATGCGTATCTGGTCAATTCTCAACCTTCCATATTGTAGAGTGGGACAAAGGTAATATTTCGAGCTTTTAGTTGTGTTACAAGTTTGGCAGCCTCTGCAGCCTCTTTTAGCATTTCTTGGTATTTTTTGTGGAGACCAGATATATTCAATATATGGTCTGACCAGGGTTTTGTAGAGCAATTCGAATATATGAACAGGGTTTTGTAGAGAAATTTGAATATAGTTGTATGAATGTGCTCCAAATACCAAACATCTGAAATGCTTTCTTGATCTTTTAAACCAACCTTGTATCACATTCTGTTCTTGAAGGGAATCAGGTAAATTGGTAGTTATGAAGCTTAAGGTGGTGTTTATTTCTAGATTGTCAAATTTTGATGAGTCTACAATGTCTTCCTTAGTGAAAACCCTTGCAAATTGGTCCCTCCATATTGTTTGAATGCTTGGTTTTCAGATATTTTGCCTAGGCTTTGTTTCCTCTTTGGAGACAATGTTGTTTGTTGTGTTATCCAGATTGGTTTTATGAAGTACTTATCTATTTTATTTTATTTCTCTTGGGGTGGTACACACTTTCTCTTGGCTTATCTATAAGTGTATTGAATGTATCTTTTATAATATTGTGTGGAAACAGTTTTTCCCCTGTCGAGATTTAACATTATTATTTTATTAAGATCTGTTTTATGATATTTATATGAAATATTCTTGGAGGTTGAGGTGGCTTCTTCAAGGCTGAAGTTTATATTAGAATTAATGGTTCTGTGGCCTGATAGTCCAAGATGGCTGTTGTATTTCATGCCTTCAATTAATAGTATATTGTTTGTCAGCATCAGGTCATTTCTTGTTGATTGCTGTTTATTTCTATGTCTTGTGGATTTGTTAATGTGTTTGTGTAGATAGATGAGTCTTTGGTTTGTTCAACAAAGAGCTGGCCTGGATATTTGGGATCATTATTATATGTTATGCATGTGACAGGATTCCACAAAATAGTTGGATGGTTGCAATCTCCTACACTCAGTATTTCATGATGGTTTTGTACTATGGGCCATTGTATTGATCATACGTCGGAGGTGATGATCTTGTATTTTTTATTTGTATTCCTGTAAATCCATGCAACGAGAAGATTTTTTCAAGTAAGGACCTGATATTTTCACTCAAACTCAAGTCATCAAATAGTATACTAGGGTTGTCAGTGACTTGTGTAGCAGTTAACTCTGATTTATTGTGAATAGATACTCCGATAGTTGTGTTTTAGTGACGTGTCGGTTTTAAAAATAAATCATAGCCATTTATTTCTAGTTGCTGCTTTGTTGGAATTTGTCCTTTTTCAAGTTTTATCCCTATCAGGCATAGGTTGTCAGGATTGTCCATTGTTATTCTGGAGAGAACCGGCTTCCCTAGAACCATTCCTCTTCTTCTTCAAAACACGTTCTTCATATCTTCCTAATTGGCTGAAAATGTCGATCAGTTGATAATAATCGCTACGCAGATTTAACATGCTTCATTTTAGAAAATGTCTTACATAGATATGTTCAACTGGACACTGAAATCAATTGTTGAGCAAAGGATCTTAGAAGAGAATATCTTTCATCTGGTAGGCAATTGTAAAATGTCAACTTTCTCTCTTCATATTTCTCAATACTTTTCTCTGAACAATTACTTTATTTAGTTTTCCTATCTCTGATAATAATAACCATTTTTTCTTTAATATTTTTTGAAATATGAAAAAAAAGTTTCAACTGTTTTTTGTATACATGGATATTACACACACTATAATTTTCGTTCATACTTATATGTATTAAAGTCAAAAGCATAAACAAAAGATATGTTTATTTCATACATAATGATATCAAACGAAAAATAACAGTAAAAATATCATTTAAAGATAATGATAGCATACTCCATATGGTCGGTCGGATAGACTGTCACGACGGAGGACGGATTTGGCCCACGGACCGTACTTTCCCGACCCCTGACTTGGACCATCAGTCTACGACAGTGACTAGAAGTTCTCTAGTAGAGAGAAAACCAACAGTGCGGATCCGAAACAAACAGACTTAGGGAATACGAGTTCGAATCACGCTTGGAGCTCACACGTCATTTCCTACCGTCGCCGTTTGTGAAATAACAGTTTAAGGTGTTGCGATAAAAAGCAAGAAAGATTAAGTTGGAAAAAATACTAGTCAAAAAATAATAATGGTGGACAATGCCTCATCTAATAGAAAAAGAAAAAGATGAAAATGTTTCTCAAAATTTCAATCCCCATCAAAAGTGGGTAGATTTCTTTTCATAAAAAGAATTGAAGAGGTGTGAGTATTTTACTTTTAAAAAAAAGGTCCCGAATCGAAACTTCAAGATAAATAATAAATGTAGCTTTTTTTGTTAGGCAGAAAAATGTGTTCATTTCAAAGCTTTGTTGTTTAATGTTTACATTGACAATTCGTTCACATATTTAAGCAGTGAAAGGGAGATAATCGCGAGTTTTATTATTTCCCTTAAGGTTTGTTTTTGTTTAGTTTACACAAACGATTTATCACACGATTGGGTTAAATTATTTAAAATTTCGCCCTAGACAAAACCTTGGCAGTCCATAAGGCAATATCAATATCACAGACCTTTGATTCAACCAATCCTTTGATCTGGGACGAATTTATAATGCGTGCACCTTTTTCTGTTAGTTTCTTTTTGGTCTGGTCGATATCTTCTAATTTGACTCCCTTGCATGCATCGTCGATGAGGTAAGTACGAAACCCTAAATCCAAAGCATCGAGGGTGGTGTACCCGACACACACATCATAGGCAAGACCACATACATAAACATCAGTGACATTACGGGTGCGAAGGGCAGATTCTAGTTCCGTTTTAGAGATTCGTTTGTTGTCGAAGAAGGCCGAATAACTGTCAACATTAGAGTTAATGCCTTTGTGGACTTTAATAGATTTGGAACCCACCTTCAGATCTGGATGCAACTGCGACCCCTGGGTGCCCTGTACGCAATGTCTGGGCCACAACACCTGGGTGTGGGGAGCATGGTCAGCAAATATAACCGCGTCATACACTTTGGCCTGGTCCGCCGAGACGGGGCTGCTCGGATCTAATTTTCGCAGGTGGAGATTATCTATGAATGAAATGTGCTCTTCGTCGTGCCAGTCAAGGGAATAGACTTCTAGATCGAATTCAACCGAGGAGAGAAGGTTGTTGATGACTGGTACGACCGAGGCCCCGTCCTGTCCGGCAGGGCATTGCTTCAGGGCAAGAGAGCCGTCAATAAAGTCATTTTGAACATCAACTACAATCAAAGCCGACGAGGGTTTCAGCAGAGCCTTTAGCCATTTCTTCCAGCGGGTTTCTTTAAATCCTAACCTCATGTCATTGTCTTCGTCGAGTAAACACAAAAGTTCCGCCGAAGAAGAAGAAATGGATGAGGTTTCTGTCGAAGGAGAAGAAGGATTAAAAATGTCGCTGATCATTTGGGTAAATTCCTGTTTATCCAAGAACCCGTCTCCGTTTTTATCATAGTAACAGAAACATTCGTGGCACCATTGATTACTTTGATCATCATCGATAAGGCCGCTATGATCGGGAGGAGAAACCGAACCGTGTTCGGTTATATTGTTACTTTTTGCCTTAGCCATCTGGCAGAATTTCGTCAGGAATTTCTCCTTGGCCGAAGAAGAAGTTGAAGTTAGTTCTTGAATAGTGGACATACTGTTTCAATATGAGTCTCTATATATTATTTTCTTTTTTCTCTTCCTACCGCCTGGAGTCCTTGTTGATGACGATCGGGCGATGGTCGCTTTTTCAAACTTCCTTAGTAGCAACAACACAGATGCTAGAGTATAAACTGACCGTCTTTCCTGGGGGGTGGAGAAATTAAGTTGATAGATTTATAATCAGTCAGACAGTCACATGACCCTGTTGTCGGCGCATGCTCGTCGTTCGGTTGCTGCAATAACATTGGGGGTAGGGATGCCTAACTACCAAGGTGCGTGCTACTGCCGCCGGGTGGATAGAGCAACACAATACAGACCGTGAGGTCGTCGTCTGCAGTAGTTGCAATACACTGGATGGTTTAATAATACGACCTGTCTCCTCGTATACTTCATTTCGATCTGTAAAACCCCCAAAAGTAAAGCGAACGGGGGCTCTAAGGACGTATCAATATGCTGAAAAAAAAGTTTTTTGTTTATAGTCAACTGAAATATTTTTTTGTCTAATTCATTTCACTTTTTTTATTTCTGCCGTTAAGGACTTTATTTCATATTTGCTGTCATAGCATGGGCGCACTTGTAACTAACTCGAAAATGAATTTGATTTATTTCGTTAACACATCACGAGGCCGGAAGATAGTTTTTTAATTTAACAAAAATGAATTAAATCCGTGAGATTTTTTCGCGGGGGATAATCGCTGTAGAACAATAAAAAATTTAAACATATCTATCTGTTTTCCCACTAAATCACACAATTCAAAAGCCGTTGCTATGTGAATGTATTGTGTGACTACTACTATGTGATGAATATTTTTATTATTTTACCATCGACATCTGCATATGTCGGTCGATTAATTTTGATTATGTCTGTTAAAAAAAACTTTTTTGTTTTTTTAATTTAAATCCTATTAATTTTGTCTTCATGTGAGTAAATGCGCGGACTTTTACCAATTTGTTTCGCTTTTAGTTATTCGGGATTTTCTCTCTGCTCCAACCTCATTCATACAACATTTATTTATTCAATAAAAATGCCTCGTGGGCTTCTCGAAACAATTTATTCACATTAGAAATATATATTCAACATCAAAATACGCATTAATTCAAATCATCACAAACTTGATTTTTTAAAAATTACTTGTTCATCAAAACATTTACCAGGCACATTTTATTTGATTTTTTCCGAAATTCTATAATGTATTTCAGCTTATAACTTCCAAAATTTTCATTTTATCCAAATTGAGCTCAAAATTATTCATGATTGAACTATTCTTTTTTTACAGTTAAACTATTCCAGTTATTTCAAAATTCTTCAGAAGAAAAAAGTCAATTTAATTCTTCCTAAGTATCTTTGTTCTTTAAATTAATAAAGGTGTTCTATTTATTTACAACGCTGAAGATACCTGCTAACATTCACCAAAAAAGTAACCATTTTAACGATGATATCAACAACAAATATTCGTATATTTCATTTGTACATTTTTACAATTCTGTTTGTTAGGAAGGCATGAAAAGACTCTCCAAGTTCAAAGAATATTCTTATGACCTTAAAACCTATTTAAAATTTTGAGAAAGGTCATTAATATCCAAAGAGTTTTCGTTAAACACCACTCCAAGTATGGTGTTGACTTCATTTTCTACTGTATTAAGAACAAGACCAATGCTCACCATATTTAGAGGAGTAAATGTTCACTGTTTGTATCTTTACGTTACACCAAACCGACGTAAAATTAACAATCTCTACCGTAATTTGAAATCACAACCAACTGATTTGTAGGCGAGTCTCTTACCGACTGAGCTAAATTGACAAACCTTACATATTAACGTAAAATTGCGTTATGAATACGCAAGAGGCTTTTTTAAATCTTAATAAATGCATACATTTATAAAATTGATATTTCCCTACTGTGATTTTAGATTATGACCAACCGATTGGTGGCCTACTCTCTTACCGACTGAGCCAAACAGACGAGTTTTACGTATCTATGAGCATTCATCTTAGAGATATGCTAGGACTTATTTCATTCTAATAAATACATACATTCATATTTTAAAATATCTACAATCTTTTAAAATTTCTTTTTTATTATATACACCAGCGGTTTCGTAACTTTGGAAACTCAAGGACCCCAATAAAAGAAATATTATGGTGGACCCCTATTTTTAGCGTTTAATTTTCAGACTAATTAATTAATGAACTACAATAAAAAGCAATTTTGACCTTTTAGAAATCGGATTTATTTAAAATGGGTTGCATTTAATAGAATTCTGATATGTGGCACAGGTCTGTATCTGTTCAATTATTATATTTTTCCATAGCTGTACGATGGGTGATGTTGTTTTGCGATATCAGGTTTAGAGGGTATATCGCTGCCGACCCCCGAGCTCTATTTGATTGAGGCCCAGCGATCCGTGGAACCCAGTTTCGTAACCAATGATATATTCAGTATAAAAGTTGCAATAATCATTTTCAGCCTAAATCGGGGTAGAGTTTGACCCAGCAGCAGACATACTTGCCTGGATGATTGTCGTCTGATCAACATTAAACGAGGCGTTCAAAAGTCTAGAAGGCTCTTTGAAAGCCTAAAATCTCGTTGACTTTTCCTGCGAAATATTTTAGAAATAAAAAACTGTTTTGTACTATTCACTTATTGATACTGATCTGTCAATTGGTTTTATACAATTTAAACATTTTGAGCGAGAGAAAGTATGTCACAAAGCATCTAATTTGGCCACAAATAACTTAACTTGTGAATTGTTATGTTATGTTATTAATGCATCAAAAAAAAGATGAAGCATTTAAATGTTATGAATTACTTGCCATCACAGTCAATAATTAAACAACCAAAGCGTCAAAATTTGAAGTCTTGTAAAAAAAAAAATCAATCGAAGAATAAATATGGTCAGAATAAATTCTATCCATGACATCACTGGCGTTTTCATCTGGAAAACCTCTAAAATAGAGTTTTAAAAACATTCAAGAGAATCTAGATGTTATTATTTAACCTGTCAGAATAAGGCTTCCAAAAAGTTCGAAAAAGTCTTTGTTCCAAAATATTTTTTTCTTTTAAATAGATGGGGTCTAGTGAAGTACTGATGCCAATTTCAAGCCTGTAGACAAAACGGTATGGCCTGAAGCATAACCCTAACACTACCCTAACTCCTGACATGGCACAACAGAAATGTCGGTAATATCAAAGTATGGGATGCGAAAATAAAGCAACACTACTAGCTTACTTGGGGGGGGGGACCACACTTCTTTTTAGAGACTGTACTACTTGTGCTTGAAACTGATAGTGCAATGATAATTAGGACTAATGAAGGATTGACGCTCAGGAGAGGATCATGTGCAACATCACATGGAGGGATCACAAGACAGCACAGTATATTGAGAGAGAAAACAGTCATCATTGAATCCATTAGCAAACTCAAATGGCAATGGGCTGATCATGTTGCAAGAATGTCAAACAACCACGGGACATCATGACTCACAACGTAGATCCCCAGAGATCATATGCACAATTTTGGCTGACACCAAAACAAGATGACGTGACGGTTTAGACAGGCTCAGGAGATATTGGCACCGCGATACCCCTGATAGAGAGATGTGGTAATCTTGTGGAAGGTCCATACCTAACGACAGACGTTAAAAGACTGATGATGATGATGATGATGATGATGATGATGATGATGATGATTCAACGTTTCATATTTCATCAAGATTGTCAATTTAGAATCGACTGGGGAAAGGCAGATATCGACTTCTTCCTCGTTTGAGAAATTGAGACAAAATCATTCTGTGCCAAGTGACTGGGCTGGGCCGAACTTGACAACTAAAAAATCAGAGGCGATTCGGGTACGAGGGTTTTTCTTTAACCCCCCCCCCCGCCCCCGGCTCCTAATGGACAGGAGCCCCAAAAGCTTTATAAATAGTAATTCACCTGCTGCATCTCTAGTGACATCTTCTCATATAAAAGCCATATAGAATGTTAAATTGTATAATTGGTTACATGGTTGTAAGTTTAGTTCTCTTGTTCTTATATTCTAAATGTTATAACCGATTGGTCCATGTGAAATAGATTAAGAACTAAAAAAAACAAATATAGGGTTATAACAAAGCGAGATAGGCTATTATGACATATCAATGAATAAAACGTCACATAAACTTGAGACTTTGATTACACATTAAAACAGCTTGAGTTGTGTCGAGTCTCGAAAAAAATCAGAATTAGAATGCTTGATTTATTAAAAAATGAAATATCAAATGAATTAACCTAAGGCTCCTTTTTACCGATCCATACATAAATAACCTTGTCATTTTAACAGGCATATGCTCTAGTTATACAATAACAAGGATATATTTGTACTTGTATTAATTGCATCGATAGCCTTTAGGGTTGTTTTTGATCAATTAAGTGATAATGCATGTCTATTTATAGCAAATTTCCTTTTTCATAACAACTCATTAAATGTTGGAGGGGAGCCTCCGAAAGAGGCCAAGCCCTTCCCCGCCCCCGATCTTTGAATATCACTAACTACACCACTGGATGTTACCGATAATAAGAAATAGGATTTCATAGCAACGAGAAATTTCAACTGATTTGACCCGAGAATTAATCAATTATTATAGCGAAATATGTGTTATTGCCAACAGGATACTTACTGGGTTTTCCCAGATATTGATGTGTGTGTGTGTGTGTGTGTGTGTGTGTGTGTGTGTGTGTGTGTGTGTGCACGTGCGAGCGCACACATTTGTGTATGTACGTATGTATCTGTACCAGTGGTTGTCTCTAATCAGTACATCTAACTATATATATATATATATATATATATATATATATATATATATATATATACATATATATATATATATATATATATATATATATATATACATATATATATATATATATATATATATATATATACATATACATATATATATATTCATATATATACATATATATATATATATATATACATATATACATATGTACATATATATATATATATATATATACATATATATATATATATATATATATATATATATATATATATATATATATATATATATATATATACATATAAATATATATATATATATATGGTACATTTTAATTCACACTCACACAACACACACCACTGATGATGGGATGAATCCCCAAACATGTATGGACTATTGACATATAAGGATTAATAAACCTTACCACCAAAAACTTCACTCCCAAGTCTGTCTCACTCTCTAAAGTACACATTATATATATATATATATATATATATATATATATATATATATATATATATATATATATATATATATATATATATCCGGTTTTGTTTTTTATTATTCCATCCCCCCTCTCTCCCTCTTCGTGGTGCTATTGTTGCAAGTAATATTATTCATCCAATTTTCAACAATATATTCTTTCTCTATCTCATAGAGACTCGGCTTAGCTTATGGTAGACCGTCGAGACGACAATGCCCCAAAACTTCTCCTGAAGACTCGCGGTAGATTATTGTTTTAGCTCCTTTGGTGACCGTAGTCCAAATTCAGGAGCACTGCGTCTTTCACTCGTGGGGCATGGGATTCCAACACCAGCCATGGAGGAGACCGTACGCTGTCAGTTCACGTATTCTGTGACGGCGCCTTTCACAGGCGTGAGTGCGCTTAGCTTCAAAGCTAGCAATAA
The DNA here is from genome assembly GCA_963457665.1 of Thysanoteuthis rhombus. Lineage (NCBI taxonomy): Eukaryota > Metazoa > Mollusca > Cephalopoda > Oegopsida > Thysanoteuthidae > Thysanoteuthis > Thysanoteuthis major. Next base: position 50,513,718 of record OY735219.1, on the reverse strand, counting down.
TCTTCCTCAACGAAAAAAAAACGAGGATGTTTATAACATACAATAAAAACTGGCTGAACTGAATAGAGGGCCTTTCGCTCCAACAAGATTAATGTATTTGAACTATGTATTTATGGAAGCATACATTATTTGAAAATCTTGGATCACATTCAATTCAAACATCTAAGGGGATTTCACAAAAGAAAGATCGATCAATAGATAGATAGATATCATATAATAACTTTCAAAAACAAACTTGCAAAAACATGTCCGCTGTCTCGTTAGCGCACAGAAAAGTTAATGGGGTTATGTTGTATGGTTCCCGAACTGCACAGTCAAAGACGAATAGACATGCACTAAGTATGGTACCAAAAAGACGATGAATAACTCAGAAATTTCAACAAAAGATTCAAACTTGCTCACTGTTGTGTTATGTGGACTAGGCAAAAGATTTTGCAAGCACACAAATTTGAGTAGTGGGGAAAATTCGGACGGTTGATATTTTTGCTGCCAAGAAAGACAAAAAACGATATTTTTGTTAGATTGCATACGTGATTTGTAAAGAGTATCGGTGGACAAAAAGGGTTTTTTTTGTTTGAAATTAGTATTTGCGCTTTTTTAATCTGTGTAAAAATCCGGGCAAATCACCCCCCCCCTTTGAAAGAGAGTTCCCAAAGGCCCATGTGAACGAGCTAGCGGTAGTAACAGCTTAATGACTAGCGACTTGAATAATAATTGACTTGAATTCTTGGATGTCATCCATCCCAATGCACAAATTTCGACCAATACTTTCGCCAATGGGAACTAAATCAGAATAATATTATTGAAATAACGGGGATCAATGTACATGATAAAATAATAACCCGGCATAAAAGACACTGACCGATCTAATGTCAATACTTATTGTCACTTTTGCTACTTCTAAAATCCTGGATATCAACGATTCAACCAACAATTTGAACGATGAGGATTTAGTCAAGAGCGAGTGAAAGTGAAAAATAAATACGATTTACATTAGAAATAAGTCTGGATATTCACTCATTAGAAACCGCCACCTGACCAACGGCTTTTGGCAGAATGCTGTGTTGGAAAAAAGGGTGATCAGTGATTGAGTTAATTTTCCACCTTTTGTTGGGTAGTGAACACTAAAAAAAATCTGAATTATAAAAAAAAAATAAAATTTAAAAAACTAGCATGAACACTCTCAAACACGAACTATGGGACAAAAAGCATGAATTTACATTGCAAATTGACCCCCCCCCCAAAAAAAACCTATCGGTTTTTGTTTGTTTTTTTCAAGTTTTTTCCTGATATAATATGATGTAAATGTTGAAATCTTCATCCCTTTAGCTCCATTGCTGCAACTTATAAGACTGATACATACATCTATTGTAGTATGGGAAAACCTAGTAAGTTGATGTTCGGTCCAAAATCAGTTAGACCCATATTTGTACCCTTTTATTTTATCATATCAATTATTCCTTATCGAGAGATTTTTGTTCGGGGAGAATCTAGTTTGTATGCCATTCTCAAGGAAATCACAACAGTTTTCTTTTTACTTCTGCAGGCTTACAGGAGACACAGCAAGTCAGAGGAGACATAGTCAGAGAATTAGATAATCATACTGAAGAAACCTCTGTTGACAGTTTTTAACAATGACCCAGAAATAGATGCTTACCGTTTTAACGGTGACACTTTCTGTGTCACAGAACAACGGTGTCATCATTCGAACAGTAGACGGGCAGGTGTCGTAGGTGGACAATTAATGAAATGACCGACTTTTTAGACTGTATGGCGTGTCGCGAAAACCCAATTCATTCCTCTGTCCTCATGACCAAAGTTTGGGCATGACCGAGAAATGTTTGACGACTAAACACTCGGTCAAATTTATGGCTTACTATCTAAAGTAGCTGTCTACACCGGGTTAAATACTCAAGGAATTAGGGTAAAAGGCCTTTGGGCCAGTAAAAAGTTTCCGTTTCATTCAGACCCTTTAAAGGTGAAAAAAAAATTATCCTCAAGATGGAAAAGTTTTCCGTCATTTTTTTCCTTGAGGAGGGAAAAGGTTCCTTTATTTTCATCCATAAAAGGGGAAAACATTTTCCTTCACTTTTGACCCAAAGAATCATTTATAAAATAGGAAGATATATACATGTATATATGAATATTGAAAGGAAAGGAAAGTAAGGGTCTAGTTTAGCATTATTGTTACATTGTAGATAGAACTCCCTTTATTTTAAAACATTTTACTTGAAAACATTCCCCTAGTTCTGTTAAGTATGTATACCAAATTTGGTTGGATTACACCTATGTTCAGGTGGGTTTTTTTAGACATGCAAACGTAGATATTAGCATTTCTGCTTAATAGGAAAACGCTTGATCTGTTTGAGCTATTGGGGGATGGGCGGTGGAAGACATTTGAGGCTTGGGCTCCCAGTGCACATCGCTTCAACGAAGACAAAAACAAGATTTAGACACACATTAGATATGAAAAAATCGACTTCCAACTTATAAGAAAATTAATCTTTCTTTCTCTCCAATGCAGACAGGAGCGTATTGAATGATTTTCATTGAGGGAATGGAGTAGGCCCTTAATTTGTTGAAAGTGGGTGCGCAGACCGAGTAAGGGAAGAAATCCGTGTTGCCAAGTATAGTTTGTTATTTATAACTTAAACTGTCCTCAAGAATGGCTAAAATCGGCTAAATACATTTTATATATTTTACATGTTTTGGTAAGCCAAATCGTTGGAATTTCCTAATTGGCGAAATTTGATTAGTTTCATGTAAAGAAAAAAATGTTTGATTGCATTTTGATCGTAAAAAAATAGTTGCTTTTTATCCTTGTTTTGATTTGAATTGTCTCGAATTAAAACTACCTATTGATTCATATTTTGCGAAAAAGGTTAAAAAATTCGCCAGTTAGGCAATTGCACTGATTCGGCACGACATATACACTCATTTAAAGCCAATTCATCAAATAAGATAATTGTATACTAAAACCCCAGAACAAGTTATTAGTAAAAGTTGAATGCTTACTCTTATCAAACTTTCCAGATTTAATCGGCTATCGTATATTTTTATCGGCTAAAGTGGAAAAAAGATCCGTCAGAATTAGTCAAAAAAAAGGCAAAATTGGCAACTGTAGCATGCCACACACACACACACACACACACACACACACACACACACACACACACACACACATACATACAAACACACACAACCTGCACCCCATTCGGTACGCCCCCAAATACAGACGACAACAATAGATATGACTAACAATAACAAGAGAGACAAGAAAAGAATAAACTGATAAGATAGATTAAGCTATTGATTGGGTTTTGAAGTGTCCAAAAAAAGTGATAAACATGTTATCAAAGATTTGGAAACCTTGAGTTGAATCATCATTTTAACAATATGCTAAGCGTTCTAATCTAATCTTTAAGTTTGCATTAACGCGATGACGTTCGCGCGCATTCTTGCTCACAAACAACTTCACCTTTATTATAAATAGTCATTGAACACTCCTATCGATAATTTTCATAAATAAATAATTATTTCATGAATAAATCATTATTACTAAAAATTATATAACTGATTTTCCAGAGATACACACCTCCTGGATCAAACCATTACTCATTCAATTATCTCTCTCTCTCTCTCTCTCTCTCTCTCTCTCTCTCTCTCTCTCTCTCTCTCTCTCTATCTATCTATCTATCTATATATATATATATATATATATATATATATATATATATATATATATATATATATATATGTATACATATATATATATATTTATTTATTTATTTATTTATTTATTTATATCTGCGAAATCTGTCTAAATCGTCGCACCCTTTTATCTTTTGCCGCATACAGTCTTTGGGGATCTCCATCGTGAATCGTTATGTCCAGCTGTTGTCTGACATTCTGGCAACATGTCTAGGCCATTGCCATTTAAGCCTTCGAACGATTTTTATGCTATCTATGATCTCTAATCTCTAACATAATATGTTGTCTTGTGATCTCCCCATGTTATCTCAACAATGGTCCTCTCCATCGCTTCATTAGTTTGAAAGTCAATCTTTTAGTTAGGTTCTATGTCTCTGTTCCGTAGGTGACAATCGGGAAGACACATCGGTTCTAGACAAACGTTTTTTCTAATCTTTTGAAGGCAGTCGGTACATTTATGTTGAGTAGACGTTTATCGTTCGACAAAAGTATGGCGACAGGTGCTATCCCTTTCTTATTTCATTTGTGCGTACGTTTGTTCATGTGTTAGTTTGTTTGTTTGTTTGTTTGTTGGTTGGTTCCAGCACATACTGTTTTGTCTTCAGACTTGAAAATTGGCATCAGTACACCACTAGACTACTTCTAAGAATTGTTTTTGTGGGGCCTTATTGGGGCCGCACACACAATCAAGATGTTTCTCTACTATATTTTGTAGTATTTATCTCCAATGGAAAACCCCAGAGAGTTATTTTTACTATTCTATTATTCAAAAGTAACTCAGTTCAAATTTCACCTCAAAATGAACAGACGACATAACCCAATCACGCTCCCAGGAAAACCCTATGTGGTGCGTACGTAATCTGAAAACGAATTATATGGCAATCCTGTTTCTATACCCCGGAGATCTTCTCTAACGTCGTACCTCGTGCCATCGGATCATCACGGTGTAGTTGGTCTCACAGTATATTTGTAGCAGACATCGTTTTGGAAAAGAAAAAACATACAATTATAATCACAATACAACAACATAGCTCTATTGTTGATGTTTATAAATATTTAACAAATTAGTCACCCGATAGAAACCATATTATAAACGTCTTTTGGCAAAATGTCTCGTTGGGGATGATCAATAAAAAAAATGGAAAAATGGTTGATCAATAAATAAGTAACTCACCTCGTCTTATTTTAGCAATGATCACTGAAGTCTGAATTTTCAAAAAGCTGGCGTGAATGCTACCGGACTCAAACTAAGGCATCAATTTACCATAAACTTGCATTGAAAATTGAACCCAACTAAAAACCTATTTTGGGATGAATTTTAGAAAAAACAAAAGAAAAATATTTTTTCCAGGCATAATGAGTTCTGAATCCTCAAATTTTCAGCCTTCTAGCTCTATTGGAGCGGCATACGCGTTATACATACATAGTCAGTCAGACGGACTCACTGAAGAAACCTATGTTGCCAGTTTTGGTGACAGTTTTGGTTGACGGTTATGGCAACAATTCAACTTGTATTCGTGAGAACTTCTAATGCAGATCAGGACGATGCCCCCATCCCGCACAAGAGGACATAATGCCGTACACAATAATTCGAAAGCCCTGCATGAATTTTTTAAGTTTTAGATAAAGGGGAAAAAAAAAGGATTCAATGAAAAAACTATTTGTGCAGAAAGACAATCGTCATGTAGCTCTTGCTCTGAAGAACATTATTTGATTGCGAGTTTATTATGCAAATAATAATATTATGCGAATATTATTATGAGTACAATTCACACAAATAATTATTGGTAATTTGCATTTGTCGTCTTGCATGATGAATAACGTCTGGTGACATAACATAGTATAAATAGAATTTTATGATATATTGAACTTGATAAATAATATCGTTACGTAATTTTGCTTTTAAATTTGTTTATTATCCAGGAAGTATTGAACATGAACAAGAAAATGATGTGCAACATGATGTTTTGATAATTTTTTAAGTACAATGCAATCGCAAAATCACTTAATCAATACCGTCATTTTTTGATGGCAAACATGAACTAGTATACTTATTCATATATATATATATATATATATATATATATATATATATATATATATATATATATATATATATATATATATCATAAAGAAAATAAAGGATGAAGTAATAATGAATAAGTAATCTGAAAGAATCAACACATCGAATAAATCATTTCTTTCATTATTCATATTTTTTGTTTGAAGTAACTGACGTTTGTAAGAAAAACTTTTGACAAAAAATCAATTTTCTACACACTGTACTTTTTCAGTTTATTACAATCTTTTTGGTCCTGTGCCGGCCATCAAAAAATTAGAGGCCACTGATCAATCCCCGTGGAATGATTCACGGATATATTTCGATTTCTATGAGATGATTTTTAAAAAAGAAACACCTGAACTTGTTTAAGTGGAAGAATCCATAGTTCAAATGGATAGTTGGAGTTTCATCAGCAAAATGGTTACTTTTAAATCAAAGTTATATAATTTTTATCCGTAACTCGTATAAATGAATCACCGTAACCCGTGCATGTACCAGAACTGATTATCTAAAAAATATCTAAAATTATCTTCAAAAATAGATCTTTCATCTAAAATTATCAAAAAGGAATCGATCTTTCATCTAAAATTATCAAAAAGGAATCGATCTTTCATCTAAAATTATCTGAAAAATACCAGCACAAGATTTAGGCATTGTCGCTCCGAGGGCACTTCGATGGTATCTGGTGGTATTCGCCTGCAAATTTTCAAAGAATTGACCAGGATCGCCCGGAGATGCATACGTAGGCGAACCTGTAGCCCACTTGGCTGGTTGGTCGGGCGTACCATTTATGGAGCTACGGTGATTTGATATAGTGACTGCCTCTTGAAACAGCTGGTTGAAAGTAAACAAAATTTTTTGCAATCATCAAAACCGGACCAATTGGATTTTAGGTAAGGTGTGACAATTAAAAGATATCTGCGCATTAACAGCACGATAGTTTCTGTTTCTCTGGTTGTAACTGTTCCAGTTCGTCAATGATGTATGACACTTTTAATGTGCAGATATCTCTGAATTCTCGCGTCAGGTCGAAAATTCAATAAGTTCGTTTCGGTTATGATGATTGCAAAGAAAAAAAAAACAAAAAAAACAAAAAGTTTCTCATCGACCATCTGTTTTAACAAGAAGTGGCCATTCAACAATATACCGCCTACACAGTATCAATCAATTAATCGAAACCTTAATGTGATACAACAGACCACCCTGCTTGGCCTTCGTGTATTATGAAAGAGTATTTGGTAAAACACACAACAGTCTTCTATTCCAGAACCTTGAGAACGAAGAGTTAACGATTTACAAATCATTCAGAACAAAGATGACGATGCAACAATTAGACTTCATAAAGATACTAACGAGATAGAAAGATGAAGAGAGAGAGACAGACAGACAGACAGAGACAGAGACAGAGAGAGGGAGAGAGAGAGAAGGAGACAATATCATCTAAACTATTTATAGCAAGACTTGAAAGCGTCTTTCGGAAAACTGACTGCGTGTAAAAATAGACAGAGAATATTTATACCACTTGAAATTCGCTGATGACGTTCCCATGACGACAGAAGCAGCAGGAGAATCACAAAACATGATGAGCGATCTAAATAGAGAGAGTAAAAAGATAAGGTTAAAGATGAACAGGACGGAGACAAAAGTAATGTTCAACGATAGAGTCCCCCAAAAGACTTTAAGAATTCAGGGTGAAGGATTTAGAAGAGTTTAAGGAGTATGTTTATCTGGGGGCAATGATATAGGGAAAGACCATGCATAACGATCGACTGGAAAACATTTGGTATGAATTGAGACGTATCAAAGAGCACCTTGTTAATGTGCTTGAAGCTTAAAGTGAACAATCAATGCATAATACCAACTATGACTTACGGATGTGAAATATTTGGATTAACAAAACGATCTGAGAACCAAATTCGAATCGCCCGGAGAGCTATTGAAAGAGTCGAGCTAGGGATAACTCTTAGGAGATAGAAAAAGATCAACACGGATCCAAGGGAGGGCTATGGTGAAGGATATCAAACAAATAATTAAGCAACAAAAACAGAGATGGGCTGGACACTTAGCAATAAGAAATTACAACAGCTGGAACAGAAGGCTAACCGATTAGAGACAACAAACGTTGTAGGAAAGACCATACCCAAAATGGAGCAATGAGATAGAAAGGTTTGCCGATAAGATACGATCAGGGGTTGCTCAATCGCAGTTGTCATAGAAGGATATATGCATGCATGCATATATATATATATATATATATATATATATATATATATATATATATATATATTGGGGTTTAATTGACTTAAATCACAAACATTTTTGGATATTCAAAAAACATACCTATTCAGTGTTTTAAGCTGTAAAGCCTACTACACACACACACACACACACACACACACACACATATATATATATATATATATATATATATATATATATATATATTAGACGAATGAATGGCTTGGCTTCGCGAATGAAGATTTCGGAGGGTTTTCCACCACTATCAGTCCATAACAGCGGGTCCTGTTTCGCAGAATTCTCCCCCCCCCCAGCATGCATGACGGGGTTTTCAGGTGAAGTGCGAATCCAATCCCACTCATTTGAAACCTTTTGTAAACTGATGTGCACGAGTAGAAATTGGGTCGTCAGTTTTTGACAAGAGTCTCCCCCTCTCTTAGCAGATGCCTGTGCTAGCATTAAGTGTGTATACTGACAGAATGGCTTATCTAGGTAACTAAACCACTGGACATGAACACACCGTGGTTGGTAGATACAGGTATTTATTTTGCTATCATCATAACTTGGACCTATTGAATTTTAGACAGTGTGAGAATTAAGAGATGTCTGTGCATTAAGTGCGGTGATTTCTGTTTCTCTGTAACTGTTCCAGTTCGTCAATGATGCGTGACACCATTAACGCGCAAATATCTCTGAATTCTCGCATCATGCCTAAAATTCATTATAATCTCTTTTCTTGCTGATGTACTCAATTTAGTGATGAATATTAATCCCATTGATCGAATATTATACAGTAAAAATTTCCGATCAAAATTCAGCAAATGAATACGTGTCAGAAAATTTATTAATACATCCTCGTATTAGGTTGACATTCACCACTGAATAATGTTCTGTCCCTGTTATTTTTTTACTTTCAATCACCGTAAACAAGGCTTTCCGGCTACTCTTCACTTCAAAGTGTTGGTGAGAGGGTGTTATTTATGCCACAGAATTAAGACCAATAAAAAATGTTGAAATAGGTTATCGGTGTTAAAATTGTGAAGTTGGAAACATTAAAATATGAAGTTTAAAATGAGGACAATAAATGACTAAAAAAAGCAAAAATTGAGTCAAAATGACTCATTAGTGTCAGAAAGATTCAAAAATGTTTTTAAAAAAAGACTAACATCGGACAACTTGTTCACTCCGATTTCAAAATGTCGAGATTATACTCGTCGGGAAAACATTGAGAAGGAAATTTATTCCACATAGCAGATGTTCTTGAGAAGAAGCTTTTTTCCCTCATCAGGCTAACTTATTTATAAGTATATATATATATATATATATATATATATATATATATATATATAGTTTGTTGGGGTTTTTTTTGCTTTCAATTTACTCCTGTAAAACATATTGACAATGGCCTTTCTGGATTTGCTTCCTGTTAGAAACTGTCACCAAAAATGTCAACATAGGTTTCTCCCAGTTTTTAAAATGGTCCGGCTGGTAGGCTGGCTGGCTTGCTAGCTGGCTGGCTATATATGTATCAGGTGCATAGGCTATGCAAATGGAGCTAGAGGGCTGAACATTTCAACTTTTACTCCTTATCATGTCAATAGGTTTTAGGGTTGTTTTTTTTTCTAATACTCTCCCCAAATAGATTTTGTGAGGGTCCAGTTTGCAATGTAAATTCATACTAAATTATTCCCCAGTTTGTTCCCGTTTGTTTGTTTTTTAACGTTTCAGTCATTACTGCTAAAAGGCAATAGAAGTAACTTATGCACTGATCACGCTATTTTCCATTTTTTCAATTGATCACCCCCAACACGGTATGCTGCCGGAAGACGTTGGTCACGTGACAGTTTTTATTGAGTGACTAACTAGACCTATTTGGTAAATGCATGCAAATAACAATCTTCTGTCATTATAATCAATAGTCACGACAATACAATGAAAGTTTTCTTTTTTCTATCCTTTCTCGTTCTGAACTTTAACTTTTCTCTTATTCCCTCTTCCGGATGAAAGCATTTTTTTTGACTATTTAATCAGGATGATATTACTTTTATAAAGGAGTTTCTGGAGATCAATTAAATATTTAATGGTTAGGAGTAAACAAATAAGTGGCCTTTAACTTCATTATTGCATTAAGATCTGATAAATACGTTTTATAATTCTACTTTCGGGAACCTTAGTACTAGAGTAGACTACAGTATTTTACATCCGTTTGTCCAAGGATTACCATTACCTTTTATTTATGACGTTTGTGGTAACATCATTGACTAAAGCAGTTGTTAATGATACTAAATCACCATAGCCTCACAAATGGCCCACCCGGCCAACCAGCCAAGTGGTTTACAGATCTTTGTCTCTTTGCTCGACTGCGTGCGTGCGTGCGTGCGTGCGTGCGTGCGTGAGTTCGGGCGCCCCTGGTCACATTTTTGGAGTTACAGCGCACCACGAGGCACCATCTAAAAACATTTTTGTTCATTCAAAAATGTGCTTTTTGGGATCTTTATTGTGGACCGAGAATGCCCAAATTTTGCGCAGGTATTTTTTTCTTTTAGATGATTCTAGATAAAAGATCTATTTTTAAAGACAATTTTACATATTTTTTTCAGATAATTTATTCAATTACACGCGCGAAAATTAACTAAATTCAGATATAAAATATCTAAATTGGCGACACCAAAGGAAAGTAACTGGAATACTTCGAAGCCATAGTTTCGTATGACGGACGGAAAATGTTTTACATCACAATTATGACAGGCTGTATCATACTCTATAAATAAATAATCATCTTCGCAATGGTGACTGCCCAAGTTGAATTAGAAAAGAGGTACACACTTGATACTTGCTCCACCTAAAATATTGCGGCTCACATGCAAATATGTGATATTGACTAAACCAAAGATACATGGATGTCAGATATCAGGTCATCCAATAAGTGAAGTCCGAAATTTGATAGCGCCATATTGAATTATATTATCTCTTTAATAAAATGCCTAGGTTATAACAATGGTTACGAGGACGCATTCTTGATAACTTTGAAGTATGTGGAATGAATCGATTGTGCAAACATCAAAGGGATGAAGAGATTAGATTGTTGGTATGTTGGTTATCATCATCATCATCATCATCATTATCCAGGATTCGCTAGACCTCTCTATCATGTGCATCGTGAAGCCAATACTCTCTTAACTTGTCTAGTTCGTCTTGCCATCTTATACTCTTCCGGCCTCGGTTTTGCATATGATATCGGAGTTTCATCTAGGGCTACCAATTCCGTGTTCCCCTACCACAGTCTGGTGGTAGTGAGGATCACCAACCATCTGAGTTCCTGGGCTTTGATAGTAGTTAATAACCTGTTTTTATACCTCAAATAGATAAATTCTTGAAAACGACGTATATTTATATAAATGTGATTAAAATGATCTGTTGATAAATCAGTCAGCTATTTACAACGTTTGTATCTCTTTCGCAGTATGCTGTAATAGTACAAGTTATAACCACGCAATGAACAAGAATGTTTGTGGGAAATCAACATCTGACAAAAAAAAAAGACCAACTCATGTAAAGGTTTTATCTTCAGAATATTTGTTTCATTAGTAAGAACAAAGATTGTAGAAAACTTGATAAAAAAATTGTTTGTTCTGGTGATATTTTTGAAAATACATTGTGTGAAAAGTTGTAATAGTTTAAGCAAAAAAAAAATGTATGATTTGCCAGAGGCAATTTTCTAAAATTTTCTCGAAAAAACATCTAGATTTTAAAATTCTACCGAAAATCAACTCATGATTGGATTTTAATCATATCGTTGGTACTTGAGTGATAAAACAAAAAGAATTTTCATTCTAAATTTCAGAAAATGTTTTTTCTCATGGGATTGTATTCCTCACCCTTAATTCTAAGTTCAAAAGTGAATTAAATACAACTGTAAACAACTATATCCTATATTTCTTTTCAAACTTGATATCTTTCTAATTAGCACTTTGCTTTTTGAGTCTGCTTTTTGCGAGCCTGATCTGGGAGAGGGGGTATTCTTTAAAATCTAATTGGCTGGTCTCAGCCGCTCGTAAGAAACACGTGACGGCTATTGAGTTCAAATCCTGTTTTTAGATGTGTCAACACATCTCTATTGGACACTTTTCGATCGATCGGTTCCAGTTACGTTAAACAACAGGAAGAGGAAGGAGCGATTTTGTTTTTTATTCACCAGCTGTTTTTATGGTATAAAAAGATGTGACGTCATCCAAAGAATATCTATTTCGATCAATAGATGACGTATCAAGCGTTTGTTTTTCACGATGTTGCCAAGTATCATTCCTTATCATTAGCTAATACAGCCAGTAAAAATGGCTATAATTGGCTAAATTTCCCAATTTCCAGTTAATTCTATTGCTAAATTGTTATATACATTCATTTAAAGTCCACTGATCGAATAAAATAACCATACGCCAAGACTCCAGATCAAATATTGATAGAATATGTACACTAACTCAATTTAAACTTACTAATTAATTTCCGGATGAACCATCCCCACTTTCGTCTTTCCCCTCATCCTACTATTACTGTCGCAACAAGTAAGGCGACAACAACTTCATTTAAAATTGCTCTGGAATCGGAAATCACAGATATGGACGTAAGGATGGTAGACGCTTTGTTGAACTTATGATTCTTGTTTTTATATCAGAAGATCGTAGAGTCAGCAGGACACAGCGAACACTGATTGGTTAAACAATAAGTTCTTTTGTGTGCCAATTGTGATGATGTGTACGTATACCTGAACAAACTCAGATTTGTAGACGACATCGTCCTTTTTGCAGAGAACCTCGACAACCTCCAACTAATGCTAGATAAACTGAATGAGAAAAGCAAGAAAGTTATCCTTCACACGAACTTCAGCGAGACAAAGGTCATGTACAGAAAACATGTCGGATATAAACACACAGCGATCGAAATCAAAAATGCAAGGCTGGAGAAAGTAAACCACTACATCTACCTTGGACAACGAGTCTCCATGAAATTCTTAAAAGAAGAAGTCAAACAAAGAATCGCCCCAGGATAGAGATCAACCTTTGAGCAAAAGAAAATCTTATGAGTCTTAAAGAGAAGGGTATACAACCAATGCATCTCCCCATGCTATGGAGCTGAAACATGTAACTTAACCAAGAGACTGACCCAAAACATTGAGAACCATGTCACATGCACATGAAAGAATCATGCTAAACCTCACATGGAAAGATCGATCACAAGACAACACAATATATCAGAGAAAAAACAGGAGATCGAGAAATCATAGAATCCATTAGAAAGCTCAAATAGCAATGGGCTGGTCATGTCGCAAGAATAGCTGACAACCGATGGACATTACGACTCATAATACGGATCCCAAGAGATATATGCGAAACTGAGGCTGACAGAATACAAGATGGAGAGATGAACTAGACAAGTTCAGAAAGTATTGGCTCTGCGACGCTTATGGGAGGGTCTACGTCCAACGACGAACGATAAAAGACTGATGATAATGACTCCACATACCATAAAGTCTGACTCCTTCGAAACACCTACCTTAGGAACTGGCACTGTTCCAGAATTCTGTAACCGAAAATCCTGTTAGTCTTGCAAGATATTTTCGTTTTGTTGGGTTTATTTATTGGTTTTCGAAGTGAACTCGTCTGTAAAGGTCGGCATTCCCACCGGTAATCAGCTGACTGCCTAATACATTGTCTTGGGGTTGTTTTTTGTTTTTTTGATGTTTTCTCGCTGAAAAATGATGGTGAATTTGGCCAGTCACTCTTTGTCTAGGACGATAGACACAGGAAATGAATTATTGTTTTTCAGTCGTACAATACGAGATATTTTGTATCGAAATTGAAAGTCAATACAGGGGGGGGGGTCGCATTAAGCATAATATACGTATAGAGATATATTCGTACACACGTGTATGTGTGTACATATATATATACATAAATATATATATGCATGTATATATATATATATATATATATATATATATATATATATATGTATGTATATATATAAAGATAGATAGATAGATAGATTGATAGATATGCATGTATATGTATGTATGTTTATATATATATATATGTATATATGCATATATATATATACATATATATATATATGTATATATGCATATATATATATGCATATATATATATATATATATATATATATATGCATATATATATATATATATGCATATATATATATATATATATATATATATATATATATATACAAGTGTAAGAAAATAGATAAGAAGTAAAGAAGAGATATAGGTTGGAAATTATCTTATATTCAATAACTTGGATTTTTAGTGAAACGGAATTGTGTTCATAGTCGTAATCTTCAGCTCACAGAAAATGTGTGTGTGTAAATCCATCCCTAAGTATATGTATAGAAATTAATACATAAATCTTCACATGCATTTATCTATATAAAAACAAACATAAGTATATAAATGTAATTCACACGTGCACACATACACACGTACATATATATATATATATATATATATATATATATATATATATATATATATATATATATATATATATATATATATATATTGATAACAACTGACGATATGGAAATGAAAAGAAAACTCAGATGTTCCAAGAAAAAAAATTGGGATATACTGAACTAGTCTCAATATTTTCATTTCCATACTGTCAATCATCATCCAGTCTGGTTTTTCTACATCCACGTACTAAACATACATACTCACTTCACAGGAGACTCCCACATCTCGAAGCCAAGTACCGTCTCCCAATGTAATGAATTTGAATGAATCTCCTGCATTGGAAAATATGTCTGTGAAAATATTCACCTCCTATGTGACACTATGGAAGTTAGGGGTTAATTGGAAAAATCTAAAAGTGCCTAGGGTTCTTGGAATAACCCAGACATGGACAGAGAACAGATAAAATCAAAACAGTAGAGCGAATAATATTGAAACCGGAAGGAAAAGTACTGAAAGAGTCGGGCGAGCAAGGCCTGGACAGAATACAGATGTATGATTAATTGCATTTCTAAGAGAAATTCATCAATCCTCAAGTTTGGAGAAATTCTTCGGAGGGGATTGACCCTTTTAGCTTCTGGGACCAAGGGTACTCGAAGTGACCCAGATGTTAGTTTAGTTAGAAACAACAATAATGATGGTGGTATCCTAATGACTAGATATCAAGTAAAATTGATTGCTTGAGAGAATTGACCCCGCCTATCGCCTGTGCATAATTTTAAGGGAAATCTGTGGATTCCTAAATTTGGTGAGGGCGGAAGGGAAAATTACTCGTCAGCACAAT
The DNA here is from genome assembly GCA_963457665.1 of Thysanoteuthis rhombus. NCBI lineage: Eukaryota > Metazoa > Mollusca > Cephalopoda > Oegopsida > Thysanoteuthidae > Thysanoteuthis > Thysanoteuthis major. The sequence goes on along the minus strand of OY735219.1, from coordinate 50,498,397 downwards.
TTCAAATTCATCAGCTGGAAGGCGAAAATCAATCATAAATCCTTCAGCCATCAGCCCCATACACAGAAGGAGCCAATCATCCTATAAGTCAGCCATTTTTGAGTAGCTTGGGAGAAGCCGCCGGGACACTGCAGGGAAGCCCCCTGCAAAGAGTCCTGACCCCGAAAGACTTGAAGTTGCGACTCTTGAACTTTGTTGAAGCTATACAAATAGATATACCAAGAGACATCAACGAGATAAAATCATAGTGTGCTCGCCTGCATCGGCGTATACTTTGTCCAGTCACCCTGTGTATATACTGACATGATCTTGTCGCATATTATACACCTAGTGTTGATCCTTCATTTTCAACCTGTGGCACCTGTGGTGGTTTTTGTTCCAACGCTGCAGAATCTTCAGTCGATAGCTGCACACCCCATCCCCGGATCTGAACACTGGCGATGTGGGAGCGACTAGAAGCAGAGACCGGTCAACTAAAGCCTGGCCAGCGTTGCACTTCATCAACCGGCGAAGGGTAGCAGAGACCAATCCGGGGGCGGGGGGGCTCACTCACACCTATTTGCAGACCTACCAAGTCTCACGCATTTCGCAGTTTAAAATTAGGTTTTCAATACACCGAAATAGCTGTTATAGAGCTAGAATTAAAAAAATTCTTGGTTCCCCAACCATGGTGTAGGGGGGGGGATTTTAAATCTCCCTCCCTGGGAATTTCTAAATCCTGGCAAGCCAAAACACACATTCCTTTGTTCTATTCTCTTCAGAATCAGTCACTAGCTGGCTGGCTGTACCAGCTGACCTTTCACTTACTTTCTCTATCCGCATTCCCTTAAGAACAGTTTGGGGCGTATCAGTTGATCCAACCGAAATAAGGCCTCACCAAAATTACCCAGGACCTCCGGGGGTTGAAGCTGGTACATCTCATTGAGGCTCTGACGCTTTGGTGGGCGCGACATTCTCGTGTGGAGTTATTTATGGAAACCTCTCAGTCAACACGATTTGTCCATTAGTAAAATATGTTGCCTCGATAGTCGGGTGGGTGAATACAGTACGGCGTGCTATAAGGGTTAGCGTATATGAAAACAGGATGGCTAAAGGACGCAGGTGTTTGTGTAGTGTGCATGTAGGGGGTGGTGAAAACAGCTCTGCACTGCCGTATAAGGTCCCGTTCGGAGGACTTCAGATCACCAGTCATTACGATAATATTGTATAATGGGTCATTCTACCATCTCAATGTTTGTATTCGTCATCCGTTTAGTTTTAATACTAAGTCTTTCGCACAAAAGCCGTTGAGGGCGAAGGGGTCATCTATTCACTATCTTAGATTCTTTTGTGACCCATTCATTCTAACAATATCCTCTCACCGTAAGAAATCGCCCTTCTTGAATCCTCACATGTACCTCATTTGCTCTGTGGGACTTGAACTACTTAAAATATCCATTTCTATGAGTCAGAACTTGAAATTGAAAAAAAAAACTCGAGTTTTTCCTTGTTTTGACAACCAATATATTTTGGTCACACCATTTTTAAAGAACAGTCCATCTATTCTACGCAGGATCTAAGTTCGCACCCAAATCTTTTTTGAAAACCGACAAAGAATTTCTTCAACTTCCTCTTTTAAGAATGTGAGAAAAATATGTCATTGCCTCTGTACAAGAAACACTCTTCGTCTGTCGCTCAGTAGGTGTGCTCCCATATTGTTTCTCAGCTGTTTCAAGTCAGATTTACTTGAAACTTCATAGGAAGGTGTCCCTTGAGAAGATACTTGTTAAGCAATACCTGCGTTTACATTTCATGTTTTAAGATCGATTTTCTTAACTGTTTTTTTTAAGCCAGATGTTCCTTAAGTGGTGTTGAAACTGTGAACGTCTCATTAAACTTTCAGTTCTCGTTTCTTAACGGAAACAGTCTGTTCTCGTTGCCACTAGGGAGAAGGTGTTGCCACGGACGATTGTCATTGACACACACCGGAGAGGCCAGGCGGTCTCGAACGGTTCGTTGTGACGTTGGGTAGCCTCGGAACCTATTCAGTTGATGGGCTTTAATGACATTCTGGTCAAACCCCTCGATTGCAACCGGTATAAACTCAGAGCTGTCCTTCAGTGAGCGATACTTGGCCACATCCTGCTCTCTCGCAGCCTGCCGGGTGATAATACCAGCCTCAATGGCCGACGAGATCAGGTTGCCGTTTGTGGAAGAATGTAAGTGAGCTATCAGATTTATTCGCTGTGTAAGTAGAACATAGACCGAAGGTTATGAAGCCTGTATTCTACTTTATAAGCTAGTAATAGCTGAAACATGGATCCCAACCAAGAGACAGTCCTGCAGACTGAGAACCATGCAATGTGCACACGAAAGAATTATGATGAACCTCACAGGGAGAGACCACAAGACAGCACAGTATATCAGGGAGAAAACAGGTGTCCAAGACATCATAGAATTCATCAAAAGACTCAAATAGCAATGGACAGGCCATGTTGCAAGAATGGTAGACAGCCGATGGACATCATGACTCACGACATGGATCCCCAGAGATAACATGCGCAGCCAACGCCGGTAGAGTATTAGATGGAGAGACGAACTAGAATACTGGTTCTGCGACGCCCACGATAGGGAAGTGTGGCGAATCCTAGGGAAGATCTATGTCTAACGACGGACGTAAGAGACTGATGATGATGAATAATGACAACCACTGAACAGATTTCTAAAGAAGGAATTATGATTACTTGGATTTATCGTGAATTTTCATTAATAGAGGTACACCACTGACTTTCCGGCAACTGACGGTGCGAGCACCTCTTTTAATCCAGACAGAATTACGGGCTGATACTAGTTCCCTGAGGGACCGCAAGAAGGGTCGTTTGTGGGCCATCATTCAATCGTTTAGATTGTAATGTTTTTTTCTGCTTCATCGATTTTATAAAATTCCTAGCCTAATTTGCTTACATTTATTCCTTTCGAAGTGATGATATCAGTAGTAGTGTAAAGCACAAGCACAAGCCTACATCGACGCAAGGAAAGGTAGACCGTCGTGTTTCGATACAAAAGCTGCGTGAGACGCATACTATTGGATTATCAACGGTGTATCTGCTTTCATGGGCGTCTGTAAGAGGTTGCTTTTGCATCCCTCCCCTGGGAAAGTACAACAAGTCATTTACAATAATAAAGTAATAGAAGTAATTTACTCAAAAAGACATCTCTGGAGAATGAAAATACCAGAATTTGTAAATTATCTATTACTATAAACAAACATGGACACCTGCAGGATAGGGGGCACAAACAGGGCATTCGCCCCTCTCAGGATCAGGCCCCCTCACATAGAGTGAGGGGTTTTGAAAGTTGAAACCTCATAGTCAATGAAGGATAATGGTGTAGTACAATTTTTTGTTCAACTCAAATTTAATGTATCCTTATAAGATGGTATTGCTGTTCAAGGTAACAGGGCTGCCGCTAAAATAAATCCCGAATATATCCTTCTGCCCCTCCCCTACCTAGAAATACATCCTTCAGCAACTTCTGGAAAATTTGCAGAAGACTCCTCTGTCTATGTTTGCGTAATATACTTGAGTCTGTACCCCCTGTATTAATGTATTGCATTCAACCGTTTAATTCGTATTCAATATTCGTTTGATTTAAGTTTCAAACAGTCTTAATGCGTTAAAGATATGAGATGTTAATAATTAGTGGGTCAGAAGTGGATTATAATATTATTACCATTATATGACCTCTGTTGGTCAAACAGAACAGATAACTACGTACGGTTCTTGAACCTAGGACGGAAAATCACTGGTGTACCTATACCATTTTTACTAGACGTGTGAGTGTTGTTTTGTTTTGTTTTGTATTTTTTTGTCAAAATGTCGTTTCTGTTTCGATGAGTAAAAAGTTTTACTTGTCTTGGCTTAAATTACCCAAGTATTTTGAATGCTTGCCCCCAGTATTCAAATGCGAGCCAGGGTTGCCCAGAAGGGAAGAAAATCTATAATTTATCTTCGAGACTCAACAACAAATCGGAATAGCGTTGAAATTGGAAACCGAGCGAGTCTGGAGATAGGTTCAATATAAGCCAGCTTCTTGAGGCAATGCTTCGATGACAGTCTCTTGGGGTAGGCTGGTATAGAATTTCTGCTTCCAAATTAGCTCGATTTCCAAAGCCAATGCTATTCCAATGCATGAGTTGGCCAAATCTCCGAGATTAAGCTTAGATTTTACCCCCTCTAGAACAAATCTTATGTGAATATTTTAATGTAAAAACACTACCAGCAGCTACAGTGCTCTAACAAACTGAGCTACGAAAAATCAATACCTTGAGTGAGATCAACTGTAATTTTTTGAGCCTCTTTATGCTGGTTAAACATCACCATAGATTTATGTACCATAGTGATATAATAAGCTTATATACAATTCTTTGTTTGTTTGTATGCGATCTAATGGAATGATCTTATTGCTTGAATCATCTTCTAATTATTAGTCAAGACTAAAAAAACCTAACATAAGGATACTTGAATTATTAAGAATAAATCACTAAATAAATAACCTTAGGATCCAGGATACCGATCCTTACATAAATAATCCCGTTATTTCCGACAGGAATATTCTAGTAATAATAATAGCTGTCCACAATGCTTCATTTGATGGAAATGATAAATAAAGATAAAAACGATTTAACTATAACGTTCAGAGTTGGCACAAGGGGAGATAATCCAAAATTTATATCGAAAACCTACCCAACGCAGGCACTAGAATAGCGCCGGGCCCCTGTCAAGAGGCTGGTATTGAACATCTGCATCCAGACTCACTCGATTTCCGTATTTGACGCTATTCCAATGCCTGCGTTGGGTAAGTCCCAGGGATAAAGTTCGGATTAACTCCCCATTACAGCTTATTCTAGCAACCTTAGTTATGTTTGATTTAAAAAAGAAACGCATTTTGAGCTTAGCTTCCAAAGTAAACGATGTAACAATATGGGATTTGAAAGAAATGTATTATCACTGAATACCGAATATTTGGAAGAAGAAAAAAATGACACTGCTGATGGCATAATTTCTAACGTGGGTCATGAGTTGAAGCAGACAGATATTCTGAAGAAGAGACATACATTTATAACGCAGTTTGTTAATGCGTGGTTCGCATTATTACATGGGTGCATGGTCGGCCCAAAAATGTTTATCTAGCTCCATAATAGCTGAATTGATCACGGCTCAATTATAATGCAGGGTTGGCATTCTTGGGCCAGTAGTGGATCACGAGTTTGCACACCGAACAAAGGAAAATAAACCGTTCGTTTTTTTAGCGAGAATTAGTTGTGGGATCGGTTAGCCAATCACAAACCCCCATACAGAGAGTTTTGCTCTGCCTGGCCTAAAAGTAACCCTCTCTTAGGAAGACTCTTCAAAGACGCCATGATGACAGGGCGGAAAAGGAGGGAGATTCGAATAGTGGCAGTCAGTCAGAGAAAGACTTCTGGGTATACAGATCTCTACCGGCCAGGACCGACTGGTAGGGGTGGGGGACAGGAGAGGAAGTAGCTAGCAGGTTATTTTCCAACTGCGTATGGGTGAGAATTTTGTTGAATAAAAAAAACTGTTCAACATCTCCACTTTTGTCAAATATGACATCTTCATTTCCCTCTTCAAATTTTTGTCCTACTTCTTCGTATGTTGTTTTTGTCCCTGTTTTTTCGCTTTGTTTTTGGATGTTGCTCTCGTGGGTATCACAATAGCCTTTTCTCAGATTCGCATATGTGTCGATGCAAATACGTGTGCAATCGGTTATACATTTAGTTCAATATTTGATCCTAGTGCAAATATCACTTGGTTATACTACACACACCAACACCAACATTATAACAGGGGAAGCCAGTATTGAATTCATCTCGCTTATGATTCGAGATTTCAAAGTTCCCACTGAAAATATTGGAGCATTTCAAAAGCCTTTTCGTTTTTTACAGACCTTTACTCTAAAGCTTATTTCATGTACGCATCTCAAGAATCCAAATCTACTAATCCACCGCATTATTAATACAACTATTGTACATTAAATTATCATGAATATTAATCAACTTTACTTTCTGTTTCAGATGTTATAATGCTGGATACAAGTATTGAGATATTGGTAATTTTGAGGCATTATTTTGAACTGGGCCCTCAAGGCCACAGAAGCTGATCACAGAATAAGGGTAAATAGAAGAAAATGAAACAACAGCTGACACTACTGCCCGGCATTGGTTCAAGCGTTTTAAGGGTGGGGATTTGAATATTTTTAATTGGGTAAGTCTTCAATTGAGATTCAGAGATTTCATTGGAAATGAACCAATTTCAATTCTTCATTTTAGAATTTTTAGGTTTTAAAAGTTTAGCAAGCACAATGAGGGGACGAGTGATTTTGTCTCCATTTTCTTAATTTAGAGGGAAACAAATAGGTCTGGTTAGTCACTCAATAGAAAACCTCACATGACCAATGTCTTTTGGCAGCATGACATATTGGGGTGATTTTAGGAGCGATCTTGAGTAGGACGTTTCCAGATAACCTTGCTAATTGAGTATATACTATAGATTAAGACAAAATACATACAATTCAAAAACAGGATTTTTTAAAGCAAAAATATACAAACTAGTACTACGAACCTGTCCCAAAATAGTTGTTACATTTGCATATTTATATTTCATACACTGAATGTAGCAACTATTAAGGGACAGAGGTAATATATATTTGTAATTATACAGGTCTCTCCCGTTATAACGAGGTTCGTGATAGTGTGGTTCATGATATCACGTAGATGGATGAATGGCAGACCCCAAATAATAATCTAGCTCCAAAGAAGTTAGATTTAGCCACAAGCTAAATTCAGGTAAAAATAGCTGAATTGTCAACTGGTTATTGTAGCTAGCTTTTTAATGCAATTGGCTTTCTCGGACCCCAACACTCACGTTATAATGGGGGATGCCTGTACTGGGTGTCCATGAAGTCCCTACCTGTTTTTGTTTAAAGAAAAATAAAAAATAGACTCCAAGGACACAATACAATTACAGACACATCTCAGTACATAGTATGTGTTATAATAGTAAAAGAAAGTAAAGAACATTTGCATTATGTTTTAATAGTACTAAATGGTACAAACAGAAAGGCCATGGAAGTGCTGAAAAATAACAAAACAAATCCATGTCTTTCAGACAACCAAACTCACTCTTTTTGTTATATTCATAGCTTCAACAACTAATTGGCCGGTCCATTCTACAACCTTCTTCAGATACAGTACCGACACAAGCACTTATGGTGCCCTGAGCTAAATTCGATTTGTTTGGAGCTCCTATTGCTATTGGGGCCCCTCTAGTGTCTACGGGGCCGCTTAGTTTGTTATGCCCCGGACCAGCTCTGTTTAGGTGTAAATGTTTGTATGGAAAGAGGCGTCTCTTTTTCTGGTGGTGCAAAACAAAAAAACGTACCAGATAGATTTCTTTCTTTTCAAAATCTGTTAGCATCAACACTTGTAAAGTTGAAATGTTGCCATTAATGGATAGGAAAAAAAATTTCTTTTTGAAATCATTTTTCTTACTTTACATTACTACAAAAAAGAGCCCCTATTTTTACATACAGAAAGAAAACCCGAAGAATGCTGTAGAATGGACTGACTGAACATTGTGGAAGCCACAATGATAACAGAAAGATTACGTTGGGTTGTCCAAAAAACTTTTCTCAAAATTATAGTCAAAATCCAGGTCTTGTCAGCAACAACATCTGGTGAACACTCCAGGATGGCTGTTGCAAAAAATCAGGAAATTAATAAGTCATCATCATTAGAGGAAAATAATAATTATGGTTCCATTCTTACTTTATATAAATCGAAGAATCTGAAGTTATGAGGAAGGAGAGAGAGATCAAGGAAAGGACAGATTGAGAGAGAGGGATGAGATTGTGCAAAAAAAGATGATAGATAACGAAATGTGCAGATACAGACTGAGTCCAAATGACATCTAGAAAAATGGTTTTGGGGGATTGAGTGTGTGTGGGGTTGAGATGTTCTCATTTGTTGCACCTGCAGATTTCGGCCATCTGCATTTGATACGATCACCTAGTGGGGTTGCCAGCTTGGGCTACAAGGGGAGATTATCCAAGCTTTATCTCTGAGATTCCTCCAAAATAGGCATTGGGTAGCTTTGAATTTGGAAATCAAACAAGTCTGAAGGTAGAGGCTCGATACTAACTTCTTGAGGTAGGCCCGCCTCTAGAGGCTGGTACTGAACCTCTACTCACTCGATTGCGGTGGACCTGCCTTGAGAGGCTATTATTCAACCTCTGCCTGACTTGCTTGATCACTAAATTTGATTCTTTTCCAATGTGTACGTTGGGTAAGTCTCATGATGAAGCCTGGATTATCTCCCCCTTTTGTTCGAACCTGGTGACAATTCTCTTGATTATTGGAGGTAGAACTTAACAGCAGTAAGATTAGAAAAAAAAGGGATTCATAGAAAACTTAGCTTCAGGCTGACAATGTTATTTACGTTGGATTTAGTTGGTAAGTTTGATCCTGAGGGGTCGTGGGAAAATATGAGAAGCAACAAGAAAGCGAAGCAGAGATATCTATATCTTGCATAGATGAATCACCGTAGCCCACAGAAAGATTATCTTTATAATTATCTGTCCGCTTGCCCCACAAAAAAAAAAAAAGATATTTCATCTAAAATTATCTCCAACTGGGCACTCTCAGTTGGTCAAAAATGACCATAAGAACCCCAAAAGGCCATTTTTCTGAAAAATGAATTAAACGAAACTTTTTAGATGGAGCTTAGTGGTGTCCTCATGCAAATTTTTAAGGCTGTAACCTAAAAATGAGACCAGGAAAGTCTGGAGACAGACATGGACCGACAAGCAAAGAGAGAAGAGAAAAATATTAAGATCATTTGGCTGATTGGTCTGGCAGGCCATTTGTGGGGCTACGGTGGTTCTGCATCATTTATCACCAGTAACAATTGCTTTAGTCAATGATGTTATCACAAACGTCATAAATAAGAGGTAATGGTAATCCTTGGTCCAATGGATGTAAAATACTAGTCAAACAGCATACTAAGGTTTCAAAAAGTATAACCATAAGACGTATGAAATAATGAAGTTATAAGCCCTTTATTAGTTTATCTCTGACCTTCAATTATTCAACTGATCACCACAAACCTCTGTATAAAAGTAATATTATCTTGATTTTTTAAAATTATTTTTTTTTTATAAGAGGAATAATTGTCGACCATTAGTGATTTTCGAATAGTATCTCCTCTCATTCAGAACCTTTCTTCTTGTTTCTTTTAGCAACTCATGGGACCATCAATCAACAGCAGTGGGTAAAAAGCAGTTTTAAGTGAGACTCGAACTTATGTTCCAAGTTAAAAGGGACACGAGTAGGCCCCTCACCTAGAGGTTATTCTTCATTTCTGATCTGTACTGTCGTCTCACTGCCATTGCCAAAAATGAATAATGGCTGTGTATCAAAAGCAATTTTGCTTCTTGTTGCTTCTCATATTTTACAGGGACTATGAGCACATCCCAAAACTTTGGTTAATTCATCATTATCACTGTAACTGACAGATTTAAAGTCAAAATATAATATGAAACAGGTCTGGTTAGTTACTCAGTAGAAACTGGCAAATGTCCAATGTCTTTTGGAGTTGATGAATCGAAAAATTGGAAAAAGGGTGATCATCGAATAAGTCACTTCTCTCGCCTTTTGTTGGTTGATGATCACTAAAAAAGTTTGAATTTTCGAAAAACAAACATGAATGCTGCCAGACATAAACTAAGGGACCAATTTAGCATAAATTTACAATACAATTTGAAAATACCACTGAAAACTTATTTAGGGAAGTTTTTTCAAAAATGAAAAAAAAAAGTTTTTTCCAGACATAATGAGTAAATGATGTAATTTCCAACCCTCTAGCCCTATTGGTACGGCCTGTGTGCACAAAACATACACAGTCAGCAAGACCAGCTTAAAGACTGAAGAAACCTATGTTCGCATTTTGATTGATGGTTTCTAATCGCATGTTTGTGATAGGAAATTAATATCCAGGAGGTTTATTCAGGTTGTTGTGCTTCCCTTTGTTGCATATTTCTAAGAAAAATTAGGTTCAGTAATGAATCACACAATGTGTTATTATAAAATCACAATATAACTTGACTCTTAAATTCATAAAACAGATTCAAATGTTACATCAAGGTAAATAATTTCTGTAACTTTCCTTGCACTTTTAAGTAATTCTTTCTGTTTTCTTTTATCCAATTCATTGAAGACTTCCACAGTGTTCAGGAGCAGTTTTAAGCGGTCTATAGATTTAAAAGTTAGAATTTCAATCTGATTTTTCCCTATTGTAGATGCCATGCAATTCAACCAGTGAACCATAACAAATTTTCATCAAGCATCTTGTGGAATCCATGGTTAATGAGGAAGAACTGCCCTTCTCAAACCAGTGGTTTTGAAACTGGGGTCCATCGAACCCTGGTTCAATCAAACAATGCTTGGGGGGTCAACAGAGGTGTTCTCCTTGACCCTGACATTGTGAATCTTGTGACAGTTGTGTGATTGATGATGCTTCTCTATCCAGAAACATAAATATTGTGAACAGACTTGTACTATATATTAGAATTCAAATAAGTGTAACCCATTTTAAATGAATATTGATTTTTAAAGGTCAAAAACCACTATTATTGTAGTTCATTAGTCTAAAAAAAACTAATTGCTAAAAATAGGGGTGCACCAGAATATTTCCTTTATAGAAGAGGGCCTTGAGTTTTCAAATTTTCGAAACCAGTCTTAAACCTTTTCAATGTCATTCACCCGCAAGTCTTTATCACAAAATCTCACTCACCCATGAAATAATTTTATTTGGTTTTTGATCATTTTCATCTTATTCTCCTTAGTGGATTAAATTTATGAATAATTCATTTTGTATCATGACCCCCCAAGAAAACAAAAAAACAAAAAAAAAAAACAAGGGTTAACTCAATTCTTGAGTGTTTATTTCATTCAAGTTTCTGAACATCCTAGAAATATGTAAAGAAAAAAAAACAAAAAACTGGAATTGACAAAAATTAAACACAAAAAAAATTATGAGAATTCTTCAAGTTCACATGAAATAAAGTTAGTAAACAAATCTTACAACTTAGAATTAGATTCTTAGAGACAATGTTTTCTTGTTGTGCATGTTGACTACAAAAGAATTACATTTGTTTAATATAGAAAAAATATAAATATCAGAGTAAATGAAATCATTCACCCTCCATGTTTAACTCACCCTTCATATACCCCTCCCCTGTGTCTCATTCACCTTTGGGTGAATCATTCACCGATGTAAGAATCACTGATCTATGATATACTTTCTTCTCAAAGGGAATGATATTACTTGGAATAACCAGATATACTTGAATACCAGACCAGGTTTTTTCAACTAAAAGAATGGCCCCAATCAGCAGTTCGACATGTACTAAAGTCAGTCAAAAATGGCCAATACTTTTGCTGATATAAATACAGCATCGATGGACACGATGCTTATTAGCGAGCAATAATTCCTGTTATTGTAAGGATTCATTGCGATAGTTCTATATAAAATGCTAGGCAGGTATTACATGGTGTTTATTGTGTAATATACATTTTAAATCATTTTTCAGGTCGAGTCACCATCACTGATGAGAATTTCACTTTTATGACCTGAAAACAATCAATATGTTGAAGATGAAAGGAATTCATATTTCGGTGACAGCTGACCAAGTGCCACAAACAACATAACAGACGCGTTACACTCGAGTCATTCAATCTTCTGAAATTTCATGCTCTATTCTGAACTTGTTTTATACTTACAGTCAACTTATATTCAAGAAAATACAATAATTCTTGTTAGAGAGGCTGGTACAACAACAACTTTGCTCTCTCCTTTTGGGTTCCACCATTAAAAAAAAAATCAACGTCTGGTTAGTCACTCAATAGAAACCATCATGTCACCAACAATATTTGGCAGCATGTCATTTTGGGAGTGATCAAATAACATGCTTGGCAATGGAAAAAGCACACGGGGAACTTTAGATCAATAATTTCCCCAATGGTAACAAATGAAGACACTATATACAGAGTATTTATTCACTTCCCCATGAGGGCAAGTTTGACACTAAATCAGGTTTATTGTGGGGTTTGACCCTGACCATACCCCTTTTAGTGCAATGGAGAGGTTCAGCCTGGCCAAGGGGGATCAAATATTCAACAAACAGAAATTCAGGTAGAAGGGAGGAAAAAGCAGCTCTTTTTAAACATTTTTTTAAATTTTATTCAAGAATTCAATGTATCATCTATTTATAATAGTATCCATGTAAAATAAAATTACAATATCTATAAATAAATATATCATGAATTGCGTTCCTCATTATATTCCACTGATGTTCTCTGACTAGTGTCCTTATTTTGGTTGTTATTGCCACAACGTTTTGACCGCTGTATCCTCCAGCCTTCTTGATGTGCCAGTCGTACTTAGTAACCAAACCAAACTCTTAATACAATCCACGGGGGATTCTGTTATCCATATCAGGGGACAGAAATTTGAAGACACCAAGATGAGGTTACTATGAATAATGATGATATTTCCTCATCACAGAAATTCAGACACAAAATTTCATTCTTGCCAAAAATATTTAGAATTAAAAAACAAAACAAAAAAAACACAACGAAGAGGAATCGATCAACCCAAAACACCCACTGGTATTTAATACTAAACTCCGTTATTTGACTAACCTATTTAGGATCAACAATTCTGAAATCAAAACCTGGATAGGAATCAACCCATCCATTCAGCTATGTGTAAAGTAAAAGAGTGAACTTGGCTCCCTGGCCTTGGTTTTAAGCAGTCTAGGAGATGAACAATTCTGAATTCAAAACCAGGAATTGGAATCCATTCCTCTTGTAAAAAAAGCAAAACATAAAAGTGAGGATGGTGCTTGAGGTCCTACCCCATAAAAACACGCTTGCTTAAGATCGTTGGCAGGCAAGCAGAAGAACCAATTATATTCAAGATGAGAATTTTTTTATTCAGAAGAGGCTAAAAACTTTGAAAGACCCCTCCACTGGCTATTTCACAGTTTTTCACATTACATATGCATAATAATGTATATGAAAAAAAATATTTAAATTGTGATGAAATACTTCTATTCTTAATGAACTGTATGGCTCTTGTCATCTTGGTAGATGATTTTTAGTGTTGTTGTTGGCCTTCCATAGAAGTGATCTAGTTGAACTAAGATAAATAGGATTAACTAGAGGTAACAGGCAGTAACCATTTAAGTTACTCCTGCTGAGTGAATGCAACATGGTGTCTGTCTGAAGGAGAAAGAAAAAAAGAACTTTCGAACAAATGTTTCCATATTAAAGAAAAGAGAGAAAAGAAAAAAGAAAATATGGAGGCCTAGAATTGGAGACATCTTATCCAGAAAGGAAACTAGAACTTTTCCTTGAAAAGCAAAAGATGTCGTAGTTGGCCTTCCTTTGTAACTCCGGAAGTGGTCTGGACAGACCAGTATAAATAGGAGCAGCCTGAGGTTACAGGCAGTCACCATTTGGGTTACTCCCACACGGCTTGCAGTAAATACCCACATGCGAATGCAATACCTAGCAGCTTCAGGACTTGAGCTACTATGCCCAGGCGCTTAATATGAAGGAAGTATAGTGCCCAAGTTTCCCCCGTCTTGACCATCTTATTTCATAACTTATTTTTATCTTTAGATGAGGTATTGCAATTCATGGTACCAATCTTAACTACAATTTACCTTCACAAGTCGTGATGAAAACAAATAGAAAATTAAGATGAAGGCAAACAATCAACAAAATTCATACAATATCCATCTTATTTTATACATACTTTTAGATGTACCTATTTCAGTCACTTTGTCATGAAATATTTGTATATATCTCAAATAATTATAGTGGAATTGGCCAGCGAAAGAAGATTAATAGAATTCAAACCTTTGTTCCGACAATCGGATCACTCCTTTCCATTTTTGATGTAGTCAACACAACATTTTGACTTATCCTTTCTCAAGCATTCGTCAGGTGTATGAATCAAGAAAAGAGGTTGAAGAAGGCCGAAGAATGAATCAGCGTCGAGAACATCAAAGATGTGAAGAGAGTCGATTGTCCGAATAAAAGTTGGAATGTTAACGGCTCCCCTCAAAGTTATAGACAAAATAAGTTTATAAAAGTTTAAATGATCCATATACTGTAGTGCCTCTCTTAACAAGGACAAGCCATTCCACAAAACTTTTTGTTGAATGAAAATTCATTAAGGGAATAATTGAACCAATGGTATTTCAGTAATTCATTCCAAATAAAAATATCTGTCCCCTAAAACTTTAATGATAACTTTGTATATAATGTATAATGTACAAATTGCTTTCTAAATAATAGATAGATAAAATAATAAACCTGTAAATAATTTAATAAACAAGTGAATGATTCATGCATATAATGAGCATAGTTGAAAATTTCTCCTCTGTTTGTCTATTTGGGCTCAAATGGGTTGCTCTGATTGGTTGATTTACTTACCTATTAGGACATAACATGAAAATTACATCATAGAAACTCTTAAAACTATATGTCTGATCATCACACATAAAATTAGCTTGAGTTGAGATTTGAAAAAATTTAAAAATTTGAATACTTGAATCATTAAGAATAAATTACCAAATAAAATAACTTTAGGCTCTTAAGAGCTAACCCATATATAAGCAACCCCTTCATTTTTTACAGGTAAATGCTAGTCTTACAATACTCCACTAAATGTCTGTCTACCCCACCCCAGCCCATTTGGGAATGAGTGCCTAGATATAAATGTAGATAATTATGAATGAAATCTAGATGATTCTGGATAATTTTATGGAATTTCATAGTTTTTTTCTTTCTTGCAAACTAAAAATACTTCACTGAGAGAATTTTTCAGGCAATTTGGATCTCTTCCTACATGAAATTTCATTATAAAAGTCCTTCACTATGAGAGGTAGCACTGTATATATCAATGTCTGTGGGCATTAGTTTTGCTGAAGTACCTTTCCAAGTGTATATATGTATGTATATATATATATATATATATATATATATATATATATATATATACACACACAAAATACATGAAAACTCAAATGTGCAGAATAAAAAAGAAATATAACTGTCACTTCTAGTCTAAATGGTAATGCATTAAGAAAGTATATTCATATCTATAATAGTATACTAAAAAGAATTCATTTATTTGGACTTCTATTTGTAGGAATGTACATGAGTTAGGTGGGTGAGTTCAGTTAAAATAGTTATTTGTAGAAATAAGAGGGGGGTATTTTTTCTTTTTGACATTATTCCTTGATTAAAAATACAGAGATTATACGTACATATATACATACATAATTACATATATCATGATATATATATATATATATATACATCACATATGTTATATATGCTATATATATATATATACGATTGAATATATACGATACATCACAAATGCAATATACTCATATGCATCACATATATATATATATCATAAGATCATATATCTTGCTTCATATATATGGGATATATTACATAGTACACATGTGATATGTACATAAAATGTTGTCTATGATATGTATATATCATAAATATGCTATATATGCCATAATGAATACCATATATATTTCCATTATATTTTACAATATTTATTATATTTTATATATATGCATGTTTCATATCATATGCCATACATAATATATAATAACATATATATATATATATATATTTTATGTATATCATGTTATAGATATCTTATATATCATATACATGGTAATCTTCAGTTTACATAATACATACATAAAGTATATTTTTATGATATATAATTTAAATCATATACATTAATATCTTTCATCTAATCATGTATATATGATTTAGATTATATATGTATCATATATATTTCAAATATAGTATATACACAAACATAGATATATATATACATATATATGCATAACATGTATATAAATATTACATAATATATACATATATTACAAACAAACAAACTAATCTGATTGAGTATTTCATAAAAATGTTTTTTTTAGAACTAAGTCTATTTTCTCCAAAATACAGTTGAAAAATTGCTTAGGATGAGAAAAGGAAGGTTATGTCGAGTGATACAAAGTAGAGGTTGGTTTGGGGATAATATGTTGGTGGGGTGGTGCATGAATAACACTAAGATATCATTCAGAGTTGCTTTGTCTGTACAAGTATGATAGGAATGTACATGTGTATGTATTGCGTTTATATATATTTATATATATATATACACACACACACATACACAAACAGAGTGATCATCAAGTCTTTCCCTGCTCTCAAAGCAAGTTTTATGCAAGATCAGTGAAGAACTTCATGCTCACCTTGTATGTATATATATATATATATATATACACAGAGGATGATCATAAAGTCTAGCCCAGATCTAAACCAACTATTCAGCCAAATCAGGGAAGAACTTTATAATCATATATATATATATATATATATATATACATATATATATATATATATATATATATATATATATATATATATGTATGTACACAAACAGTGTGAGGATGATAATAAAGTCTTTCCCTGATTTCAAACATTTAGCATAGCTTTCAAGATATAATGCTTCAAAATCAGGCAAAGACTTTCATGTATATGTATGTATGTGTGTATATATATATATATATATATATATATATATATATATATTTATGTGGAAGTGTTTAGATTGATACAAAGGTTTTGTTTTCAAAATGGCTGACATGCATTTAAAGGAAATCAAAAATGAATGAGGAGATACAAAAAGGCGGGAAGAAAGTAGAAGATGGTGTTGTTGTTCCAAACTGAGAAACATTACAAAACTACTCGGCCTTTGTTTTGTCCTGCTCATAGGGCAGAAGATGTGTTTAGGAAGAGTCAGAATATCATATTTAGGGAGGGGGGGTTGACTAAAGATGAGTCTGTACAGATTATGAAGAAGAAGTATGGATGCTTCTTGGTGATGTGAGAGAAGGAGCTCACACAGCAAAGAAATGAGGAACTTGTTCAGTGATTTCATTCTTTTTTTTTTTGAGGGGGAGAGGGGGGTTTCTTTTCTCCTGCTGTACTTCTTGTGGGCCATCATCATCACAATTACAGGTAACAATATTACTGCCAGCAGAGGCAGTAATTCGGAAGTTACTGACATAAAAGTTGTCATTCCTTGGCCAGGAGTGGAAAGGTTCCAAAATGTGAAGGAAAAGAGTCAGGGTTGCCTGATTTGGCCTAAAAGGGAGATAATCCAAGCTTTATCTCAAAGATTTACCCAACACAAGCATTGGATTAGCATTGAATTTAAAAATTGAATGAGCCTGGAGGCAGGGGTTCATTACCAGTCCCTTCAGGTGGGCCGGTATCGAAGCCATGCCTCTACACTCACTCATTTTCCTATTTCAATGCTATTCCGATGCCTGTGTTGGGTAAGTCTCAGAGATAAAGCCCGGATTATCTCCCTTCCTGACTAAATCTGGCAACCCTGGAAATAGTAGTTTGGGGTTTGGGAAGTGAAGGGGATTGGAATCCAGCAGTAAAACTGGGATTTATTTGGCTGTTAACATCCCTCATAATGGATTCAGGTCTGGATCTGACGTGTATTGCAAGTTGTCCATTGGAAAGACATCCCCGTCCATGTAGGCATATGGAGGGGCGCTTGGTTCAGCACAGTGGTACGTCCTTCCATTGTCTACGCGAGATCGGCTTGAAGATTCTTGGAATGTTCCCATGAAACGCTGAAAAGTACAATAATAGATTCAATTGAATATACCTGCTTATATTATACACACGTTATATATATATATATATATATATATATATATATATATATATATATATATATATACATATATATATATATATATATATATATACATATATATATATATATATACATATATATATATATACATATTTATACATATATATACATATATATACATATATATATATATATATATACATATATATATATATATATATATATATATATATATATACATATATATATATATATATACATATATATATATATATATATACATATATATATATATATATACATATATATATATATATATACATATATATATATATATATATATACATATATATATATATATATACATATATATACATATATATATATATATTTATTTAAAAAGCACGCATCTTTTATTGAAAATGAGGGACAAGAGTATCTTTTTAGTTTTTTTTACTAATCTTTCCTTATTTCCAAGATTTCAAGAAAAGTGTAGGTAGTGTAATTCAGAAAAATTTTCTTTCCATTTATTTGAATTTTTCAAGATGTGTTGGTTTCATATTTGATTTTTGTACTAACCTATTGGAGCAAAATGTGTCCATGTTGGTATTTTGCTGAGTAAAAATGTGTATGGGTGATGCAAGATTTGTAAAAGAAAATTAAAAAGACGCCCCTTGTCTATCATTTTTGATGAAAGATGCATCAAAGAAAATCTGCAGCTAAATTATTATATATATATATATATATATATATATATATATATATATATATATATATTTATATAGTAAATGTGGTACAAATCAGGCTAGCAGTATAACATAATATAATAATATATCAGTAATATAAAGCCACTTCTGAAATGTAATGGATTTATTTCATAGAGTGCTTGATACAAAATCTATTTTATTTACACACACACACATATATATATATATACATATAAATATATATATATATATATATATATATATATATATATATATATACACACAATATATATACTTTTCTAAAATCTTAAATTATCCAATCACATTCACCCAGAATACAATAATGTAGACACACTTTCCCCCTCAACAACACACACTTATTTACACTACATATACACATACAATTTTCTCAATAACAGTCAGAACTACCTGTACACACACAACAACCTTCTCACTTTTCCTTTTAATGCACGAATGATTTTAACTTTGACGCAAAGACAAAAAAAAAACAATAACCTCACATCATTTCCTTCCCCCTCTCCTAACCAGTTATTTGCAAAATTTTATCCATTATCCAATTTGATGTTTGACAACAAGAGAAAACAGTCTCTTGATACATGTAACGGAAATGAATACAATTCAGTTTATATACTTTCATGATTCCATATTGCCTATCTAATTCACTATATGTGTATATATATATATATATATATATATATATATATATATATATATATACATATATATATATATATATACATATATATATATATATATATATATATTTCATATACATATATATGTATATAAAAGCATCTGCACATACATTTTTTTAATAAATAAATATAATATCACATAGTGTATTAGGAAAATTGACATATTTGCTCAGACAGAATGAATCATAAATTGCATTATATTACATAGAAACTTATCCAAGATGATCTCCTGTCGTTACACATTTGATATATCATTTGCCCTAGACAACATAAATAGAGTAAACAATAAAAAGGGTTCTCTTTAATTGTTTTTTCTATTTATGTTGTCTAGGGCAAGAGACATACTAACCGTATGTATATATAGATATATTGTCAACAAAGATCAGTATATATTATGCAACACCCAGTAATCTGAACTATGACTACGTGTAAGGAAGAAGAATGATATTAAAAATTAAGTTTAATTGGGAAATCATCTACGAAAAATCAAATCAAAATCAAATGTTCTCCCATGCAACAAAGCATTCCCCGTCCCTAATCATTTCCAACCAGGCTTGGGACCGACAACACAAACTGCAAAGCTGTACATATTTGTCAGTCAGAGAAACTGTTTCTAAGATGGACTTCTTTACATGGCAAAGAGCTCCAACTATTTATCTATAACTGGAGGGAGAAGTGGACTTATGCCTTTCCTGAGGGCACCAGAGCAAAGTGAATACAAGCAGCCTTTTGCTGAAACTTGAACTCAGTTTGCGGATTCCATTTGCCATGCCAGTAACCATTATACCACTCCTCACCTCTACTTATACACAAAGCAGTTGACAGAGGAACACCCTACTTTTTTACCTACATGTATAAACGTCCATCCATGCAGAAAACCATAAATAAAAACAGAATTTCATCAAAAGATTTACTTGATAAGACCAAAATATTAAATTACCTAATTTGAAATCAATCAGCGTAATCACATAATGTTTTATAAATAATTTCTTAGTTTTTTTAATGAAAATAACTTTGTTCACCAGTGATCTTGTAATTGATTCAAGTTTAGTCATGACGCAGTTGCCTTTCTTGAACCCCAACACCTGTGCTATAAAGTGGACTGTTGTACTGAAAAGTGTACTTACCTGGCAACAGGAGCCACGCCCAATCATAATAGCATGGATCGCTCCAACAACAACAAATACAAAGGGTACTCCAGATACAATCCAGGAAATGGTTTCCCAGGTTTGTGAGTACACCTTCTTTTCATAACGCAATTCATCATGTCCATGGACAAATTTATAAACCCAAAGACCCTGTAAACAGAAAAAAAATCATCATATCAAGAATAATTCAATTGGATACACTTGACTCTAGTCAAAGTCCAAAGTTTCCCTACAACAGCAAAAACAACAATCCTCGCCTAATTTTGGAGAGGAAACTCATCACTGTTGGTCTGTCCCGTCACATTAAATCAAAATAATACATAAAATAAACATTGCCCTACCATGATTTGAAATCACAACAGAAAAATCAGTAGGTGTCTTCCTTACTGACTGAGCCACACTTACGGTTCTACGAAATATTATGAAACAAAAACGCAAGGGCTTATTTAATTCTGATAAATAAATACGTTTATACCGAAAAATGCATACTTTTATAATTTTTCATTCATTATATATACAATACAAAGGTGGCAGTAATTCAGTCAGAATAGAAGTAGTGAAGTTTGACCCTACCGTAGCCAGGCCTGTCTAATCTAATATCGCCATCACCTGAAGATATATCTTCATCTTCAGAGAAACACATGCCAAAAAAATGAAATAAATCTTGATGGTATTGACTTAGTTTTTAGTTAGCATAAGAGAAAAATCTATAATGCCTATTTTGAAAGAATGTCATGAAGATTTCTACGAATCATTACACAGCAAAAAACTGAGGAAATAAAAAATCACATTGGATTTCCCTTCGTTCCAAATCCAATATTGTTCCTGCGAGCAGAAGAAAGAACTTAATAATGTAATCCAAGCGATAAAAAACAATATATTAAAGAAAATGTAATGGAGAATTCTATCTGAAAGCCAGCCAAAGGAATACGAAAATTCTAAATCATTCCATTTGTATTTAATACAAGCAGGTCTGGTTAGTCATTCAATAGAAACTATCACATGACCAACATGCTGTGTTGGGCAAATGATCTTCAGTCATAATAAAAGCAGGAGTGGAGTTTGACCCATCAGCAGCAGCAATGCTTGTTTTATAACATGACTCCCAAGTACCGCCATAGTTATTTATATTTTTCAAGAAATTAACATGATATCACAACAAATTTCAAACTGAATAATCCCTTTTGAACAATAGAGTATATAACCACACACCACCAATATACTAAAAGAATTAACATTAGCCACAGGTATTGAAGTATATATATCAGTTGGTAGATGTCTTGGGGGTTACAGCCTTTGGTATTTTGATTTTTACTCGTTTATTATTGTGTTTATTTCAGTTTCTGGAGAGATAAGTTCAAATTAGTGCATAGGTATTGCAACTGTTTCCATCAAATCTGTTCACATATTTCAAATAGTTGTGTTAGATTTCTAGTTTAAATTAAGAACTATAATTAATACAAGTTAATTCAAAGTTAAAACAGGTCTGGTTAGTCACTCAATAGAAACTGTCACAAGACCAATGTCTTTTAGCAGCATGCAATGTTGGGGTGATCAACAAAAAAAGGCGTGATCAGTGAATGAATTATTTCTCTCGACTTTTCTCTCACGCAGTGATCACTAAAAAGTCAGATTTTTCAAGAAGAAAGAAAAAAACAAGCATGAATACTGGATCAATTTAATATGAACTTACTTTGTAAATTGAACCTCCCCACAAAAACCTATTTTAGGGGGGAAATTTCAAAAAACAAAGGAAAGTATTTTTTTTCTAGACATAAGGAGTAAAGGTTTGAACTTTCAGCCCTCTAGCTCCAATGATGCAGCTGAATGCATAATACATACAGAACCAGACCAGTTGAAAAACTGGTTTTAATTCTCCCAATGTACTAAATGATAAAGATCCAAATTCTATATGTTTGTTGGTTTGTCCACCAAAACAAAGCAAAAATGTTATTTCTTTTTTTTTTCACCTCAAAGTATAATACTATCCACCAATTTTGACCCTGATTATTTATTTTGATTTTCCCACATTATACACAAGTAAATATAATAATTGTAGATATTGTTACAAGATGAGGTGTTGGGACTGCCATTTCCTGCATTTGTATTTGGAACAATGCAAGATGAAGCTGGGGACTGTAGTAGAGCATTCTGATGAGTTGTCAGGGTGAGAAACTAAGACAGAAGCTCCATTTATATAGGAAAGTGACGTTATGGAGGTCACATACACACATATAAAAAGACAGATCAACCTTTGTCTCCTTACATACAACACTTTTTGCCTCAATACATATCGGTATTTTGAATTGAAGGGTTCTGATTTTGATATTTTTCTATAAGTTACGTTCAAATTGTTTTTCTATAAAGGGTAAGAAAAGGTTACAACCATAGTGCACAGCCCTTTTCTCAACCATACTGGTACTCCTAGAGATTATCCTCTTGAAGTTTTTTAATAAACATATTGCACCTTTTACTGAAGACGTCCCCTAGAGGTCCTCTGACCAGAAACTCTTTAGTACACCAAGATTTCCAATAGGCTATCATCTTGACACAAGTTATACTAGAGAACAACATGCTCTTTTTTTTAAACCAATGCAACCAGGTTTGCCAGATTGGGAAACAAGGGGAGATAATCCTAGCTTTATCTCCAGGACTTACCCAACACAGGCATTGGAATCAAGCGAGTCCGTCCTACTTGTTGCCCAATCTGGCAACCCTAGATGCAACAATATTTTATTTAATAAAGTTGTTTCATCTCACAATGGTTGACTAAGAATATGCACGTGAAGCTTGATTTGTTGATTGAAACCTAAACAATAAAGAATTTAAATCATTGGATGATATAATTCATTTTACAATATTTGGATATAACGTGCATTACAAATTTATAAGGTTGTTACACTGAAAATGTTTTTTTTTAATAGTAAGATAAAGGATGATATAAACAACAAAAAACAGTAATTATTCAATCAAAATACGACCTGTTTGAAGCGATAAACTTTTCCCAGTGATTCTCTAATGATAATATGCCATCTCTATAAAATTTTTTAATAGTCACAAATTCAGTGAAAGAATGAATCATGGCTTCCCTATTGTTGAACTTTTATTACAGACACTAAGTTCAAAATGCTTGAAAAGATGATAATCAGTTGGAGGCATATCATGTAAATATAGAGGATGATGCAAGACTACATATGCCGATTCTCCAATCTTAGACGCAATCAGTTGAGAGTCGTGAATCAAGAACATTCATGGAGCATTTCATAGGGGACCCATTTTCCCAACTTTTTACTCTTTCCTATTGCTTTCAGATGGCATGATAAGGTGGCTGTTGAAATCTCTAAAGTCTCCAGAAATTGCTTGAACCATTGTTTGAAGGTCATTGGACATTTGCTATCAATGGTGTCAACAAGACAGAGAAATCAAAAGAAAAAAATTGATGTAATTTAAAAGGAAAATACAAGGCTTATATTCAAGTGATATTCTATTTGGTAAAGGAAGAAAAGAGAATTATTTTGTAACTGCTTCACTGTTTCTGGGTATGTATAAAAGACGAGAGAAATTTTGGTCAAAAAATTCCTATTAATCCATGCTTTCTCTTTCATAGATGGACAAATTCCTTTCCTTCCAATTCCGAATATCAACCACCAAGAAACCTTTTGATTAGAGTTGGGCAAAAGATTACTAGCAGTGCTGCTTAGTATGTTTACTTACATGTTGAATTCAATTATGTTTTTATTTTTTGCCTGGGATACATAGTTCTCAAGTTATAAGAGTACAAACATACAAGCATACATTACAACTTTTGATAATATAGATGAATAAGAGATGTTGTGTATAGAAATGAAACCAGTAACTTACAGCAGTTGCTAAACAGGCCAGTGCAAACCAGACACCCATCATGATGCGTTCAGCTAAGGAAAAATTCTGCTTTGCTGTAAAGAAAAGATTTAAAACAACTCGTTAAATTCCCCATTGATCCAGACCCCCACCTACATCAGAATTTATGGTTGGTTAAACATGGGGTTCAACACATGTACACGTTGGCAGTTCTAAAAATAGCTCTAGTCCTGTGGTTCTGAACATTCTTTATGTAATTCACCCTTTTGACAAGTTCACTCAACCAGATATACCCCTCCCATTTGAGAGTTTACATGGTCAAACAGACACACAATCCATGAAAAACTTGATAATTTGTTTAGTAATTAATAAAACCAGAAAGCACTCAATAGGATGGCTGTTAAACAAACAAAAAAATTAGAATTTGAATCAATAGAAATAAAATTTTGATTATCAGATTGTGTAGTTGCTAATTAGTCCGTGCCAAAATTCACTCTTCACAACCAAGGGATTTACCCCAGTACACTGTCGATCCATGATAAAGAGGCTTGATATAACATGAGTTTCAAGTACTTATACAAATTCCTTCTCTACAATTTCCTATTCCTGATAAAAACAATCAAGACACCTTTTGATTAGAGTTTTTCAAAGTGTCAAATTTGGTTCTCAAAATAACAGCTAAATAGAGATAGGAAGACCCCTACTGAATCAGGTTACTCCAACTGTAAAAGGGAAATGAATTGAACAAAAACATTTCAGTAGTCAATAGATAAAACTCTTCGCCCCTCTCCCTTCCACCTGTCACTAAAAAGATTACTGATGTTTAGTCAAACTCCTCTTCTGGACACTCGCTACATATGTATCTAATTTTTGTCAAAATGAAACCTCCTGGTGAGGTATCATGATTTTTGAAAAATTTCATCCTTATTTCCATCTCCTTCTACCCCTACGTCTTCCTCTTCATTTCTGCATGAATTATGAGCAATAGGGAAGTGTTGCTCCGGTAAACTAACCCCACCAAAACTGAAATGTTTGTACATTGAAAAAAGTCTGTAAGTTCCATTTTTACAGCAAAAATATTTAATGTTAAACTAAGACTACAGCATGCATTCCAATGTATAAGATAGGAAGGTTTTTCGTTAGACAGGGTGTATTAACCAGTATCCATGGTATGGTCCGACGATATTCCTTGTCTCTGTGTTTGGCTGTGTACTCTCCGGCTTCTGTCGGGTATTTTTTGGTCTAGAATGTGGAATCATTACTCAGTGCACATGCTCAATTAGACTGCTCACATCATATCCATTTATTTGTATATCCGGGTCATATTGTCCCAGTACTTCCGAGTTTTATCCCATACGCCCTGAGTAGTGATTTCACAAAACCAACAGCAACTGATGAAGGCCGGAGGGTACACAGCTAAAATGTTGTGAAAAAACGAACACAGAGATGAGGAAAATAGTCCTCCGACTATAGATAATGATTATTACACCTTGTCTGACTAAATTCAGACAAGAAAGGTTTTGATTAATAAATTAGCTTGTATAGTATAAATTTCAATATGATATGAAAAAAATGTATGGAAAAAGTACATGAAATTTTACTGAATAAAAAACACTGAATTCGATTCGTTGGAAAAAACAAGAAAGAATTCAATGTATATAAGTAGAATCAGACATATTTACCATAGACCACAATAAGTCCTATAAAGGTCAAGACTACCACCAAGAACACCAGCCTCTCCAATGATACGATCATCAGGACATTGAAGTATGGTCCAGCCTGAAACAATAGACAGGAGAGTCATTAATAACCTATAAAATTAAAGGAAATTCATAGATAACAATGTGCAACTTTTTTGCTCCTGGATAATGAACGTTATTTTCTGATTGATAATCTCTATAAAGTATAGAAATATCTGTACCACACATAAATGAACCTCTGTAGCCCATACATGAATTAGAACTTATTATCTAAAAAATTATCTAAAAAATGGTATATCTAAAAAATACCAGAACAAGATTATGGCATTGTTTGCCCCAAAAGAACCATAAAGACCAGAAAAAGCTCTTTTTTGAATAAAGAGAAAAAAAAAGTTTTTAGATGGTACTTAATGATGTACTGATGCAAATTTTCAAGGTTGTAGCCCCCAAAATATGACCAAGGGCACCAGGAGAAACACATAGACAGACACACAGACAAGCAAAGAAAGGAATCTGTAGCCCACTTGGCTGGTTGATGAGGCAGGCTGTTTGTGAGGTTATGGTGATTCAAAATGTCAAGTATTCCCTTCATACTTTGCTTTTGTGACCAGGACAATAATAATTTAATCTACTTATTTCCAATTGACCAACGGGCAAATTGGCACGTTTTTAATCACAAAGAAAAACAATTACATATGAGTATCACTATTCTGGACTCAAGTTTGGAAGGAATAATTGACATTCTCTATGCTTTTTACACATAAACAATCAGAAAATAATACTCATTAGGACAGGACCAAAATTACATTGCATAGTGTAAATCTATAAAAGGAAATGAAATTCATAGATAATCCATGAAAGGAAATGGAACATATAACAAGCTGCATAACAATGAGGTATTATTATACATTCATTGAATACTTGACATTTTCAGCATATTGGCAAGATGCTTTTCAATATGTCTCTGTTTGCTAAATGCTTTCCAACCAATCATTATGTTGTTTTCTTTCACTCTCATAGTCTTTCTCCAACTTTATTAACTGACCTGAGTAAATGTAATACTCAACCTCTTCCAAACCTTCACCCTTTATCCTAATGGTCTTTTCCAGGACACTATTGTTGAACATTACTTTTGTCTTGACTCTGTTCATCTTTAACCCTATTTTGAAGCTTTCCCTGCCTATATCATTCAGCATGTTTAGCAAGAAGAGAAGGTAACAGAGTGTTCAAAAGGTTAACAGATTGATGCCCCAGAGATAGCAAACACAGTAAGAGAAGACCCAGCATAAGCTGAAGAGATGAAATACAAAGGTTTGACAGTATAGTGAAGGTTAGCAAGGTCACGGTTGACATGGAAGGAGCTGAAAAAGGCCTTTGTCCAGCATTGGACTTATGAAGGCCGATGACAACAATAATAGTAATGGGAGTCGGATGAATTAGATTTTTTTTATCGCAATCAAACAAATTATAATGACTAAGTCTAATTGTTAAAGGTAGAAGTCTAATCTTCTGAGAGTGGAAGTACATGTGACAAGAAGCAAGTCTGAGCCACACGTCCAGCCTCCAAAGGATGCACAATATTTACAGTAATAGCCCCTCCTTTTTCTGGAGAGCACTGCCATCCTGAATATAACATCTCTTCCCAGTTTAGTTTATATAACAGTCTTTGAAGCATGATGGAGTTTGCTGATTTTTACTACTGTGTCGCAGTACAGGTATCAGGGCTTCTTGCTGGTTGGCATTGTCCAACAAACATTGTGGAAATCACATCTAGTTGCAAATCTTTGCTAAGTACATGTGACAAGAAGCAAGTCCAAGTCACAAGTCCCCTCTCTATATGATGTGCAACGTTTATAGAGAGCGCTTCTGTTCTGATTATTACACGAATGACTTTCAATTTTTGTCTGAATTCCTGAGATGAAAAAATATCATTATTATAGACAGATTTTTTTCAGACTAGTGTCTCCATCTTGGTTGTCACAGTCACAACGTTTCAGCATTGTACTCTCAGGCCTTTCTCAGGTGTCTGTCATGGTCTGGGAATTAGAAACCAAACCACTTCTTTGATCCGAAAATCTTTCTTCTATTTTTCGAATTGATAAACCAAAGTAAATCTTAACCAGCAAAGCACAAATCTGTAACCATTCTGCCACCCCCTACTCTCTGATTTTATAAGCCATCTTTGCTTTATAACATGGAAGTGATTTCTTAAAATCAAACCACAATAAACATGTTTGGTTCTCAATAGAATCCATCACGTGACCAACATCCACCCATGGCACAAACATACATAGCCAGCCAGGCAAAATCACTTAAAAACTGAAGAAACTCATGTTGACAGTCTCTAAT
Source organism: Thysanoteuthis rhombus (assembly GCA_963457665.1). NCBI lineage: Eukaryota > Metazoa > Mollusca > Cephalopoda > Oegopsida > Thysanoteuthidae > Thysanoteuthis > Thysanoteuthis major. The sequence goes on along the minus strand of OY735219.1, from coordinate 50,470,094 downwards.
ACTTACATTTGTGGTGTGTGGAACTCCCAAAGCATTGATGACCCCAACCACAAGAAAGGTAACCACAACATTTATAAAAGTCTTATTGATGGAGTTTCTCTCCAGACACGGAATGAGAGACTCCATGATGTTATCCACAAGGGTTAAAATGGCAACACACTGAAAGAGAACAAGAAAAAATGTCAGGTTAACTTCATGATAGAAGATTACATCAATTTATAACCATGGAAGAAGTATTTTGCTAAATAAATATTCATATAGATGATAGACATGTCATACTAAATAATGAAAATATTTAAAAACTAAAAAAGAATGCACAGAGATTGAAATAAATGATTAAATATGAATATTAAATTTATACAAAAATCGAATAAGGTAGCAACTAGAAATACATATAAATGATAATAAAACTAATTATTCCCTTCATTTTTTCCTAACCCCAGGTTAGACAGTTGACACATTTGAAAATGTTTGACATTTTTACACATTATATATCATTCCTCAATGTAAGCATGCCATCGTTTCTTCATAATTGTCATATATCCCTTTTGTTCTGGAACCTATCATAGCGATTAAAAAAAAGACCCAAATAAAACCTTTTCATCCATCTAAATTTCATTCACTTATTTTTAAAACTGATTTTTTCCCTTTGGCCTCCAAAACAGAGTAAAATATACACTGAGGTCCACACAGGATAAGTTAGAAACTGTTGGCTTAAAATGACAAAAATTAGAATGTTAATCCAGGGTAGTGGTTTTCAAACTTCAACTGAACAGGGATCCCTTTTCAATAATTAAATTTTCTAGGGAACCCGTTCAAAAAACAATTTTCCCTTCTACATATGTATATTTACATATGTCTGTAACTACTGAATTCTGGTCTTGTTCATGGAATTATCTGAATGTATACGAGTCCAAAAAGTAAATATAGACTCTAATGGAAAAGTAAGAATGAAGCTTACAGAAGAAACATAGACGAATGAATGATTCCTGATTGAACAGCAAAATTTGGAAAGATAAAATATTGTTAATTTTTGCTTATCTAGTAAGTACAGTTTGTGTCAAAGAAAAAAAAATGAAGACACATAAAAGCTGTGAAGGAATCGTTTATGCGACAAAGAATAATTAAGTGTTTTGTGAAAATGTCACTTCGTCTCATGGAACCCCTGGGAAGGTTACATAGGACACTTCGAATATTGCTGATCAAGAGAAACAATGTTAAAATTCTTCTTTTGCACCAATTGAACTAAAAATCTCACATTGATTATATTTAGAATTCCAACCAATTGATAGAGAAAAGTAAAAATGCAACTTACCAAAAATAGAACATGATATAAGAATATAGATAAGTAAAATAATAAGGCATAAACCGGAGGTATGCGTAAATAGCTGAAGGCAGTTGCCATGGTATCAAAGATGAGAGCATAACCTGAAATTCAAGAAGAAATGCATAATCATTCAGTCATTCAATGAAAAAAATGAAAAGAAGCGATCATCTATATCATAATCCCGATTGTTTGTATGTTATGCTTCCAGATTATTATTCATTCCTTCTCTGGTATCTTCTCACACCAATAAAACTTGGTGATTTATTATCTTTAACATGTTTTAAGTTTCATAACTCCTTTCCCCTTTTGATGTTTCACCACTCACTAAGAGGTTAAAGAAGGAAAGGGGTCAATTGCTGCCCACAAGAACTGATGAAGCGTAGTATCTTACAATGATAAAATTCAAGTTCACTTTATACCTTTCATCCTTTCTCTTCTCCCTTCTCCATCCACCCTTGCAATAGATAAAGGTAAAAATAGAAGAGGGTGCTTATGTATTGGAGCTAAAGGGACTCTACATTCACTATAACAGAAACCTGAAATAGGAGTTGCCGTACCAAAGAGCACTGGATTAGAGAGGTACAACCTTGTAGTTAAATATGATGATAATTGAGAAGGAAGTTTATTCTTTATTCATCTATGTTTTTCCATCCAAAAATGCCAATTAAATTTTCTTATTTTCTGGGAAAATATGATCACTTTTTTTTCTTTGATAAAAACATTAACAAAGGAGTTGGAAAGAATAACAAAAATGGTTCTGATTACTGCAGGAAAATGTTGCCATAAATCAATGAAATAGAATTTTTCTATAACAAATCAATAGTTTCACTCAGATATATCTGACACACTTATAGATGAATGCAAAAACAAAACAGTTGTGAGATTTGAACCTAAAATCAAGCAAGATAATCAGTCAAGTCTGCTTAGGAAGTAAACAGCCATGTTGAATATTTTCTGTATACAAGGTCTGCCATTTTGAATATCTAAGAAACTGGATGTACAGCCTTGATTTAACTAGGCAACCAATTAGAAGAAACGTTACTGCCCATTGATATTCTTCTATGGGGTAATTCAGTTGGCAGTGGGATGCCACTGAGTGAGTTTGTGTACTGGGTGACCATTTCATTCACAATGCAGGTCATTTTTCACAAATTGTGTAAGGATTTTGGGAAACAAATTGCATCACCCAGAGCTGCCTGACCACTTACAGTCCAGATTTGGCTTTTCCCAAAGAGATATCAGACTGTGGACGAGATTGAGGAGAATACAATAAGACAGCTAATTTTGATCCTGAAAGACTTAGCAGTTTTGAAAAGTGAAAGGTATGTTGGGATAAGTCAGAGTGTTAGCCAGTATTCCCACTAGCTGTTTGACAGCTTATTTACAGTAGAAACCTACTTCCAATTTCTCAATTAGGCTGAGCTTTTTAGATCATTTTTGGCTTGTTTTAGCCATTTTTAGCTTTTCCTCAATTCAAAAATGCAGACTTTTGAAAACTTCCCAATCCTATAAAAATGATAAGGAAATCTAATTCCTGGCTAATACCCTGTAAGTATATGAGGTCCCAAAAGGAGTACTTTTAAGGCAATTAATGTGCCATTGCCCTGGGTAGGCTTTTTTTTTTTGTTCAGTAGTATTAAATGACTGGATACTTTCCGGACAGAACTTGTATAGGTTGATTTATGGCAATGTTTCGCAAAGGTCTTCGGACTACCTCCCCTTTTTGGACCACATGCTTCATAAGCAACCTCCTCATAAATTTAGCTAAAAATGATACATTGAAAATTAAATTTCAATAAAAATTTCTCCAATTTAAGCATTCATTTCATAACCAATAATACAATTGTAGAAGGGCATCTAAAAACACTTGATTATTAATTAATATAAAATTTTAGCTCTGCTGTGAAATCCACTTTTCAAACGTACAACTGAAGGTATCGATTTTTATTTTTTGCTCCTTAGCCACCTCACCACCCCTAGCACACCTCAAGGTTGGGAATCACTGATTCACTGGTTAGTTGTTCTGGCTGCAGACTCAAATCTCTCTTGATGTGGTACATATTTACTAATTGTGCAAATAATTACCATTGGAATCAACTGTTATAAAATAATTTTGGTGCACTCACTAAGAGATAGCCACAAAAGAGCTGACCGCGAAAAAATGTGACAAAAGAGCTAAAACCTTGATGGAGCTGGCCACAAAAGAACTAGCAACTAAAAAGAGCTAGGTGACGATTGATAATACTTCAACTAACAAACTTGAATCAGGATTGGGATCTAGTCTATATGGCCTACATAAATAAAAGATGTGTGTACATATATATGTATTTTTACATCAATTTCATTTCCCTCATTTTCATCACATACAGCCTATATGAATATAATATGCATGTATATTTTTAGAATAGCTTCTTCATCTTAGCTCTTTTGTATCTAGCTCTTCCAGGATCTTAACACTTTTGTCGTAGGTTTTGGTAGCTAGCTTTTTTGAGGCTAGTTCTTTCAGGGTGTAACTAATAATTCTATTTGCCTACTGTTCCAGTTTCTAAAAATAAATTCCAAGTTGTTCTAGTTGAAAAAAATCCTCATTTCATCTATATGAAAGTTAAAGAAAGGGACACCTCTACTTAAAAAGGTCAGCTTGAAAGGTCACCCTAACATTGAGCAGAAAAGGTAGCAACACAAGTCCCGGATCTGCTCTGAGCCAACTCTCACCTGCTGAGATAGCAAACAGTTAACATCCCACACGCAAATATAATCAGCATAGCATGTCTACCAGAACAATATAAGAACGCATCAATACAAAACCTCACATATGAAAAATGTAGCACAACCTGTCAGTGGCTAGTTGTAAAAGCAGTGGTGTAGAGCTAAAAAAAGAAGTAAGGGAATGCAGGGCTGCCTGTTATCGGTGAATTATTCAAATAGAGAAATTTAGAAGTATACAGCACTGCAAATGAATACACCCTTTCCACTTTTTTTATAGAAAGTTCATTTTCTTCTGAACCAAATATAGCAGGATTTTATCATTTCAGAGGGACATTACATAACCCAAATGGATATTATCAGGTATTATTTATAAACAAACTCTAGAACATTGAAAATTTTTTCTTCTGGCAACAGATTTTCGAAGGGGTGTACATATTTTTGGACAGCAACATATTCATATTTTTGGCAAGAGATTGCCATCTATGTAACCACGAACAAAGTCATGAAAGACTTGTGTTATTTTTTGAAAGTACAAAGAAGGGGCCTGCTGAGCCAGTTGGCGTAGATCTACGATTTTGAGGGGGACTATCCCTACCGATATTCACTGCTCCTTATTACAATGCTGTCTTACATACATTTTGAAGAAAATTGCTGGCTAATACCTTTTTTTTTCTTAATAAATTGTAGAATTCTCATTCTGTTCCATTAATTGTAAGTTCTACAAGTATATATATATATATATATATATATATACACACACACATATAAATAGTAGAATGTGGATTTGCTACACAAACTAGCTCATGTTTCTGCCATCTCCAGGCCTCATCAGGTGAATGATCCATCACATATCAGACGTTGCTTTATATTACTAATACATTATTATATTATACTACTAGCCTGATCTGTACCATATATTTTATATACATATATATATATATATATACACACATACATAAATCATATGTATTTAGCACTGATACAGAAATAGTATGAAATGAGACCTACATTTCCAATCTGGCTTATTATCACTTTTGCACCCACCCCTCCTCCATCCCCGATATTAAGATTTGTCAGAAAGAGGAAAGTAAGAAAAAATTTGACTGTTCTTATCTTATTACCATCTTTCTATATAAGTGCAGTTTAGAAGGTTTTAGTAAGATGGAAAGTTCAAATCGAGAATTTGATTTTTAATTTAATCAAACACATTTATCTTTTGAATGGCCTTCATCATGTTTCGTAATTATACTCTTCATATATATAGAGTCACAAGCAAAATTCATAAAGGACGTTTTGTTTTTTGATTCTCTGACAGAATCACTGTCAAAGAATGACAGCTTCCCATACCTAAGGAGTGGTTTCAAATAGGGCTGGCATTTCTTATCTGGCCAGGGCCTATTACCAGCTTTGCACAAGTGTCCCTGATACTGAGATTTCTAATGAGTGGAAAGTGAAAGAAGATTTGACTTGAAATTAGACAGGTATGTTTACTCACTCAATATAAACTGTCTTGTAACTAACATCTTTTCACAGCATGCTGTGTTCGGGGTAATCAATTAAAAATTTTCAAAAAGGGATGATCAATGAATAAGTTACTTCTCTCACCTATTTGTCAAGCACTGATCATTATTTTCAAAAAAATTTAGCGTGAATGCTACCGGACACAAACTAAGAGTCAATTTAGCATGAATTTACAACACAAAATGCCACCCCACTAAAAAACCTATTATAAGGGAGAATAAAGATAAAGTTTTTTCTAGACAGAGGGAGTAAACGTTTAAATTTTCAGACCTCTAGCTCCATTGGTGTGTCATACATACATACATGGCTGGCCAGACAGCTAGTTAGACCAACTTGAAAACAAAAGAAAGTCTTGATCGACAGATCATCATCATCATCATCATCAGTTTCTTAACGTCTGCCGTTGGACATAGACCTTCCCCAGGGTTCGCCATACTTCTCCATCGTGGGCATTGCGGAGCCAGTACATTCTATATTAGTCAAGCTCATCTCTCCATCTAATACTCTGCCGTCCTTGGTTGCGCATGTGATCTCTGGGGATCCATGTCGAGAGTTGCGAAGTCCATCAGTTGTCTACCATTCTTGTGACATGGCCCGCCCATTGCCATTTGAGTTTTTTAATGGATTCTATGATGTCCCTGACTCCTGTCTTCTGGATGTATTGTGCTATCTTGTGGTCCAACTCAGAGAGTTTGGGGCCGGCTTTGTAGTTGAGATACACATACGCAATCTCATATCCCTAACCCTGGGACGAGACACTTTTGGGAATTGGGAATTTTGCAGATATCGGAATGGTTAGTACAGGTACCGTGTAGCACCTATGGCAAGTACTGAAATTGCACCTTCTATCCAAACATCTGACAGTAAAATCCATCTTTTGGATAACGTTACTATAATATCAGCTCAAAAATACATGCAACAATGGAAAACTGCAACGATTCTTATTACTACTATTTTTTGTGAATAGCTTTTCCCAAAGTTTACTGAACCAGAGAGGAACACGTAGACAGCTTTGATAGCTCCCAAAACATGACCATCATCGCATCCTGCTTGGTTTCATGTACATCCCCTCCCTGCAAGTCGAGGGTGTAGTGATGATGGCAATTCACAAACACTGCCAGATTGTCTTCCTCACTCATTCTTTAACAAACATCAATTCTGTGTTCAGTATTCATAAATCAGAAGGAAATTCTTTTTTCACTACTTGAGGATGGCTTGTTTGACTTTAACAGAAACTCTTCAAGTGGCATCTTTTTCAAGTGTCCCACTCTTTGAACGATGCTCTTAGATGGGGGCCTCCTTCAAGTGGCACCCAGGGTACACACCATACCTACCATACTCTAGATATGCCACTGCTGGTTAGGGTGCAAAAGAAAAGATCCCATCCAATCAGTTGACAATTATGAAAGATCTGGCAGTGAACAGGGCCCAGTTGGAAACAGTGCATCGTTGAACATACTTGTCAACTGATACCAGCTATGGCCAAGCTGATGAAAACTACAACCACATGTCAGAATATTCAACGCATATAAGAATTCAACTTACCACTTAGAGGAACATCTGTAAATAGAGCTTGTGATTTTAAAATGAGATTTCCCAAATAGGGGGCCATCGTGAGAGTAGGTAACATCCAAAATACACCATACATTATTGTCATCAGCAACCATGTTCTGAAGAAGAATGAAAAAACATTTTCAATTTATAAAAAGGAAAGTAAATTCTTTAGGATGCAATTTATACGTGACGCACCAAATAAGAAATTCATGTATTCAAGGAGTTTTCTTTATCAAGATTTTCAGGATATAAAATCAATGAATAAAATTTTGAAGAACACTTCAACATTTGTATTACAAAAATAGGATCATTTTTAAATAGGGATTAAGAATACAAGGTTTAACTATCAAACAATGAGACTGAGCTTATGTAAGTCGAACCATAGCATATGTGCAAACTACGTGGTATATATAGACCAATGGGTAAGCATAAATAACCCCTGAAAGTTTCAATCCACTCGTGTCTTTAGTTTGCAGTTAGGCATTGCTTGAAGTAGACATGTTTTCTGACCTGCTGTAAAAATGGTCAACTACAAAATCATGCAACATGTTGATTTGAAATTTTTAGTGAACTTGAACAAAACAGCTACTGAATCTTTTTGTATGCTAACCGAAGTTTTGCAAAAAATACATGACACATGTGTGTGTGTTTAAGGTACACGAGAGATTTTGTGAAGTCCCAAAGAATGTCAAAGATGATTAGCATTGAGAATATTGTTGATGCCCACACATGCCAAAAACTCTCTTTATCAATGAAGAAAAAAGCATAGGCTATATAGATTTTTAGCAATTTTTTTTTTTAAATTCAAATAACTTACAAGTTTTTTCGAATTTTTCCAAATCCTGTCATTTTACCCATGGTGGGAGCAATACCAAACCACAAAGGAAGAGCCATCTGAATGTGTACAAAGGAATCCATACATCTCTGTGAAAGAAGAAATATAGAGATCCATTGATATTACTTCAGGAATATTCTCAAAAGCATTCACACCAAATGATGTAATAAAAGTATTTACAGAGGAAGATGCTTTTCATGACTGAATTTTTTTGTATAAACCATTTTGAAAAGAATTGAATACGTGAAATTTCATACACCAATTTTTTTTGGAGAATTTTGACTCTTCTCATCTTCAATGTAGACACAATATTTCAGCCAACACATTTTTACAGCCCTCTCTGGGTTCAAAATCTAATGTCTGTAAGGAAAGAGAGTCTCTCCTATCAGTCTCTTCCTCAAGAGGTTCAGAGCAAAAAAAACGGTATTAAACAGACAATTCAAATAAAAACCGCAACTGAAGAAAATCGTAGAAATGAATCAGCAGAAACATAATGACTACGTCAGAGATGAGAAGAGTTTGAATTGTCTGAAAAAACATTGGTATGTTAATAACTCTTCTCAAAGTTATGGTGAAATTTTGTTTTGATAGGAGTCATGTTTTGGGGATATCACACAAAAATCATGTCAAGTTAGAATTTGGGGTAAAACTGGGGACTGGACCACGTATAGCTGTGTTGGAGTGGAGAAACTACTAGGCATGAAAAGCTTATTGTGATCACTTTGGGACAGGGCTTTTAGATAACAATAACCAGCTAATAACATCAAGTAAATGATATTAAACAGTCACTCAATCAAAAAGGTCACACAATCAAACTCTTTTGATAGCAAGCTGTGTTAGGAATGATCATTCAAAAATTTTTTAAAAAGGGGTGATCAATGAATAAGTTACTTCTCATTTTTTTGGCAGTGATCACTAAAATAGTCAAAATTTTTTAAAAATTTGTATCAGGTGGTGAAGAAGAGGGTTGCCAGATTGGGCTACAAAGGGAAATAACCCAAGTTTTATCTCCGATGCTTACCCTACACCAGCATTGGAATAGTGTCCAATTAAGAGATCACAATTGAAGCTTGGTTATTGAACTTCTGCCCCCATAATCACTTGATTTCAAAATTTGACGCCATCTTCAATGCCAGTGTAGGATAAATCTTGGAGATAAAGTTTGGATTATCTCTCCTCGAAGCCAAACGTAGTAAGCCTAGTTAAGAACCAAATGAAGGCCAAAGGCCTTTCGGTTCCATCCCGAGTACAAAATTATTTCTTACTATGAAAGCAAAGTTAATAAAACTATAAAGCTATAAGATATGGGGCTGCCCTGATTTTATGCAGGGGATGTGTTCCTAGAGGAGATATAATAAGGATTAGTTGTAAAAAATTTCCAGCCCACAGCTCCATTCATTTGGCCTTTAAACATGATACATACATAGCTAGCCAGACGAACTCAAAAACTGAAGAAACCTAATTCAACAATGTTGGTTCATGGTTTTTAAAATAGATATTTCGATATAATAAAAAGGAGGAGTGAGTGGTCAGATGATTAACAGCATGGAGAATGGAACTAGTGAGAAGAGTTCAAACCCCAGCTGAGACGGTTTGCATTCACTTTGTACCAATGCACTTGGGAAAGGCATGTATTCATCTCTTCCCCCTGGCAAACATGCCATGGGGTCAGCATGGTAGGATACCAACCCACTCATGTCTTACAAGCTTAGGGGACACCTATGTTCAACAACAGATCTTAAAGACAGATTGAAAAAAAAAACATTTATATAATAATGATTCGATATTCATGATTTCAATAAACGTCTTCCTCTGTATTGCACAGGACTGGATTTCTGAAACCTACCTTAAGAAAATCTTCTGAGGCATAAAACGTTGGTTTTACATCTGGCAATGTGAAAATTAGCTTCAACATGTCCTTGGTTGGTCCCTGATCAAGTCTGGCCAGTCCGTAGCCTAATACAACCAAAGTGCAGGAAATTGCTATGGGAGCCACAACTGTCACAATCTGCAAATAAACATGAGAACAGAATAAACATTCAAAATCTGATGAAATACAAGGATCATCTAAACTGTATTACAGTTCAGATGATATTTGTATAAAAGCAATGCGGTAATTGTGCTGATATTATAATTCACACAATAAAGAAATTGCAAAAATGTTAGTAAGTGCCCAAAAGTTCATAAATCAGTATTTTCTTTACAAAGAATTTGCAACATGATATATAATTGTATTGTTATTTTTTTTATAGTAAAAGGGACATCAAATTTTTGAGCAGTCCAGGTGGGGCGTGACTTTAGAAATAAAAAAAAAAAAAGGATGCACTGACCCATCCAAAGACACGTCCTCCAAGGGCAACCATCAACAGTACTAAGAGCCAAACAGATGCTGACGCAATTGGTAACATAGGTACAGTCATGTGGCTCACTGTCTCAGTGAATCGCCAGTGAGGGAAACCGTGCACATGATCAATACCATCTGACAGAGCCCAGAATTCAGACCTGAAAAATAAAATATAAAAATCATTACCAGTAACTATCATTAATTCCTGACCACAGACTATTCCTATCTTCTGGATTTTCAATGAATGACATACAGACTGAGAGCCAAAACTTGCTAAAACAAATTTTAGGCCCAATATTGCCAAGTTCGATATTCTCATCAGCACTATATACAGATATAATCATGTGGTTTTCTTTGCATAGCAAACACCCCTGAATATAGTTTAGAATTACCTGGGTTCTTGACTGGCACTATGGTTACATCAGTGTACCCAACAGTTCTGAAATGAATTGATCCAGTCGATAATTTAAGGACCATGTTCCTTTGCTGTAATTGGCTGGAGGAAAAAAAGGTTTACCTCTTTTCTGAATTCGACTACAGAATGGATTGGTCAAGAACGTTTTGACAAAAGCATTGAGGAGGTACCAGAATCAATTATACTGTGATTGTATTATAATATGATTGTCATGATGCGCTTCTATATACAGATTGTGTACTTTTGTTTACACTAAAATAAATGTTCTAAATGTTCTAGATGCGAAGAAAAGATTCAGTTGTCAGAACCAAACTTGGAATTAGTACATTGATGGCCTGAGTAAAGTTGTCATAAAAAGCAACAGAAAAATCGAGATGAAGATGAATAGTATTCAAATATTGAAACCAAATATAGAATCACTCTAGGATAGCAAGCCTTTGGTAGAGCAAGCTCAACCTTCAAGAACGAGAAATTCCCATTAGTCCTAAAAAGAAGTGTCTACGACCAATGCATCGTCCCAATAGTCACGTATGGAACTGAAACTTGAAATCCAATCGAGATACTGACCTGCAAACTAAGAACCAAACAACATGCACGTGAAAAAATCATGCTCAACCTCACATGGAGAGATCACAAGACAGCACAATATACTAGGGAACATAGAATCCATAAGAAAACTCAAATAGAAATGGGCTGGTCATGTTAATCCCCAGAGATCACATGTGAAAATGAGACCAGCAGAATACAAAATGGAGATATGAACAAGACTCAGTTCAGAAAGTATTGGCTCCGCTGCATCCATGATAGAGCAACCTTGCGAATCCTGAGGAAGGTCCATGTCCAACGACTGACGATAAAAGACCGATGAAGATTTGCAATAGATAATATAATAAAAGAGAATAGTAGAAAAACTCCAGCATTGATACTGATACAACTAGTTTGTAAATAAACATGGTGGAGAGGTTGGTTATAAAAGGTAAGTTCAAAACGATTGATTTGGATTTCCACTACTTACCAACTTTGCTCCTATAGCAAAGTTGGTAAGAGCTGCAGGGTATAAACCCGGCTTCTCTTCAGGATGTGAGTTTGAATCTCACCAGGAGCTTATTCTTCATTTCTGATATTCGCTGTTTACTCACTACCATACATCAGCAACTTGAGTAGAGTTGTGATACAGACTCAATGGAAAGAGTACAAAGAAGAGCCAGAAAGATGATGCCCAGCATCAAACGCTTGCTTTATTCAGGAAGGCTAAATGAGCTTGATCTGGAGATATTCTCTAACACAAAAAGCCGTGCTGATCTATTAGAAATATACGGGATAACCTCAGGTCTACAAACTGTTGACCAAGACTGTAAATGCAGCATCTGTGCGGATGAAATCCTGATACAGCCATCCCTAAACAGTACAACCAGAAGTCATAGCAAGAAGCTACAAATTCAAATAGTTGGGATTAGAAAGCTATTCTCAGATTCGCTCCAACCTGGAATAAGCTATTAAAAGCCACAGTCATATTCAATTCAAATCAAATCTCAGAAAAGATCTTTGACACCAAATGTTTGAGTATGAATTTTCAAACTGAACCATGAGGTCACTTTACAACTAACTCACATCCACAAGTTAAAGCATTTACAAGTTTGAATGTCTGAATTGAACATTACGTTAAAACTAAATATCATTAAACAAACAGTGTTTATTGTCCCACTTCACACGTTTGCTTACTTCTCCCACCTTTTCTGTTTACCTTTAAGTAATTAACCTTATTTTCATATTTGTTCTGCATTTTACATAAACCGTTGAGTTTCCATCTGTGACTTTTGTTGTTATTTGGATTTATACATAATTAGCCTTCCATGGTCGGCACTTAATAATTAACCTCAGTAGAACTTCAAAGATTGACTTTATCTAATATTGTCCAAATTGTAATACAAATAAAAAGCAACAAAAATATTACAATGAAGGTGAATAGCAGCCAAAAATTAATAGAAATTTTGAATGTTAATGAATCACTTGGCCTAGAGAGCATAAGTAGAATAAACAATTAAAGAAAAATAGAGCAACTACAGGAATCAAACATGCAACTGATAAGGTAGCCACTTCAATGTAGCGTCGTTCTCTCCGCCAGGCTGTTTAGTTCAATGGGAAGAGCAATACTACATTGAAGCAGCCCTATTTTGAAAATTTTTGAAAATTCATACTCAAACATTTGGTGTCAAAGATCTTTTCTGAGATTTGATTTATTCTATTTACTCTATCTAGACCAAGTGACTCATTCCCCGTGTAATAACAGGAGGACATTCCAACAGAGTTTTAAATAATATAACATATACATAACATTCTGTCGGATTATATATCTATGTCTCAATAATACAAAAGTATACATACATATATATATATATATATATATATATATATATATATATACACATACATACCTGTAAAATTCATATGCAGCACGCTTTGTCTTGATCAAGTCAGGAAGACCAGTAATAGAACTGAAATAAAAGAAAGGAAACAGAACATTAGAAAAAGGACATGAGCTCACTAAAAGTTAACTCTCTATTTCTGATTGCACTGTCTATTCGTTGACACAGAAAAGATTGGCTGAGTTAAAATTTATGATAAAAACATCTCAAAATCAGATTGAAGGTAAAAACTAGTCAAAATTTAAAAATATTATGCTAGAATACATTTTCCAAAAATAAGAATAAATACTAAAATTTATTCAGTGAAATTATTCATTCTCAAAACATAAATAACAAAATGGCGCCATTAGATCAGAACGGAAGTTGGCTTTAAAAGGTAAAATTTGACTACGTAGCTTACGTGGCAGCCTTTCTGGTTTAGATATGAGGGTTTGATTCTCACTCGAAGTTAACTCTTTATTTCTGACTGTATTGTTTATTTGTGGCAATAGAAATGACAGCCTAAGTTAAAACTCAAGATAAAAACAACTAAAAATCAAAATGGAGGAAAAAACTATTCAAAGTTAATTGAAGCATATTGTGTACTTCATCCAAAAATAAGAATAAGTTTCTGTTCTTTGCATAAGGGAATCATCCAGAATTAATTATCTAAAAAATATGTTGAAATTCTGATTGAGTGTTTTTGATACAACTAAAATGTCAGCATAATCATGTGCTGGAAGGTTTATTCAAAAAGTTATCAGGAAAAAAAAAAAAAAAATGGATCTTCCATCTAAAATCATCTAAAAAATTCCAACACAAAATTTGGGCATTGATGGTCTAACATGACCATAGAGACCCAAAAAAGCATATTTTTGAAAAAACAAAAGAAAAAATTTTTAGACAATGCCTAGTGGTATACTCATGCAAATTTGCAAGGATGTAGCCCCAAAAATATAACCAGGACTCTCCGGAGATACAACACAGGCATACACTCAAAGAGAGAAGATTCTGTAGCCAACTCAGCAGGTTGGTCAGGCCATTAGTGGAGCTACAGTGATTCAATGCTAAAATTTCTTTGATGAAATCATTAGTTCTCAGAACATAAACAATAACATGGTGCCAATAAATCAGAATAAAGGGGTGGGGTTTAAAAGGTGTAAATTCATTCCTGTTTGACTATGTTGCTTCCATAGCAGAATAGTAATAGCTGCCAGGTGTAAACTGAACTTCTCTCTGGTTGAGATATGTGGATACAATTCTCACACCAAGTAAACCCTTTGTTTCAAGTTACGCTGTTCATTCTGATCTACCATTTTGAATTTTTCATTAAAAATGTAATTAAGCTACAAGACTGAAAAAGTAATCATATACTAATGTTTTCATATTAACACTATTAACATTCTGGTACCATTAATGTTTGGCTTCAATAGGTGGTAAGAATATCTGGATTGGCCCTTACATTAAGACAAAAAAACCCAAAAAAAACAAATCATCCCACCCAAACCAACCAAAGCCTTAAACTCATGTATATTTCCTTTGCTTTTATTAAGACTAGTACTATGATTGATTTCTTCAATTGTAGTGTTATAACTTGCTTTTATATTATTCTGACAACATGTCGAATTTTTGCAAACATATCTGGACACACATTTTTCATGTTTCCAAGTTTAATCAGATATTCATCGAATTTGAATAGACATATCTACCCATTACTCCACACATTGGTATTGTTAGGAATTGTTTCTTTGTAAAGAAAGAATAATTACGGTAAATATGTTTCCATTTGGCTTTGTGGTTGGTGGTCGATCCATAAAAAATCATTAATATTGCATTGTAATATATATATATATATATATAAGTTAGTGTAAATATAAATGTAATCAGCCAAGGTGAGAAAAAAAGAGAGAGAGGTGGGAAGTGAACGAGGGGCGGATAAGCGATGGAGAAGGCAAGTCAGAGAGAGAAAAGGGGAGCAGAAGTGACAAAGAGAGAGAGTGAAGGGGAGTGAAAGAGACAGAAAGAAAGAAAAAAAAAAACTTACCTGACAACTCCAGGAGAACAGTGGTTGCTATTCCAGGCATTGTCACAAGTTCCCCATAGGTATGGTTGCTTAGCAACTGAAATGATCATATAAGTCGCTATCTCAGCAACAACAGGGCCTTGATAAATACAAACTAACATCAAATGCACCAACGCTGCAATTCCCACACCTACAAAAAAAAAAAAAAATATGGACAAATTAAACAAATAGGAAAAACGTTAATAATCATTTAATCCACACATATAATAATTAGCAAGGTGCAGATGTCTTCTTTCATGCTAAGGGATGTAACTGACGTAGTAAAATATAATTTATTTTAAGAAACTGACCTAGTAAAATAGAATTTCATTCATTTTCTAAAGATACAATAAAAATTCTTAATTCAAAGGATTTAAAGAAAATTAATGTCAAAAATTGAAAATGTAATAAAATCAAAAACTAAAGTAAAAAAATCCATTTGGAGTCAACCGTCTGATTAACATGGTTCCAAACAGTGCAGTACTTTTGGCAACTGTTACCTTTCATGTTTTAAAATGGCCTCTATTCCAGAGACTTAGGATTAGAATTTTTAGGGTTAAGATTAGGATTAGTATAGTTAGGGTTAATTTGTCATCAGTGTTTGTAATTCAGACTTGAACGGTGGCCATTTTGAAATGGGAAAGATAATGAATGCGCACTTTTTGAGGATGCCTTAAACATGCTGATTGAGGTTTTACTTTGCACTTGGGAATTTGCCAGAACAGAAATTCTCTTTTCATTATCTTTTCCATTACAATAATTGCTTCGCAAACATACATAAACCATGGGACTGAATCAACAATTTCCTGTTGACAATACGAAATATTGAACATTACTCGAGGGATGAACACAGAAGCCAACACTAAGTGATTAACATTGTATTTCTCTCTTTAGCATTGATTAAGAGCATATTGACTCCAGTTTTTCAATTAATGAATGTGATAATATTTGCATGTTTGAACATGGTTGCCAGATTGGGCTACAAAGGGAAATAACTCAAACTTTATCTCCGATGCTTACCCAACACAAGCATTGGAATAGTGTCCAATTAAGAGATCAAGCAAATCAGAAGGAAGAGGTTCAATATCAGCCTCATGCCAAGTATCACAATTGAAGTTTGGTTATTGAACTTCTGCCCCCATAATAGCTTGATTTCAAAATTTGACACCATATTCAGTGCCTGTGTAGAGTAAGTCTTGGAGATAAAGTTTGGATTAACTCTCCTCGAAGCCAAACGTGGTAAGCCTGGTTAAGAACCGAATGAAGGCTAAAGACTTTTGGTTCCATTCCGAGTACAAAATTATTTCTTGCTATGAAAGTACAGTTAATAAAACTATAAAGCTATAAAATATGGGGCTGCCCTGATTCTATGCTGGGGATGTGTTCCTAAAGGAGGTATAATAAGGATTAATTGTTAAAAGTTTCAGCCCACAGCTCCACTGGTTTGGCCTTCAAGTGTGATACATACATAGCCAGCCATATCAACTTAAAAACTGAAGAAAACAATGTTGACAGTATTAGTTGACGGTTTCTAACACTGTACAGGAATGTTTTAACACAAGACAAACAAAAAATTTGAATGCAGCGTCAAAACGAAACAATCTTATTGTACAAAGTTAAGTTACATGTGGATACATGCAACTATAAATAGCCATGTGCGACTGAATTCATATTTTTAGTCTATTATATGTTAAACGAGTTTTAGATGTTTTTGAAGTAAAAACGTACAATATTGACGAGGACAAGAAAATTCTTATGTTTTCCAAGTGAAATTAAACTGAAAAATCTTTTAGAGGTTCAAAATTTTAAAAATCACCAAAATTAGCAGATACAATCAAACTTCATTCAACAAATTGTTTTTATAAGCACAATGAGTTAAACCAAGTTCTCCCCCTTATATTGTTTATCATAGTATTTTGATGAGGAAATTTTGACAAATCTGAAATTGTATACCCCCCCCCCAAACTATTAGGGAGGAGAAAGTAGAGATGGACTCTTGGAAATTTCTTTTCAGGAAAAGGGGGTCCTATTAAGAGCCGGGGGAGGGGTTTTAAGCACCTTGATTATCATTTTTTTTTATACACAGTTAAGGGCTAATGAGAGATGATCGATCCCATAGAAGGGTTAATTGTCTAAAAAGTTTGATGACCCATCCTAAACCCTGAAATATTGATCATCCTTAACATTTATTGCGATGATTTGGGACCTTTAGATAACAATGTACATGTATCATGCATACAGTTCACACCAATGGAACTAGAGGGCTGAAAATTAGAATATTTACTTCTCATCATACCTAGATATCCCCCCCCTACTTTTTGGGGGTGGGGGATTTTAGTTTGCAACGTAACTTCATACTAAATTGGTCCCTCAGTTAGTGTCTATCAGTTTTCATGCTTGTTTTTAAAAAATGCGAATTTTTTCAGAAATCACTGGCTAACAAAAAGCATGAGAAGTAATCACCCCCTTTTCCAATTGATTACCCCAAAAACGGCATGCTGTCAAGATATTTTGGTTGTGTGATGGTTTCTATTGGATGACTAACCAGAACTGTTTTTTCCAATTTATAAAATTTCCAATTTATACAGGGTGTCCCAAAAGTAATGCCCAATTCATCCCCAAAAAATGTCAGTTCTAAGGGAAGTAACTATGTCATGTTCAGTATGCCAATACACAAAAAATTACATGTAAAATTGAAGTTTCTTTCTAATTAATTAGACGAGAAATTTTTTTCTCAATTCCACTTGTAGCTTGCTCATCTGATTAATTAGCAAGAGTCGTCAATTTTACTTGTAATCTATGGCATACTAGCATGCAAAACATAACATTTAATTGTTACTTCCATTAGAACTGGCGTTACTGTTGGGATAAATCAGATGTCACTTATGAGACACTGTATCAAGTGTTTGGGACCGACTGATTTTGATAATAATAACAGTTCAATAACATTATCAATGATTATAGTAAACAGCTTTTCTCTATAGAACAGTAGCCACCTGTTTGTGGGCTCCAGCGATTCTAGCCATACCATTTAGTCTACAGGCTTGAAAATTGGCAACAGTTCTCAAATAGACCCCCTCTAAAAAATATTTTTAGATTTTTAGAAAAAAAGCTTTCATGGGCCATATTTTGACGGTGGAAAACACCAGTGATGTCACACAGAATTTATTTTGACCATTTTTATTCTTTTTCCATGACTTCAAATTTATACACTACGGTTAAGCAAATATTGATTGTGATGGGGAGATGGAATCTCTGCTATATGCTTTGAGTTTCATCGTACTTTACCTAATAACTTCATTTTTTGGACTTCTATATTTAACAGATTAATAAACCCAAACACACTTAACCCATTGTACACAAGGACGTAACATGACTTCTCATCGAATGACATTTCATAAAAAACGCAAAATACACACACATATACACACCACACACACAACCACGTGTGTGCATGTCGTACGTGTATGTGTTACATTTGTGTGAAAGTGTATGTATTGTTGCTTGTGTGTACACATGTGTAGTGTGTGTGTACATACGTAATATGTGTGTAAGTTCATGTTTGGGGCATGTATGTTTAATCATGTATTTTGCATTTTCAATGAAACTTTGTTTGATAAAAAGTTGTTATACCACACAAGGAACCCACTTCTCCAGAACAATGA
Source organism: Thysanoteuthis rhombus (assembly GCA_963457665.1). NCBI lineage: Eukaryota > Metazoa > Mollusca > Cephalopoda > Oegopsida > Thysanoteuthidae > Thysanoteuthis > Thysanoteuthis major. Next base: position 50,451,257 of record OY735219.1, on the reverse strand, counting down.
TACAAACCTACTTACTACATCAGATGAGTCTAGTTTTCAAACTTCTATATTAAAAAAAATTTATGAACTTGAAATTTGCATCAAAATGTTCAATTTACTTGAACTTGACCCATTGTACACAAGGAACTTACCTTTCCAGATGGGGAAATATGCAGAGAGCATTCCCACAATTCCTTTTTGTAAATGTCCTCCAAGCTTAAATTGAAGGAATAGAGGCGGTATACAGATGACTGCTAAAAATATAAAATGGATGATCACGGAAAGATCTGCAAGAAAAAATAAAATACATTTTTTAAAAAGGGAATGCTTCCATATTTATAAAAATTGTTTATTGGGTTTAGCTTTAAAGTTCTCAAAGAAGCATTGGATAAATGTTTTAAATACTTCGTTCTCTGGAATGACCGAAAAAAGTAATACTAAATACGGACAAGAGAAGAATTTATATTAGCTCATTGTTTTCAAGCCAACAGATGGTTCATATCTAAATAGGTATTTAATGCACGGTGCAAAGAAATTTTGGTCCCAGAATATTCAGTCCTGGGTAAATTAGTCTCAAAAGGTATGGAAATATTATTTTTTTAAATGGAAATTAAACGGATAAGAATTAATGGAAAACCGTTACTGAGTTTTGATGGTAAGAAATTTATCAAAAAGTAAAAAATTAGGGAAAAACCATTATAATATTAAATTTTACATATAAAAGTGATTGAAAATTAAGAAAATCTGGTCTAAGAAAGTTTTATCCTATGTGTTATTTCAGATCTGATTACTATTAGCAATAAGTTTGCTTGTTTGTCAGCATGTACTCTCCTACCACAAAAACTACTAGATATAAATACATAAAATTTTCTGTGAATACAGATCTGATACCCAGGATGGTAAAAATCATTTTTGATGACATAATGAAATAATATTTTTTTAATCTCTTCTTCCAACTATATCCTTGGGGATAAAAATTTGACATAATAAAAGAATATTCTTTATTCTTTTTTTCTCAACTCAATCCCCAAGATAAAAATGCCTTCTTTATCAAGATAAGAGCAAAAACATTTTTTCAACATATCTCATATTGCAATTTTTATTGGTTGTACATAGATACCTTGAATAGTGGTGTTTTCATTTGTGCATGTTTTGATATATTACGGTTAAGGTACATTTTTCCAAGACACAAAATTTGGGGATCAAAGGATATATTGATCAGATGAAAGGTATTTTAATTTTTCACTTTTACAGGCTGAAATCTATAAGGGATTTTAATTTTTCACTTTTAGGAGTCAAAATCTAGGGAAAATTTCTTTTGTCTTTTTTTTTTTTTCTAGGAAATGAAATCAGAGGGGGAGATTTCTTTCTCTTCCTTTTTTTTTCGAGGGAGGTGTTTTTTTCTATAGTGAGTTCAGTTGAATGATCGCGAGAGAATTATTTAATTCATAAAAGGTATTATAAAATGATTTTAATCACCACTATTTTCCACAACTATTATAGTGGTCAAAATCAAGAGGGGAATTTTTTTTTTCCCGCTTCTAAGGTTCAAAATCAGAAAGAAATTCCTTTTTTCATTTTTTGGAGCTGGAATTTCACTTTCATGGGTCGAAATGCAAGGGAATTTATTTTTCACCTATAGGAGTCAAAATCAAAGGGAATCTTTTTTTTTACTTTTAGGGGTCAAAGTTGAGGGGAGAGATTTTTTCCTTCATTTTTAAGGGTCAAAATTGAGGGGAAGATTCTTTTTTGCACTTTTATGGGACAAAATCCTTTAAGGGTCAAAATTGCAGGGGAGATTTTTTCATACTTTCATAGGCAAAATCAACATGAAGATTTCTTTTCTCACTTTCAGGGTCCAAAATAAAGAGGTAACTTTCTTCAAAAATGATGGGATTTTTTCTTACTTTTCGGGATGAAAATTGTGTATGTGTGTACAAGTACTTTCAAGGGTCAAAATTGTGTGAGGGGAATTTATTTTCATTTTTAAGGTTCAAAATCAAGAAGATTTTTTACTCACTTTTAGAGGTTGAGATTAAGGAATTTTTTTCTTACATTTAGGGGGCAAAATCTAGGGGGAAGGTTTTTTCACTACCCGGGGGGGGGTCAAAATGGGGGGGGTCAAAATTGGGGGGGGGTCCTCACTTTTAAGGGTCAAAATCAAATGGAATTTTTTTTACTTTTTGGGGTGGAAATCCAAAGGAATTTTTTTTTCTACTTTCAGTGTCAAAATGGGTGAGGGATATTTTTTTCTTTTACTTCAAGCGTCAAAATCAAGGGGAATATTTTTTTTCACTTTTGTGGACAGAATCCTAGGGAATTATTTTCCACATTAGGGCTCAAAATCAAAGGAGGTAATTTCTTCAACTCTCAGCTCAAAATTGCAAAGATATTCTTTTTTCTTCTTTTGGTTTCAAAATCAAGGATGGAGATTTCTTTTTTTCATTTTTAGAAGAAAATCAAATGGAAATTCCCCAAATCGTTGGGTGGAATTTTTTCTCATTTTTAGGGGTCAAAAACAAGTGGGTACGTTTACTTCCATTTCATGGGTTCAAAATAAAGTGAGAACTCCTCCCCTTTTTTAACATTAAACCCCTTATCTTTTCAAACATCTATTCCTAAGGCCCTTTTTTATTATTTGCCCAATTTTTTAACATCAGCCCCCCCCCTTAACAATATTCCCCTTTTTCTCAACATTATGCCCCCATTTTTAACATTATACCTATCATTTCAAACTTTGTACCATTTTTTAGCATAAGACCCCTCATTTTTTTTTTACATCAGTCACCTCTCACCTTAGATATTAGCCCTACTTTTTCTAGCATTAACGCCCTTTGTTCAACTTTACCCCACCTCTTTTTTACATTAGCCTAAACCTTTTTCCATATAAGCTGAACATCCTTTTTCACATTAACAACCCACTTCTTCAACACTAGTCCCCTTTTTTCTAACAGTGCAAAAACAAGTATTGATTCACGCTGCCCGTTAGAATAGATATTTAGTCTAATTGACTGAATTTTCCAGAACGTATTCCCTAAAACTGAATTTTCTGACAGCTCTCCTGCACTTCTGCAGACATAAAAACTCATTAACAATTTTTGTTTAGTAGTTTTTTCATCTTAGTTTCAGTCACTTAGAACAATAAAAATGCATTTTTTTTTTATCTTCATTACACTGATACACTTTTATAGAAAATAGGATTTTTGATGATTATTCCTAATTATTGACCAGCTCTTCTTTCCTCTCCATTTCAGTTGCTTTTCATTCTTTGGCCATTAGTGAACTGCATGGATTTCCAATCCCCACTGTTCACAATTTCAACTCAAATCTTTCTCTAGGAGTCAAGTAAAAAAAGTAGTCAAAATTCATAAAAAATGAAGTTTGGCCTGTTATCCGTGCAAGCCATTGATAGCGGATTAATTCCTTAAAAGTTCATCCTTATAAAAATAAAGTCAGATACACTGGACAACTTGCAGTGCAAAATGTTCAAGGTAGAAAAGAAGTGTTAGAGAATGAACTTAAAAATGGATAGAAATGAGGATGAGTTTAAGGTTTCAATTCTGCGCTTATCTCCCTTACATAGATCACATATCTAGAACATGTATTTTGATATGAAAAGAAGTACACAAATATATATACGTGACTCGTATGAATGAATCACTGTAGTCTGTGCATGTACCACAACTAATTATCTGAAAAATTATCTAAAATTATCTTGGGAAAGAAAAATAAAAAAACAGGACAAGATTTAGGCATCGTTGGTTCAAAATGACCCAAAAATGCACTTAGAAAAAACCACAAATAAGTTTCTTGATGGTGCCTAGGGGTGTACTCATGCAAATTTTTAAAGTTGTATCTCCATAAATGTGACCACTGACAAGCAAAGAGAGAAGAATCTGTAAGTCCATTTGGTTCTTATTGCAAAGAAAGAATTTTCTAATACTTCATCTATTTTTATTCATTTCTACAGTAAATGTGTGGTCTCTCAGTCCCTTGTACTCACTCTAAAAAAATACATAAGGGTCTACTAATTCTAAACAATGCATAATCTTAGACGTTTCTATCAAGTCTCCCCAATCGCCTAACAATTATAACCCCAAGTCTATTTAACCTACCCTCATAACTCATACTTTTTATTTCCGGTACTAACTTAGCTACTCGTCTCTAGACTTTTTCCAAGAGATTTTCATCTTTCTCCAAGTATAGTGACCAGGCCTGTGTACAGTACTTACGGTGGGGGTGGACATAACACTTATATAGAATAAGGAACAAGTACAAAAGTATACTTAATCAATCCAAATACTCTCTTCACCTCAGAACAATACTAGGTTTATATATATATTTATATATATATATATATATATATACACAGAATACAGGTTTTCCCCACCATCCAAAAGTAGGGCATTCCTGTGAAACATTTTTGAAGCAAAAATAACACAAAGCAATTACCAATAATTCATATGGGAACATTTTTTTAGAGTTCCCTGACCCCCAAAATAACTTTCTTCAATGTTTGCCACTTGTGCACTAAATATAATTCCCTTACAAGTTCTCTTGAGGAGTTTTTTTGTTTCCTAAGAACACATCTTGCAAGCAGATGCCCAAAATAATTGATATATCTCACAGATGCTCACAGACACAGTTCAAATCTATGGCTGCTCGTAGTCTTTCATAAAAGCTGTGTGGAACAGAGTAAACTCTTATGAACAGGGAGATCCAATGTTCTCTCTGACTTTTTGCAGTCAGTGAGAATAAAAATCTTATGTTGTGCAAATTTTTTCCCAGCGACACTGAATACTTGTGCAAACGTAAACTGAAGATTTGTTGAAATTAGTGATGAACAAATCTGGTTGTTGAAAAACCAGCTAATTTGTTAACTGAACCAGATAGCTTAGAGATTCTTTTCAATATGAATAATTGAATCACTGTAGCCCAACAAATGATCACAGCGTGTGTCTCCAGGCTCTCCAGGCCACATCTTTTTGGCTTTAGCCACAAAAAAATCACACCGGCACACAACAAAGCATCATCTAAAGATATATTTTGGGTTTTTGTTTTTTTTTTAATTGCTCAAAGTTAAGATATTTTTTTTAGATAATTTTAGATATAAAACTTATTTTTTAAAATAGTTTTAGATGAAAGATCTATATTTTTTAGATGATAAATTCAGGTACTCGCTCTACAGAGATTCTTTTAAGTGAGGTATCATTATCATAATATACTCTTTATCAAACTTAATTATAAGTATAATTATCAATTGCTATTTTATTTTGAATAACTGACCTTCTGTGTGCACAGTAATTTCCCTTGTGTACTAATATCAAAATATGTGCACACACGCACACAGTCTAGAGGAAACTATGGCTATCTATAGTGCTAAGTTATCCAAATTATTTTAGATAAATGTCATGAATAATTTATTTATTTTTTTAGACTAATTTTTATTTCATTTTATTTTTCTGTTTTCTATCACAACAACCAGTTTGTTATCACACTCCCAAAGATAGAAGATTCCAGTTCAAACCTCCTTGAAGGCTTATTCTTTATTTCTAACCTGCACTGATTGCTGATCAGTCATAGCATATAAAAACGATCTGACCATTGGGATATAAAGCAGAAAAATAAGACAAAAAACCAGTGAAAACAATAAATGAATAGATACAGGGAAAGGTAATTATTGTTATCATGAATAATACTATCGAACAGTAATTGTAATCGAAATCAGTCATTCCCAAAGACTTTATTAAATATGAATAAGAAATCATATTCAAAATCAATCATAAAATTTTTTTATAATGTCAAGTTGTTAGAGTAAGTTAATTTAATAACACGACAATGAATTTATGACAATGAATATAAATCATTTCAGTTTTTATAGCGTTTGCTTAATGTTATCAGCTGATTATTGTTATCTAAAAGACCCTGACCCAAATTGATCACAATAACCCCTTTCTTCTGTTTAGGGAATATTATTAAAAGTACAGTAATGCCTCAGTAAACACTCTAAATGTATCCCTCACAGATACAGAGCTAAATGAATCACTTCTTTACGAAGTCATCATAACAATCTATTATCATAATGTACACAGCTACCTCACTGAAATTAGTAAGTCAGTGTTAGTATGTAATCATTTTGAAAGATAGGATATCATAATTGAGCTTCATTAAGATGGAATAGTTTAGTGCTGTACATCTGATCTGGTAGCTACTTTCAGAGCTGGTGAAATATCATTAAGTGTCTACGTATATCACTACATGATAAATTATTTATTGAGTTTGTGTTTATTCTCATGTACACGGCACATTAAGTAAAGTCTATGGTATATGGGTATTTCGGAGACTGTGCTTTATACAGTCTTTAGACATTGTTCATTTCAGAAATTTAATGTCACTAAATTTTGGGGGAAAAATATTCGAAAAAGAATGTTATAATGAATCAGAGCTAAATGGGGTAGGACTGAGCAGGGTATTACTGTATAGATTGAGAGAGTTGAAACAAAAAGGAGAAAAAGGCCTCAAAACTTTTCAACCAGCACTATATGGGGTATTACTGTATTGAAGAATTACCATTTAATGTAGAGGTTAATTTTCTTTTGAGCCAATTACTCAACAAAATGTCATTGCATTGCATTTAATATTTCTTTTTTGTCTCATAATAGTTGTTACATTAGCAAATAGTCATATTCATATAAATGAAGCGATTATCATGTATGCTTTGAGGGAGGTTGATAAATACCCTGTGGGGTCTAAAGCTGATATTTGCATACGAAATAGAAATACACCTATACGACTTACTGATACACAGTTTCTGAGTTATATATGATTGGTTTTTATTGTTCATTCATTTTATATTCTGTTTGTAGAAACATATTTGTTGATACAACTGCCTTGTGTAGAGACAATCAGAAGTTGTTGCTTCAATGTTGAAGTTTCTTTTGTAATATTTTTTCATCAAGTTTTCAATCAATGTGATATTCTGACTCATCATAATTATCCTCTCAGTTGATATATAATTATATACAACGTTTTTAAAGATTTAAAACGTTTTTTGAAGCTGTTGGTATTGGTAGGTTTGAAAAAATTCTTCTGGGAGTCAATGAGGGATTAAGAATTGGTGAAGGGGTCGATGAACTAAAATTTTGGTGATGCCTCACCCTTGTGTACAGGGATAGAAGAAAGATGGATTGGTAAAATAGAGAGAGGAGTAAACTTTAATACGGGTGGATGGTGGACACCAAACATTAATATGGTTCCAAAACAACCCTTAAGCCCCTAAAGTACAAAATCTAGCTCCAAAAAAGCTAAATTGGTTATTGCAGCTCGATTATAATGTGGTTGGCTTTCTTGGACCCCAACAGCTGCTTTATAATTGGGAATGCCTATTATACTATTTTCAGACTCACCTTTGTGTATGTGGAAAAATGAAAGATGGATTGGAAAAATAGAGAGAAGAGTGAACTCGATTAGATTCCATTGTGGCTTATAAACTTCCTCCTCGGCCATTGTTGAACGAACAGCAGTTTTGATGAGAATTGAAGGCAAATATCAGTAATGAAGGAATGATGAAGAAAATAACGATAATTCGGTTGGCACTCTGCACATCCAGATGACACAAACTGTTATTGAGGCATGAGGACTGTTGTCACACACAACAGCTGACACCCGCGACTTGAAGACCTAAAAGAAAGATAAAAGGAAAAACAGCAATTAAATACAATGCTGAAAGGTTTTGTTAAGTGATTGTTAAATAAATAAATAATGGAAATATATATTTTTCATGAAAGAACTCGCCTTATTTACTTATCAACTTTTGTTCAGACAATCCAATCTCTCCTTCCTATCTTTGATGTTGACAGAACGTTTTGGCTGAGTCATTCTACAGCCTTATTCAATTTCAAACATCAAACTGAAACAAAAGGTGTAATGTATATGTTATGCCAAATCTGTGAAATTGCCAAATTGGCAAAATTTACTAAATAGTTTGATTTCACTTTGATTACATAAACTTTTGATTGTAAAAAATAGTTGTTTTATATCCTCGTTTTGATTAAATAAATATTTGATCAAATTATAAGTACATAATAATTGATTTTTTGTAAAAAAAAAAAAAAAAGTACTATTAATCATCTTTTTTAACTTTTGATCAAATTCAAACTAACATACACTGAAAAGTACCGTAAGAATTTGATTCAATGTTTTTTTCAAAAATTAGTCTGATGAGGGTAAAATTAATTTGAATATAAAAATAACAGAATCACTACCTCTGTCCCATGATAGTTGCTACATTTATATAGATATCACTATATGCAAATGTAACAATTATTATGGGACAAGAGAAAAACATGTCAATTGAATTTTGAAAAGACATTTTCTTAACTGATTGGCATAGAGAAAAAGGGATGAAAATATAAGCTACTACCAAACACTTTAGAAATTCAAACAGCACATAAAATGTAGTACCGACTTATGCCACTACCCTTTGTGAGCAGTACCCTTAGTGAGACAGAGTGCAAACAGCAGGCAATCTGAGAAGCTGCATCCTTGAATTGAGTAAATCTTTTCTTTGAGGTTAAATTCCCTCAAACAAAATGTATGAATTTAAAAGGTGGTACGAAAGTCAATTCATTTTAAAACTTGAACAGGTGGTTAATCACTTAATAGAAACAGTCATGTGACCAATTCCTCTTTAGCAGCATATTGTGTTGGGGTGATCAATTAAAAAATTGGAAAAAGGGATGAACACTGCATAGGTTACTTCTCTTGGCTTTTGTTGGGAGTCTGAATTTTCAAAAAACAAATATGAACATTGCTGGACACAAAATTAGGGACCAATTTAGCAAAAACTTACATAGGAAAAAAAAACAAGTAAGGGAGGAATTTTCATAAAATAGACATAATAAGTAATATCTGTTTACATTTTCATTCCTCCAGCTCCATTGGTACAACCTTTAAGCCCGATACAGCCAGCCAGACTAACTTGAAAACTGCCGAGACGTATGTTGACAGTTTTTAATTAATGGTGGCGCAAAAGTCACTTTCCATTTCAGGACTGCTATAACCTTTTTGATAAGGTAAAGAAATTTTACCTCTAGAGGGGAAAATGAAAGGCATTTGTGGGACATAATATTCCAGAATTAGTTTATAGTAATTTCCACAATAATAAATACTCATGAAGAAAGGATTTCCTTACCATTATATTAAAAAAGTTATTTGATTTTTAAGATTCTTTAACATCATTTTTTTTTTTTTAAATAACACCATCAAGATAACCACAAAATATTACAAGATATTTCTGTATATAAAAACAAAATATTTACATATGTGTATCAATAACTCCAATGTTTGAAACCTAAGCCCCTGCGTTTTCAGATAACCTGTGTTCCCGAGGGGGAAAGGGAAAAGAAATTAACAATAATGATGTAAAACAAAATAAAAGTTTTGTTCATTGACCACTGAAATGTTTTTGCCTTACAAATTTTGTTTTTACAGTTGATTAGTCGGCATAAGGCAAATATATTTCTCAGCGGGGTTGTGAAAGTTGTGTCACCCCTGTCATCAAATGGGCTTAGGATGTGAGTAAAATAACGCCCAAAATATTGAGCTTGTGGGTTCAAAAGAAAATTAGGTTTTCATTCACGGTTTTCTAGACGAGTGGGCAATAGTATGAGTGAAAATGTTGGGTTCCACCGTCAGCCCACCTTATATCATGAAGCACGCCATAATGAACTGCATTATATCAGCGGACACTTATACTAAGAATGCTGCTTTACCACGAGGCAGAATAATGTATTCTTTTTCATGTATTCAAGACGTACAGATATTGACTGAATTTTGTCTATTGTTATTATCTGCATAGATACACAAAGTATATGGTTCAATAAGAAGTAAATAGTGCCCTTACGATGGCTATGACTTCAGCCATCCCTGCTGGGGCACCAGATATCAAGTTACTACTTACTTAGCCCGTTAGCAATATGAGAAAGAGTCTCTGAGGCGACAAGCACCCCTGGTGACATTGTGCACTTCACCCTGCACTATTTTGTCCATAGCTGGGGGTAGAGATATATATTCATGACTTTCCAAAAGGGCATTAGAGTGAAAAAAAACCCTAACTGTCCCAGTCAGAGTTTGAATTCAGCTTGCCAAGTAAATTCTCCGCATGATTAACCGCTTGGCCACCCGTACCTGCAATGTACTCAAGACGTTATAGATATTGACTGAATTTTGTCTATTGCTATTGTCTGCATAGATACAAAAGGTACATGCTTCAGTGAACTCTTTAAAAGCCTGTCTTATTTTCTTACTTGTATATTTTATATTCTTCACAAAGACTTGGCCTTTCAAAGCCTTGGCCTTTATTCAAATTAATTGTGAATACAAATTATACAAATCTGGTCAGACCAGAAGAGAATGAAAATGATTCTTTTTATGAAGCTCTTTTTTTAAAATAAATTTTCTCTATTCAAAATTCACACATCAATTTTTTCAACATAACATATTTTCTTCAATATGATTGGCCTATATGGGACTAGTAGCATTATTTTACTAATAACATAAAGATGGCAAACAATGACTTCATAAAAAAAGAAGCACATATTTTTTGGTGCTTTTTGTAAACCCAAGGCCTTTAGGAAGACATTTTTTCTTCTTCCGTGTTCCCAAACAGTGCATTTTGCTGGGTTAGATTAAATCTTCAATTTATAAATCGCTCGATTCTGCACCTAATTGTCAGTAGAAATTTTTAGCCATGGAAATGAAGTTCGTTAAAATTATTATGATGTATAGAATATTTTACAGTTTTAAAAAAATCACCTAAAGCTGGAAGAGAGGTAACTTTGATCCTTAGTTATTCCCCTTGATGTTAGCATTCAATTTTTCTGATATGAATTTAAGAATTAAGTGGTGTCACAGAGTGAGATTTTACAAGCATAGAAATATTTGATGGTTTGAGCCAATTATAGCGCAAGTCGTCATCTATGGAGCGTTCAGTGAGTAACCACCACGATGGTTCATAAGACTGGCATTTTAACGACAGCTCTATGGTAGGAGCATGTAAAGATGTATTTGATCAGGCAGTCCAACTTGGGCAAAAGAGAACATTTCTAGAGCATACAAGAAAAAGTAGCCTACGACAGAGTTCATTTCCAACTCCTTCTGATGAGACAAATTTTTCCACAACCCCTCACTCATAGTTATACAAGCAATAGGTACGAAGTATATATTATTAGTCTTTAGTCATAATCTAACGGTAACTAAAAATCACAACTAATGGGAGAGCAATGCCAGACATCAATTTGGGCCAACAACAGTACTTGGGACCAAGAAATCAAGTCCGACCGAAATTACCCAGTGGAATGTGCACGTTCCAAGTACTCACTAAGAGGAGGCCTCTCAATCTCAGTGATCAAAAATACACCTATTCTTCACCTGAAGATGGCCATAGGTACAAGGGCTGGAACATTGCGTACAAGATACGAACCGAGATGAGGACAAAAGTCTGAACAAAATTTTACATAATGATATTCTCTCATCTAAGAAATCCAGACAGAAATACTTCCTTTTTTTTTTTAAATTGTAACAAAATCAAAATTTTTTTTTAGATTGGTGAATAGCATAGAGCCATTTCACAAGAAGTACATTTTTGTATAGAGATGAAGAAAACAAAAGACTCCAGCATTTGTGATCAGCACCCTCTATGAATTCTGTTCATCATCACCATTTTCCATGCTGTTAACCATTAGGCCAACCTTGCACTTATCTATGGTAATCCTTGTTTTCATGATCAAACTTCTGATCTTTTGAGTAACACTTTCTATATATTTACAATATGAGCATAATAGAAATGAATAAAAAATAAAACAACCATGATACTCCAAAAGGCATGAGATCAACAAATATGACATGAGAAAACAACTTACTAATAACAAGCCAAAAAGTCAGATTATAGATGTTCCCTTGCACTTTCAGATATTTATAGAAGGAGTAGGAGGAAACAAGAGGTTGTGGGAGTTTTTTGGTATGTCAGTGAGTCAGTCATGGCAATTGCTACTAGAGATGCTTACACATCTGAGAAGCAGTTTTTCTTGCTTCTCTCGAGTACAACTTACAACCAACTGCACTCAGCCACACGGCCTAAAAAAAAAACGGGCTATGAAAAGAGGTTAAATTAGGTATATAAGAAACTTTTGTCCACGAGACTCAACAAAAACGAAGATGAAAAAAAAAATTCTGTGCAGATGAGAGAAGAAATGTCAGAATCTCAAGATCAATGCAGATTGTTGGCAAATGACGACCAGAAGAAGAAATGGATCCAACCATGCAGATAGAAATTGTGTTTTTTTAAATCAATACTTACATTTCAAGACATTTCTAATTTTACCACATCAGAATATGTTTACGGGGCAACAAACATATTTGATAGAAATCTATATAGGTATGATTTCATCATTAGTGCTCTGCAGTACATTCAGTGCATGGGTTGATGATACAGGTATAAATACAGCACTGTTTCTTGAAACTAGGGTCATTCCTCAACGAGTCTTCATTATAAAATTTAAATTTTCTTAATTTTCTAATCATTTTCATCTTATTCTACCTTGTGTATAATATAATCCATAATTCATTTTATATCATGAAGTCTCCTTTAAAAGATTACATTGCAGTAGATTTGGGAAATATCCTGCATCTGATCTAAATATAATTGAGAAAATCTATGTGGATGTGTAAGCACTGTGATTACTCGACAACCGCTTATCATACAAAATTGACTTTCTCCACATAGATAAGTTAACACACGAGCCATTTGATGAGTAGTTCTCAAGAGATCTAATGAAACAAGCCTGGCTGCAGCAGGGTCAAACTCTACTCCTACTTCTATTCCGACTTGGGATGATAACTGCAACTTGTGTTTTGTATATATACATATATAATGAATACATTCTTGTTAGTTTAGCTCATTTGGTAAGACCGCTACCTTCCGATTAGTTGTGACTTCAAATCACCTTAGCGAAATGTTAATTTTATAATTAGGTGTGGTTTAACATGACATGATAGACAGTGAAGAGTTTACCCCCCCCCCCCTAAATTTAGTGAATATTGTCCTTGTTCTTTTCATAAGGAAAACTTACATGAACTATAGTCATTCATACGTAAGTTATTCAAACAAGTATCCTCATCTTTGTTGTTTTCATAGCAACAATCCAGTTGATGTGTGTTGTCTGATAATAAAACTGCGTAATCGTGACCGTCAAGTTTCACGTTGACAAGGAGAGACAGAAGAAGACAGAATATATAAATTTCAATATGAAATTAACAGAGGAAGATAGAAAGTGAAATATTAAAAAAATGCAGAAAGAGAGAAAAGGACAAAGGGCAGATCTTTGTCATAGGTGTTCATTGTCATTTGCTTCTATGAAATGGAGGGAAAGGGCGAAAGAAAGAAAGAAAATGGGAGAGAAAAAACAAAGTGAAGATAGCAAGCAAGAGGAGGAAAGAAAGCAGATAGGAGAAAGAAAGAAAGAAAGAAAGGGAGAAAAAAGAATGAAAGTGAAGATATAGAGGGGGGAAGATTCATCATATGTTATTGGTTAGAAAGAAAGAAAGATTGTTGCTGTCAGTGATTAGATTAGTTGACTTTGAGTGACTAATTTGTGTTTGTCATCACTTTATGTATATAACTCATTGGTTTCTGGAGAGGGAATCTTATTACGTGAGGAAAAAGTCAACTCTCAGATAAGAAACTACAGATTATAGATCTTTTATCTTCAGTCATAGATTTAAATTTAGATATAGAATATCCAAATTGGCAAATTTAGATGTTAAATATCCAAATTGGCAAGAATGAAGAGATATAACCAGAAAGCCATAGTTTTGTTCAACAGACGGAAAATTATTGCAAATGATTATTATGGCAGGCTACTTCACACACCATTAAGTCCAGCCTCTGCTCTTAGGAACGGACACTGCCCTAGTCTTAGAAATTAGGAAACCATAGAGACGAAAAAACATCAAATTTCCAACTCCAGCGCCATTAGAAAGACAAAAGTTTACTAACCACATTGATAGCAAGGCTTCTGAATAAATCAAGTCATTCACTCTTTATTGTAGCCCCACAAATGACCCGACCAACCAGCCAAATGGGCTATAGAGTCTTTCTTTGAGTGTCTGTGTATGTATGTGTCTCCAGGCACTCCAGTCACATTCCAGGGGGCTAAAACTTAGGAAATTTGTAGACCACTAGACACTATTTGGTGTGCAAAAGCTAGCTCCACCTTCAAAAATAATAAGATCCCATTAATCCTAAAGAGAAGGGTGTATAACCAATGCATCCTCCCAATAGTCACTTATGGAGCTGAAACATGGAACTTAACCAAGAGACAGACCTGTAAGCTGAGAACCATGCAACGTGCACATGAAAGAATAATGCTGGGCCTCACATGGAGAGACCACAAAACAGCACAGTACATCCGAGAAAAGACAAGAGTTAGGGACATCATAGAATCCATAAAAAATCTCAAATGGCGGTGGGCTGGCCACGTTGCAAGAATGGCAGACAATTGATGGACATCACGACTCACAACATGGATTCCCCGAGACCATATGCACAACCGAGGCCAGCAAAATGTTAGATGGAGAGACGAGCTAGACAAGTTCAGGAAGTACTGGCTTCGTGACGCCCATGATAGAGAAGTATGGCAAATCCTGGGGAAAGTCTATGTCCAACGACGGACACTAAAAGACTGATGATGATGATGATGATGATGATGATGAGACACTATTCAAAATTTTTTTTTTTTTTTTTTCAAAAAAGTGCTCTTTTGGGTCCTTATGAATGCCTGAATCTTGTACTGGTATTGTTTAAAGATAGTTTGAGATAAAAGATCTATTTTTTCTGATAATTAGTACTGGTACACACACGGGCAATGGTGATTCATTTATGCGAGGTATAGATAGTAGATTCACCCTTCTTGTTTCATTCACCTCAAAAATAATTTCAGTCGACACTTGTTTTTATAAAAACAGTGTAACAGCTTCCAATTTTTTTTTTCATCCATCTTATTTGCAACTATTTACTACCAAGAAAAGGGGAAAATTTTTCAGGTTTGGTTTGAAATCATTTTTTCTCTTTTAGTCCATTTGAAGAGTCATGGTCCATATATATCCCGAGGGTTCAATGACTGCTGGGATATATATCCTGTCCTGTAGATCTCTTTTAGAAGTCTATTGTGAGATTTCAATTCAGGCATTAAGCACCTTATTAAGAATGTTAACAAAACCTACCCAATCATGTACCTGGTATAGCACATGAGACCACCAAGCTTTGGTCCGATGCTATACTATTAACACATTCAGTGCCAAAAGACATTAATTAACATTTTCACTATTTTACCTTTCACTTGCCAAATGACATTAATTCACACCCCCTTTTTTGAAATTTGCACCTTGTCTTCATTTTGTCCACTGTCGTGGCTGATACAAGCTTTCCAGCTTTTAGTCTCAAAGGGATCCTCATTGTTCTATTCTTGGCCAACATATGTTTGTGCTAATTTCTTCACCTTGGAGCTGAAGGTGATATAGAGTAGGGGGTCACATACTTCATACTTTTTCTTCCAGCACACCCCTTCATCCTGTCTGGCAGGGGTGGTGTACACCTTGTGAAGAATATAGTGTAAAATGTATGGATATCATAGAACAGGCAATAGTATCTGTTCGTAATTTCATTTAATTTGATGTTACATGTTAAATGAGATGGATGAACTAGGCTCTTTTCAACAAGTAACTCAGAGAAGCACATTCGCATCATCCTCACACGACAGTCTTGTATAAAATTCTTTTTCGATTATACACAAAATACCAGTGTTTCTACTAATCTCATGTACCTATATTATTCTACTAAAAGGGTATGAATAATCCGGTTTGAAAACTCTTTATAGAGGATGTATGCAAAGCAATTAATAATTGACTTTGGACAATTCAACTCCTTCTCAGTATTGTTGATGTTGATCTCGTCATCCCAACATTTCAACAACAACATCAAGAACACAAAGAAGGTCTTCAATTGTCCAAGCAAAGTTTTGAATGTTAAAGAGTTTTCCCAAACTCACAGACAATATATTCAGTTTTTATGTAGAAGAAAGATAACACTAAACATTATGATCTTTGAGAAACTATTAATTTTTTTTTTCAATCATCCTTCTATACTTCACCGAGTGTTCGTCCGTCTGTGTCAGCTAAACTCAGGAACCACACAACACATCCCCATGAAATTTTCTATGTGTACTAATGAGATCCTGGTGAAGGTTTTCAGCTAGTTTTGGAAAATTCAATTCCAACACTTTTGAAAGTTTTGAAGGGGGTATTGATTTACCCTTATGTTGTGTATGGCTGCATCCATGCTTACCTAAGAAATTTACAATCAGAGTAAACCTTTGCTATAACAAACTAATTGGAGGAAGGGGGTTGTCATTAAAGCCATAAGTCCATTATGCCGGATGGTTGTCCTTCCTTTGGTAAATAAGAAGTAAGTTCGGTAGTGTGCCACATTTAAAGAACTTCGTTCAGATTTTTTTTAGAAGTTAAAGAGTTATGAAGAATTAAAATAAGTTGAAATGATTTAGTGAAATCATATTACATACTTGACTTTTTGTTTTCAGTGTGAAATATAAGTGGGGTAAACTTCAGAATTTTAAACAGGAATGTTGAGTCACATGGTTTTCAGTAACAACAATAAATAAGATTCACAACATTTTTGTTTTTGTCAAGAGAAAAAATATTCAAATTGAATGAAAATTCATGAAAAATACCATCAAAAACAGGAAGTTAATCCTCTATTTTATTGATGTGAGAAGAACATACTATAATTTGATCTTGATTCAAAGTCCTCATAAGGCTGGACTATGAAACTAGGATAATTCCAGTTTGTTATGGTCATGTTCACTGCATTCATCAAACTTTGATAAATGAGAAGAAAGATTGTTATGGTCCACACGTTTGTTAAAGCCAAAATTTGTTACTGAACTATGATCCACCAGATGTCTGTCCATGCATCTGTGTTAGCATAACTCAAGGACTGCTAGAGCTATAGCCACTAAATTTTCTGTGATTACTTATGTGACCCTACATAATACTAAAAGTCTGATTCTGTTTATGCCACATTCAAATAGTCAAAATGGTGCATTGTTTCCATAAGTATATAATTAAGGAAAACCTAAAATAACAGTTTTGATCTCTTAGTAACTAAAACTAGCTGGAAAGGTCCACCTATAGTTCAGGGTCACCTTCCTCTACTGGGAACCAAGCACTGCCATCCCCCATTGAAGAATCACTACCCTCATGAGGATATTCCCGAAGGACTGCTCTCAACTTCTTACCTCATAGAAAGCCCAAGAAAATTCAATAAATCTCCACTAATCTCATCATACCTAAGAAAACTTTTTCCTTTAATATCAATCCTGTATGAAAAAACAACTTTATCTCCTTATACAATACATCACAAATATGCCTATCTTTATTTTTTGTCTGTAACATCTCAAAGGGACAAAACCTACCTGATGATGATATTGAAGAGTTGAGTCCCCTGCATGATATTTTCAATGGTCCATTTATATAAAACACTATGTGTCTCCAAATATTCCATACTTGCTGTCATTTTGTTTGTATGTGATACTTTTCAAAACTTATACAGAAAAAATAGATAATGATGTTAAATGATTCGGTCACCTCTATGTAATGGACTCAAACAATATTTTCTTTGTATTTCTACTTAATTTTAACTTTTGTTTGATATTCAGGAAGTATTAAACGTATCAAAAATACAGAGCAACATAATGCTTTTGATATTAGAGAAGCAAGATTACAAAACAACTTGAATATTGCCATCATTCCTCAATGGCAAAGGTGAACTATTAATATATAAAACCTATTAAATGCAGTTAAATGATTTAATAAGCTTTTGAGATAGTATTGCCTATGGGAGGAAGAAGCACAGCATTTCCAAATGTAAAACTTTCCAGCATGTAAGATATAAGCCTACAAGCTCCGAATCCATTTGAAAATATAATTTACTAGGAAAAACCCTTCCAATACATTTAATGATCATCTCTGATTGTCTTTTTACTGGTTTTGAATAAATCTTGAAACTGTGGTTGGAGTTTATTGTATAACTTGTCTCATAATGCTAATATGCTTTATCTAACAATTTTGACAGCACAATGTAGGAGTGGGGTGGTGTCATCATAAGCTAATATGACAAAAAATAATAGCCGCACCAAACTTTGGAAATTAACCAGAGAAGGTTATTTTCTCTGACTTCTGTTTGACTTATAAAGTGGTCACATGACCAATTATCCTTCTCTCTTCCTTTATATGAGGAGATTTTCATCTTTTAACTAGAAAGCACTCTAAGAGTGCATACTTCTGCCAACAATATATTACACAAACCAAAAACTTGATGAAAATAAAGTATCACAAGGGAGATAACTTTAAATGCACAAATATTCAGTTATATCCCTCGAAATGTAATGCTAGACTCTTTTTAATTGTTGGCTTTTTCATCTGGTTTCCTGCAGAATAATAACAATGTCTCTCAAATGAGAAATATTCCTGGTTCCAACCTCAAATTTTAATCAATTCTTCCATAGCTTAGTTGCCCAGCCTCCCTGAAGATTTCATTGAAATTAATTCAGAACTTTTGGACAAACATGAGGGAATACATATACCTCTTCTAACTTCATTGATAGAGGTGAATAAAGATCGTTGATTTTTCTTATATTTTTTGTTTTAACCCTCTAGCACCTACTTGCTCCGTTATCTGGGTACAATGATATGTATTTGATATTGTTAAGGCCCAAAGGTTAAAAGTAGGCAAGTCTACACTGCGCTTATATGATGCAACGTTTGTGTCTTCAATGATAAATAGTTGCTACAGCTGGGCGGCTACAGATAAGCTTGATGCCTTCCACCGCAAACACCCACGAGTTATCACAGAATACTCATGGAGGAACAGTCTAATCTCCAACAAGGCTCTGTGCAAGATGCGGGACACAAATCCACTCTCGTCAAAAGTCATCCGTATTTGGTAATGTATTACAGATACCTGAAGAAATACCTGCACAAAGAATTTGAGGTAGTGGGGCCAAACAACTACATGGCTTGAAAAGTCTGTCACTGCACAAACTTGCTTGCAAATCTCAAAAGTGCAGGACTAGGAACTTCAAGATATGGCAGAAAACTGAGGGAAGTAAGTACCATAGCCAGGTAAAAGACGAAGAGACTTCAAACGAATGCTGCTGTAGGATGTTCCACATTACTACAACTGCAGAATACAGACAATCATCATCAAAAGATAATTCAAATTCATTTAATCTTTATTTCATTTCCATTCATAACTTCATGATTTTGGGGCCTCAAAACTATTAACAATGAATGAATGTATCTATGTAACCGCACCATTCAGCACAGTTGGACATCAAGGTGTTCATGTGATGTAATATTTGTCTTTTATGACTTTGAATAAAATGCATTAAAAAAATTAAAAAGGAACCATTTTTTTTTTCTAAAAGTTGCATCCAACACTTCCATTTTGTAGTTTAGTAGTTATTCTCTTTATTGTTGATAAAAGAAATTACTTCTAACAGTTCAAGGAAACAATTCATCATAAATGATCCTATTGTACAAGGATGCATCTGCAGCCTGATGTACAATTATTACTTGAATTTTGATCTGAAATTTTCACCATATACTGTTTGATCTATGATATTTCACAACTGAATTAAGTGTATTGACAAGGAATGATGAAGCTAACAGCATATTGGCATCTATGATCGTCCATTGTATCTGCTTTGGATTTATCTGAACAAATCTATTTATATAAAACAACTGTTTCCTTTTGTTCGACTGCTATCTATTAAACATCAGTACAGCTTGACCAAATTTTGTATGTATACTTAGTGGACCTAGGGTGAGAACTTGGACAATTTAGCTTTTCAAAAAACATTTTTTAAAGAGTTTTAGAGGGGGGATTCTAATTACAATATAACTACAATGTAAAACTGAACCCTTACTTGCTGTTAATTGAAACAGCTTTGGCATAGCTCAATCAAATTTGGCATGTATACTAAGAGGACCTAGGGCAAGAACTTGGACTTTTTGATGAGAATAATTTGGGGAAAAGCAGTGTAAAATATAATACAAATCAAGCCCAATGGCACCCTTCACCAAAGAACTCCCATATGCCGTTATGAAGTACTAGCCTAAGTGGATAATAGATTATTTAAAGTGAATAATTGAAGAGTCTCCCTAATGTATTCATCAGTGTTTGGTCTATTAGTTGAAGTATCTCAAAAACAGCTGCTGCACATCAGCTTTTCACACACAATGCCCCATTCATCAGTAATTAATCAACAGTTCTATAGAGAAACACAGATCATATTATTTTTTTGGTCAAACCACATCTACCAGTGTTATGTATCACAAAACACTGGTTCAATAATGAAAGAAAAAAACTGACTACCATTCCAAGGGAAATTATGAATCACCATGACCTACATTAGCTGCTTTTTATCTTGTAAATTAAGCAGCAGTGGTGGTAAAAAGAAGTTACCTTGATGGAAATACAATCGCTATGGTTTGAATAAATTTATGATTAAAAATAAAACAGGTCTCATTACTCACTCAATCGGGTGACCGATTAAAAAATTTGAAAAATGGGTGATCAGTGATTAAATTACTTTTCTTACTTTTATTGGGATGTGATCACTGAAAAGCACAAATTTTCAAAAAATAAATGTGAACACTGCCAGACACAAACTGAGGGATCAATTTAGAATAAACTTATATTGCGAAATGAACCCCCCTCACTGAAAACCTATTTGAGGTGAGGATTTTTTCTTGACATAATAAGGAGCAAATGTTCAAATTTTCAGCCTTCTAGCTCCATTGGTGTGGGCAGTGCAAGCAATACATAAAGAGCCAGCCAACCAGACTCACTTGAGAATCGGAGAAACTTATGATGATACTCTTGGTTGACTGTTTCCAATATAATTGCCCCAAATATAACAATGAGATAAGCACACAGCAATACTTATATATAATTCCCACTGCTATAAATATTACATTCTATGTTAGTCCTAGGGCAATCTGCTATGTCTCTAATTGTGACCCTTTATTTTTTATAGATACCTCTCCCCCTCTCTTGATTTTACTTGCCTTTTCTTTCTAAAAGCTTTGATGTTGAACTCCCTTATTTATAATTAGTTTACCCATGTCGTCAACAATGACAGAAGTATCTAAATAATTGCATTGTGCTTATAAAATATCAAAAACATGCTTCTTGGCTTTTCCTTTTTTTGTGTTCAACCAGAATAAACTCGGATTTTCTTATGCATTTGAACAAAAGGAAACAAGGACGGTTTCTTGAAAGTTAGCATCTTATAGTTACATCCCTTGACAAATATCCCAAACAAGAAATATCAACATGTATGTGGTGTATTATATAAGTAGATTGCTGCCCGTTCCAGAAAAATATGAATCGGCAAAAATATATAAAGCAGTGACTGTTTACGAGAAAATCTTTGCAAATATCATATATATGGCTTTATTTGTACTTTAAGACAATTTATCAATTAAGAGGAATGGTAAAAGGAAAATGAAGATACATCCTGGTAGTTCCAACTCTTAACATTTACTAATGATCCTTGAGTCAAGTTACCCTTGTACACAAATTTTCAGGCAGTAGGCCAAAATTTACCTAACCTTAAATAGACCTTTAAAGGCCAGTGTCACCTATCCTACATTCATTCTGGGGTCAAGTTACCCTTGTTCATGTTTTTACCACACATAGGGTGCAACCATCTTCATCAGATTTGAAAAGGCCAAAGTAGTTAGAAATTCTAGCTTTAAAAAAAAATTCATAAGCGGTTCCAATTCGAGTAAGTGAAGACAGATTTGTCTGGCCAACACCAGATAAGTCAGACTTTTATTCTGTTTATTACTATTTACTTCCAACTAACCTTTCAAAGACTTTTGTGCTATTTTGACTTGTTTTGTTTTGCTTTTGGTTCAAAGATTTTGTAGAATACATCATTTTATGTAAAAGGGAAAGAAAAAAAACAGAGAGTGCAAGTGGTGGTTGGTTTCGGCCTTATGGGGTCAGTTGGGATTGGTAGTAGTAACTTATACTTAAAACTTAATGGGTAATTTTTTGTATTTTTTTGTGGGGGGGGATACTTCAACCAAGGGGCTGAAGACTCCTATAGCTATCTCAGACATTTGCCAGGAGGAAATTCCTGTCAAACCTATAGCCTAGGGGACTTGCTCCTATTTATGCCATCTCGGTGAACCATAGGATGCAAACCCTTGGTTTAAAGGGTGGGATCAGACATGTGTACGTTACTCTTCACCTTAAAACTTCATTGTGCAGTACAAACCCTGCGGTCCTTATGTATATATATATATATATATATATATATATATATATATATATATATATATATAAGGTAAAAGCTCTAAGAAGCTTTTTGCATTTATGATTTTACATAAAACTGTTCAAAAACAAAAAACCATGAAATTATGGATTGTTTATCAATGAAAGGTTACTTTTTACACAAGGAAAGTTTACTCCAAACCATACTTCATAATAACTCAAATACCATTTTCTACAACTAGAAAAATGTTACACCTTGTTTCTGAATGGAAAGTCATACTTTCATGCAAATAAGTTAAGAACACTATGAATTTTATTTTAACAGAAAAATCATTTTTCATGTAATGAAAGGCAAACATGTGTCAATCAGTGCTACCATTTAAAATCAGTTCATTCATCCATTCATTTCTTGTCACTTGCAGCCAGGTCAGTCAGGAAGGGGCCTTTGGTTTGCTTTCTTGAGCATAGTGTAGAAATCGGTGTCCTCCTTAAAAGGATTAATGGGATCAACACGAGAAACCCTCTACATGATCCCAAACTGCTTACAACACCTAGTATTCCCAGATGGTCACCTATCTATGTACTAACCAAGCTCAACATTGCTTGAATTCAGTGATCATGCAAGAACAGGTGTATCCAACATAATTTGGCCTGATGCCTAACCCTCCTCCTTTACCAAGTTCAAGGCGGACTGCCTTACAGTGTTAAAGGGCTCAAACTGCCCAGCTATTCAGTCATAAGTGGGGAGAGAATTGGATTCATGCATTTCTCAATGTTATTAGTACAAAGTGAGCATAAGCAGCCTCCCCCAAAACTGAAAGTTGTTTTACTGCCATAGTAAAGCAATACCATGAATAGACTGCACCAAATGGGCAATAGCTGAAAAATCCAGAATTCCAGCAACTGGAAATTTGAAATCCTTAAAAATAAAGAAAGAAAGAAACTTGACAAAGTCTCCAAAGAACGCATACTATTGCTAACAGTGTAAACTAACTAAAAACTCAATGAAAATAAAATATTCAAAGACACGCAAGGGAGAACTTTGAATGTACAAAAGTTGAGTCACTTCCCCTAAAATTCAAGTCCAGCCTATTAATTAACCGTTTGATTTTAACTTCCTGTAGAATAAAAAAAATATTTCTTAAGCAAAAACAAAATCCTGGATCAATCCCCAAAATTAATCAATTCCTATGTAGCCTATGGCTCACCCTTCCACAAACTTTCAATGAAATCCATCGTGAACCTTTTCAGATGTCGGGTGGACAGACAGACGGAGAGATACAAGTGGATAAATATACAATATCGCCCATACATGAGCACACAAAATATATTTTTGTACAAGTGTACTCATTTTTTGACAGCCACACATTCATAAATTTGGCTACAGAGTTTCAATACAGTAGAATCTGGTCATAAATAATAATTGATATAAGCTGTTTTGATTGTGCAACGTTTCACTAGAAATTGTAAAATCCTGCTAAGTCTGGTTCAGAAGTGAATTATCTTTCTCTAAAAAAAAATGGTATGGGTAATACTGTACCTCATCAAACTTAGGTAAAAAACAAAAAATGAATTTTTAAAAAAAACAAACTGTATCTCTTCGGACTCGACTGTTTCTGATATTCACCTTTCCAACTTTTGATTGCATTCACTATTGGCAAGAGCTCTCCTTTCACCTTGCAAGCGCTTTGTGCTGACAAGCACTCCTTAATGAGTAACCACTGTCATCAAAGGTCAAACGGTCACCACGAACCAGTTTGTTTTGACATCTTTACGTTAAGGTTCAATAAAGAGTGAGACATTTCTGAATAACATTGTCCAGTTCTTGATTTCGAAAAAAAGAATCAACATAAAAACAGGTGTGGTTAGTCACTCAACAGAAACCATCCAGTGACCAACATCTTTTGATGGCATGTCGCATTAAGGGTGAACAATTAAAAAAAATTGGAAAAAAGG
Organism: Thysanoteuthis rhombus; assembly: GCA_963457665.1. NCBI lineage: Eukaryota > Metazoa > Mollusca > Cephalopoda > Oegopsida > Thysanoteuthidae > Thysanoteuthis > Thysanoteuthis major. The sequence continues at coordinate 50,426,899 of OY735219.1, read as the reverse complement.
GGTTATAGAAAAATGAGTTTCATCTCTTGCCTTTTGGTGTGTGGTGACAACTAAGAAAGCTTGAATTTCCAAAGAAAAAAAAACAAGCATGAATATTGCTGGACACAAACTAAGAGGCCAATTTAGCATGAATTCACATTGTAAATTGAACCTTCCACTAAAAACTTATTCTTGGAGAAAATTTTCAAAAAACTGTTGTTCCTATGTATAATAAGGAGTAAATGTTGAAATTTTCAGCCCTCTATCTTCGTTGGGATAGATAGATATCTGTATTTTGCATAAATGAATCACCATAGCCCACATCTATACCAAAGCTAATCATCCTACTAATCTTCCCCAAAAATTGATCTTTCACACAAGGAAAATACCAGCACAAAATTTGGACATTGTTGGTCACAAAATGACCATAGTGACTCAAAAAACACTTTTTCGACAAAAGCAAAAAAAAAGTTTTTCAGCTGATGCCTAGTGATGTACTTATGCAAATTTTCATGGTTGTAGCCCCCCCAAAAGAGCATCCTGACATGCGCAAAGACACAGATGAACAAAAAGAGAAGAACCTGTAGACCACTTGGCTGGTTGATCAGGTGGACCATCTGGGGGCAACAATGATCCAATAGCCGACCAGAAACCTATATTAACAGTTTTGGCTGATTTTATAATATGGCATGCTGATTCCAGACTGGAAGCAGATAATTGAAAACAATCTATTCTATATGTATTAGTAATTACCATGAAAAAATTCACATACACGCAGGTTTCACCCTCCATCCAAAGTAGAGCATTCTTATAAAACCTGAAATGGCAAAAAGCAATGAAACGATTGGTTGGCTTCTATTTCTGGAGAATATTATTTTTACTTTTTCAACAATTGCATTCAGTAAGTTAATTCACTGCAGCATTTGAACTTCTGGGTTAAGTCACATCGTACTAGTTTCTTTTTTCTCAAAAAATATTGACGAATGTCAAAATTTTTAGAAATAATCATGTAACTAGATTTTTTTTTTTTTAAATCTCCGTTCGAAAATATACTGACTCTTATCATAAAATGGTTTAATTTTCTATTCACAAATCTTTAAAAAATGAACTGTTTTTGTTACATTCTGGTTATTTAATTACAAAAAGTTAATTTCTTTTTAAAAAAAAACATTGTAAAACTTATTAAGGATTATAAATATGTCGCAATTTTTGACAACCCTAATTCGTTTCTATGTTTAGTAACATCTACATTACAACAAAAGACTATTATACCGTTTCAGTTTTTACTGCTTCCATACCGGGGGGGGGGGGTGAAGGGTCTCAAAAAATTTTGAGTCATCAAAAGGAGTTGTGAGAAAATTTTGTTCCATCAAAAATGTCAGCAAGAAATTTTGTTTCATTAAAAGGGGTCATGAATGAAGAATAAGTTTGAATCCAGCATGAACAAATAGAGAGAAAAGGGGGGAATGAAAGAAATAAAGAGCCTCTCCAATGAGCCACTGGTTTCCATATTAATAAGTCAATCTAAATCGAACACATTCACATAAAACTATCTGTAGCAGCAACAGCAACATTTGCCAGCAAGGATATATCAAGATGCACAATTTATTTAAAAGAGACAAGATGATAATCATTCAGGATTCAGTTTGTGTGTGTGTATGTGTGTGTGTGTGTGTGTATGTGTGTGTGTGTGTGTATATATATATGTATGAAAACAATGATTATCTATAAACACAATCATTTATGAGAAATAACAATAAAATGCAAAACTCATTATTCATCATTAAAACCTATTTATATTACATATATATGTGTGTGTTTGTGTGTGTATATATATATATATATACATATACATACATATACACACACAAGTGTGCATGTATGTATACATACATGTGTGTGAATATATATATATATATATATACATACATATATATATATATATATATATATATATACACACACACAAGTGTGTATGTATGTATACATATATGTGTGTGAATATATATATATATATATATATATATATATATATATATATATACACACACACACACACACATATATAAATATATATAGACAGGCACACACACACAAACACACACACACATATATAAATATATATAGACACACACACACCCAAACATATACATGTATTTTTAAATGATAATTGTTAACACAATCATTTGTAAGATAATGAGAATTGAATGCGAAACTGATTATTCAATGATTAAGAAAATTATAAATTTATGCATATATATATATATATATATATATATATATATATATATATATATATATATATATTCCCCTATTAAAAAAATCTAACAATATATACCAGCATCAACAGCCGAAAGAAAAGAAAGAAAGAATCACAGATAAATATTTGAGCAGATACAAAGAGATAAGTAAAGAATTGGCTGAGGTACAACTCTTTTATCACAAAGCTTATTATGATTAGAGCTTAATTTTCTTTTTAAATCAAACAGTATTATGTAAGATCTAATATGTACGTGGGCCTGGAAAATCCATGATAGAAAGAAAAAGGTTACTGATGATAATTATAATAATAGTCATCAAATAGAAACCGTCACGTGACCAATGCCTTTTGGCAGCATGCCATGTTAGGGGTGATCAATGAATGAGTTACTTCTCATGACTTCTCTAGGATCACTAAAAAGTCTGAATTTTAAAAAAGCAAGTGTGAATGCTATCAGGCACAAACTGATGTACCGATTTAGGATAAACCTACATTGTAAATTGAACCCCCCCCCAAATCCTACTTGGAGGGGATTTTAAAAAAACAATAGATGTTTTTTCTAGACATAAGTAAGTAAATGTTTGAATTTTGATTTCTCTAGCTTCATTATTTTGGCCTATACGTACACCACATACATGCCAGCCACACCCACTTAAAAACCAAAGAAATTTCTGGTGGCAGTTTAGGTTGCCAATTTTTTAATAATAATAATAATAATGATAATGTAATTGATATTTTGCTCTGTAACCTATGTAGATTAACAAATCAAATGGAAGTAAAGAAAAAAAAAAAAAAAAAGAGGATTTAGATAATTCTTGTACACAGCTTAATAACACCCCATGATTGTCGAGTGAGTATTTTTTGTGTACAAACATTCAGTGTGTGGCAATGTTGTTCATTTTCAGTTATCTATATATTTAATGAACAGAGTGACTTTCTGTTTGTTTATTTCTCTGTCCATAACAATACATACTTCCACTTTTAAATCTAACAGCATCATGTAAGATCAGACGCGTATGTGGGCCGGAAAATTTTCAAACTGCCTGAAAATGATGCTGTTGTTAAAAACTGAAACTGATTATCTAAAAAAAAATTATATAAAACTATTTTCTTTTAAAATAGATCTATCTAAAATCACTTTTTTTCCAAATAAATCTTTCATCAAAAATTATCTAAAAAGAAATAGCAGAAAAAGATTTGGGCATTGTTGGTCCCAAAATGACCATAGAGTCCGAAAAAAAATTTAAAAAAAAGATAAAAAAAAACGTTTTTAGGTGATGCTAAGTAGTGTTGTCTCCAAAATGTTACCAAGGGCACCCAGAAACGCGTGTACATACCCCCCCACACACACACACCAAACAAACAGAGAAGAATCTGTAGACCACTTGGCTGGTTGGTTTGGTGATTCATGGTGTAGCAGTGATTCAATAATAATAATAATAATGATGATAATAACTGAATTCAAGTAGAACATCAAGTCCAAGAGAACTGGGGAGACTTGCTGTCACTTGATCTTCAATGAAGGCCACCAGCCACAGCTGGTGCCAAAACTCAACAATAACAATAACAATAACAACAGCAATAATAGATGGTACAAACAGATGAGTTAAATGTAGACTAAGAAACAAATGTTTTATTATAAAGCCGTTTTATGATTTCTTGTTTTTCTTTTCAAATCTAACAGTATTATGTAAGATCAAATATGTAAGTGGACCCTGGAAAAATCTACGACCAGAGGATAGGCTGACGCTGATAGATAGATTGGTACTTTAGGTGGGATAACTGATACAGACAAACGGTGCGTTCATTCATAGTAGTCATTCAGAGGAAGTGAGAACAGATGATGTCTAGTCAGATAGAGAATTAGAGCTACGATGGCGGCCGAAGAAAAAAAAGATGAGATCAGGATAGAAGAGCAAGTACTTATAGTTACGGTTGCTAGGATCCTGGAAGATTTGACATGAGACACGAGGGAGGGAGGCTATCTGTAGTAGGTTGAAGTGGTGGTGGTGGTGGTGGCGTGTGTATGGCAGTAGCATCATCATCTTGGTTGTTGTCAGAAGGTGAGCATCAACATTTGGTTGTAGTCAGTTGACACAATTGGAGAGAGTGGGGGGGGGGGGGCTGGTTGTAGTAGTTGTAGTAGTTGTTTGTTGTTGTTGTTGTTGTTGTTGTTGATCTTTTTTCTTCTTCTCTTCAATACACATGCTTTAAGGTCCTCATCAAAATGTCTTCATATTGATCGATATAGCAGCAGCCATAAGGGGAAGGAGAGAAGGAAGGGAAGGAGGGAAGGAAGGGTGGGAGGAAGGAAGGAAGGTAGGAAAGAAAGGAAAGGAAAAAGAAGGGTGGAAGGAAAGGAAAAGGAAGATAGGAAAGAAAAAGAATGAAGGAGGGGTTGAACAAGGGATGAGAGGGAGGAGGAAGGAAGAGGAGAAAGGAAGAGGGCAGGGCGGAAGAAAAAGAAGGAAGAGAGGGAAGGCAAGTAGGAAGGAAAGAGAGAAAAAAAGAAAGAAAGAAAGAGAGAAAGAAAGAAAGAGAGAATGAAAGAAAGAAAGGAAGAGAGAAAGAAAGGAAGGAAGAGAGAAAGAAAGGAAGGAAGGGAGCAAGGGAACTAGGAAGAGAGGAATGAAGGAAGGAAGGAAGGAAGAATGAGAGAAGATTTCTCAGATTTTGATAAATCACTTCAGTCGGAACCAGTGCACACCATATCAACTCTTCAAATAGGAGGTTGAAATTGGAATATTCGCCTTGTATTGACAAAAGAAATACTCACATATAAAGAGACAGATATTTATCCATACAAATAAACAAATATTTTTAGACTATGAGAAATATTGACAGATGTCTAGGACTCGGGATATATAAGAAAGTGGAAAAAAAAAAAAAAGAAGAAACCAAAAAGATAATACAAGTTCTGTCATTTACTATCTAGCCATTTAATATTATTAAAAAAAAGTAGCCTACCTAGGGCAATGGCACCTTAGTTCCCTTCAAAGAACTCTTGGGACTTGACATACTCTACCAAGCATTGCTTCCAAATCAGTCTGCCTTGCTGGTTTCTCTTTAATCTCACCCACAGTCTGAAATCTATTTGGGAAAAGCTAGAAGTAGCAGGAAGCCAAATTTGGACTGTATGGGGTACTGACAGATGCGAAACCCTTCACAAGACATTTACAAGAACAGGCAAGCTTGGCCATTATGAATGCGATGGTCACTCAATGGTGTCTCACTGCAAACTGAGTAACCACAGAGGAGAGTATCAGTCCATGCATATGCAGTAAGGTCCCTTTGGATTGCCAAGTTCCATCATTGACACACCACCAGTTCTCAAGATATTCAAAATGGTTTGATACCTTCTCGACAGACATAAATAAACAAGGAAAAATCCTTTGTTTTTCAAGAAAGTTTTCATAGGTTATACAAATGCTTATCCATGCCCTGGTTGGTGTGTGTGTGTGTGTTCATGATCATGGATTTTTAGCTACCGTATTTCCTCATGAATAAAACAAAAAATTCTGTACCCAAATTTGAGCAAAAATAGGGGTAATTGGGTTGTGCTATGCTCCAATGTACGCTGGAAAACATTTTTAATGTTGCTAGAATTAAGCCCACTTTAACTAAGAAATAAATCTAACTTCCACAAAAAACCAATTAAAAAACAAAATGAATTAGACAAAAGAACTTCAGTAGTCAGTGAATGAATCTTCTAAAAAAATCAATTTGACCTCCTCTCCACAGGAACTTAGGTATAGGAGCTGGGGTCAAAGGTTGAAAAATCAATCGTAAGTTTTGTATATCACTATATCCATTTTCTTTCTTTGAAACACATGCAACACATATACCCAAAAATAACTTAAATAAGTAAATTCAAAAATTTAAAAAGATAAAACGATGGCTTCAAATTGTGTGCACAAAATGTTCACAGGTAGGTATCTTTGGTTTTTTTTCTAAGGTTATTTTTTTTATGATATTAAGATAATTAACATTGTAACATGAAAATAGTGGACATTTATTGCATAACTGCAGTATTGCAGTGCACAAATTTGGAACATCAGAGCAGAAAATCATATGAAAGCACCAAATTTTAAATTCATTCTGATTTTCCCTTTAAATCTACTTATTGTCTTATACACAAAGAAATATGGAATACATATATTTTTTATAGCCAAATGCTCTTCTTGATACCAACCCTTGCAATCTTGGTAATTGGCCCACAGCTGGTACACTATATATATATATATATATATATATATATATATATATATATATATATATATATATACAGAACCAAAAAGTATATGCAGGGTGTTTCAAAGAGGATGCAATTGTCTCACCAGACCAGGGTCGGAGGGTACCAAATGTTGCGGATAAATGAAGGCATAGACGAAGGAAATAATCTGACTACATCATACACAATGTTTGCATTCAAACTGTTTTAAATCTTGAGACTTTCTCTCAAAAACACTACTTGCAGAAAGATGCTAATTACACATATATTTCAAATTTACAATAGCTGTAAAAAGGGATTTCTTTTCACCTCGATGCAGGTTCGTACATAAACGTTTTATTACATTGGAAAATGACATAGCTGACAAGACACAAAGAATGGATGCTTGAATGAGGCTTGTGCAAGATGCAATCATTTCAACTCCTAGATACAGTTGTCTCTGAGAACTAATATGCGACTAATATTGTAGCATAAAATCTGTCAGCATAAGTTCTACCTTCTTCTCGTTAGAATTGTCTTTTTTTATGAAACACTCTGTACAAGCAAGTCCTGGAATTATGTGTAAGAAGCATTCAGTTTCCTTAGGTATTTCTTTGAAAATGAAATAAAAAGCTCTTTTAAATTGGTATTCAACTGGAATATATAACTACACTTTGATCTGAAGAAAACAGAGAGAAGAACATATTTCCTATACATCCTTTGAAAAATTAAGGATGTACAAAATAGTCTCTTTTTACCTTTTATCTCTAATAGATGCGTCTACACAATTCCATTATACACTTTTCAATCAGTCAGTTGGTGCCAGTAACATTACACCATAAAAATAGGAAGGATGAGTGGTGTCATTGAATTTTGTGATGTCATTAAAAGAAATCTATTTTGATTATTTTTTTTACCAGCTGCTAATGATGTTAGAATAGAATGTCTGCAGTCCACATTTTTATATCTTTTATAAAAAAAAAAAAATATGCCAAAAATGACCATCTAAGTTCTTTTATTGAAAATATTACTAGCAGGATATTTCCATAACACAATATTTTACAAGTATGAGAATCAAATGACTTGGAGAAAGACTACTTGCTCTTCTTCTTCTGCCTCCCCTACTGCTACAATGGATGGTGAAGGCATTGTTGAAATTGAGATTTTTGTTTTCTAATGTGATACTAAAAATGAATCGGTGAAAATAAAATTACTTAAAAATTATTAACGATGATTTCAGAAACTTTTTCAGCTCCAATAAACACAGCATAAACTTTCTGTTATTGTTATTATCAAAATTATTACAAGTTATTTCATTCATATATACTTATTTTCACAACGTTGGATTAATGGTTAGATTATTTGATGAAAAAGATCAAAGTTGACAATTAAATCTGGGAGGATAATACTAATTAACCGATAATTGCCAACAAGAAAAAATGAATGCTTACTTATCATTAAGGATTATAATAACATGCCCATGGATGCTTCTATGAAAACTCAATCAATCAAAAACTATTTTCTGGATCCGTCCCAAAATCTAATCACTTTTTTCTCAGCCCATGACCCATTCTTCCACAAAATTTCATTGAAATTCATGGAGAACTTTTGGAGATAGCGTATTGACACTTGGAAGCGAATACATAAATACGCAAAAAAAAATGGAAAAAATATCTCTCAATCGAAAACTAATTCCCTGATCTGCCCCCAAATTGGGAACTCTTGGAGACATTGTATTAAGAGTCTAGAGCAAACACATACACATTTGAGATAAATAAGAAAAATATCTCTCAAGTGAAAACAAATTTCTGGATCTGCTCATAAATTCAATCACTTCTTCCTTATCATACGGTCCACCCTTCTGCATGATCTTATTGTAATTCATCAAGAACTTTTGGAGGCATGTTGACAGACAGACGGACATGACTGCATACTTATACCACTTCAACTTCATTATCCGAGGCAAACAAATACCTATTTAACATTAAACATTGCTGTAACATGCCCACTAATGCTCTCATAAACGTCAGAAAAGACCTTGAGAGAAAATGGTCACCAGCTGACTTGTAATACATCTGAACTTTATTCCCAAAAGTCAAGTTTTTTAAATGAATAAATGTGTATATACACAATTATAATTCTTATAAGATGTTTTTACAAGTTTAAAAGCAATCTATTTGTACAATGTGAACAAAAAATTCAAGTGTAGGATTTGGTTGTATTTAACAAGGGCTTTTTTTCTTTTTTTATTCAAAGTAACCTAATCTTCAAGTCTCAGAGAAACTTGAGCTGAAATTTGACCAACTATCAAAGGGAAATACAAACATGCTTATTCACACTCACATCTTTACATACTAAATATTATACTGCTAGCATTTGCCATCCATAAAATGGCACTTCCAATAATATATTAATAGGTTTTCAAGTTGGTCTGGCTGACTACATACACATGACACATGTACGGGCCACACCAACACAGCTGCAGGCCTGGAAATTTAAACTTATTCCTTACATCAATAAAAAACATCTTTTGGGTTTTTTTAGAATTCCCTCCGGAGGGGTTAAATCTACAATGTAAGTCTATGCTAAATTGGCCACTTAGTTTGTGTCCCACTGGGTTCACAATTGATTTTTTTTTTAAATTTCGACTTTCATAGAGATCACCACCCAATAAAAAGCATGAAAAGTAATTCATTCATTGATCCCCCCTTTTTTCCGATTTTTTAATTGATCCCCCCAACACGGTATGTTGCCAAAAGATCTTGATCATGTGACCATTTCTACTGAGCGACTAACTAGATCTGTCTCAAGTATCTTTTAGAAAATAAATAAATAATATAAACAAAACTATAAGTTGTCCGTTTTATCAAAGGAAAGAACTAACAACAACAAAAAACAAAGGTTAATCACTTTTTTTATCTTCAACATTCAATTTCTGGTCTGTTGCTCTGACTAATTAACATACAAAAGTGCTTCTCAACAAAGGAAAGTCATTAGATAAAATCTGGGAAGTTCACACATCTTTATCTAATATGTTCATGTAATTGATTTTCCATTGTCTGATACACTAAAAGCTCAGCTGTGAGAATCCATGTTTCACACGTACATAGGAGCTGAGGTTCAGAGAAGAACCCAAGCCATTTGAAATTGGAAGCTACAGCAAAATCTTTGGCATCTCTTATACTGAAACATGTCACCAATATAGATTTGCCATTATCTGTATCACTAACTTCTAATTTTTTTTTTTTACTTTGACTTTGATATGAGTGTCTTTGCTTGGGTTCTAGTGATCTCAAAAGTACCAATAAATGGGCATTCCCAACTTGGAAATGTCACCTTGAACGTTCTCTACACTGTGACCCAAAAATTAAACTTTGATATGAGTGTCTTTGCTTGGGTTCTAGTGATCTCAAAAGTACCAATAAATGGGCATTCCCAACTTGGAAATGTCACCTTGAACGTTCTCTACACTGTGATCCAAAAATTAAACGCATCTGAATATTAGACCTGGTCAACTAGCAGCCATCTTAAATTTGATCTCTCACAGTCTTTAGAGCACGAATCTGACTTCCCTCCACATCTGAAAAATAATATCATTTTATGCTTTTCCGAAAAACTGCATAATCATTGTTGTAATCCACTGCACTACAGATGAAAGTATTTGATAATAAACATTACCTTCTTAACAAAAGGCAACGGCAAATCACTATCATATGTTTAAACATAATGCCTTTCCATGATGAAAGTCAATAGGATGACATGTGCTACCAGGTTATAAAATACACGCCCGGTTTCTTGAGGGTTAAGGGGCCAACAAGGAAATCAGAGGTCCCCATTTATAATGCATGAGAAATAGCTTTTTACACTTGAGGCATGTGCTCGCTTGTCGTGTCAGCACTTCTACATGCGTGTGAAACACGGATTCTCACCGCTGAGGTTCAGAGAAGAATCCAAACCATGGAAATGGGATGCTACCAGAAAATCTTGAGCATCTCCATCAGTGAAACAAATCACGAGAGATGTAAAGATCCGTTAGAAGATCACCCAAACCATTGGGTTCCCATCATGACCTTCTCACCATCATCACGAAGCGGAAGCTGAAGAGGTGCAGGCACATCACCAGATCATCGGGCTTGCAAAGATCATCCTGCAGGGCACCATACTGGGGGAGGGGAAAAGGAGGTGGTTGTAGACAAAAGGAGAAGTGGGAGGAGAAAATCAAGAGAATGGACAGAACTGAGCATCAGTGAATCTCAGAGAACTACAAGGGACAGGGGATGGATGGAGAGTACGGGTACAGCGTAAGTCATCTGTGAGGCTCCAATGAATCTGCACTGGGTTAAAGGCAGGATAGGATAGAACGCTGAAATCTCTAAAAACATGCTTTCTCATCTCGTTAAATTTTAGAAGTGAATATTGAACAACCATAGCCATCAAAGATGGCAAAGGGTTCTATCCTTTTTATGTGTTTTTTTAGATGTGTATGTGTTTGTTTATATGTTCCAGTGCTTCTGGCCAAAAGGTTTTGTCTGCAGACTTGAAAATTGGCATCAGTACTCCACTAAACCCCACCTAAGAGGGGTTTTTCTTGTTTGTTTTTTTTTACTCTAAAAAAATATTTTTTGACCTTTTTGGGACTTTATTTATTTTATTTATATTCTCCATAATTTGAATGTTTCTAGATGTTTTTCCACTTCACTTTAGATACTTCCCAGTGGAAAACGCCAATGATGTCTTAAATAGAACTTATCCTGACCATATTTATTCTTCAATTGAATTTTTTCCAATTCTTTGAATTTTGATGCTACAGTTGTTCAATTATTAATGGAGATGGCAAGTTTTAAGAAATTTTAAATACTCCATTTCAACTTGAAACATTTAGTTTTGTCACATGATACATACTAAAGCAATAATGATCTTATAGTATCAACTATAAATGAGTACACCCCAACCACTTATTTCTCTTAATAGAAAGTTCATTGTTTTCTAAACCAGTCAAACATTTTTTCTCAAACATCGCAGGATTTTGTTATTTCTAGTGGAAACCAATTAAAATGGATATAATAGGATATCATTCATGCTCAAACACTACAGCATTGGAACTCAGTTGCCAGAAATGAGAGTAAGTTGCTGTCCAAAAATAAGTACACTCTTGCCAAAAAAGTTTATTTCATTCTATATAGTAAGTATAATTTCAAACCTTTATTGATTATTTTTATTTAATCAGAGATTCACATAAATTTGTATATAAATAGAGTATGCAATATCAAAGAAAAGTTTTTGTAAAGTCCAATTTTTCAGTATACAATCATTTAGTCCATTAACAGCTCCATACGGGGAAATAACTCTATTCCAATTTCGAGGAACATGTTATTCATTTCCACAAACTGAATGGCAACAAAAAACAGCAACAAGTCAGAAGTTGAGCAAAAACAGTTGCCAAAACAGTGCAAAATCATGAGAAAAGTAGAAATGTCAGAGATGTTTAGAGGTCACCAGGTTGAGAGTGCAAATAAATACAAAAGTCTATTTGTTCTATCAGGAGATTGGTTGATAAATACCAAAGAAAATCGGATGCTAATGAGGTAAAAAAACAGTGTGCCTTGAATGTTTCTACCATAACAATCCAATGCGACCCAAACAAGACCAGTGTACATGGCTGATGACCATGTAGGAGACCGCAACTGAAATCGAGACATAAAACTGGCCTATTTGAAGTTGCACAGGAGAATAATGAAAAAAAATACAATCTTTTGAAACAGTATACAATGGTCAGATGAGACAAAAATCAACCTATTTGAGTCTGATGGCACCCAACAAGTTGGCCTCATCATGGCAAGGTGTCCAAGGAAAAGAGTTTGGTATCCACAGTTGAGCATGCTGCTGGAAATCTCTGGAAATAGTCTGGGCATGTATTACCTCTTATGGCACCGGTTAGCGGAGTTTTATTAACAGAATCATGAATGTTGAAGGTTACATGATATACTGGGAGAAAATGTTGACTCCACTAAAATGCTTGAGAAGAGCAGATTTTCTGCATGACAGCAATCCAAAACACTCCACTAAAAAAAACTGAAGAAGCAAAAAGTAAAGGCACTCAATTGACCTAGCGTGCTACGAGATTTAAATCCGATTGAGTATAAGACAAATTTGAAAGAATGTACATCATCGGAATGGAAAAACATTCTAGCAATTGTTTTTTAAATACAAAGACTTGTAGAAAACAAAGGCAGTCACAACAAATAAAGATTTTAAATAAACTTCTCTTCATAGGGATGTATCCATTTTTGGACATTTATATTTTTGGCAACACAGTTTCAATGCTGTAGAGTTTCATCATAAATGATACCTGATGATATCCGTTTTGATAGCGCAATCTTCCACGAGAAATAATAAAATCTTCTTTGTTTAGTTTAAAAGAAAATTAACTTTCTGTAAAAAAAGTGGTAGGGGTGTACTCATATATGGACGATCCAGCATCAGGATGCCATGCTGTAGGGTACAAGGTAATAAGCTAGTCTAGCAGACCATTAATACTGAGTAGTGAGTTCAATCATCACTAGGTTCCCCATAATTGTGGCCTTGCACCAGACTAAGCATAGCGTAGTAAATGATTACTCGCATCTGCAAAAATTGAATGTTTTTAATAAATTCACATGATTTTTTCTGAATTTACATAGACCTTAACATAGGTTTTTAAATGTACAAAACGACCTTCAATTAATCTTATTATATAAAAGCTAATGTTATTTTTTCTATCTGTTCGTTTGTTGGCTTTTGTCACGCTAAAGCAAACAGAAAGAGAAGAAGTGGGTAAAGCAAAGTCTGCATCTGTGTTTTAACATATGCTAACACCAAAAGCTATATATCCCAATTCCTACTAATGATACTACTGCTAATGTCTTAGTGGCAAGACAGTAAACAAATATAGGCATCTCAGATTTTCCATGAATATAGCTGCTGTTTATCAAATATCAAAAAAGAAATTCATTTATCACTCAATTTTGTTGCATTATTGTTTTGAAATTAGAAAAGAATAGAAAATATGAAGAGTTGCAGAAAAATCAACAGAAAAACAAATTTTGTTTGAATAATGTGATTTTTGTTTGCACTAAAGACATTTATACTAAAACATATATTTGATTAACTGATCCATACATCAATAATCCTGTCATTTTCGACATGTAATATGCTAGTTTTTATAACGATTATTCGGCAAATTTCTTCAACCTTTAATAATAATTTCATCTTGATTAAAAATGATCAAAAGAAAAGGAGAATACAATACTGAATTTAGGATTGTTATGTAAGTTTTAATGGTGCTACTGATCATCTTGAAACAATCAAGAGTAGTCCGCTTGCTATTCACAAGGTTGGGATAGTGGGGATTCTAATTTGGGCTTATGCTTCCTCCCATTCATAACTACAACCTGGGTTGAGTAACGGAGGACAGCTGATCTATGATCCCGACCTTGTTGGGGTCATTGATGAGAAGAGAAAGGTCAAAGGAATAACCTTGACAAGAAAAGACACTTTCAGGTAGGGACTGCACTTCCCAAATTAGGAGGTGCAAGGTCTCATTTATGGAATAAATACTAGCTAGAAAGCTGATTCTAAATTTAAAATTCTATTCATTAATTAATATATTATATATATATATATATATATATATATATATATATATATATATATATATATATATATATACTGGATAAGATCTCATCTTCTGAATCCAACATTGAAAATAAAGTGATGGCACCAATAAATAAAAAGAAAAATTGACAGTAAACATTCAAGACAGAACCTAAACCTTTATCAGTTAATATTGCTGAACATGAAAAAATATAAAAAACTCTTCTTCAATACTTGAACCTCACTACTCCTGCAAGATTGGGACCAGACAGCTGTCCAATTAGCAGATTTCCCCAACCAGTGAAGCTCAACATTTAAATTCATTCTAGCAAATTTAAAAGTTAATTCAAGGGGAGTAACTTCTGATTCAAGTTACATCCCTCGGAAATTTTAGTAATTTTCCCCCCGATTCAATATACAATTAAGATCCATATTTTTTAATCCTATTCATTGAAGAGTTCCCCAGTGGTTACTAACAGTCTATGAATCTAAGAGTTAAGGTAAAAATAGCAGAATAATACATATACTGTACTTTATTACTGATACTGATACATAATTACATTGACAGGAAAAGACATTCTCAGGTGGGGGACTGAGCTTCCCAAATTACAAGGTGCCAGATCTCATTTATAACATAAATACTAGCTGGAAGGCTAATTGAAATTTCTATTTAAGTAATACATCCATTGGGTAAAAATCTCATCTTCCTAATTAGATGTTAGAAATAAAAAGTTAATTGCACACATGGATAAAAAGAAATAGTTAAAATAAATAGACTTATACAACTGCTGCTGCAAAAACAGCAGCAGAGCCACCAACAAAACCCTCATCAGATGAAGACCTTGGTGTCAGGCATGGTTTTGGGGCTGAAGCATCATTGCCACTAACGCAAGGCATTCCAGCAGTACTGCATGATCCCACAAGGCTTTGATAGTTTTCTGTTACGAGTTCCATGCAGATGGAGCCTTTGTATGATCTTAGAGCCTCTTGATATGGTTTTAGGTAGATTCATCGATATCACTTTAGCAAAACTCATTTTCGTCTGATATTGCTCTGGCCTGAAATGACAATAATTCTACTTAGTATAAAAGCACATTCATGTTAAATTACCTAAAAGCACTTACCAGTTGACCTATATCAGTGATACCAAATCGCGGTCGATTAAAGAGCCACTTTATCAGCAAATTTGAAGCCTGCATCTTTATTGTTGACTAATCAGATGCAAGAACTCCTCGCCACGCAAAGAAATAATTAAGAAAGCCGCTGGTTAGTGCTTTCAAATAATTTCACACAAACATTCTTTTATGAGAAGTGGAATTATACTAAAAGATTGTTTAAACAAAGGTCATTTTAGATCTAAGTTCATTCAGACCACAGCGATATTAGACGAAAGTGATTGAGACAAAAAGATTTTTGCTAAAGTGATATAGACAAAAATGTTGTTATCCCACTATTTTGTTTTCTCTGTTGATGATAGTCCCAGTCTAGTCAGGTCTGTCAGGGCTAAGTTGGCAACACAACTGTGGCATCCAAAATCAACAAGGAAAATATTTGTTGTCCCACCAAACATTGATCTTACAGATCTTCATACTTTTCCTGCTTACATCAATGAGCCCTATTTACACTTTCATCAAATCATCATCATCAGTCTTTTAACGTCCGTTGTTGGACATAGACCTTCCCTAGGATTCACCAGTATTTTCTGAATTTGTCAATTTCATCTCTCCATCTTGTGTTCTGTCGCCTTGGTTTCGCATGTGATCTCTGGGGATCCATGTTGTAAGTCATGATGTCCGTTGGTTGTCTTTCATTTTTGCAACATGGCTTGCTAATTGCCATTTGAGTTTTTTAATAGTTTCTATGATATT
>OY735219.1:50150950-50405950 GCA_963457665.1 Thysanoteuthis rhombus | reverse complement strand
TTCATCCGGGATATATCTGATTACATATAAAATATTCTGAAATCTGAAAAATTCTCAAATCCGAAACCCTTCTGGTCCCAGGCACTTCGGATAATGCTATACTGTAATTACTATCAATTTATATTGGAAATTTTTTTTCGTTTTCTCAGAACAACCTTCCATGTTTGTTGAGTTTATGCAGAGGAACAGAAAAATATTATACTGTTCATCATGTAAGTAAATGACGATAGGATTATTTCTTAATCCATTTTTTTTAATTTTTATTACAGGCAAATGGAACATCTGCTAATCTAACTGGTTTGGAGACAAGCAAAGCTAAAGAAGTTACCTAATACAAAGTGGTTTCATTCATGTTTGCAGTACAGAGGGAGCTGTACAATATGATCACTTCTGGACAGGGTCTTCGAGATAACCACTAGTTTACCCTCATCATCGAAAATGCAATATTCAAGTAATTTCACGCTTGCAATTACATAAATGCTTCGAATATGAAGAGAAGGTATGGAGCTAATTCAACCGAGATATTATCACGGAATTAAAATATTATTGTGTGCAAATCATCTTTCTCTTACAAATAACAAAATAATGAAATAGTCTTTTATGGGAAATAACTCTTGCATAAAAATATGAACGTTATCTCCCTGGTGTACAGACAAAAAATATAGAGATATACTTGGCATATTAGATAATAGGTATCCGGCATTGAAATTATCCTTCCCTATCAATAGGCGGAGACAGAGAATATGAAAATAGGAAAGTTTCAATTCATTGTCATAAGTATAAATCTATTGTCATGTTATTAATTCATTCTTTGTTATAAATAACTTTACATACTTGCATTTAATAAGAAATTTATTAGAAAGCATCAACCAAAAATGTTAATAGGTTTCATTCAGTTTTTACTCCATTCTGCCTATGTATGTTAGTATATATAAATCTGGAAGATCAACAGGTAGAACCAATCTACCTATAAGGCTGAAAATTTGCATCAGTACTCAATTAGACAGAATTCTTCTGAAAACATTTTCTTAGATTTTTTTACTTTTTGGGTCTTTTTATCCAGAAAATACCATTTTTTTTTTAGAGTTTTATAAGTGTGGAAACTGTCCAGAATACACTAACCAGGCAAAAGCAGAGAAAATTAATATTAGTAGTCTACTACCCACCCCATGAAAATGTTTTTCCCCAACAGGTTTTAGTGGGGGGTTCAATCTATAATGAAACTTCACACTAAATTGGTCCCTCAGTTTGTATCCAGCAGTATTCACGCTTGTTTTTCAAAAAAATCAAACTTTTTAGTAATCAATTGACAACAAAAGGCAAGAGAAATAACTTATTCATTGATCACCCCTTTTTACAATTTTCAAATTGATCACCACCCTTGCCGCCAAAAGATTTTAGTCACTTGACGTTTTCAATTGAGCAACAAACCAAACCTATTTTTTTTTCATTTTTTCGATGTCCAATACATTTGGAATTAAGTGTTTGGAACCAGCTGATAACAATAATCGTTTGATAACATTATCTGTTATTATAATAAATGGCTTCCTCTGTATCTTGATATTCCTGAAAGGTCAAAATACATTTTCAGTATCTCAATGAACAGGAGAAAACATTTTATTGATTAAATTTTTAATTCTAATTAAAAATAGAGATAGAGATCTGCTAATCCATACAAAAGACACAAATTCACAACAACGAACATCATCTTTGAATCTCTTAGATGAAGTATTGACAATTATTATTAACTAGTTTATCCATACCATCAAAAAATGTAGGCAGTTATTGAATAATTTTGCAAATGCATTGTATTTGAAAAATATCAAGAACATTATATAGTGGCTCTGCATTTTCAATCCCGGCTACCAACAACAGACCAGTTAAAGCACTGTTGCAGGCTTTAGGTTATTCATGTGTTCTGACATGTAGATGTACGCATCTATCTGAATATGGCCAGGCCTTGACCAATCATAGTAGAAATTTGAAATTACACACACACACACACACTCCTCTCAATGAGCAGGGAAAATGTTTTTGTTTTTTTTTTTTCTTCAAGTTTCCCCCCAAAATAGCTTTCTGGTGGGAGGTTTGATACACAACACCCACTTTTTTTTTGAAAATCCTAACCTTCTTTTCATGATCACAACCCAACAAAAGGCAAGAAAAGTAACTTCATTCATTATTCACCCCTTTTTTCAAACTTTTTAATTGATCACCCTCAACTCAACACAACATATATGGGTGGCAGTAATTCATTGTGTTTATACGTCCAACTTTATTGAATCAAAATTCTTTATACATTTAAAAAAAAGTAAATGGCTAAGTAAAGACAACTACTTCGTAATTAGCATTTAACAGTTATCTCCCTGGACAAATATTATAGACAAAAATATAGATATACAAGTGGCATATCATATATGTAGACTTTTTTCTAGTATTCCTTACATGTTATTTCTTTTACATTTTATTGAAACTCCCTAATTGTTATTCTACAACTGTCAAGCATCGAACCTGGAACAGCAAACAGAGAAAAAGCTCCTCCTAAGATTTGAACTCTCATCCCTTATCCTTGGGAGCCTGTCTAATCAGTAAGGTGCCACCAAGAATAAAAGATACAAGTTTATACGTCACTGGAGGTTTATTCTTTATTTCCTATCTATGCTGCTTACTTAACTCTTAAATTCATTTTTTAAGAATTAAAACTTTAATGAAAAGTAATAACTTCTGATCAAAGTTACTTTTTTGCACTTTTAGGTGAATCTTTCTATTTTTTTTATCCATTTCACAAAAGAGTTCCATTTTTTAAAATCCTATCCACTGAAGAGTTCCATGTTTAGGAGCAGTATCCATCAGTTCATGAATTTAAAAGCTAATGGTCGTAGAACGATGACTTGAGAGTTGCAATAAAAAGCAACTGAAACAAGATGAAAGAAATACTCATCAAAAATTAGCACAGTACTTCTCAAAGTTTCTTGTGCCTCTATTACTAAGATTTTAAGATTTCCATATTTCAAATAAAAATAAAGAATCCAGAAAAAATCAAGATATACAAAAAATGTGAGTACTTGAAATCTTGTGAAAAATCTGATCCAAGTGTTCATGATGACGATTTTCAAATAAGATGTGATTCAATAAATCCATAGTTGGAAATCAATGATTTATTATTGGAGTCAAAGTCCCCATTCAGGCCTACCGCTGGGACCAGATGACAATCACACATGTAGGGCAGGTTTTCAGCTAATTAATTATAGATCAACAGATGAGAGAGACATATTTGTATTTCAGCAAACTATAAAATGTATTGAAATTGATCTTAAAACAACAACAATTAATGATAATGACAGCAAGTTTGGTTAGTCCTTCAACAGCAACCATCATAACATCTTTTGGCAACATGCCGTGTTAGGGGTGATCAATGAATAAGTTGTCTCACCTTTTGTTAGATCACTAAAAAGTTTGAATTTTCATAAAAAATTGACGCAAATTAGCAACCAATCTAGCATAAGCCAACATTGTAAATTGAACCCACAAACGCTAAAAACCTTTTGGGGAAAGGTTTGATTTTGGGAAAGAGAAAAAAAAACGCTTTTTACTAGACATGATGAAGAGTAAATAATGAAAATTCAGCCCTCTAGCTTCATTGGTGTGGCCTGTGTATATGGTACCAGCATACATAGCCAGGCAGCAAGCCAGACCAATTTGAAAACTGAAGAAACCTATCCTGACAGTTATGGTGACAGTATTGGCTAACAGTTTCTGCCAGGTGTTTGTAAGTATATCATGCAACACTAAAAGATATAATTATCAACTAATGAGATTCCAGACTAATTAATGGTTATCAGTCACTTGACTGAGATGTCACGTATCTAATTAGGAAAACACGGTACAGATGTAAGTCTTCATGGATCCAGGACATCATCACTATCATTAAGTAGGTAGACTTAGGGTCAATAAGTAAATAATGTGGATGTTAGCAGGAAAAATTGCCAGAACTGTAACTGTGTTGCTGACTCAAAACATTTTCGCAACAGAAAGCTCTATGTATATATAAAATAGCTAAAAAATGGCCCCAAAAATACCAAAAAAGATGCTTAAAATGGCCAAAATGTTTGGGCAACTTCCACTATAATTTCATTCTGAAGACAGAGATTCAACATCCATGAAATCAATAGAGCCCTTAAGCTGGCTATGACTCCAACCATCCTTGCTTTGGATCCACATTTTCATACCACTTGGCTGTTTGTGATACGTGAATTAGACTAAGAGGCAACAAGCATGGGGCATGACTCACTTCACTCTACTTTAGGGTCAATAGTTTAAAGTTACCAGCAGGCTAAGTGAGCAAAAATTATCTGCATTAGATTGTTACATATGAGAGGTTTTTGAATAGCAAGATGAACAATGAAAAAATGGTAAATATTTCATCAAAATGTGACCCATTTGAAACAATAACCTATTTCCAATGATCCACTAATGATAATATGCCATTTCTATGAAAATCCGTTAGGTTTAGTGGTAGAAAATTCAGTAAATGCATAAATAATGGCTTCCCAATTATTAAAGATATGAAGTTGAAAATGCAAGAAAAAATGATATGTAGTAAAAATGTCAGGTAAATATGGAGGATGCAGCAAGACTTTATATCCCTATTCTCTAAGCTTAGAGACAGTCATTCAAGATATGTAGCAACTGTCACTGTCATGGCGCATTTCATTCATTTCATGTAGGACCCATTTCCTATTGTCTAGAGATGACATGATATAGTCACTGTTGAAGTCCAGATGTCTCCAAAAAGATTGTCGGTTGTTGGCCAAGGCCATCAATAATTATTCGAAAGGTTTATTATTGGTATCCAGATTTCCAGACCTAAACCTGTTGAACCAATGCTGAACACTTCGCATTGTATTGTTCACTCCAAATGCTTTGTTGAAGTTATCAGCAGCTTGAGCAGGATTATGTCCTTATTTGAATTTGTACTTGAAAATTGGGCTAACTTCTAGACACCATTGCTTTCAAATATCTCTATTGATCAATGATGTCTCTATCAAATCACTGTAGCCCCACAAATAACCTGGTCTCCAGATTCCTTTCTCTTTGCTCCTCTGTGTGTGTGTCTAAGTGTGTTTCTGAGCGCTCCAGGTCACATTTTTGGGGTTACAACCTTGAAAATTTGCATGAGGATACCCCTTGAGTGAGTTTGTTTTCTCAAAAAAGTGCTTTGGGGGGCGTCTATGGTCATTTTGAACCAACAATGACCAAATTTTGTGTTTGCATTTCTTCAGATAATTTTAGATAAAAGATCTTTTTTTTATAGATAATTTCAGATGATTTTTTAATAATTCATTCTGATACATGTGTGGTTACGGAGATTCATTAACACAATGTATCTGAAAAAATTGCAATTACATTAGTAAATGCTTTTAGCCATATTCTAAATGATGTAAAAAAAAACATTTCATGTGTGACAATCTAATAGCTTTTATGTTATGGCAATCGATGTGCGTCATTTTTTCCCTTCAATTCAATTTGTTTATAGACAAGAATACAGCTTTCTGTTTTTATGAAAATATTCAAGAACTTACCTGAAATGATAATTAACACTCTTTAGTTTAGAAACAAAATTATTTTACAACAGCTTGACAGTGTGAACATATGGAGGACAAATAAACAGACAAATAAAAAGGGACAACGGCTGGATTCAAGATCATAGAAACGGGTGCATCATCCTTTTCACAATTGAAATTTTGGTACAATATCAGTTTACGAGTTCTCAAATATGTTCGATCTAAAAGATTCATTTTTTCCATCTTCACCAGGAATGATCTTTTTAATCACAAAGTTTTTCCAATTTTGTGAAACTAATTCTTCACAATATTCTTTTTGTGCTGTAAAAAGGGTCTGAATTCTATATTGCGATTAAATTACATTTCAGTCTGATTGTGGCGTATTTGTTTGATTGAATTAAATTATTGGTAAAAGAGCAGAGTGAATTCCCATTTTGAACAGAACGGCATAAATCATTATTGATAAATATTACAAACAATTTAATTCATTTTTGTTTAGTGTTTGATTTTGAAATTAAATAGACAAATCATCCTTTCATTGCACAAATGAATTTCAATTCATTTTTTTTACTTCAACATATACGTACAAAAAAATAAGGTTTTTTACAACTGCAATTTTAAATTTTCATCATCCTACAACTTTGAAAATTCGTGGGATGATAAAAGATTGAAGGTTTTAGAAAAAAAAATTATTTCCATACATACATTTTTTTTTTTAATCAATTCAAAATTCATACAGATGATGAAAGGTTGGTTAATTTATTTCAAAATCAAAATCAAAATCAAAAATTGAACAAAACATAAATAAATAAAATTTTTTGGTATCAAGATACATAAAAATACTTTAAAACAGAAATTGCAACTATTACACAGCACTGATTACGTCAAAACAAGGATTGTATAATGAATTGAATTATTGCCAGTGAAAACTAAAAATGTTATCCTTAGGATAGTTCAAACCTGGATCCTTTAAAGCAATATAAAGCTTTTTTTTACTATTTCAGCTCGACTCAAATTGATTGAATTCATAACATCAATATGTAAGATGTGCTGCACCAGAGAGGCTAAAACCTATGTGTTGGGTCAAATCTCAGTGTTGACAGCAGCAACACCTCGAATAGAGCTATTTTGATGTAGTATGGTCAAGGTGTTGGATATGTTATGAACAGTTTCATTCTTTACTTTTCATCGTATATTTTATATTTTTAAGGATTTCAAGTGGATTAATGAAGATCAGTAAAACGAAGGTTATGTGCAACAATCATATAAGAAATGAACACACGACTAAATCCAAAAGGCAGAGTTGGAGAAGGTAGACCACAACATTTACTGAAGACAATGAATTTCTATGAAATCCTCAAAAGGATAAGAAACCAAGAGAAGAATCACTGTAGGATGGCAAGCATTCGGTAGAGCAAGCTCAACCTTCAAGAACAAAAAGATCCTATAAGTTCTAAAAAGAAGGGTGTACAACCAATGCATTCGGCCGATAGTTACCTATGGAGCTAAAACATGGAACCTAACTGACCTGTTAACTGAGAAGCATGCCATGTGTCCTTGAAAGAATCATGTTCAACATCACATGGAGAGATCACAGGATAGCACAATATACCAAGGGAAAAACAGAAGTCCAAGACATCATAGAATCCATTAGAAAACTCAAATGGCAATGGGCTGGTCAAGTTGCAAGAGGGGTAGACAACCGATGGATATCAAAACTCACAACAAGGATTCCTAGAGATCACACGCAAAACCAAGGCTGGCAGAATACTAGAAGGAGAGACGAACTAGACAAGTTCAGGAAGTATTAGCTCTACGATGCTCATGATAGAGAGGTGTGGCTAATCCTTGGGGAGATTTATGTCCAACAACGGACGTTAAAAGACTGATGATGATGAATGAAGATCAAAAAGACCTTGCTTTAGAAGTGTATTTACTTGTCTGTTGAATCACAGCCACCAAAAGTAGAAAACTATCCTTATTTTATATGTGCATGTATTTGTGCATTTCCAGTGCTCCTGGCCATAGCATTTTGTCTGTAAAATTGAAAAATGACATCAGTACTCTACTAAACTGCTTCTAAGAATGATTTTTTTTTTTAATTTTGTAAAAAAAAAACCCAACTTTGTTTTTAACCTGACTTCAAATTTTGAACCTACATTGATTTGTGTCTGTTGAATACAATTTTGTTCTTTACTTTTCATTTGTTTATCTTGTTTCAGAAATCTGGAAAATCCAGAAATCCAATCTTGCTTGATAGAAGGTCCAGATAAATGGTACTTTATATTAAATTTGGATCAAATGAAATCCATCTCCCTAAAACATGCACTCGGATATCAATCAAACCTAAGCGACACTTACTATGATGTTGTACCTTAATAATATAGCAATTAAAACCGAAGGCCTTAACCATTTTCTGTGGTTTTTGTTCTTTTTTTTTACCGCATATATTCAATATTGTTTTCTTTTGATCACTATTTACCATCATCTTTGTTTTTATAGTTATTTTAACAATTGGTTACAATACCTAATATAATAATGAAAATAAATTTTTTTTTAAATCAACAGGTCTGGTTGGTTGCTCAATAGAAACCATCACATGATCAACATCTCTTGGCAGCATGCCATGTTGGGAGTGATCAGTTGAAAGAGAAATCGGAGGAAAGGTTGATCAATGAATAAGTTACTTCTCTCACCTTTTGTAAGGAAGCGACCACTACTAAAAAGTCTAAAAAGACATGAGTGTATGCTGCTGTACACAAACCAAGTAAATTGAAACCTCACTAGAAACCTATTCAGGCAGGGAGGAATATTCAAGGAACTAAAAACTGTTTTTCTTGACATAATAAGGAGTAAACCCTTCAATTTTCAGTGTTCAATTAATAGGTTACTTCTCTCGCCTTTTGTAGGGCAGTGATCACTGCTGAAACAAACTGAGGGACCAATTTAGCAAATACTTACATTGTAAATTAAACACACTACTAAGAAACTATGGAGGAGCAGAAAAAAACGAAAAACATTTTTATAGGCATAAAAAGAGTAAATGTTGAAATTTTCAGCCCTCTAGCTCCATTAGTGCAGCCAGTCAAACCAATTTGAAAACTGAAGAAACCTACATTTACAGTTTTGGTTGACAGTTTCTGATCTAATTCAGGTTGTTTTTATATTTTCATTGACAAACAGCAGACTGTTAATTTGAAACCTTTTCCTCTACAATGATAGATGATAATTATAGATAGAAACCATTCAACACTGCTGATAACATTAGAATTTGTCATCAGAGTCAGATTTAGACTTGTCGAGGCCCTAAGCTATTTAAAGCTTGGAGGCCTGTGTTAAAAAAAATGACGCCACAAGGTCTCACAAAACATGAAAATATAAGTCTTGTTAATTCTTTGAGTTCCCCTGCGGATTGTGTGGCCTTAAGCCAAGGCGCATCCCTCTCATGCCTAAAACAAACACTGTCTGTCATCATGACATATGATAGTTCAGACAATTGCACTCAAAAATCGTACATGGTGACATAGCGGCAAACTTCAAATGGAGGAAGCAGAAGGATCCAAGGAAGTAATACCTGGACACCAGGGTGACCATTCTGTAGAACAGACTCAGCCAAGCAACTGTCACTTTGGAGAATATCAATTCCTTAGAGAGCGGCCTCCAGAAGGATATTGGTCTCAATTAGTTTAATTATCCTACGAACAATTTGTACACATAGCAGTATTTCTTTTTTTAAATTATAAAAAAGGTCCAAAAGATGGCACAATCTGTACACGGTTTAAATACTCCTTTTTCCTGGAGTACCTACTTGGTCATGTTTGAGGTATGTACTGAGGTACATATTACAATTGTGGAAGTCAAAACATCTTAAAATGTGCATTTAATCAACCAACTACAATAATACCATGGTTAATGCTCTAGACAGGGCCAGCTCAAGAATGTTTGTGCCCTCCAGACAAAGCAATGTACTGGGGCCCCTAACTCCCATTCGTCCCTAACCCCTTCCGTCTCCAACACATTGAAATAAGGTTTTAATCATTCAAATTGGAATTTGAGACCTCTAAAACTGCAGGGCAACCAAGAAACTGCCTAGTGTGCCCATACCATGAGATACATCCCTAAAATAGATGCAGTGCTAAATGAAACACCGCTACACAGGGTCATTATAACATAGCATTAATAGAGATTGTGCCAGCGATCATTTTTGGATATATGATGTTGTTGAGCCTCAACAAGATTGAATGGATTTGTGCTGTGTATCTCATCTGGTTACTACCTTCCTGGAGTTGGTGAAATATCACCAAGTTTCAATATATATCGGTAAATGATAAATTATTATATATTTATTCTCTTACCATGGGTACATCAACTACAGCGTACATAGGATGCATTTATTTTGGAGACTTTCCAAGATGCTGTCTTTTATCGTTCATTATTTATTTTGGAAACAATAAACATTACTAAATTTACTACAGAAAATATTTGAAGAAGAGTGCTATAGCGAATCGGCACAAAATAGGGTAACACTGGATATAAGTTTAAACAATTAAGAGCTTACCTTTCAAGTAGTCAGATCTTTGTTGAATTTTTCTGCAAATCTTGACAATCACATGAGAACTGTCTCACATGCTATCATCCCACACTGGTTTTTGGTCTTTTCATCTGAAATTAAAAGAAGAACTTTCATTAAATAACAATAAATAAGGCTGCATCTATAACCTTATGTACAATCCATAAGGAGTGTTCACGAGTGCATTTAATTGATAGAAAGTGGCAGATAATTATATTGAAAAGATTTTAAAAGCACAAAACAACATTTAAACAGGGCTGGTTAGTCACACAATAGAAACCGTCGGGTGAACAATGTCTTTTGACAGCATATACCATGTTGGGGGTGATCAATTAAAAAAATTGGGAAAAAGGGATGATCAATGGATAAGATACTTTTCTCACCATTTGTTGGACAGTGGTCATTAGAAAAAAGCTGAATTTTCAAAAACAAGCATTTATGCTGGTGGACGCAAGCTAAAGGATCAATTTAGCATAAACTGAATAGAGCCCCCACCACAAACCTCTTTCAAGTAGAAATTCAAAAGTTTTTTCTAGACTTAATAAGGGAGTAAATGTTTAAATTTCCCGTCTTCTTACTACATTGGTATGGCCTATATGTGTCATGCATACATAGACACATAACCTGCTGGACCAACTTAAAAACTGAAAAAAAACCCATGTTGACAGTTCCGGTTGAGAGTTTCTAATACTGCACCAATAACCTTATATGCAATTCATAAGGAGCGTCCAGGAGTGCATTTACTTGATGAAAGGTGTCGGATAATTATCTCGAACAGTTTTTAAAACACAAAGCAACATCTCAACTGATTCAGGGCAAAATACAATTTCGCAGCCTGAGTTACATGTCATTTGCAAGATGTATAATTTCAAAAATATGTAATTATTTTTGATTCAAGGATATTATACCTTCCCAGCTATGGATAGATAGCAGGGCAGTTGAAGCCCTTTTGTCCCTGTAAGGCAGTCCAGTTCGGGTATTGACACCCTCACCCCCCCCCCCCCCCCGCCCATCTTCATGAAAACCTACAACTGCAACAAACAATGCTTGAGTCTTCCCGTGGATTGTTTGGGAAATGGAGACAAAATCACATGGGAACAACAGAACCAAGCTGACATCAGTGGCACACGGTGGTTTGTATGCACTGGGCTACGGATGCACAAAAATGCAAAAATATTTCAGTGTCTATAAAGAGCAATGGACAGTAAAAGCCTTTTTGGTACAATAATGTAGAGAAGATGGTGTCAACTGCAAATTGTCAAGTTTCACACCCTCACTCATTCAATGTTACAAACGGTGAACAAATAAAAAGAAATAGGAAAATTGATGAAAAGTCATTTTGCGGTACAAAATTTTTTAAATTCCCGAAATTAGCTGATGCATAGTAAAACATAAAAGAGAAGGAGAAAAAAGGCTTCTACCGTTTTTGCATTTTGGGGTCAGAACAAACCCTTGATACTGATCACCATACATCGCTGGCTGATATAATACCTCACTTAAGTACTAAAATTCATCAGTGAATGTAGAGAAAAAGATTAATAATCATCTGAGGACTCTAGTCTTGAAGAATTAGTCCCTTATTAGACTAATAGTTATCTTTACATTCCAAATTTAGTGACCGACAAAGACACACTAAAACAACTCAAATCAGAAATTTATTGGGATCAAAGTATAAAAAAAACATCATTGAGACAATGAGAAATACAATAAAACAAAATTGAATTAAACCTATGAAATTCTTATTTCTCTTTGCTACCTACCATACTCTAGATAAGAATACTTGATAAAATTTTATTTACAAATAACAAAAAAAGTATGTTTGCTCTGTGGGTGTGAAATGATCAACAGAATGTTGGTAAAATGACGATTGGAAGGCGATAGGAAATTTAAGAGAAAAATCATGAGTTACGACATCTTGAAAATTTTCATCATCAGGTGGGCATGTTCTGATGCATTCCAACGGTTGCCGACCTCCATTTTCAAAAAACTTGCAGCAGTTGCAGAGAAAACTGGATGCTGTTTACATATTTGAGAACTGAAGAACGAAATGAGATTTCTGTGTGGTGGGTTGTTCAGCAGGAATGGGAGTGGAGGTGTTTGTATCTGTGTAGGTGTGAATCAGGTTAGTCTGAAATAAGAAAGGGCTGTGAGAGGAGGGAAATTTCTTTTCAGCTTCCTATTATCAAGTTACCAACAAATACAAATAGGTGATATGCTGACATTCTCTGGTAAAAAAAACCTACATGCAAAAACTTTGTTTTTGGGCGGTGGTGATTTTGAAAGCAGAAATATACACAATATTAAAATCGTTAGTTTGTATTTTATGGAGAAGTGGCTCAAAATCAGAAAGGACAGGACATAAGTAAGCTAACTCAGATCTAGCAGGCAATTGATCCATTTAGTGGAGATATTTATTCTCCTGAATGTAAGCAAACAACAACCTGTATGAAAAAAAATCCATTTTATACAACTAGTTGAAAACCAACTTTTCAGTTAGTTCCAACAGAAGGCCCAATCGGCACCTTTGTTCACAGTAACAGATCCAAACCTCAGGTTACAATGCACCATTTCAGCTAAGTAGAAGTTACATACAGATAAATGGAATAAGACTTTTATTATTTAGATAGACAGAAATCAGATAATTATTACAAAACTTTTTTTTTTCTTTTTCCCAAAACTAATATACAAAAAACATGCTCAAGAGTCCCATCAATAAACACAGAAAAATTTCATGAGGATACGTTGAGTAGTTCCCGAGTTACGCTGCCACGTACAGATGCACAGACACTTGATAAATTATAGTGTGATTATATAAAAACTGAAAATTGGAGATCATGTAAGTTTATCATGTACAAAGATGATAATAAAAACCTATTAGAGACCATTCTACTAAAACTTTAGTTTTTAAGCAGGTCTAGCTGACTAACTATGTATCATACATACAGGCCTCACCGATGGAGCAAGAGAGCTGAAAATTTCAACATTAGCTATTTATTATACCTAGAAAAGGTGTGTGTGTGTGGGGGGGGTATTTTGCACCCTCCCCCAATAGTTTTTCAGCGGGGGGTTCAATTTTCAATTCAAGTGCATCCTGAATTGGTCCCTCACTTAGTGCTTGGAAGCACCCACACTTGTTTTTTTTTTTAAATTCAGACCAACTAATGGCAAGAAAAGTGATTTATTCACTCCTTTTTTCCAATTTTTTATTTGATCACCCCTAATATGGCGCACTGCCTAAAGACATGGTCGCGTGACAGTTTCTACGACTAACCAAACCTGTTTATTGATCTGACTGCAATACAAAGATATGACATGGTATAGGTAATTTTGTCCTGGCCTGCAAGTAAATTACTTTGCATTAACCATTATTGTAGATATAAAAATGAATCAAGATTGCTTTATTTATTACCAGTAGACATGATAAAAACCTAGACAGCAAAAGCCACTAGAATGAAAAGCTTTATAAAGACAGTGAGCATTTGTAGACAAAGTACTGCATCGGATTATCATGACTTCAATCAGAGAAGCAGTTCCCAACTTTCTACAAAGGTTATATCCTTCGAAATTTAAAAATCTGTTTCACAACCCTTGACTCTTAAATTCATAAACTGTGGTGATGTTAAATTATTATGTCAGATGGAATAAAGAATGAATTTGAAAATTTACATAAACCTTAAAGGGAGGTAACTTTGATCAGTAGTTACTCCTTGATATAGAGATTAGAATTTTCTGATATGAATTTAAGAGTTTATCTTAGGGCTAAAGAATTATTCCTAAGTCAAAATAGGCAAAGTTGATATTAAGTGTAAATAACAAAAAGTTATAATTTATTAGATGTCAAGATTATAAGTCTGCATGAAGATATTATTAATAAAAGCATTCAACACACTGGGTGTTGCTGCTTTTTCTGCAACTAAAATTTGCATATATCAGCAAAAAAAAAAAAAATATTTGTTTGCTACCCTGTTCTCCCCCACCCAATTGCTATATGCACCTTAGGCTGAGACAGCCACAGAACAATCTCTAGGCAGCATACACCACCAGGTATTCCCAGATGGTCACCCATCGGGTAAAGACCAGACTCTCTGTTGCCTAACTTCACAATTCAGCCATATAGCATTACACAGGAGGCAAGGATTTCATTTCTTGAATGATCCATGGAAACACAAACACTGTTTGTAGCGATTCTGCGTTTTTACAAGGACGTGGTACAAGCACAACACCCAACATGGATAGCCAAAAAGTCCTCCAACTGCAATTCACCCATAGCTGGAGAGGAGGAGAAGTAAATTCAGGCCTCACCTAAGTACAAGATGAAAATTTTCTTAGAAGAATAGGCATGACAAAACAGGAACATCTTACTGATTAGATATTCTTAGAATTTTGAAATATCGTTATTTTAACAAATATAAACTATTTTTATAATATGAAGTATTGTATTAATTTTGACCTTGATAATACTACTATAATTAGAACAAAATCAACTAACATGGCACTGATATTCAGAGTAAAGGTTTGAAAAGTAAGATTAGACTTCTGATGGTCATGAAGCTTTTGTAGCTCAGTGATTATAGCTGCTGAATGTGAACCAGGCTTCACTCTGGCAAGATGGATGTGAGTTCCAATCTCACAGGGAGTATATTCTTCATTTCTGATCCACTCAAGTTTTGTTTACCGATACACTTCGAAATAAAATACTTAATTTTTTTCTTTAAAAAACATAAGCCATAAAAGAGCAGATGAACAAATGGTGCTTAGTATTGCATATGACCCATATGGATGCCAATGTGCAAAGTCATGTAATTGACTATTCACATAAGATTGTATGTTTCAGCTCCCAAGTCATCTCCATTATATTTAGTTAGGCTAGGATTCTTTTTCCTAAACATGGGTGTAGGCATCATCATACTTCTAGACTAACAATTTGTCAACTCTCTGGGTCATGTTCCTGTTTTAATTTAGGCAATTGTTAGACTTTCTCTCTCTCTCTCTTTTTCTGCCTGTCTATTCGTCTGTCTCTTTCTCTGTCAGTTTGTTCTTCCAAAAAGCCTAGCCAAAGCCAAAATTCTCATGATAATACAAAAGCTATTTCCCAGAATGCAATGCTCTGACATTTCATCCCAATCTTTGCAGCAGACATCATCTAAAAGGAAAGGAAAATAGAATGGAGAAAAGATTTGTGAAAAGGCACCAGAAAATTGTGAGAGGACACTGAGGGATATTTGTGTGCTAACACAAAAATAGTTTTCACACACTGGTTCAGTTACTTCCCAACTTACTTTTGTGTGAAGAAAGCAAGCATTAGTTTTGAATAGGAACATCTATAGCATAGGGTTTCATTCCCACTATTGGAGCAGGGTACAGTTAGAAAACAGGAAGCTGGTTGGAATACGAATTAACAGTTCTTCAGAATAAAAAACATTATAATCAAAATAACAGCATTGCTAATTTCTATACTGCACCATTTGCTAATAATAATATACTAACTAAAGTCATGGAAATTCCACGGGTGTTAACAACTAAGATATAATCATTACTCTGCTATATATATATATTTCTGCAATAACTATAATAACATGCAAAGGCAAATGAAATTGATATATCTGCTCTTATTATCATTACTATATTAAATTATTTTTGCTATCAGTCTACTACTATAACTGATTTTCAGGCTTCAGACTTGTGAGGAGTGAACAACGAATGAATGACACTTTTGCTCCCATACAAGCATAAGCATCCTCTTCCATTATAATCTTTGTTCATTCCATTGCAAATGGTGAATTGCAAGTCAGCAGCAAAAGGTCGAAAGATATAAGGAGAACAAATAAAAATCAGAGAACATAACGGTCATACATACAAACAAGAACAATAATTATAGGATCTTAAATCAACAAATTTTGTGTATCTTGTTACATTGTCTGTGTGCATTCCATATCGGCAGTGAAAACTGAACCCCAAAATTGGCAGGTATACTGCTTCTCCAAATCTCTCTTTCTTTATATATCATGTCCCTCTCAGAAAAAAAAAAAAAAAAGCTTCTAAACATAAAAAAGAAGTAGAAGCTGCTACAAAAGCAGTCGGCATATTGGATAAGTCTTTTAAATATTCAAACGAAGACCTACAAACCATAACCAATGAACAATGCCAATAACTGATTTTTGTGCATTACAATATCAAAGATATATAGCCCATATAATAAGACAGCATAACTTTTCTATTCAGAAACAATTACTATTTTCCGATGCGAGAAAAAAATCCTCTAGAAAATTCATGGCTTAAGATTGAGACAATGTTAGGTTTATCTACCATGATACAAGAGAAAAGGACGAATAAAAAAGAGTTCATGTTTTTGATCTGCCATTGTTATCAGTATCTGCAAAAACACTCTAACGAAGTGTCTAAACAAAGAAATATGATGACGATGTTGAGCGACCATGGCTCTCGATAGTTTCCTATATTTTGTTGCTTTCTGCAATTCTTGCTCCTTTTCTTTCTGGTACTCATAATGGCATCCATTTGCCCAAACCTTTCAAATAGGTAACCTGCTGCCTACCTCTCTGTCCCTCAGCCTTCGATGTATCCCGCGTGCGTTGAGTTCTCCAATGTATCCTTCCTCATTATGAGTTCCCTTCTTCAAATAGAGACGTTTAGAAACAGTAAACCAAAACTGTCAACAGGAGTTTCTTCAGTATTCTGGTTGGCTGGCTTAGCACGTATTCATGTATCAAGTGAACATGTCATAATAATGGAGACAGAAGGCAAAAAATTTAAACATTTACTCCTTATTATGTCAATGAGAAAAAAACATTAAATGAATACATCCCCTACATAGGTTTCCAGTGGGGGGTTTAAGTTTGCAATGTGAGTTTCTGCTAAATGGGTTCCTTACTTTTTGTTTCTGCTTGTTTTTTGAAAACTCAGACTTTTTTGTGATCATTGCACAACAAAAGACAAGAGAGGTGGCTTATTCATTGATTGGCACTTTTTCCAATTTTTAATTGATCATCTCTACACAGCATGCTGCCTAGAGACGTTGGTCACATGAAAGTTTCTATGGAGTCACTAACCAGACCTGTATTCAGAATTTTTCAGTGAAAAAAAATTAACTGACCAAAATTGAAAACGAGAGGGAAAAAACTATAAATCTATATAATGGCTTAATTAAGAGTATTTATTCTCAATTACAATACAGAAAAGGAAAAATCAGCAAGAAACGATTAGTAGAAATAAAAAGATTAAAAACTCCTTAAATTTTTACAGAATTTCAATTCACCATGAAACAGGTATTCAAATCCAATCATATTTTACCATGATATCCACTGAACCCAGATCAAGTTAATGTATTTTTTTCTTTTAAAGGATTGGTTTCAACACTCCAGCTATTGGAGTCAAGTTTCAGTTAAAATCAGGCTAGCAAGTTTTCTTTTTGTTCCTTCAAGAAGAAATGCAATCTTTTTAGAACTGCTAATTCAGAACACTCACACAAATGCAAAGCAGGGTTTCCAGATTTTACCAGAAGGAGAGATAACCTGAGATTTATTTTTAGAGACTTCCCCTAAAAGAAGCATCAGAATAACATTGAATGTTGAAATTGAGCAAGTCTGGAAGCAAAGGTTTGACATCTTTAGGCAATCACTTGAATATTTTCTATCATCCATTTCCAATTCCAATGCAATCAATGATGTAGAAGCATCATCAGGGTTCCATGCCAAGTTCTTCACTTTCATGGCAATAGGAATTACTGGGCAGTGCCCATCTCCTCTCTTAGTAATATGCAATAATCCACAGATAGTAATCCCTGACCTGATATATTGGAAGAAGTGAGACCAGTCTGCCTCGGGGATTCTATTCGAGGTTTGGAATCAAGTGAAGATTGCTGTTGTTATGGTAGAAAAACTTATTCAACTCTCGACTGGGACTGCAGTTCAACATCAAAAACCAAAATCTGTGAATAGAACTACCAACCATTATATGTAAAAAAAATGTAAATAAGTACCTATAACGTAAGACGTAGCCGTACATACTCCAATCAAAGTTGTCTCTTAAGAAACAGACACTTTATCAAAACTAACATTTTGTAAATAAATGCTCTGAACACTCCTATCTACAAAATTTAAGCAATACATGAGATATGCATGAATTCTGGAAAAGGAATTTATAAGTACGGGTTACCTCCATCATCAAAAAGGAGAGCGTTACTATAAAAATCTGTTGTAAGCCAAAGTAGTCTTAAGTGACAAAGCAATTACCCTTTATCTATATTGAAATAATTTTTGAGTGTTCCCAGACCAAAAATGTCAGTCTGAGGTTGGGATGGTGGGAGGTACAAAAGACTGGGGTGTAGAAGAGAGACAAAGAGGAAAAATTATATATAAAAAAAAAAAACGTTAAACATTTTTTTGCTTTTTAACTTTCTTTGTTAAAGCAAATAAGCGAAATGAAGTGAACTTGAAAGAAAAACAAGGAAACCTGCATACATGTGTACACACAGAGGCAGGCACACACATACATACACACAGTCATTTCTAGATAGCAAATCAGAGAGTGAAAATTAGCCAAACCTTGAAAAATGGCAATTTTTCTCTAAGCCAAGTCTGTCAGAAACCATCAACCAAAACTGTCAACAAAGGTTTCTCGAGTTTTCAAGTTGGTCTGGCTATCTACCTTTACTCCCCATTATGAGTAGAAAAAGGTGTTTTTTGCTTTTTGAAAATCTTCCCCCAAATAAATTTTTAGTTGGGAATTCATTTAGCAATGTGAGTTTTAGCTAAATTGGTCCCTTAGTTCAAGTGCCGGAAAATCCAGACTTTACCAGTGATCACCACACAACGGAAGGCAAAAGAAGTGATTTATTCATTGATCACCAATTTTTCTGATTTTTCAACTGATCACCCCTAACACAACGTTCTGCCAGAAGACATTGATCAGGCGACAGTTTCTGTTGACAGACAAACCAGACCTATTTAAAATGTAGAACCAAGTCAATAATTGAGGAAGTTTTAAAATTGATCCTCTTATTTCCTATCGAGAATCCTTCTTTTCTTTTTTCTTCTTTCCATTCCGTGACATCATCTGACTTACATCTAGTAATCACCATTCAGAGGAATGGTATGTGGACGAATGCAGAAAGCTTTCCAGAAAAATAAGAAACTAAGCAAAATTCAAAGTTGAATAAGAAAGCTCCGCCTAAAAAGACAATTTTGCTGACAAAATGAAAGCAACTCACGACTTGGTCAATTATGAACTGAGAGGAAAAAGAAAACTGCGCTTTAATCGCAAGAACAGAAATGGGGTTTGAATCATTGGCAATAAAATCACAAAAGAAGAAGCAGCATTAGAGGTAATCAACTAAATCTGACATTCAACAAACAAATAAATGAATAAAAACAGGTTTGGTTAGTCACTCTATTGAAACCGTCACATGACCAATGTCGTCTGGCAGCATGCTGAGTTGGGGGTGATCAATTGAAAAAATGGAAGAAAGGGGTGATCGATGAATAGATTACGTCTCTTGCCTATTGTTGGACAGTGTTCACTAAAAAAGTCCGAAAGAACAAGCGTGAACACCGTCAGGCATGAACTGAGGGACTAATTTTACATACGTCGTAAATTGAATCTCCCACTAAAAACCTATCTTGAGTAGATTTGGGGAAAAAAAACAAAAAAAAAAACATTTTTTTTATAAATTTAATGAGTAAATGTTCAAATTTTCATCCCTCTAACTCGATTGGTGTGGCCTGTACACACAATACATATATTGATAGACAGACTCACTTGAAAACTGAAGAAACCTATAGTCACAGTTTTGGTTGACAGTTTCTAAAACCCACAAGACAAATGAAAAGAAGAACAGATTCTGTTAAAAACACGCAACATTGTTTATACAATTTTTGACAGCAGTTGTCAATATTTGTTTCTGTAATAAAACTTTGTTCTCAATTGATTTTTCAAGTTAATCCCCGTTAAAACATACAAAACAACAATAAATGATCATTGCATCAAGAAATAGATTTAAAAATACCATCCAATATGCAACATAATTCATTGGGAAATGAAAAAGTTATAGATATATGTGAAATTTATACATTTGTTATAAACACAATGATTTTATACATGCGTGAAAAAAAGCACCTGACATTTGCTCAAGTCGAGGTTATTTTTATACAAGTACCAATCCCTGTCTTGATGACATTTGACACTATAAGCACGAGAAATTTTACCCACCAAAAGACAAAATGCTGTCATTTTTGGGTGTGACTTTGAAAATATCTTCAAAAACAAGCTCAAAAAACAACTTGCACATTTTATTTTGTTCAAGACAGAATGTTGATATCTGAGATGAAATTTTTTTTGTTATATGCAGTGAACTCTTTGGATATACATAGTAAGTGCTTTCACACTGACTACAACTTCAGCTGTCCCTGCACGGGCTACACATATTACAAGTTTCTCTGTCTTGGCTCTAATTTGCAATATGTGAAATAAACTTGCAGGCAGCAAGCACTCAAAGTGGTGTCACTCTAGTCTACGCTATCTTACCCAAAGCTGGGAGGGGGTTGGATTTGTGCCTTTCCCAAGGTCATTAGTGCAAAGTGAATATAAACTGTCAGAGTTTGAACCCATCCCCGTGCTGTTAACCGCATGGCCACCCTTCACCTTCTTAGATGGCAAAGCTAAAAGTGAAGGAGTGTCCTATCTGATTCTCCTATCTCATCAATACAACATTGAGGAAGATAAGATTTTTTAGAAAAATGATTCTCCTTCATGTGTATGTGTGCGTGTGCTTGTGAGAGAGACAGGCAGAAAAAGAGAACAAGAAAGCCAGAGAGAGAGAAAAAGAGTAAGCAAGAGAGCGGGAGAGAAAGAGAAAGAGAGAAGCAAGAGAGAAAAGAGAGAGAGAGAGTGAGAGAGAAAGAGAGTAAGCAAGAGAGAGAGAGAGTGAGAGAGAAAGAGAGTAAGCAAGAGAGAGAGAGAGAAGCAAGAAAGAGAAAAAGAGAGAGAAGCAAGAGAGAGGGTGAAAAAAAGAGAAAGCCAGAGAGAGGGTGAGAAAAAGAGAAAGCCAGAGAGAGGGTGAGAAAAAGAGAAAGCCAGAGAGAGGGTGAGAAAAAGAGAAAGCCAGAGAGAGGGTGAGAAAAAGAGAAAGCCAGAGAGAGGGTGAGAAAAAGAGAAAGCCAGAGAGAGGGTGAGAAAAAGAGAAAGCCAGAGAGAGGGTGAGAAAAAGAGAAAGCCAGAGAGAGGGTGAGAAAAAGAGAAAGCCAGAGAGAGGGTGAGAAAAAGAGAAAGCCAGAGAGAGGGTGAGAAAAAGAGAAAGCCAGAGAGAGGGTGAGAAAAAGAGAAAGCCAGAGAGAGGGTGAGAAAAAGTGAAAGCCAGAGACAGGGAGAGAAAAAGTGAAAGCCAGAGACAGGGAGAGAAAAAGTGAAAGCCAGAGACAGGGAGAGAAAAAGTGAAAGCCAGAGACAGGGAGAGAAAAAGAGAAAGCCAGAGACAGGGAGAGAAAAAGAGAAAGCCAGAGACAGGGAGAGAAAAAGAGAAAGCCAGAGACAGGGAGAGAAAAAGAGAAAGCCAGAGACAGGGAGAGAAAAAGAGAAAGCCAGAGACAGGGAGAGAAAAAGAGAAAGCCAGAGAGAGGGAGAGAAAAAGAGAAAGCCAGTGAGAGGGAGAGAAAAAGAGAAAGCCAGA
Source organism: Thysanoteuthis rhombus (assembly GCA_963457665.1). Classification (NCBI taxonomy): domain Eukaryota; kingdom Metazoa; phylum Mollusca; class Cephalopoda; order Oegopsida; family Thysanoteuthidae; genus Thysanoteuthis; species Thysanoteuthis major. Next base: position 50,384,136 of record OY735219.1, on the reverse strand, counting down.
GAGGAAGAGAAAGATAAAGCTAGAGAGGGAGAGAAGTAGATCAAGCTAGAGATAAAAAGAGAGCAAAGAAGAAAGAGAAATTCTAAATGCCATAAGACTTTTTAAATTGAACACTTAAGCCTAAAAGCCAGTTCAGTTTTATTGAACTGAAAGCAAATATTTTCAGGTGATTTTTTCCCCTCCCTCACTTCTTAGTAGCTTTTTGTCGTTTATTTTTAACCCATTAACTGTGGAATGTGGCAAGTGTAATAGTTATGCATTACAAGATAAGAGCCCTTGGCCATTTCAAGTAATCCATTCAGAAATAAAAACCCAGATTCATAGAGAGAACCGAGTTGCCATCAATCACAATAAAACGGAAATTTTATTGAATTAGCCATAGAACCGCAATGACAGAAATTTCCGTTATCTGCAGACAGGGCCTCTGAGAGGAATTTCATAAGGTGGTCCGAGGCTGTTTTTAGCTCATACCTTCCCCACACACACCCATACACACTGCTCATATACCCTCATCCTTTAACCATCCAATTTTAACCTTTTCAGCACGCCATACAATATTCCCTCAGCGGTAAACGATTCAGTCAATCTATTTTATCAATGGACATATTGTATCGACTTGAAATTTCCAATATTCAGATCTATCCAAGAAAATCTCAGTCCCCACTCCCCAGGCTCTCTAGGCCCCAGTGCTATGGGCCAGCTGTACCTCCTCTGCAGTCAATGGATTAATGAATAGCAATTCTACTTTGTCAAGTTGGTGCCTCTTCTCTCTTCCTTTTGAAAGAGAGAAAAAAAAAAAGAAGCTCCATCCATTCTACCTCTTCATTTTTAGCCTTCATATCTGATGTCTCTTTCTGCTATAAGCATTCTATTTCTACTACCATGTTATTTAATATCTAAGTCTTTTTATTGTGTCACACCAAAGAGGTTCATGTCTGGCTCGACTGGTGGTAGCAGTCATGCCAGTGCTATCAATAACCCAATAAAATGCTTACATTACCGTAGGGAGAACGTAACAGGAAGAAATTCAACTTTCCTAATAAAGAAAAGATAATTTGGCACAAAAAGATAAAGAACCATTCAATGATCAAATATTGGCAATTGATTTTAGCATCCACGTCTACAGTGGTTTAGAGATTGCATGTGCTTATGTGAGGGTTGGAAACCTACCACTTACGTTATAGGTATTTATTTACATTTTCTTTGCATATAATGGTAGGTAGTTCTAATCACAGATTTCAGCTTTTGATGTCAAACCATACTCCAAGTCTGGAGTTGAATTAGTTTTTCTACCATAACAACAACAATCCTCACCGAATTTAGGGGAGTAAATTCTTCAATGTTTTGGCTCTCTTACCGATTGAGCCAAATTGACAAGTTTCATAAATCTACGAAAATTTATATTAGAATTACTCAACAGCTTATTCTATTCTAATAAATAGATACATTTACAAAATGAACATTCCCCTATTGTGATTAGGGGAGTAAACTGTTTTGGCTCTCTTACCGACTGAGCCAAATTTACAATTCTTACATACCTATGAAAATTTATGTTACAAATAAGCAAGGGTTTATTTCATTCTAATAGATAAATACTTTTATACTGAAAAATGTATATCTTCATAATTTTTTCATTCATTATATATACAATACAAAGGTGGCAGTAATTCAGTCAGAATAGAAGTAGTGAAGTTTGACCCTACTGTAGCCAGGCCTGTCTAATCTAATATCGCCATCACCTGAAGATATATCTTTATCTTCCGAGAAACACATGCCAAAAAAATGAAATAAATCTTGATGGTATTGACTTAGTTTTTAGTTAGCATAAGAGAAAAATCTATAATGCCTATTTTGAAAGAATGTCATGAAGATTTCTACGAATCATTACACAGCAAAAAACTGAGGAAATAAAAAATCACATTGGATTTCCCTTCGTTCCAAATCCAATATTGTTCCTGCGAGCAGAAGAAAGAACTTAATAATGTAATCCAAGCGATAAAAAACAATATATTAAAGAAAATGTAATGGAGAATTCTATCTGAAAGCCAGCCAAAGGAATACGAAAATTCTAAATCATTCCATTTGTATTTAATACAAGCAGGTCTGGTTAGTCATTCAATAGAAACTATCACATGACCACCATTCTATGTTGGGCATGATCAATTGAAAAATAAGAAAAAAGGGTTGATCAATGAATAAGTTACTTCTCTTACCTTTTGTTGGGTGATGATCATTAAAAAAGTCTACATAATAATTAACATTACCAGACACAAACTAAGGGACCAATCAAGCTTAAAAATAATTGAACCCACCAAAAACCCAATTTTGGGAGGAATTGAAGAGATTTTACAAATCCTCTTCAAGACATAAGGAGTAAATTTTCAACCCTCAAGCTTCCTTGGTGCAGCCTGTACACATGATCCATTTATTGATAGCTAGACTAACTAAAAAACTGAAGAAAGCCATGGTGACAGGTTTGGTTGACGGTTTCTAAAAAATGGGATGGAAAATTCTATCAGAGAGAAATAGCTGAAGAAAAATATGTATTCTAAATCACTCCATTTGTATTTGATACCAATAAAAAGTATCAAACTCTGAAACTCTATAAAACACATTGTCCTGTTAAGTTTGCGGATTTCTAGGACATAACAAGATGATGCATCATACTCCATTAGAAAAACAGGAATGAAAAAAATCTTTGTCTGAATTTCTAAGAAAAGTTGTTATTACTGTTATTTGATTTGGAACATCGCCCGCATTTCAAGCTAAGATCATGTTAACCACCCAACGTCCTGATCTTCTGACTTGGTCTGTTAATTCAAAAAAGTTTACGTCATTGAATTAACATTCCTTTTGAGGAAAATATAGACAGGGCAAATCAATGTAAGCCAGAAAAGTACGAGGATCTAAGAGAACAGAATATTAGACACGACTGGACAACCAATATATTTTCTATTGTGGTTTTGTTGCCAACTTGGCCTCAACATATATGACCAGACTCAGATCATTCTGATCAACCAAATTGAATTTTTTTTCTTTGTAGTACAAGATTGCAATACAACTTTTTCAGACCAATTTTTGACTCAGATTTTTTTCTAACACGTATCATTTTTCTTGCTTCAGACATGTTCTGTTTTCAGTTCCATGGTATATGAGGCAATTTAGGTGAAGGTCAAATGAAAACAAGATTTGTATTAGAATTTTTTTTAGTATAGAAAATCAAAATACTATACATGAGATATACAAAGATACTCAGCAGAAGGAGAAACTAAAAATGTTGAGCTTTGTACCCCTATGGTGCTCCAAAGCGGTTATATGCTAAAATACAGCCATCATCTCATCATGAAAACTAGACCTGATACAAAAAAACGGATTACATTTTCGGAACCAGCATCCAAAACTACATAATGTACATCACAGCACATGCCTGACGAAAATTTGTTGTTGACCAGTGTTTTTAACAGAGAAAAAAATATACATCAAGAGGCTCCAAGAATGGGCAGAAGCTGCATTGATCTGACACTCCCACACTGTGATAGAGAACAAAAAAAAAGAGCCCGTGATATTGTGAGACACTGGTGGAGTGCCATAGGTTAGTGATATGCTTCATCCTCAAAACTATGACAGACCCCTGGCTCATCATCTGATGAATTCTTCAGTTACGATGCAACAGTTTGGCTACTTAGAGGTCACTTACAGATTAACACAATCAAACTTTTAGTATTATATAGACTACTACAGAGCCCATTCCAAAGGTGCATCTTTATAGTGAGTGAAGCAGCCAGCCACAATTGCGATGCAGCATGATTTTAAATGGATTATTGGTGTGTAACCATTATTAGTAATGAGCAGTAAGTAACAATTTGATGTGAAAAGTATTCTGAAGAGCCAAAGTCATGGAAGGCCCCTGCCAAGAGTGTCGGGGGTTAAGTCATATCCCCAAAATACATTGGGCTTGTTGAGCAAGGAGAAACTAAGCATTCTTATATTTTTGTATTTTAGAGACATGTTACAGCAGTAATGCTAGGAGAGGCAGAGCATCCTTTTTGTTTTTGTTTGTTCAATGGCTGACATGAAGCTAGCATTATAAATATATGAATAATAATATATATCTATTTTTATTAGATTTCTTGAGAACTGCTGATCCAAACAACTTCAAACTCACCACTGCCCTGCCTAGACTGATATAACTGGTATATGTTTACTTCATAAAAAGGCCTGTTGTCAAGTGATAGCGGTGCACACTAAAAAAATGTATACATATAATAATGATTAGCAATGTACTCTACTACACTACAGGAAACAATGATATAGTGAAATAGAATTTCATGTTGTGATGATGTAGTAAAAATGCTGATTTTAAAGGATGATAGAAAAATATTTATAAATCTAAAAAAAAAATGATAAAAACAAAAGAACAAGAGAATTCTACTTTTATTAGATTTCTTGAGAACCACTGATCCATCTTCAAACTCAACACTGCACTGCCTTGAGTGCTCACTAATATTCATGACAAATGTCAACTGTGTACGAAAGTCTGTTGACAAATAATCGCGGTACACATACACACACAAACACACATACACACACAATCACACAGATTTCTTAAATTGGGGTGAGATGTGTATAGATAGTAATCAGATCATCATTATTGGGTAGAGCGCAAATGTGAACCCTACATGACTATTTTGGGGTGAATTTTCAAAAACTAACTTACTAAAACATGCCCAGGGGTCCCATTTATACACACAGAAAATGTCATGGGAATATGTTGTGTGGTTCTTGAGTTATGCTGTCACATACAGACAGACATTTGGTGTTTTATAGTAAGAGATAAAAATGCTTCGAAATGTATATTTTAAAGTATATGTTATTCACAAGATAATCTTTTTTTTTCCTTCTAGAAAACGGCCTCACCTACTTTAAAAATTGACTTAAGAAAATTAATTACAAAACTGACTAAATATAAAATCATAATCAAGCACTTTCAACTACTTGCTTATGAAATTTAGTTTGTGTTTTGTCTGCCACGTGAAACTACTCTTACATTGAGTTCATTTTCAATAATCAATAAATTTTCTCACAAACAGATCAGAATTTCCACCTGACTATCTCATTCAAGGTGCTGAGTAGCTATGTAGATAACAACACAGAGAATGGACTTGGCAAGCAGAGTTCAAACTCCACCCACGACATTTCGTGTTTACTTAGCACTAATGTACTTGGGAGAGGCATGATTCTAAATGTCCGCCCAATCTCTGCAAAAGAGCAAAGTCTATTTGACATTATCAATTTTTAACTGGTATTTCTTTCATCTTAATTCTAGTTACTCTTCATCACAACTTACTAACACCGTCAGTCAATGGCAGGGACTAAACAATGCAGATCAGAAATAGAAAATAAGCTCTGGACAAGAATCAAGCTCGTATCCCTTCTACTTAGGGAAGCCTACCCATGTACGGCAACTGTTCTACCTATTGAGCTACCAGAGCGCTTACTTGTTCCTTTATTTCCAATCTTCCCTGTTTACTCCCTGATGTAAACTGACAATCTGAGCAGTTGCGATGAAAAGCAAATGAAAGTAACAAAGTAAGGAATACTAGTTAAAAATGAATAATACTAGTTGACAATACTTTATCTATTGAAAATAAATGCACAAATACAATTGTAATCAGCAATGTGTTTTTGTACTTGGCGATACTAAAAAACATAGTGATATGGTAAAATAGGATTTTATGTTCTGATGATGTAGTAAAAATGCTGATTTGAAAGGATTACACAAAAAAAATTAATTCGACAAATAATAAAAACAAGAAAACAATAGTATTTGTAGTTAACAGAATGTTATTTTCAAAGCTCACATTATCTATGTATATAAAATACAAAGTGTATCCATATATTTTATATACAGTCATTTCTGACAGCACAGGTAAGCTAGTAAAGATGATATTGGTTCACCTTTTGGGTAAAGTTTATCAAAAATCCTGTAACATTAACTTTGATCCAATTAGGCTTAGGTTTTTTGGAAATCATGAAATACAATTGTGATTACATTCCAATTTCTGAAACCAAGATGTGTGGAGCAGCCTGCCATTAATGCCAGGTAAAATAATTTTCTGTCCGTTAAACGAAACGACTCCAACGTATTTCAGTTACTTCTCACCAGTGTTGACAATTTAAGTATTTTGTAACTCAATTCAGATAATTCTAATGAACAGAAGTCAAGGGAAATAATTTATAGAAACTAAGAAGAAAGATCTATAATCTTTAATATTTCATTCATTTTTATTAGATTTCTGGAGAATTGCTGATCCCAAAAATGTCAAACTTGACAATGCACTGCTTCTTGTGCTGACTAATATATCTGTTGAATGTCAACTTCATACAATGGCCAGTTATCAAGTAATCGTGTTGCACACACACACAAATTTCCTCAATTGAAGTAACCGGAATTATTTGCGAATGATCCAAACTTTTTCCCCCAGATTTAGGGGGTACGTATTATACACAAAAACTAAACGTTACTCCTTTTTCCCAGCCAATTGCATGGCCATATTCGGGACAGCATGACTGAAAGTTAGTTATACCTATTGCCTAAGCTAACTGATGTGTAACAAAGACTATAAATCACTAACCAAACATTGGAATAATTAGAAATATTTTATTTACACATATTAAGCACATTTTAGTCAGCTTCACTGCTGTCAAAGAAAGACCTTGTGACAGCTTCATCTAGATGGTGTCAGCATAGTAGATGTCTTTGAAACAGAATCATCTTGCCCTTGTACCCTCAAAAAGGATTTCATCTTCACTGCCATCCAGTGCTTTTGTATTTTTTAGATGTTTGCTCTAAATACTATATAAATTTTGTGCTTCAAAACCTAAAATCTTAATTTCAACTGACACAAATCGGGTAAAAAGTGGAATTAAGGTTGAATTTAGCCGCTACAAATTCTGAAAAGCTAATGAGTATTATACAGGAGAGATGTTGATTTTTTTTCTAAGATTTCATAGTCCATAATTAGGGGTACTTCTTTTACACAAATAATTACGGTAGATATATAAACTCTTAGGTCTCATAGCAGAGATTTATTTGGTGTGACAACATTTTGAATCTGATCGGTGTATCTTTCTGACATTTTAAAAGCTATAGCAGCAGTGAATTTATTTCCTCTTTCTCAATCAATGAGATAATCAATGAATTTATTATCTTCAGCCTAACAGCTGATGTTAATACACTTCTACTGTGAACTTGAGAAGATATCATTTAGAAGGTAAAGCAATGCTTCTCGACATTTTTCACTCCATGTCCCACCTTGAAAGCTCAGAAATTCTGATGTCCCCTTACTATAAATGATAAACTTGAAAAAGTGTATGATATAACTTTAAATTCAGAAATTTACCAAATTACAGGGGTCCCTGATATAATGTAGGTGTTGGAGTCTAAGAAAGCCAACCGCATTAAAACCGAGCTACAATAATGAATTCAGTCTTTTTTCAGCTAGATCTAGCAATTTTGGAGCTAGATTGATATTTTAGGGTTCACTATCCACTTACATTATAATATGAACCATACTTTGCTATAACGAACCACATTATAACAGGGGAGGCCTCTATAGAGTTTAAAATCAAGGGGAAAATATCTTCAAATATTTTCACTGTGCACTCAAAGATATAAATCAGAAGGGAAACCTTAGGACTATAGATCATTTTTTTTATCAACCTTTAAGGTCTGGTTGGACATAAACCTCCTGTCCTGAAGTAAGTGTAAGACATGGGGGGGGTGATGGGCCTTACCCAGCCATGCAGGCTCATGATGTGCTGGAGAGGAAGAAAGGATAGATGCATGCATTAGAGCACAATTTTCAGCTAGGTATCTACTTTATACAGTTGAATAAAAAGAAAAAGATGGGGTTCAGCAAACCAGACAGACACAAAGTAAGGATCCAGTTTACTATAATACTTACATAGTAAATTGAGCCCCTCCCTAAAAACTTGGGAAGTTAAGGAATTTTCAAAAATTGATATGCCAAAAATATGCTCCTGTGAGTAAACATGGGAGATTTGGTGACCATAGCTCTAACCTCTATGAGTTATGTGGTAACAGATGGATTGACAAACATATGGTGAATTATAGTCAGATATTGCATCTTATATGTGATGTGTCTAATTGTTTCATTTGTTTGCTTGAGGGGGTTGTTTCTATCTGTAAAATGACTTTAGAGAATGTATGCAAAATATTTCATACAGAAAATTTACACTATCAGCAAAATGGGAGATGAGATTTCTCACAAAAATATTTAAGATAGAATGCTGCAATTTTTTTTTTTTTTACATGCTGATGTATGCATTAATTTCAAATGCTTATATGTGTATACATATATATATATATATATATATATATATATATATATATATATATATATATATATATACACACACACACACTGCAAGTATATATTTACCAAAAAAAAATCTTTATTCTAATAGTGCAAAATACTTTATGTAGAGACAATATGTCGATTAGAAGTGGAAATTTAGTCTAAAACAACGGTTAAACCTTCATTTTGCTACTCCAGACAGCATAATTAGGCCTGCATATTATTTATATACTATAGGGAATTACTTTCACTTTGATTTAAAATGTGGTAGTTGATGTAAATAGGAATTATTTACCTTCAAGACATTATATGATACTGCTTTATCACTCTCTTTATTCATTCAGATTACTTTACAAGTAACTAGATAGGTAGAGAGAGAGAAATTCAACAGGAATGTATGAAGATCTACAAAAATCACATGACATGAATGTTTTGGATAAACTTTGCCTCAATTAATTAATAAAACAGGTGTGGTCAGCAATTCAAAAAAAAAAAACGTCACCTGACCAACATCTTTAGACAGTATGCTGTGTTGAGGGCAATCAATTAAAAAATTGGAATAAAGGGTGATCAATAGATAAGTTATTTCTTTCATCTTTTGATGTATACTTTCTTGAAAAGTATGAATTTTTTAAAAATCAAGTATGAAAGTTGCTGGGCACAAACTAAGGAACCATTTGAGCATAAACTTACATTGCAAATCAAAATCCGCCCTAATCACCGATTTGGGAGTAAGAAAAACATCATCATCATCATCGGCCTTTTAGCATCAGTCATTGGACAGATTTTCGCTAGGATTCACACCACCACTCTATCAGGAGTAGTGCGGAGCTAAAACTTTGATTTATCTAGTTCGTCACTCCACCTAATATTTTGCCAGCAACAGTTTTAGATATGATCTCTGGGGATATACATTGTGAGTTGTGAGGTCCCGTGGTTGTCTAATATTCTTGCAACGTGACCATCTTATTTTCATTCAGGTTTTCCAATGGTTTCTATGACATTGCAGATCCCTGTTTGTTCCCTAATATAATATGCAGTCTTATGTTCTCATAAGGAGTAAATGTTCAAATTTTCAGCCCTCTAGCTCAATTGGTGCTGCCTGTACATTTGATACATACGTAGCAAGGCAAGTCAGTCTGAACACACTTAAAAACTGGAGAGACCTATGTTGACACTTTTCGTGACAGTTTTGGTTGACAGAGTCTTATATTCTAGGGCGCAAAATTAGTTTCATTTCCAGAACACTTTCATCTGTACTAAATGTTTAATAACTATCAAGTCAATTTTTCTGAAATTTTACAGCTGGATTCATAAAGATATTTTTAATACAATTTTGCTTATTCTTTCCACTTAGAGCAATGGATGAAAAATATCCCAACCCACATTTGAAAAAATAAACCTCACACCACATCGGATCAAGTGGAATCAAACTTCCCTGACTACATTCCACCACCTGACTTGGTTTTGCATAACTGTTGCAAGTAGGTTAGTATAAGACTTGGTCCTAGTATGTCTTGCATGGATGGCCTCTTGGTCTTTCCCCTTGAGTGGGTTCTCTTAGGGCAATAATTGCCATCTTTGGTATTCTCATCTCCTGCAATGTCCGATGAATCTTAACCAGGAAATGCAATCAAGATCTCCATATATCTCCTCACCAAAACTGCCAACATAGGTTTCCCTTGATTTCCATGTTGGTCTTGCTGACTATTCATGTATGTATAGATCAAATGTATGGTCTGCATCAACAGAGCTAGAGGGCTGGAAATTTGAACATTTACTCCTTATTATGTCTAAAGGAAACATATTTTGTTCTTTTTTCAAAATTCCATCCTAAATACATTCAGGATTCAGTTTGCAATGTAAGTTTATGCTGAGTTAATCCCTTAGATTGTGTCCGCTTGTTTTGCATGTTTTTAATGATCACTGCCCAACAAACAAGAGAATTTAATAGATCACTTCAATCATGGTATGCTGCCAAGAGATATTGGTCATATGATGGTTTCTATTCAGTGACTAACCGGACATTTACATATTCATTAGTTTTTCACACTTTCCATGAGATGTCTCATGTGATTATCAAGTTTTGCATAGAGAACGGAAAGAAAATTTGGAAAAAAAACCAAAAAAAACATTCAGTTATTGGAACTCGGATTTTCATGCACAATGCAAGGATAGAGCAGTAGACAGGTATGCGGTTCTCTTACAGGTGGAGGGTGAGTAATCCTTTCCCCTATCTATGGCTTGTTACCAGACCCGTAAGCTGAGAACCATGCAACGTGCACATGAAAGAATAAAGCTGGGCCTCACATGGAGAGACCACAAGACAGCACAGTACATCCGAGAAAAGACAAGAGTCAGGGACATCATAGAATCCATTAAAAATCTCAAATGGCGCTGGGCTGGCCATGTTGCAAGAATGGCAGACAACCAATGGACATCATGACTCACGACATGGATCCCCTGAGGTCACATGCGCAACCAAGGCCAGGGCCAGCAGAATATTAGATGGAGAGACGAGCTAGACAAGTTCAGGAAGTACTGGCTACGCGACGCCCATGATAGAGAAGTGCGGCAAATCCTGAGGAAGGTCTATGTCCAACGACGGACATTAAAAGACTGATGATGATGACCAGGTCTTAGATCCCTCAGTCAGTGTTGGGTATATAAAGCTTTTCTTTCTCTTACTCGGCAGAAGGAAAACTACTCAGAGTTTTTTGGACTATCAAACTGATTCTTCTTGCTATTTCAGCCAATCAATTCTACAGCCTTCTTTAGATGTACTATCCATAAGTAAAAGGGGATTTTCTTGCCCAGTAGAGAAGAAAATCTATCATTTCATAACCAAACAACTACAGCCATCAAAGATTGTGACGGGTCCCATCCTTTTTTTGCGTTAGTGTGTTTATATCTTTCTCTTTTGATCTCATAGATACTATTTATTCTGCCCATATTTATTGTTCAATCGACTTTTTTTTACATGATTCCAAATTTTGATGCTACAGTTATTCAATTATTGACTGTGACGGCAAGTTATTCTATAATTTATTTCTACTATTAGATTAAGTATTATAATCCACTGTACCAATTTAGACTACTTTTTATCTTCTTAATTTTTGAGTTCTTTTTCATCCCAACTGAACTTGGGCCATCAATTTATGGCAGTGAGCAAACAGCACGGAGTGTAAATGAAGAATAAGCTTCTGGTGAGATTCTAACTTACGTCCCACTTGCTGTTAGGCCACCCGCAACTCTAGTTACAGTTTTGTAGTGTAAAATAATCCTAGAAAGAACAATATATGCAAACACTGCTTTCGTTCTAAGAAGCTATCAGTTCTATTACCGGAAAGTACGGGTTTGAATGATAATTTAACTTGACATATCAAAGCCCAAAGCAAATAAAGAATTATTTTCCATTAGACATTTGTCCGGAACAGCTGCTCTAAGAAATATTAACAATGAATAAAATGCCTTATTCCAATTGCACAGAGAGCAAATCGAATGGTTTGATGAAAAGTACAAGTGAAAAGTGAACCTATGAGAAAGCCATGGCATTCAAATAACTACATTAAGAGAAGCCGAACAACGTCTGCTATCGAGAGAGAGAGAGAGAGAGAGATGGACTATTGATTTTTGAATAAATGTTAGATTTTATTATCCGGGAAAAACAACGGAACGGTGGTGGCTGAGTTTAGCGCTTAAGAGAAAATATTTTACATAAGTGAACCAATTGGGAGGTGATGCTGGGTGGCTGAGTGGTTAATAACACGGGGAATGAACTTCAAGTTCAAGTTCAAACTCCAGCTCAAACAGTTTGTGTTAACTTCACACCAATGCCCTTAGGAAAGGCATGAATCTATCTCTCCCTCTACCTATGGGTAAAATAGGTGATGCCACTATGGGTGCTCAGAGCCTCCAAGTATATTTCACTTATTGCAAACCGGACCAAGTTAGTAGTGATATATGAGGAACCCAAGCAGTGATAGTTGAAGCCGTAGTCAGCGTAAGGGCACTACTTACTTTTTAAGAGAACCAATTTTTTCAAAATAAAATTCAGAGGAAGCTATAAGTCCCGAACATATTATCTAATATGAATTAAAATTCAATTTTAGAAGAAGTCAATATCTTCTATATTAATATTTTACAATGTAAAGTTGTTCAATGAATTTAGAAACATAATGAATATCGGTACCTCATACAAATAAATCAGAGTGTGTGTATACTAAAACTAATTATCTAAATAAAATAGGTCTTTTACCTAAAATTATCTAGAAAAATAAAAATAACAAAACAAGATTTGGACATTGCTAGTCCAAAATGACCATAGAGACCAAAAAAAGCACTTTTTTTAAAAATTGAAAAAAAAACTTTTTGCCTTGTGGTGTACCCATGTAAAATTTCAAGATTGTAGCCCCTAAAATGTGACCAGAAGTACCCAGACATACACACACACACATACACACAAGCAAAGGGAGAAGAATCTGTAGCCCACTTGGCTGGTTGGTTGGGAAGGCAATTCGTAGAGCTACAGTGATTCAATTTATAACGGTTCACGTGAATTGTTCCCATTTGTATCCTTTTTTTTAATGTTATCAACCGATTATTGTTATGTAAAAGGCTCAGTCTCAAAAGGATTACAATAAGTGGCTTCCTCTGTAAAAGTAAAATAAGATAAATACAATTTACGGAGACAATAATTTATACATTTGATATTTTTCTATTTGAAATTAGAAGTGCTCTCTCCTGAGCAACATGGTTTCTGGTAATATAAATGGGTATCTACACTTCAGAACTGATTCTATTTGAAATTATTCTATTTATTACACTCTACCCTAGTTTCCCAGAATGAATTTGGAAATTATTACACAATTTATTTGAACTGCTTATAAGTACTCACTAGATCTAAATATAAGCGGAAACGATCGATCTAGTTTTCTGGCCGTAACCGTTTGGCCTTTATCAAAGTCACTCAAGTCTTTCTTCTGGCCAATAACTTTGACATTAAACACATCAAAATGAAATACTCAATGAAATGTCATTCTTACCAAAAGTTACCGGTCATAATGTTTTGGCTCATCAGTGTATATGTTCTTATATATAATATAAGTAAACTCAAAATTCAAATCTACTAATCAGATTGCAGAGGACATGTTGACAGGTTTAATTTGTAAGTCTCGATCCTGTGAATCTTTGAATTTTCCTTTATGGTTACAGATGACACTCTGGGTACACAAGTTGATATAATTAAACATCCATGTAGGTTTCTCTCCCATTGTTAGCTTCAATTATTTATAATTTTACTTACCATATTTGACAGCCTAGAAGACCCTTCCCCATGGGAATCCGCAGCAGGGTGCAAAACAGAACATTTACTCTCCCCAGGATCATACCTTCTTACACTCAGCGGGGTTGGGGTGGGGTGAAATTTGGAACCTAATAGAGACTAGGGATAAACGGGTCACTATGAACAGGGACAGCTTAGGACAAATCACAGTTTAGGTGCTCTCTAGTCCTTTACCTGAAAACCGACATCCAGATATATTCACCCATCCCTCCACAGAATATATCCTTCTGCCCCTCTTCCCTGAATACATCCTTTTGCACCCTCCCACCCTAGAAAAATGTCAGTAGAGACCCATGCCCTCCCTTCTTATTTCAACAGGAAATAATAATTTTAAAAAATCTCAATCCATCAACATTTAATTTCAATTCAATTTAGCATTTAATGTTATTGAAATAAGTGCCAACGGTATACCAAAGAAAAAATAATTACTATGAAATAAGTTTAGACTGTTATACTCTCAGGTCAATCCTCAGAGGAAGTACCAGACCCTCATAGTCAACGAACATCTGCTCCTGTTGGAGAGTCTAGGATCTGTGCTCAAATTTGCAGATAGCTGTGCTGTCCTAGGGATCAGTGCTTCAAGTTGCACACAAGCATACTGTCCTGATTCTCCTTGAATGGAACAGTAGAACACAAAAACAAGTTCAGGCACCTACCAACTATGGGATGTTCTCGTCCAGTCGTTTAACTACAGGTTGGTCAGCCTTACAGTCGGAACACACCCATAAAGACGAGGCACACACTACTGTCAAACCTGCTCCTATCCATGCTACCTCCTTAGACCATAGTTACTGAAGGTGATCGATTAAAGAATTAGAAAAAAAAGGTTATCAATGATTAATGCTCTCACTTTTCGTTGGGCTAAGATCACTGAAAAAGCTTGAATTTTCAAAAAACAAATATTAACACAGCCAGACACCAAGTAAGGAACCAATTAAGAATAAATTTACATTGTAAACTGAAACTCCCACTGAAAACCTTTTTTGAAAGGGAATTTTCAACAAAATATTTCCTAGATATCAAATATTTAAATTTTCGGTACTGTAGCTCCATTGGTGCAGCTTATACATACATATACAGCCAGCCAAACTAACTTAAAAACTGAAGATACCTATGTTATTGCTGACAGTTTCTAACAAAAAATTCAACTTACAAGCCACTCAGTTTATAAAAGGCATTCTTGACCTTTTTCAAGGCTCACAACCCTTTAGGATTTCAAACTCTTTATCAGGTCCCTTAATCCTAAGGCTAGATTCAGAATAGGTATGGTTGATATTAAAAAGGGTAGGTCGTAAAATGTTTAAATTTACCAGATGTCAAAATTCAGGGTTTGTATCAAGATATATCTAATAAAACCATTTGATGCATTAACTGTTGCTTTTTCTCAATTGAATTGTATAAATCAGCAATAAAATGAAAAAAAAGAGCAGTTGATGGCTTTTAAATAGTCTTTTCTGTCAAGATTCATTTAAAGTCTTTTCTGTCAGGATTTGTTCATCGTCTTTTCTGTCAAGATTCATTTAAAGTCTTTTCTGTAAGGATTTGTTTAGAGTCTCTTTTGTCAAGATTTGTTTTTAGTCTTTTCTGTCAAGATTCATTTATAATCTTCCCTGCCATCGGCAAAAATAAAACACCAAAAGTGGGCTATTACAGAAGGATGTTGCTATCCCTGTGCTGAATGAAGATATTCATCTCGACACATCCAGCTTTAAATTTTTTGCTTGCAAACTCTTTAAAAATTGTATGTAGAAACATAATTTCATTGTTTTGTTGGAAATAATGGCTGATGCACATCTGACACTATTCATTGTCTGGCTTGTTCTGTCTTTGACAGACAGTCTTATCAGCTTACAGTATTTTGTTTTAAATTTTTTTTCTGCAGCACTATTTGAGTTGCTATACCTGGGCACTTGGTATGGAGGAACTGTACTGCCCAAGTTTCATTTCTCTCCTTCAGAACCGTGCTGAAGGCTTCCGAAGAGAAGATATTGATACTGTTGAACAAACATGCTTAATCAGGGGGAATTGTGCAGTAGAGGCAATGGACCAGTGAAGCTTATGGTAATGATCCAATACGAGCACCATTGGCTTGTAGAGTTTTGAAAAAAAAAGAAAAAAAAAATATTTCCATCTCAAGGATAAAGATCTAGAAGGCCTGAGGAAGAAGTTGAAAATTGATGAATTGAAGGAACTTTTGAAGGACAATGCAGCACAAAGAACACACGAACGTGGCAGTGAAAAATAAAGAGGAAATCAGTCGATTCATTTCTTTTTCTTTCTGCAAAAATAGGAGTGACTCAGTCGACTCATTTGGATGCAAGATATGGAAAATGGAAGACGAAGTTTGAGTTGTGGCTGAATGTGTTTATATTCACTTCACACTAATGCCCTTGAGAAAGGCATGAATTAATTTCTGCAATCTCTATATAGATAGCCGGGCAGTTGGAACTATTTAGCCCTGGAAAGTAGTCAACCTGAGAGGTTACTCTGATGGTAAAAACTTCAGCTTGGCACTTTTCATAGCTGGTCTGAAGCATAGGTCTAAGACGTGGGTTGAGTATGGAGCTAGTGACCTCACCCTATAAAAAAAATTGCTAATTAACCTTTTCAGTTCAGACTTTTTAGATTTTAAGATTTTTTGTAACTTCCTCATATAAAGACAACTAACATTAATTGATAAAGAATCATTTAGGTAAACAGTAAATTTTGCTGAAAATTCAAATTCGATTTACAATTACAACCAGGGACATGCCAGTCTCAAATTGACATTAACCAGTCTCAAAACATATTGTATTTGAAGGTACCATTAGTACATAAAAGGTTTTAAACAACATTAGAGTGGTAACGGCTCTTTGGTCCACAAGGGGTCTACAAGAATAAACAAACAAAAAAAAAAACAGCCATCTCATTTGACTGGAGCAGAAAAGAGCTTCTTCTGGACAAAGAAGTCAACTGATGATTTTGCAGCACGAGAACGCCTGTACTCATGTTGCAAATGTGATGCAGCAAACAGGCATGATGCTGGAATGTAAAGTTCTTCTTCAAACCTGTCACCTTCAGACTATCATTTATTTTGATCCATGGAATATTCCTTGTCTGGTCAGCAGTTCAACATAGAATGCCAACAAGAATACTTAGATGACTGAATGAAAATGCAATGGATTTATATAAATGAAAGAAATATTATCACCATGGAATGCTCAAAACTTCTGCGTCAATCTAGGAACAGTTTTACCGACAGTAAGGGACAACCATCAATTTATTGGACTCTTTTTGTACCCAATGTATATGTATAGGTATATCAATAAGCCTACAGCCTAGTGATAAAAAGAATTCATTTTGCACAACTAATTTTGATTTGTCAACATAATCTCCTTCCTTGTCAATACATTTAATTCAGTGGAGAATAATAATCACATACATCTAAGATTATGAAAATTTCAGATTGAAATTGAGCTAATAACTATGTAAGACTACCGACTCATTTATCCGCCCTCATACATATATGACCCTAGATTGAAATAATCAAGTTGTCATCAAATAATTCATGATTGTGTGCTTTGCAGCCGTATCTAATCAAAATTTAATAGCGATAGAGATAATGAAATTAATTAGAAGAGCAAGACTTGTTTAACACTGACCAAACAATACAGATATATAATTGTATTACTTATATTCATTAGACTAGTTCACCTGCATCGTCAAAAATATCTGGTTTTTCATTTTGTTTTTTAAAATTCTGCCCATCTGGGCCATTAAATGGTTAAATGTATTGGACCCAATGCATATTAACTACACAGACATACTTAATGCTAAAAATTTCAACAACATGTCATCAGTGTACCCATAGCCTATTGGAAGTTCATCAGGCTACTTAGGTCAGAGCTCAGTTCACGGCAGTTCCACCTGTTTCATAAATCAGTTTCCTTCAGTGTGACAGAAAATAAGTAAATAGAAAAACATCAGTGACTATCATAAATGTTTTGATGAAGTATTGTAACCCATTGTATCAATTCTGAAGACGGAGGTAAATAGTAGTCACAATTATTACAATGGGAATACAAGCACATGTTTCAATTTGGAAAGAAGTTAATTGGATCATAAACCATTCAAGTAGATCTGTATACATTTCAAATCTGCTTAATTAAGCAAAGAGGATATAATCGTCTTTGAAGTTACCATTAATTAATTTATCCTTTTTCCTTTATTTTTTCATAATATTACTTAGTGGACGATCAAAGAATATTTGCAACAACAAAAACTGATGTATTAAAAGATGAGATTTATTTTTGGCACGTACACTTTTTCTTTTTTTGATATTCTGGTGACTTATTAGAAACCGTCAACCAAAACTGTCAACACAGGTTTCTTGAGTTGTTATGTTGGCTGGCTGGCTGGCTATCCATGTATCAGGCATGAGGTTCAATTTACCAAGTGAGTTTATGCTAAATTGATCCCTTAGTTTGTGTCCAGCTATGATCACTGCCTGACAAATAGAAGTAACTCATTCATTGATTACCCTTTTTTCCCTAATTTTTTGATTGATCACCCTCAACACGGCCAAAAGATGTGACAGTTTCTATTGAATGATTAACCAGACCTGTCAATGATTTTTTTTTTTTTTTAAATCTTTTTATTTCCTCACCTAAATACGAAAAAAAAAAAGAAAAAAAAAGAGGTTTCCTTCCTTTCAACAATGATCAGCATCCAGGAGTGACCATACAAATATCCGCAGATTCTTTTCATAATTTACCGATACCACCTGCCACTTTGGCTTCTCTTTTTTCTTCCTTTAAACATCACTTTGCACAATCTATATTCCTAGCTACATGAATGGCTATTTATTGTTGTGAAGCCTCTAATCTAATCTAGCCAGATGTATACGCCTGTTTGCTTACATCTCTCGATGTCTTCTGCATTCTGATGCAACAGCAATGCACTACACCTAGTTTGATGGATTCGATTTCTCTGATGTTTGATCGTAGTTATTATACCCACACAAGGGTTTGTTTGTTTCTAGTCAGGGCACGTTACAAGGATGTTTTTTTTACAGACAAAAAAAAAAATGGCACTTTTCCAAATTGATAATAGTTGACAATGCTTCATCAAATAAAAACTAAGTACAACAGGATATTATTGCTACTACTACTAATAATAGTACTAATTATGCTACATTTAGTGTGGTGATCTACAACTACCAAACCACAAAGCAGTACCGGGCTTGAAATATGTACGAGTAGAGCGTGTGTAAATGATATGGTTTATGCATCACGTCGAAATAAAAAAAAGTAAATTCATTTTCCTGAATCTGAATATTAAATTTGTTAGATAAACCCTTTTAGAAATGAATTTGAGTGTCCACTGAAGACCCATTATGACATGGAAGTCAGGGTTTATAATTTTCTACTATATTTTAAGAGAATCTGCATTGCACTAAATTTTCCATTCATATAAACCTTAATGTAAGTCCCACACTCAACTCCTTCAAGACCTACCCTCGTAATTGAAGCAGATGTGGATAAAACATGGGGGCGGAGGTAGAGGAAGGCTATTCCAGCAGGATGAGAGGAATAAGTATTTAAAAAATTTTAAATAGTGACACCTAAGGTTACATTCTAATAAAACCAAGATATATATATAGTAAGAGTTTAGAGAAGGAATTTGACAATATGTCAGTAATCTTTTTAGCAATAGATGAAAGAAAAAGAGGCGATGAGTTTCATTTTTTGACTATTTGAATGTTTTTCCTAATTCATTTCCTTTTAACAGTTTGTGTGACCTGATTCAGTGGGAGTCTTCTATTTTTGTAATTTGAGAGCCAAACTTGATGTTTTTGAAAATTGGGATCCATGCTCGAACTACGTAATAAGCAATCCCACAGTTGTACTGAGTTATAATGGGTCAACAGTGTATTAGCCCTTTATAAATGACTTACAATTAACTCATCACATTGCAAAAAATATCAAAATATCAAAAATAACTTATCACCAATATTGCAGTGCAAAAAAGGTTGGACAAACAAAATATGGCACCAGTTGATCAAAGGAAAAATGAAGAAGAAGTTCAAGAGTTATATTTGATCTTCTACCAAGTATAAGAGCTATAGTAGCTCAAACAGTATAGCAGCTACCGTACATAGGTAAGCTTCCCAAGGTTAAAAGAATAGGAGAACTAGTTGAGCTTAAGCCTCATTTCCAATAGTGCTGTTCACTCATTGCCATAGACTGATAGTCAGAGTGATTGTGACAAAAAGCAACTAAAATTAAGATGAAAGAAAATACTATTCAAAATCAGTAACAGTTGATCACATTCCATCTAATAAAAATAATCAGGATATCCGTACATCACAGAAATGAATCACTTTAGTCAAAATCTGTATCAGAATCAATAATCTAAAATTATCTAAAAGATATCAGCACAAGATTTGGGCATTGTTGGTTGGTCTAAAATGATAATAAAGATCTAAAAAAAAGCACTCTTTTGAAAGAGAAAAATATATTTCCAGATGTTGTCTCACGTAAATCATCTGTAGTTCAGTTATGACATAGTTGTCTTTTTTGGACCTGAACACCAATGTTATAAAATCAGACTATTGTACTAATAATGACAGTCAAAGAATCAAGCAAAAGATCACTCTAGATTATCAAGCTTTCGGTAGAACAAACATAACTTTCAAGAATGAGAAAATCCCATTAAAAGAAGTGTCTATAATCAATGCATCCTCCCAATAGTCACCTATGGAGCTGAAACATGGAACCTAACCAAAACATTAGCCCTCAAACTGAGAACCATGCAACGCACACATGAGAGAATCATGCTCAACATCACATGGAGAGATCACAAGACAGCACAGTATATTAGAGAAAAAACAGCAGTCAGAGATATCATAGAATTCATTAGAAAACTCAAATGGCAATGGGCTGGTCACGTTGCATGAATGTCAGAAAACTGCTGGGCATCACAACTCACTGTGTGAATGCCAGAGATGATATATAAAATAGTGGCTGGCAGAAAATAAGATGGTGTAACAAAATATACAAATTCAAAAAGTACTGGCTCCAAGATAGGATGGTTTAGCTAATTTTCAACGAGAGATGCCAGAAGACTGATCATCATGAAAATGATGTCCATACTATGGTTATTTTCTATGTTGAATAATTGCAAACTCGATAGGCAAGCACTGAATTGACATCCAAGAGGTCTGAATTTCTATCCGAAATACCAAACATGAACTTCGTTTATCATTCAGAAAAAAGAAAAGTTGAAAGGTCCAATCCTTTAACAGTTCATCTTGTTCTGATAAAATCTTTAATATATTGGGCTCAAGATTTTCTGGATTCAGTTCAATGGTTATAGAAGCCCTTATATATAGAAGTTGTTGGAGGTTCCACAAAAATTTTATACGTACTTGAAAAAGCACTTGACTTTTGCCTAATTTAAGGGTTTTTCTATAACAAGTAGCAGTTCCTGTCTTGACTTATGACATGAGGAATAACCGGAATTTTTGCCAATCCAAAAAGACCGGCAGCCATTATTGTTTTACAATCATTACAAATTTAAAAGGAAATATGCCTTAAAAGCTACCATCTCAGATGATATAATGAATACTTATTATTAGGATTCCAGATTTTCGATATTTATCGATTTTTGTTGATTCGTATCGTTAGTAGTGAAAAAAATGCCCATTTTTTTTTGTCAATTTTCATTGATATGCATCGATTTTAATTGAAAAAAATTCTGAAGAATCACTTTTTTTGTATCTATTGGCAGAGGCAGAGACAAAAAAACAGATAAGTACTCACCATTCAGATTTATTCAGATAAAATTTTCTCTTAATCGTCTTAAATCTAACTTTATTTATTGAATGACATTCGATATTTTGCTTCAATCTTGAGATAATGCTCTATATTTCGCATTTGTATAAATTTTTGAACACGCTGATATATTGCGAGCTGTATAAATCATATTTTTGTGCAGGAGTTCCTTGAGATATAATTAATTATAAGTAATTTCATGGGTTTCTCCAGTCTAAAAAGATTGAGAAAGGCTATACACATAATATTTTTATGAAGAGGTTCCTTGAGATATGAAAGTAATTTTATGGGTTCCTCCAGTATAAAAAGATTAAGAAAGGCTGAACATATAATATTTTTATGAAGGGGTTCCCTGAGATATGAAAGTAATTTTAAGAATTCCTCCAGTATA
The DNA here is from genome assembly GCA_963457665.1 of Thysanoteuthis rhombus. Lineage (NCBI taxonomy): Eukaryota > Metazoa > Mollusca > Cephalopoda > Oegopsida > Thysanoteuthidae > Thysanoteuthis > Thysanoteuthis major. Next base: position 50,362,206 of record OY735219.1, on the reverse strand, counting down.
AAAAGATTGAGAGGTTAGGTTAGAGTATAAAACTGAGGGAAAGATATTCTGATATTTTATTAATAAGAGCAGAAGTATAATTGAAAAGAAGAAACCAGTTTCAAAGCTCTCAAAAGAAATTTTAAAATGAAAAAAGTGCCGGTAATAAATTGATATAATCAATTTATAATTGATAATCAATCAGCTAGTGAAGCTTCAAGAGGCTTAGTGAACCAGAAGTGGATAGGGTGAACTCCTCAACCAAAAAAAAGGAGATTAAAAAAAAAGATGGATGGTGTGTCAAGATATGGTTGTGTATATTAATCACATAGATCAAACATTTAAAAGAGAAAATTTCAGATAAAAAAATCAGTTAGTAAGTAATAGCTTTATATTATGACTAGTACTAAAACAAAAACAACAAATACGGAACAAATAGAGTAAAGAGTTGGCTTGATAGATAAGATTTGTGACTTCTGCTGGCCATGAAAGCTTTCATAGTGGAATGGTTAGAGCAGCTGGATGTAAACTAGGCCTCCCTACTGCAAGACGGGCCACAGTTTTGAATCTCACAGAAAGCTTAGCCTTTATTTCTGATCGATGCTGTTAGCTCGCTGCTGTAGAGTGACAGCCCTAGTTTAGTTGTGGTTTACAAAAACACTAGATGACAGTACAAAGTAGTCAAGACAGATCTGGTTAGTCACTCAATATAAACCAGCACATGACCAACCACTTTTGGCAGCATGCCGTGTTAGAAGCGATCAATTACAAAATTGGAAAAAGGGGGGGATCAAAGGATGAGTTGCTTCTCTCGCATTTTGTAGATCAGCATCACCATGAAAGTCTATATTTTCAAAAAACAAACAGACACAAACTAAGGGATCAATTTAGTCTGAACTTGCATTGCAAATTGAACTACCCAACTCAAAACCTATGGGGGGTTTGAAAAAACAAGGTTTTTTGGTAAACACAAGGAGTAATGCTTGAATTTTTAGCCCTCTAGCTACATTGATGCAGCCTGTACACATAATACATTAGCCAGCCAGTCACTTGAAAACTGAAGAGACCTATGTTGATAGTTTTGGTTGACGATTTCTAATTATAGCCTATATTATTGTTGGACTATTTTCCTTGCTTATGCTGTTACTTCTTCCACAACATTTCGGGTGTGTACATTCCAGCTGTCTTTGTCTAAGCGGGGAAAATAGTCCAACCATAACAAACACAATGATTAAAACAATCCTGTGAAACAAAATTCAGACAATAAAAATCAAACTCAATTTGAACAAAAAACAAATTAAAAAAAACTATGCATCAGGTTCCAGACTTATTGATCTGCCCTTGCAGCAACCAAACAGACATCGAATATCATCGTGTTATTCCTCCTTCACGACCCGACATAACAAATGCTTCACATTGTGTTTTGTTGTATCTGGAAGAGTCAAGCGAGCATCTGTCCCGATTGATTACATAACAAAGGAATCTCGGAAATGAATTTTTCTTTCTTGACATTGCCGTCAATTTTAACTGGCTCGCTTCCAAGTCGGCTCCGATCTTAAAACTTATCATTGATTAGTTAGACAGGGCTGACCTAATTTCGACAAGGTCACTAACGCAGTATCAGTAACATGCTGGATAATGGTCTCGTATTGAGCTGTACAATATTGAGCAGGCAAGATCAATCAATACTTTTACTGATCTAGGTCGTAGAATGCACAGACAACTTGAAATACAACTCAGAGTGGCTCAAACATTGGAGACAATAGCATTAGACATGACTCAGATGATGCTATCTGATGTTGGGAGCTGTCTCACACTCGTATATCTAAAAAGATTTTAAAAGCATATCAGATTTTTTTGCTGCGCATCAAGTTAAGAGAAATATAAGCATGGTTAGAAAAACTGACAGAGACATAGGTAGAAACAAAGGTACAAATAGGTGGAAATTGAAACCCCCATTAAAAACCCATTTTGGGGTCGAATTTTCAAATAACAAAAAACCACGTTTTTTTTTAGACATAATAAGGAGTGAATGTTTGAATTACCAAGCCCTACTGGTACAGCTGCTATGTACACGTGATAGTTAACCAACTAGGCACACTTGAAGACTGAAGAAACCTATGACAGTTCTAATTGATGGTTTTTAATGCTCTAGATCCCAGATTAATTCCATTTCCAGCACACATACTGAATGTTCAATAACTACCGAGTCAAATTTTTCTGAAATTTTACATCTGGGTTCATAAAATTTCCCTAAAAGCCATGGATAGAAAATATCCAATACATGCATAACCAGCCAGATCCACTTGAAAATTGAAGAAACCTTAGTTGACAGTTTTGGTTGTTCATTTTTAATGATAATTAGAAGAAAATGTTGACTATTAAAATAGCAAAAAGTCTTCCTGGAATTTTATACATATCAAAAAAATTACAGTAGGTATTGGTTTGAATAAATCAGTATTTTTATCGCAGAATTTCTGGATGTTGACACTTTCATAGTTCATACACGGCCATTAAGCAGAATCGAGTGAACAATGAGGAAGTGCGATATGGCCGATCGACTAGAGGCAAAGAGGATGCACATAACAGGCTAAGTTTGAGTTCACTTGCACTAATACTCTTGGGAAAGGCATGAATACATCTTCCCTCAAACCTGTAGGTAAAATAGCACAGGTTCAAGCGAGTGAACCCATTTCAGGTGCATGCCTCATCTAAGGCTAATAACTGACTATTCACAAATAGGCTGAGTAAGTAGTAACGTGATATGAGGAGCCCAAGCAGGAATGACTGAAGCCATAGTCAGTGTAAGGGAACTACTTACTTAGTAACCAATGAATCAATAACAAACTACAGTGTCAGTGTGAAAAATACAGTTCTTTGAAGCCTCTGTAGTAGAGGTCATTTCTCATAAGGGAAGTCGATGACCAAAAATTGCATTTATAACATGAAAAGATAGAAAACTGGTCTGGACTTGTCTTGTTAGTCATCCAATAGAAACTGACACATGATCAGCATCTTTTGGCAGTACGCCTCGTTAGCGGTGATCAATTAAAAAAAAATTGAAAAATGGGGAAATCAAAAAATAAAATACTTCTCTCACTTTTTGTTGGGTGGTGATCACTAATAATGTCTGAAATTTTTTTTTTTCCTAAAGCACGGTTACAGCTTGACATAAGGGACCAATTTAGCATGAAACTAACATTGAAAAGTGAATATCCATTAATAATCTCATTCAGGGTAGGGGAGTAATTCTTTTTTTTTTTTCAAATTGTCTTTTCTAGGCATAACAAGGCATAAATGTTCAAATTTTAAGCCCTCTATCTCCATAGGTGCAACCTATACACAAAAAGTATATATAGACAGCCAGACCCACTTGAAAACTGGAGAAATCTATGTTGACAATTGGTTACTAAAAAAAATATAAGGCAGAAACCAGCCTTCCCTTGAAAGTTGGACTTAAAGACTATAAGGAAGCCATATCCAAAGGGGGAGTCGAAAAGTCTGGTATGGCAGATCATATCTGAATGGAAAATTAACCTTTCTAGGAGGAGGTCCAAATAATCAATAGAGAACAACACTGGAGGGTGAAAAAAAAGTGGAGGATGTCGCATACATAAGCCTAACCAACTGTATATGCTCGATTATTAGACAAATGGTTTTCAATGTTATTCTGAGGATTATCACTCACTGCAACTCATCATAGCTACGTAACAGTCCATATCAAGCTTCGGTCGACAGCCCCCACCGCCGTCATTATACCAACACATTCAACGCTGTAATATTTGCATGATTTGCTTTGTTTTTCAATCAGATGTCCATCTATATACTGGCATTCAGCAAATCAGACCACTGTGGATTTCTGTATTCAGCGAGGAAATCATTTGAGAGCATCTCCATGTACAAAAAATATGGAATCAGCTGTGTTGCAAGGTTTACTAAAAATGGATTTGCCCGTGTAGCTCATATTACTGAGAATGTGCCGAGTTGATCTGTAAATTTACCACTATTTTTTTTTTTTTTGCCAAAAAGTTGTGATAACAAAATAAGTAACAATAAGTCTGAACAACTCTTGGCAGAGTTCCCAGATTGGGCTAAAAGGGGAGATAATCCGAGTTTTATCTTCGAAGCTTACGCAACACAAACATTGAAATAGTGTTGAATTTGGGCAAAGCACAGATTATCCTCACTTTGTATCCCAATCTGGAAACCCTGACTCTTGGAAAGAGTGAATTTATTTGTCCTCATTTTAATCAAAAAGAGAAGTAAAATGTTTCATTTGAAAATCCTGATGGATAAAAGTATTTAACAATAAACATTATTTTCATAACAGAAGACATGTTGACAGTTTCTACTATCTTTTTAAACTTCACCATTTAGATCCAAAATGAGACTTACGCGCTTCTCTGTCACACCAGCACTGCCATAATGCACGTGAAACAAGGAGTTCAACTGCTGACGTCCAGAGAAGAATCCCAACCATAGAAATCAGACGCTACTGGAAAATTTGGGCATCTCCTACACTGAAGATCAACAAAACCATTGGGGACCCCATGATGACCTTCTCACCATCGTCAAGGAGGGTAGGTCACAAGAACAGCCGGGCTTGCTAAGACCATCCTACAGAGTATGGGGAGGGTAGGTAGGGAGGTAGGACAACATCAGAAAGTGGATAGATCTGAGCATCTCGCAGCACTACAAGGGACAGGGGTGGACGGAGAGAACAGGTACATTGTAAGTCATTTGTGGTGCCCAAACAAACCTATTATGAGTTATGGGATAGGTAAAGGTAAAATTCGATCTGCCACTACTTGCAGTTATTGTCATGATAGCCTGATATATTTTTTACAAAAGAGTGCCAAAGTGTTAATGTTATCAGCCAATTTCTAATTCCAAACAAAAAATAGTACCGAAGAAAAATCTTGATTGTTTGGGGGTATTTCAACAGCAATCTCTCACATAGGACAGCCTGTTTACATTAAATAAGAAATTTTGATAAGTATTAGTCATTTCAGTAATAGTATTACTGTTTTTTTATCAACACATGTCACTTCTTGATCAAAAAAAAATCTGTTGCTAGAGTAGCTAATACTGTTGTAGCCTTTCCAATATTTATGAAAAACTATGCAGTTAGGGCTACCAATTTTTGTAAATTATGATTACCTTTAATTGGGATTATTTTTTTGATACAGTAATTGATGAAAGTGTGATATATACGTAATACCTATACAATGCATGAATATGAGAGTATTTGAAACTTGAGTCATCGCCACCACACAAAAACAAAGTAATACTACTACTGAAATGTCAAACATATTTATTGCAATGTCACACTTAACCACTATTTATGATTTACTAACTTATAAATCTTTGATCACCAAGAACGAACATGATGATTAATGAAGCTGGGAAATCCTGGTGGTCAAAGTGGAGAAACAAAACAACTATAGTCAGATTTCTGTGCTGATTGCATTTGGGCTCAGTATATGTAGGCAAAGTTTCTACTCTTCTCATAACTGACCTTTGACACTGCCAACCCTTCACTACTTCCTCATTAAGTATTGGCCAAATTTTTTTTTGCATCAACAAAAAAATGAATATTTTTGGTGAAAGAGAAAAATAATTGATGATTAATGCACACTGAAATTTGCAATTTTTACCTAAAATTTGTTTTGGAAAGTTTCGGCACTCAATCTTTATGTTGTGTATTGAAATTCATGAAGAAAGTTATGGTCAGAGACTGGGCATTAAAGTAAGCACTACTGACAAACAGAATAGAGCTATCATATACATGCATATATATATATATATATATATATATATATATATATAGAGAGAGAGAGAGAGAGATAGATATATATATATATATATATATTTATGACTAACATCATCATCATCACCAGTTTTTTATCATCCGTCATTGGACATAGACCTTCCCCAGGATTCACCACATCTCTTCATCATGTGCATTGTGGAGCCAATATTTTCTGAAGCTGTCCAGTTCATCTCGCTATCTCATATTCAGTCAATCTCAGTTCTGCATATGATCTCTGGTGATCCATGTTGTGAGTCGTGATGTCCATCCATTGTCTGCTGTTCTTGCAACACAGCCAGCCCATTGCCATTTGAGTTTCCTAATTGTTTCTATGACGTCTCGGACTCCTGTTTTTTAATAAACAATGCTCTCTTGTGGTCTCTCCATGCGATGTTGAGTATGATTCTCTCGTGCACAGTGCATGGTTCTCAGTTTGCGGGTCAGTCTCTTGGTTAGGTTTGTAGGTTACTATCAAGACGATGTATCTTCTTTTTCTGACTAATGGGAGTTTCCTGTTCTTGACCTTGCTCTACCGAAGACTTGCCATCTTTAGATTGATTCTTTGCTTGATTTCTCTTTCTTCTAAGAATTCCGTGAATACTTGTTGTTCTAGGTAGATGTAGTGTTCCACTTTGTCCAGCTTTTGTATTTTCGATTATGATCATTGTGTATTTATTTCCAACGTTTGTTGTACATGATCTTTATGATGAGATTTTCTATGCTATGCATGGATGAATTATACAAATGTATATTTTAGTATGAATTAATTAATTTATTTATTTACTAGGTCGAAATGAACTTGAAATTATAGGCTGGGAGTTGGTTTTTTTTATGTATTGTTTTTATAGCAATTTTCTACATCTCTACACAATTTCTGTTTTTTTTTTAAATTCTGTAACAATAAGGTAACAGTTTTTGTCTGAATTTTGTTAGACAGTTGAATTAATCATCATGTATGATATAGTTAGACTATTTTCCTTATCTATATGTTCGTTTTTTCACAACATCTCAGTCCTGTAACCTTGTCGGTTGTTGCTGGCTCTAGAATGTAGATTCACAACTCAGAGCGCATAGACAAAGAAAATAATTCGATCATATCATTCATAATGATTAATAAGACACCAGAATTGGGTTGAAAAAAAATTTCTTTTTTAATGAGAAAAACGCGAGTTTTATAAATCAGAACAAAGATAGCAGCTGCAAAAGCAGTAGTAGTAGAAGTGATATACAGGCAAATGCAGTTAAGCTAAGCTAACCCTTCATCTCTCTTTTGTTTGCTTTAGCATGATAGGCACCTAGACATTGCACAAACAAATAAAAAATGATATTATACAGCCTTTTATAACAAGACTATTTCAAAATATATACTTATAAAATGATGAGCTGGAATTCAATTGTCTGAACTTTCGAGTGATTCATTTATAAAACCAATATTGAAAAAAGATAAAAATCTACATAGCTGTTTTTTTTTGCTATTAATTCAAGATGGCTCATAATAATTTGATCAAGCAATTACCATAACAATTGAGAGAAAATAATAAATAAAGTTCACAGTAGAAAACACAGGGTATGAAAAGACTCATCTCAATCTAAATGCACCAGATGACTCATCCATTCTCGAGTTTATCATACAAACACATAATACCCTTAGCAACCGACTTAGTATCAAATATAAACCGAATGGAACACTTTGTCTCGAAAGATTTTCCTTGCGGACTTCAATCAACTTTTCTTTTCAAAAGATTAATTAATTCTGAATGATCTTCCGGGGAAATTTTCATACACGATCACTTCCAGGCTTTTGGCGGAATTATCGATAGAATTTTCAGAAAATAACTTTCCTCTTTTTTTCCGTTCTTGGAAAATAAGCAAAGACGCTGGTCAAAAGAAAGTAAGAGGAAAACAGCTGCCGTTGCTCACAATTAACTCTAGCATCTGCAATAGACAATGATATCTTCTTAGCTTTCTGGACTTTCATCAATAAATTTCTGCTTCCAACAAACCTGCTCACCATTTTATCCAGCATCCCTCACAAACTCTCACTTTTTTGAATTAGAAACTGTCAAGCAAAACTGTCCACATAGGTTGAAATAAGTTTCTTCGGTTTTCAAGTAATTCTGGCTTGCTATTCGTCTATGTATGTACATGGCATGTGTAGAGGCTGCACCAGCAGATCTAGAAGACTGAAAGTTTAAACATTTTCTCCTTATTATGTCTAGAAAAAAAAAAGAGTTGTTTTTTAAAAATTTCTCCTAAAAATTGGTTTTATGAGAGGGTTAAATTTATTATGTAAACTTATGCTAAATTGACCCCTTAGTTTGTATCCAGTAGCATTCTCTGTTCTTTTTTGAAAATTCAGATGTTTTAGCAAGACAGCGGAAGGCAAAGGAAGTAAGTTATTCATTGATGACCCTTTTTTCTAACTGATCGCTCCCAACAAAGCATGCTGCCAAAAGTTGGTCATGTGACAGTTTCTATGGAGTAACTAACCAGACCTGCTGCCATTTCAATTATTATAATGATACAAAGTCAGATTTTCAGAGATGAGGAATTATCATTATACATTGATTTGATGGAACCGATAACAACAATTCCGATAAATCAATGTACAGTGATACCTTGGTTAGCACTCTAGATAAATTCCTACAAAATGCAGAGCGAGATGAAAGTCATTATAACATAGCATAAATATTGATCGCACCAGCAATCATTTTAAAATATATAATGTCATCGTTGAGCCACAACAAGACCGAATGGATTAGTGGTGTGTATTCAGGTAGCTCGTTCCCTGAGTTGGTGCAATATCACTGGGTGTTGACGTATATTGATACATTATTAATCACCGCTATCCACAATAGACCAGTTTAATCACAGTTGTTGGGTTTAGATTATTTATGTGTTCTGATATTTATGTGTATCTATTCATCTATCAATGCAGACTTTTCCCAGCCCTAACAGTTCATAGTAGAAACTTGAAATTTTGCACACACATCCCTATCAATGAGTAGGGGAAATTCTTTTCTTATTTTTTTTAAATTTCCCCCAAATAAGTTTTTATTGGGGCTTTCAATTTACAATGAAAGTTTATACCAAATTAGTCCCTTAGCCTGTGTCCATGTTTTTTAAGGTTTTTTTAATCATAAACTAATGATTCAAATCATACTGGCAGTATTTTCATCAAAATAACTTGATTTTACCACCACCTCTGATTAATTTATGAGGGAAAAAGCACCATATATAGATAGCAGTGATTCATAATTTTGCTTGGAATCCTAGTTGAATATGTACCTATTCTCATACACACGGCACATTAACCGCAGTGTACAGAATATAGTTATTTCAGACACTGTCCATGATGCTGTCTTTTATTATTTATTTCAGAAATTTATTATTACTAAATTTATTACGTAAAATATGTGAAAAAGAGTAATATAGCAAATCAATGCTAAATGGGGTAACACTATATGGGGTATAACTGAAGAATACAAAGTCGATATCTATCTGCTTTCAACTTCAAAAGAATATTTATAGCCATTACACAGGCGTCTGCTGCCATTTTTCAAAGAGGGAGCAAAATGATCCCAGAGGTGGTAGGGATGCAAATATATATATCTGGATGTCGGTTGTAAGGTAACGGACAAGGGAGTATTCAAGCTGTGACTCATCCTAAGATGTCACCGTTCATAGTGACCCCATCATCCTAAGATTCAATGATTTCCAAACTTCAAAATCCTCTCGGCCTTGGTGAGGAGGCCTGATCCAGTGCATACCCATAGAAAAAAGTTTTTTGCCATCATTACCGCTTTTGGTGGACGCGTCTGTCAGACACAGACAGGCATGTTCTGATTATCATTATATGAAGAAAGCCATTCGTTATAATCACAATGTTATCGAATGGTTATTGTTATCAAAATCAATTGGTCCGAAACGCTTAATTTAAAATGATTTTCAAAAAAAAAATTCCCAATTTTTTCTGGATTTCATAACTAAATTTAGATAACTCTCAATTCTTTTCAGATTTTCCGATACCCACTAATCTGAAAATCTTTTAACTCGACACTGCACTGCCCTGTGTGCTGACTAATATATCTGGCGAATGTCAACTTCATACAATGGCAAGTTGCCAATAATGGCACTGCATACACATACAGACTTCTTCAATTGTAGTTAGATAATGATGGGTTTATAACAATGAACGTAAATTGTTACAATTAGAAACCATCAACCAATACTGTCACAAAAACTTTTCTTCAGTTCCAAATTGGCCTGGCTGGCTTACAGGCTGCACCAATAAAGAGGGTTTGATTACTCCTTATTATGTCTACAAAAAAGTTGTTCTTTTCAATTCAATTTGCAATGTAAGCTTATACTAAGTTGGTTCCTTGGTTTGTGTTTGAAAGCATTCACGCTTATTTCTAGAATTCAGACTTTTTCAGTGATCACTGCCAAAAAAAGACTAGAGATGTAACTTTTTCCAATTTTTTCATTGATCACTCCCAACATGGCATGCTGCCTAAAGACATTGGTCATGTAATGATTTCTATTGTGTGATTAACCAGACCTATTTTATGTACTAGACTTAATGTTATCAGTCAAAGTAATCACAATAAGCAGCTTCCTCCGTATACAGATTTTGACAATCTTTTACAGAGAGATTAAGGCAGAAGAGAAAAAAAATCAATACTTGTCTCAAAGTTCAATTCTTCTTCTGTACTATTTGCAATTTTGCTGCATTTGAACAACATGAAAAGGTTAAAAGGTTTACCAACAAGGATTAGAGAGGAAGGGGATAATTTATTGCTTTGAAACAAAAAGAAGATTATCTCCAGTCTCCTGAAATCTCCCAATAGAAAGCATTCAGAGGAGCTAGATTCCAGAAAGAGTCGATTCCTCGAGGAATGACATTGCATTCTGGGATAATTGGTTGTGCTTCAGCGTAAAAGTCTTCATGGATTACAAGCTAAAATCGGTGAAAACAAATGGTAATTATAAGGAATATATATATATATATATGTGTGTGTGTGTGTATGGATTACTCAATCCTATCTAAAATCTCTTTATCACAAGTACTATTACTAGGAACACTGGACTCTGAAATCCTTCCTGAATATGACCGATCAATTGCAAACTACACTCAAAACAGCTCTCAATTGAGAAATCCCATCACTCACCACGTCATATCAACATACTAATTACCAAGTCAAATACACAGTGGTTAAAATAATTGTGGAATTGACAAAGACCTTGAAAACAGCTAGTTGTTTAGCGGAATAACTATTACACTCAAATATATGTTCTCTTGTGCGGAAACAAGAAGAATTCAACAAAAAATTAACGAACGGTTCCTTGTCTGTCGTATTTAACCAGACATGTATAAGTAAAGGATAGAAGCCCACAGATGAAGACATATTTTAACAACAAGTGAAATATCTTGAAGAGATATCTTGGACAATTTCAAGTAATCTTTGAAAAAAATATAACATCTTTGAAATTCCACATTTTTAAGCTAGTCTGGCTGGCTATCAAATATTTATCATGCCTATCAGACCAGATCAATCGAGCTAGAGTGCTAAAAATTTAAATAATTACTTATTAGGTCTGAAAAAAAAAACCCAAAAAACTTCTGTTTTGTTTATTACCCCCTTGAAAAGATTCATAGTTGGAGTTTGAATTTACAATGTAAGTTTATGCAACTATGGCCTTAGTCTATATCCAGCAGCATTCATGCTTATTTTTTTTTTGAAAATTCAGACTTTTTTAGCGATCACAACCTAACAAAAGGCAAGACAAGTAATCTACTCATGGATGCCTCTTTTTTCCAATTATTTAATTGATCACCCCAAACACAGTATGCTACCAAAAGACATAGTTCATGTGACAGTTTCTATCGAGTGACTAACCAGACCTGTAATATTGATTAATTCTCACCTCAAGAAACCATGCAGCATACAGCCACACTCTCAATGGAATGTGTTTCTATCAATCAAAGCAGGTTGAGAATCATAGATAAATGAAATTGTATACCTAAATATAGAATTACTCTTTAAATGCCTATTTTAGAAATGATTAAGTATTTTCTTTCAATTACAAGCCAATATTTCTTATCACAGAACAACTGGAGCCATCAAAGATGGCGAAAACTTCAATCCTTTTTTTTTACAAGTGCACGTGTTCATTTGTGTTCCAACGCTCCTGGCCATACTGTTTTGTCTACAAACTTGAAAATTGGCAGAGATCACTCCGGTAGACCGGTTCTAAAAATGTTTTGTTTTTTAAAAAAAAGCTCTTTTGACCTTTTTGAGCTCTATTTTGGGTATATAAATAGCATCTAGATTCTTCAGAATTTACATATTTCTAGATTGTTTTTTTTTTACTCTATTTTGATGTTTCCCTATGGAAAATATCAGCATTGTCATAAATAGAATTCATTCTGACCATATTCATTCTTCAACGGAACTATCTTACATTTTGATGCTACGGTTGTTCAGTTATTGACTGTGATGGCATGTTTCATATTCTTTTCTTTATATCTATATTTCATATCATTTGCAGGAATATCTCGATTATTGCGGGTTTGATGTAGTACAGTTAAAGTACGGTTGAAAAATTTAATGCAACTAAGTATAAGCTGAGAAAAAACACATTCAATTACAATAAGACCTTGAACAGTGCGATTTGAATAGTACAGAAAATTTTGGGAACAAATTAACCGCACTAATCAAGGTATACCAGTATTTTCTTTTAATTACAAGATAATATTTCATATAATTTCATATTCGTTTTTTTTTAGACATCATTTATTTCATTTTAAAAAGATTGGAGACTCTCGGCACTTCTAATTGCATACACACCTAAACTGGATACGAAAATGAATACTTATTTTCCAAAATTAAATGTCCAAAATCTTTAATTATAAAATGTATGCCCGCATATCTGTATTACATTTGAACAATATCAAAATGGCTTTTCAAAAACAATACACTTCTATATTTCAACACATGAGTAATGAGTGAGACAGAGAGGGGGGAAAGAGAATCAATGAGCCGAGTTCAAACTCAGGCTAAGATCTGCATTTTACTTTGCACTGATGGGAAAGGCATGAATCCTCCCCACCACAGCTATGGGTGTGAACTCTCAGCAGTTCTAGTTGTAATCACACCATAACTGATTTTTTTACAAATCAAAATTAATATTCCAATTTTTATAAAACTGAACTTCTACAGTTTTCAATTATAAAATGCATGTCTTCATATATGTTTTCCATTTGAACAATATTAGAATGGCTTTCGGAAACAATTCACTTCTACACCGCAACACGAGAGCAGTAGGAAGCGTGGGAGAGGAAGAGAAGGGGGAGTAAAATGGGATCGGTAAGTCAAGTTCCAACTCAGGCCAAGATCTGCATTCACGTTTCACTGATGACCTTGGGAAAGGTATGATTCCATCCACCCTGCCCCTATACCCCCCATTAGTTCATATTGCACCCACCATAACTGACTTTTGGCAAATGGAAATGAATACTTCTTTTTTTTCTTCTTTTTTTTTTTTTTCAACTGAACATGTACAATCTTTAATTATATAATGCATATACGTATTCCATTGGAACAGAATTAAAACACACTTCCATACCTCAACATTTGAACAATGGAGAGCGAAGAGAGGAAGAGGAGGAGTGTGAGGAGGAGGAGGAGGAAAAACTAAATCTGATTTAAACAAATGTAATCACAACAAATGCATTATTAGCCTTCTACTCTTAAGAGATTGATTAATTTATTTTCAGGATCCGTTTGGTTGGCTTTCTTATACGTTTTGTTTTTCTTTTTTTTCCTCTCCCGTTGACTTCCATTGAAATGTATGACTCATTTCTCGCAAAATAAGGTTATTTCCAAATTTCGATGGAAGTGCCAGCGGCTGAGCGGTTAACATGTGTGGAGTGCTTTTGGCATTTCTTTCTTTCTGAGTCAACCAAAGACGATCACATTGAGAAACTGCCTTCAATGATCCATGGGAATCGTAGAGCAATTTTTATAGAGTCTTAACTCGGACAATCAGACAATGATTTCCATGGGTCGCAGAAAGCGGTTTCACAATGTGATCGTCGACCATTGACTTGGAAAGAAAAAACAACAAACACGTTCATTCTGTAGCATGTGGAGCTCTAATACTAACCAACATGGCATGATGCAGTTTTTAGATGTGTCCACTTCTGTGCAAGACACTTTTCAGTCAGTCCGTCTGTCAGAGTTTCCCTCTTAGAAAAAGGAAGGAAAAGGTGTGATGTCATTGAAATAACATCAGTTCTGAGTTTTTTTTGATTCATTTCTCATCAGCTGCTATTGACATCATAACAGAATATCCAAGGTCTGCATTTTTGTACTTGATAAAAGTAAAAAAGATGGCCAAAAAAAGTCATTTATGATTTTTATTGAAGATAATACTTGCAGATGATTCCCATATTGATATTTTTACAAACATGAGAATCAATTGACTCAAAGAAAGACTACTAGCTGTTTTTCGTCCTTCTTTTTTGCCTACTACTATCATGGACGGTGGAGACATCATTGAACTTGTGGTTCTTATTTTACTACAAAAGTCTAAATTTACTGATATACATGACAGTAGCGAGCATGCTAAAATGTGGCATCGGTGTGCTCTTTTGAAAAGTTTCTTTTTTTGGTTTCTTTTTGGACAGTCTACATGTATAAATTATTCTTGTAATTGTTTCTCTTGATAGATGAACCTTATTTTTAGCTTTTGGAGGTGCAATCGGCATATCCCATGATGGGGCAATGGAATCGACAAACTCAATGACTAGCAATGCTGCCAAATATTTTACATGCATATTCCCAATACGAAGTGAGGGGAAAAATTCAGTGAAATGAAGCAAGCAAATGTGGAGGTAGGCTTTATTGATCTGTAAGGCAAATTTTGATTCTGTTTGCAGTCTTAGATGTCATTATCTGAAGGACGAATTCTACTACAGACTCAAGTGTGATATTTAATGATTGATCTTGCCAACACATGTAAGAGAGGGAAGAGAGAGAAAGAGAGAGTGGATGGGGAGACGGAGAAGAAACGAGAGAGAGGGGGAAGAAATGAGAGCGGGGGAAGAGGGAGAGAGAAGAAGACACTGACATGAACCAAGAGCAAGGAAAGAGAATCTTCATCTTGATACAACTTGATCAGTAAAAGATATGTTCTATGTGTGTATACAAATGGTTCTGCAATATGTGTGTGTATACAAATGGTTCTGCAATATGTGTGTGTATACAAATGGTGCATGGTAGCCCAACTGTTAGCATGGAATCGGCAAGCCAAGCTCAAGTTCATGTTCATTTCCCACTAATGCCATTTGGGGAGAGCATGAATCCCTCTCTTCTTCAAATCTGAATGAAACCAGATATGAATGTTGCACTATTTTGAGCTAAATAAAAAAACAAGACAGGTCTGGTTAATCACTAGAAACCGTCATGTGACCAACGTCTTTTGACAGCATGCTGTATTAGGGGTGATCAATTAAAAAATGGAAAAAAAGGGTGATCTATGAAGTTACTTCTCTTGCCTTCACAAGGTATTTTGGAGAAAAAAAATGAAAACAATGATATTCTTAGACATAATAAGGAGTAAAAGTTCAAATTTCTAGCTGTCGGGCTCCTTTTGTATGGTCTATCAATGTAATACATACATACATAGACAGCCAACCAGACTAACTTGAAGACTGAAGAATGTTTTGATGACAGTTTTGGTTGATGCTTTCTAATACAGAGATTCCAGGCGGTGGTTTTAATGTTTGGACTTGTATCTCTTCTCAAAGCACATGGTTGGAAAATTAACTAAGAACTGTTCAACCAGACACACAAGTAAGGAGAGAGACGCACATTCAAACCTAAGAACCCCATTCTGGAATCCCTGTTTATATTATATATTTCAATCTGCACAGCACTAAAAAGAATACAGACACAATTCAAATTCATAATTTAATTTTTACATCAGGATGTTATATGATGAAATGTCATTTTCTGGGGGGAGTTTATTACATTATAGAGATGACACAAGTGGAATGTTTACTAATATGCACTTCTTACAGATCCAACGTAAATAGAGACATTATCATTAATTTTGATTAGCTTTTTCTCTTCATCCTAATTTTCAGTTGGTTTTTATCACAACATTGAATTTGACCAAAATTCTACGGCAAAGATTAAACAGTGTAATCAGAAAATAAAGAGCAAGCTCATGATGAGAATCTAACTCACACCCTCTAGCCGGAAGGGCTCCAGTATTCACCTGGCTACTTTTAACCATTCAGCCACTGGGTCTTTACAGTTGAAAAGAAACTGATTTTACATCTTTAACCAGACTTTACATTTGAGACCGAGAAGTATTTTAATAACAAAATTTTGAATTTTTTTTCAAATTTATTCTTGGATAAAATATTGCAGCATTATCATTAATTTTGACAATTTTTTTACTTCATTTTAACGTTCAGTTGCTTTTTATCACAACTTAAAATCAGACCATAACTCTACAGTAACAATTAAATAGCGTAATAATTCATTATTACTGGAGGTTTTTAAGCCCTGAACAGCAATGGTGTCTACCCAAGAAGTTAAGATGATTTTCTGGAGATTTCAGGACTTCAACAATGACCACACAATGGCACATTATCTCAAAGCAACAGGATTAGAAAGTTAGGAAAACAGGTCTGAATAAAATCCTCCATGAGTATTCCGGACCCCATACCTCTCAGTCGACTGTATCTAAGCTTAAAGAATTTGGATATGAAGTCTTACAATATTCTCAATATTTACCTGACATTTTCCCTACAGATCATCATCTTCCCAAGCATTTTGAACATCATACCCATAATAGAAGTCAAAATTTACACTTTCACTGACTTTCCAAACCTTAAGAATTTCATAGAGATAGCATATTATAATTAGAAGATTATTGGAAAAAAGTTATTGCTTCAAAAGGATCATATTTTGATGGAGTATTCATAGTTTTGTTGTTTATATCATCCTTCATCTTACTAGTCACAAAATGACATTTCATACATTACAACGTTGCACTTTTTCCAATTTAGGTCATGGGTCACCAAAATAATCGATATCGCTCCCCTGGGGATTGATGGGATCATCCAAAATGTCAATAAATGACAGAGGGTCGGAAAGGGGTCAATGAACGCAGGAAGAGGTCTACTGAATATTTAGTATCTTCTACATCTTTTGACATACATTCTTGTTCACTTGATACTTTCCTATTGATTTTTGTTAATCTTCCAATTTTGAGATATGATTATATATTATGGATTTGTACATTTTTGGAAGATCTAGTACATTCTGGGATGTGGTATTGGTATACTTGATACCTTCCTTTTGGCAGCCCTGCCTGGAGGTCCATGAGGGATCAATGATTCTATCAAGGGGTCAGTGATTTAGGAAGTTTGGCGACCCCTGATTCAGTTGTATCCTTCCATCCTAATCCTTTGTTACAAAACCTTTTATAGATTTGGTTACAAGTTTTTCATCTTCTGGTCCACTATTCAGGCCAGGACTCTCTCACCGTTTTTCTTTTGTTAGGAGGTGTATTGATTTATATAATTTGACAATGACAATCCTTGCATATAGCAGACTTATGACTAAGGAGAAAGCACTTTGTGCAAAAAGGAAAATAGGATTTCATTTCTTCCACATATGTTGGGAGATATAAACATTACCATCCCACTACTTGAATCTCTTTGTCATCAGTCCACAGCTCTAACTACTGAGTCATGTAATGAATCCACTGATATCAAATGCAATGTATATATACATTCAGGACTATATATGAAAACTGATTAAAAAAATGTTCTCTTTCAGCCTTACAAGAATATATTTGTATGTAACACTTTTGAATGAGTGCTCAGATACTACACTCTGACCCTAAATAAAAGTGCTGAGGAACATCACTTAGATCATAAGCAGAAATGCCAATCTGTAAATAAGCAAGTCTGCTTAGTCACTCAATAGAAATTCTCACATGATCAACATCTTTTGGCAGAAGACCATGTCGGAGGTGATCAATGAGAATATCAGAAACAGGGATGATCAGTGAACAAGTTACTTCTCTTGCCTTTTGTTGGCTGATGATCACTAAAAAAGTTTGAATTTTTAACAGACAAACGCAAATACTGCCAGATACAAACTAAGGGACCAACTTAGCATAAACATACATTGCAAATTGAAGCCCTTGTTAAAAAACTACCCAGAGGGAATAATTTCTTTTTCAACAAAAGAAACAGTTTTTCCTAGACGTAATAAGAAGTATATTTTCAAATTTTCAACCCTCTGGTTCCATCGGTTCAGACTGTGCACATGATACATAGCCATCCAGACAGACCTACTTGAAGACTGAAGAAACCTATGATGACAGTTTCAGTTAACAGTTTCAAAAAATTCTGGCACTTTGTGGATGCGTGTTATAATGAATTTATATTTATTTGTACACCTCACTAAAGAAAATATTCTCAACAAAACAAATTCAGAAAGATAACATTTCCAAGAACGATTCATGCTGGAGTTATTATCTTAATTATTCATACTTTTACAGCAAGAAAATTTGCTTTCCAATAAAGAAATATAATGGATTTAATAGTCTCTCTCAATTCATGAATAGAAAATACTTGTAGGATGCATGCTCTATGCTTTGCATACATAATTTGGCCTATTTCTTCTGCTACTATAACTTCATGAGTATTTCTTTCTGTTCTCTCTCTCTCTCTTTCTCTCAATCACGCCCACTCACTCACACTCTATTTCAGACACATTTAGGCAAAAAATACTCTCAGATTTAAAGTTAACAGCATATAAAGAATTTGAGGATACATGTACATAACTCTGAGTCAGAATAAATGACTATTTTGCACTACCCGATCAAGGGATAAAACTCACGACTATCAGGCAGATTACTTAATCGACACTCTCTCTCAGACACTAGACCATGTGACTCATAATTCAAGTAAATTAGTGAATAATCTAACTACAATTTGAGAAATCTGTTTTGTGTGTGTGTATGCACCGCAATTACTCGACAACTCGCCATCATATAAAGTTGACATTTGGCAGACATATTAGTAATTACATGAGGCAGTACAGTGTTGAGTTTAAAGTTATTTGGGTTCTACAAAAACTGAAAAAAATTTTTTTTTCAAATAATGAGTATAGATCTTCCTCCAGTTTCTATAAATAATCTCCCTTGACTTCCACTCTTTAAAGAATCATCTAAATTGGCAACATCGAAGAAAAGTAACTGAAATACACACCATAAAGTCCGGCTCTTCCAAACGTGCACCTTTGGAATGGGCACTTCACTAGTAACGCTAGTTCCTCATGGCAGAAATTCAGACAAAAATCAACACAAAACTTCTAAACTCAAGTAATTTGCTTTGGTTGACAATCTTCCAACTCATTTCTCATAATTAGTGAATCATCAAAATCTGGCTGCTTTCCTAACTTCACATTAATGCCCTTGGGAAAGGTATAAGTTGCTTATATTCTAATAACTTGATAAAATATGAAAATCTCAGCAACTTTTTTTTTTCCACACTGCAACATTCTATCCTCTCCAGTCAAACGAAGGCCCCCTTCTTTTTCAGTAGACCAGGGTCTACCAAACTTTTTCGGACTGCTGCCCCTTTTCAGAGCATATATTTTCTCAGCACTCTCGGAAGTCTGTCAAAAATGATACATAGGAAATAAAATTTACATTCTTTGCTTCTTGTCACCCCCTCACCACCTTATCTTATGCCCCCAATACCTTCTTGCTTCCCCTGCCAGTATATATATATATATATATACATATATATATATGATTATAAATTGCATTAAATTATACAGAAACTCTTATTTGAATTGATTTCCTGCCATTAGATGGTTAATATATCATTCGGCCAAGACAACATATATAGAATAAACTATTAAAGAAAATGGGGCTGCAGCAGGAAATTTTCTTCAATTGTTCATTCTATTTACGTTATCTGGGCCAAGCTTTACATTGACCATGAAATGACAGAAGAGCAATTCAAATTTCTATGTAACATAATGCAATTTATTATCATTCTGTTGGATCATATATATCCGTTTCTGAATGTATATATATATATATATATATATATATTCAGTGTCTTTTCCTTAAAAAAATCATCTCATAGAAATTCGAATATACCTTTGAGTTTTTATCAGTGATCAACTAGTAACATTATAAGTACATACTTATTTTCATCAAATAATTTGCCCAATGCAATGTAGATGAAAACATTCTAAAATCGAACTGTCAATAACTTTGAGAAAAATCATTAACATTCTGAATTTGAGCCGAATCAACCATCTACTAAAAGTAACATATGTTATAGGCTCCACAATTTCAAAGAACCTGTACTAAATACTTGCTTGCTATCAATTCTGATTCAGTGAATTTGCATTCGTTCCAAGTACTATCATCATCATCATCAGTCTTTTAACGTCCATCATTGGACATAGACCTTCTCCAGGATTCACCGCACTTCTCCATCGTGGGCATCGCGGAGCCAGTATTTTCTAAATTTGTCCAGTTCATCTGTCCATCTTGTATTTAGTCGGCCTCAGTTTCACATGTGATCTCTGGGGATCCATGTTGTGAGTCGTGATGTCCATCAGTTGTCTTTCATTCTTGCAACATGGCCTGCCCATTGCTATTTAAGTTTTCTAATAGACTCTATGATGTCTTGGACTCCCGTTTTCTTCATTATATACTGTCTAGTGGTCTCTCCATGTAAGGTTGAGCATGATTCTCTCATGTGCACATTGCATGCTTCTTAGTTTGCGAGTCTGTCTCTTGGTAAGGTTCCATGTTTCAGCTCCATAAGTGACTATTGGGAGGATGCATTGGTTGTATACTCTTCTTTTTAGGATTATTGGGATCAACTTGTTATCAAAGGTTGAGCTTGCTCTGCCAAAGGCCAGCCATCCTAGGGTGATTCTTCACTTGATCTCATCCTCTTTCATAGATTTCATGGAGATTCGTTGTCCTAGGTAGATACAGTGGTCTACTTTCCCCAGCTTTGCATCTTCGATTTTGACAGTTACGTCCTTATTCTCAAAGTGTTAGTTGCACATAATTTTTGTTTTACTGAAGTTCATGAGTCGGCCGACTTTTTTGCTTTCTTCATTTAGTTCATCTAGCATTAGTTGGAGGTCATGTTGGTTCTCTGCGAAAAGGACAATGTAGTCTGGAAATCTTAGGTTGCTCATTCAATTTTTATGAACAACTGGATGTTTTAACATTTAATCACTTTGCAGGAGAAAAACGTGTTTTAATATTAATCGGAACTACCTACAACAAACTGCTTTGAACACTTTTACTGACATTTATATGTATCTATGTACCCGAACTTCGCCCAGCCCGAATCATTCATAGAAACTTCAAATTTTACACACACACACACACACACACACACACACACACACACCTAAATTAGTAGATAAAACATTTTTTCTTTAAATTACCCTCCCAAAATTTTTCAATTTACAATATAAGTTTATACTAAATTGGTACCTTGGTTTGTGTTCATCAGCGTTCACAATTGTATTTTGAAAATTCAGACAATTTAGATAAGCATAATCCAACAAAGCAAAAAAAATCATTCATTGATCACCCCCAACACAATGTGCTACCAAATGACATTGGTCACAATGACATTGGTCACCTGGAGGCTGAGAAAAACACACCTATTCACATTTGTTGTGCATTATATTTGCTGTTAATCATTGATAGATTCCAACACGGTTTCTGGGAGTAGATTGTTCACGTGATCTGACGTATACACAGGGCTAAGTATCCAAACTTTGACCAGCTCTAACCATTGAAATATTGCACACACACTCCTCTCAATGAGTAGGTAGCAAACCGGATCTGTTTTTTTTCTTTTTTTTATGGTCCAAACCATACCGGTAATATTTTCATCAAGGTAACTCTTCAATTTACGAGGCAAAAAGAAGCACATATGGTTGGCAGCAGTATTGGCAATTTAGTGCTTTTGATGTTAAATTTACCATATTTCTTGGTTTGGCAGTGCAAAACTTCAACATTTAATACTATTTTCAGCCCATTCTCAGCATTATTTTTCAATAAATTTAGCCAATTTTTAGCTATTTACTAGCCTTTATAGGCAAATCTAGCCATTTTTTGCAATAAAAAATGGTCATAAAATGGCTAATAGTGGTTTTTTTTATGCTTTTT
This sequence comes from Thysanoteuthis rhombus, assembly GCA_963457665.1. NCBI lineage: Eukaryota > Metazoa > Mollusca > Cephalopoda > Oegopsida > Thysanoteuthidae > Thysanoteuthis > Thysanoteuthis major. The sequence goes on along the minus strand of OY735219.1, from coordinate 50,340,158 downwards.
CGAGGATGATTTATAATATATTTTTTCGGGTTAGCATCACTGGGAATGCTAGTTTATGAATATTTCCTGAATTTGGAGCCCATGCTCCAGGCCCAGCACTAGCTTTATCTGGCAGAGCAATTAAATCACTTCTTCCATGTCCTTGATATTGTACTGTTTGGCATAGCCTGGTTGTAGCAAATAGAGAAAATGGTTGGTTAATTCCTGTATGACTTTGTAAGCCATACAATGACGACCTGATAAGCGGATGTAGTTTCCAACAATGTCACAACCTCCAGAACTCTGACAAATGTTAATTGTTCACAACACAGAATTTCACTGCCTGGGAAACATGACATAGAAAAAAAGAGCAAGTTTGGTTAGTCGCTCAATAGAAACCGTCATGTAACCAACATCTTTTAAAAGCCTACCGTGTTGGAGGTGATCAGTTAAAAAATTGGAAAAAGGGATGATCAGAGATTTAGCTACTTCTCAACGTTTATTGGGCAGTGATCACTAAAAAAGTTTGGATTTTCAAAAACAAGCTGGATGGCTGCCGAACATAAATTGAGATTCTAAATTGACGTAATAAGGAGTATATGTTGAAATTTTTAGCCCTCTAGCTCCATTAGTGCTGTCTATACACACGTATAGGCAGCCAGCCAAACCAACGTAGAAACTGAACAATCTCATGTTGCCAGTTTGGCGACAGTTTTGGTTGACCATTTCTAAAGATTGAATCCCAGATTCAAACAGGGAGGGACTGGAATTACATGCAATTTTTGATTTCATTTTAAAACTGGTTCTAAACCAGGGTGGCATGCATCCCCAAGTGGTGCATTAGGCAACTGAGGGGGGGACAAGAAATTTAATTTTTCAGTTCTGAAGGGTATGAGAAAGATTTTAAAATCTCAAAAGTGCGCGAGCCTTGAATAAGATTAAAAACTGCCGATGCTTGTGAGTTTGATTTTTTTGTTTTTTTTTCAATTCAAGATCATGTCATTTGTATGACTAAAAGGATTTTTATTACTCAATAATTACTACCTAGTCCAACTACTCTGGTCTCCTAGCACATGTTTAGTCCTGAAAAATTAAAAATCCAACAGTAGAGTATGCATAAGGGTAGCCATTTTAGGGCTAAATTTAACAAACCTAGCTTTTTTTTAAAACAGCATTTAGCCATGATTTTTTTATTTGACCATTTTTAAATTTTGGGCTATTTTGACTTTGATGCAATAGTATTTTTAATAAATCCTTTTTTTTAGTACATAGTTCATCATTGCAATGTTTTAGAAACAATCATTATTAATTTTGTCACATGTTTTTGACTAGAGACATCTCTAACTATCTCACAACTAAGGTGTGTATTGGGAAGGAAAGCTATAAGTAAGTTAATGGAGAAGAAAGTCGTTTTCTTTAGATTTTTCCGTCAACATTTTGACGCCTCACAAATGAATGACATCGCATTTTGTTTACTTGAAAATTTTGAACAAAAATCGTAAAGCTGATATATCTTGGATTTTTTTAAATTCTTGATTACTACTCAAGCATTGGAAAAAAATGGCTGAAAACCTGCCCTATGGAAGGAATTTTTTCCTGCTAGATGTCTACTTTAAACAGTTAAACAAAAAGATATAAAAATTCAGTTCAGCAAACCTGACAGACACAAAGTAAGAGTTCAGTTTAGCATTGTACTATATTGTTAAACCCCCCCCTGCTCTGGTAAAAACCTTCAAAGTTTGGTCATTTTCAAAAACTTAATATGCTAAAATCATGCTCCAGGGTCCCATTAGTAGAGAGTTTGATGGCCACAGCACAAGCCATTCTTGAATTTTTTACAGACGCACAGACATTTGGTGAATTATAGATTCCTTAATAGAATTTGGGTACACAATGAATGTTCACTGTATATCATCTTGCATGTACTGTTTTTAAAGCTTTTTCTAGTGGAAAAAGCTAAGAATTATAGAAAATAAATAATTAATAAAACACAAGAGATAAATTGCATTAATTTGAGTTGAAAATATAGAAATTAACCAGTGCAAGTTTTTTGCGTACTTGGCAAGCATATCCGGAGGTTCAAAAGAGGGTTACCCAATGGGCCATTTTAGGTAGCCCAGCATGACTTAATTTTGAATTTCACTTCTTGTGACTTTTTGAGCAACTTTTAAAATAAGCAGGACTAGCTGGGACTTCTCAATGAAAATCAATGATTGTTTATTTATGCATTTCTGATGTTATATAATTACCTTTTGAAAACACACAGTGATAACTAATCACTTTTTAAACTTCCCGCACAACCATGTTCATCCCTGATTGGATATCAATAAATTTTTAACAATGAAGACATGGGAAAACTGCACAGCCATACGTTTGCTTCATGCAGCAAATATTAGTAAGTTATCCGATTATCACGCTTTTTATTAATTGCAGTGCAGATAATAATAGAACCATAAAATATGGCACTTTATGTATTAAAATGTATTACTCTAAAGTGTATCAATCAGTGAACAAAAAATATGGTCCTCCACTTCAGTACTTAAAGCAATTATGATCTAACAACTCTGGTTCAAAGCTTGTTTTATAAAGAGTCGATTGACAGCCAAAATTTCATAATTTTGAACTAATGAAGCAGACTGGAAAAGGAATGAATCCATCTCTTCTCCTTCCAGCTAAAGGTAAATTAACAAGGCAGACTGTAGACTTGAGAAAGCAACTAATCTAAGAGGAAAAAAACTCAGATTCGAAACCAAGGAGCAGAACCACTTTGAGGCAATTCAATACCAACTTTGATTTCCTTTTGGCAGATCCTGCAACCAAGTTGATGCCTAACTTATCACACCCTCTGACTATATCAGTGAGGTCGAGAGGGAGATTCTGTTGAGTGAGATCCCAGGATCTCCATATGCTTCCTGCACTTGTAACCTGGAGAGGTCACTTTGGTGTCATTCCATTGTCTATGAAGATAGAAGGAGACCTTCTCCTCTTTAGGTATACACAGAGCTCTGTAATTGTTCTGACATTTAAGAATACTTTTTATCTAATTTAGAAACCGTCAACCAAAACGGTCAACACTGGTTTCTCAGGTTTTCAAGTGAGTCTGGCTGGCAGTGTATGTACATATGTATGTATCAAGTGTACAGGCCACCCTAATAGATCCTTTCGGCTGAAAATTCAACATTTACCCCTCATAATGTCTAGAAAAAACATTTTTGTTTTCTGAAAATTTCCCCAATGAATAGGATTTTAGTGGGGGTTCATTTTACAATCTGAATATAAGCTAAATTAGACCCTTAGCATTCACTCTTCTTTTTAGTGATTACTGCCCAACAAAAGGTGAAAGAAGTTATTCATTGAACACCTCTTTTTCCAATTTTTCAATTGATCAACCTCAACACCGCATGCTGCCAAAAGATAATGGTCACATGACAGTCTCTATCAAGTGACTAACCAGACCTGTTTATTTTTTTCTTCAATAGAGCAAAGATCAGCATCCCAATGGAAACTAACAAGAGAAACTAAAAAGCACCCAAAGGCTTCCTACTTCTGCTAAACCGTCATCACTAAAAACTGAATGGAATTCAGTTCACAGATAGTCACAATGCTGGTGAGGTAACCGTAAAATAATTCCTAGCTTCACACCAAAATTTAATCAATTCTCCTTTAGACTACTCTCCAACAAAATGTCATCAGAATTTATTAAAAACTGTGGGAGATATAACGTGGAAAAACAGGAGTAAATACATAAATGATTAAAAAAGGTTAATCTCTTGACTAAAAAAAAAAGTTAACCTCTGAATCAGGGGAAAAAAAATTCCTGGATCCACCCCCAAAATTTAACCTATTCTTCCTAATCCATGACCTATCATTCCAGAGAAATTTCATTGAAATTCATCCAGAACTTTTGGAGATATTGTTGAGACATCCAGCTACAACATGCAGACAGGCAAGATTGAATACATATACCTCTCCCAACTTTATAGGCAGGGGTAAACCCGTTCTTCCTCTGCGCATATTCCCAGAATGGGACTTCACCCTGGGAGAAAGATAAACAGAACATAATGAATACTAATAAGCTTAATTATGTAATTATTATAGAAGCTAATACCCGAGCAGCCGTCTGCTAAAAAAAGCAGAAGATAAATAATGGTGGTGTATAGGATGTCAGCTGTTACATAAACAAATATAATGAATAAAAAATATTATGAGATAATATTTACAGTTTCATCTTTTTCATCAAAATCAAACCTATATTATAGACTAGCTGAGTTACCTGGCGTTGCCTGAGGAAAAAAAGGCCTGCATAACCCCTCTTTAAACCTTCAAAAAAATTATTTTTCTCAAAACGAAGAATTCATGTGCTCATTTTTGGCATTGGTAGTTTGCATGTCAAAACAGACCATTGGATTTGAATGTTTTATTAGTGTGTTGAGGTTGGGAGTAGAGTTAGGGTTTTGGCTGTAAGAAAAATAACATTTTAGTGTCAGGTTAGGGTTAGATTCCTTTGAAAAAAATACTGCGTAACTGGCATATGCACTGAAAGAAAAAATCCACACCCATGTTTTTCTAGGAAATCACAGATGAAGTGCAAAAAAAAAATTTTTGATAGATTTTTCTAGGTCAGCATGAATGCAGACCCCTATGCCATTTTACGATTTTCTTATGCAAAATTTGACCAGAAAATATATGCTGTAAGTATATTGAGACATGCTGATTTGGAATATGTCTTCATTTTTTCTCTGGATTGTGTAGTTTCTGACTTATAAAAGTAAAGACATATCCAACAACTTTATTATAAAGAAGCACAATAAACTGGGAATTTTCATTTATGATTTCTCTTTTCCTTCAATCAACTAACTCAGAACTAAACTTATTTATTTTTCATCAGAACAAAACTATAATGCACTCAGAGAGCGCATACCTCAGCAAATACCCTACACTATCTTAAAAACTGAATGCAAATGAAACATTAAAATATGGGGGAGAGAACACTTTTCTCGTTATGAATAAAAAAAATATTGAGTTACCTTGAAATCTGAATTTAGCACTTTTATTTACTGTTTGTTTTCAACCTTTTCGTGCAGAATATTGAAAACATCCCTATATCAAAAACAGATTCCCCGAGTCGGACCCAGAATTTATTCATTTCTTCCTTGGTCAACTGCCTACTCTTTCACGAAATTTCATCGAAATTTATTGTGAACTTTTAGAGATATTTTGTAGACAGACATGAGTAAATGAATGAATGTATGGATATGAGAATGGAGAAATGCCTCTCAATCGAAAAAATATTCCTGAATCCACCCCCTAATTTGTTCACTTCTTCCTTATACCATGGCCGACCCTTTCACAAAACGTTATTGAAATTCATAGAGGACTTTTGGAGATTTCCTTTGGACAGACAGAAAGATTGTAAGACGGAAAGACTCGGGGTAATACATACACCTCTCTAAATTCGTTAGCAAAGGTGTGTGATGGTGGAGTATAGAGTCTTCGCTGTTACATAAGCAAATATAATGAATAGAAAACATAATGAGATAATCATTATTATCTTAATTTCTTTATGATTGCTCGTTACCTTCATCTTAATTTTATTAAACCCATCCTTTTTTCTGATCATTTGTTTACATTACAGTATTTAATGCATTCTTCGTTTTTTTGTTTTTTTATCAAGTGAAGTATTATGAATTATCTAATTATTATTTTAAATTTTCATGACAACTTTTCACTATCATCTTGATTTTATTAGCTGCTTTTCATTGCAGCTTTTTGCCCAGAGTAACTAATAAAATTAAGATGATGGTAAGAAGCAGTCAAAAAAATTTGAAATGATAATGATTTAAAATACTTCATCTGATAAGAATTTTTTAAAAAACTCTCTCCTTTTTATCAAGGAAAAAAAGATCAATGCTGAATCATAGAAGCGTAATAAACAATGTATTTTCGTATTGGATTAAACTAGGAAATTTTCATTTATCATTTCTTTTTTTTCTTTAATCAAGCAACTCAGAATTATCCTTCTTCATTTTTGAACAAAACAAAACAATTGAACAGAATTCGTTTCAGAACAACATCAGAGTTTATGCACATTTAGAAACATATCTATAAATCATCCAACGGTAAATAAACTGCTACCTCCAGGTCGGTGGGCTGTAGTTCAATCTACGGATAAGTCATGCCCAAAATCTTTTTAAAATGGTAGTCAAATGCTTCTCTGCAAGCACTCAGCAGAAGGACTAAAATTGAGGAACTTCTCCCTTCTGAGGGGTTACAGCTAAATCACACTGGATACACAAGCACTCTTGTAAGATCATCGAAGTTAAGCAACATTGAGTTTGGTCAGTATCTAGATGGATAACCATTAGGGAATATTAGATACCATAAGCAGTTGAAACTTTGGCAGGCTTGGCAACCTGGAAGTGGGACTTACCAACAATCGGCTGAGTGTACCTAATTCAGTAACATCTGTGATGAGAGTATAAGCAGAGAACGATGATATATACACATATCTGAACAAAACAATGTTTTTTTTATTAATCACCCCCAACGATGTTGATCATGTGACTATTTCTATCAAATGATTAACCAGAGCTGTATCATTATTGTACTGATGATTATGAGTACGGCAATAACTTGAATAGTGGGGTTTTGATTAAGTAAAGATAGATAATTTCTGTACAAATTAATGAGACTAAGTATAAGCTGAAAAAATAATAAAACTTTGAACATTATAGTTTTGAACAGTATGAAAAGTTTTGGAGGAAATTAACTACATTAATGCACGGTATACCTGTATAATTATTAATTACTATAATATTTTAGGTAACTAACCTTTTGGGCACACAACCATTTCCTTCGTGTGCTGGTTGGAAAACGTGTGCATGCACACTGAGAACAGTTAGAGGGAAGTATGGCTGCAGTAAGAAATAATTTGACTCTTAAATTCATACTCAAAAAATCAATTTAAATATAAAAAAAACAAATTCTTATTGAAATTATCCTCCTTTGACCACCAGGTAATTTTTTTTTTCATTTTTGTAATTCAATTCACAGAAGAGTTTGACTATTTTCATGCTGTTCATTAAAGGGTTCCACCGCTGATTCATGAATCTAAGAGTTAATGACCACTTGATGATTTTTCAAATTCATCAGAAACGCTTGATATTTCTGCTCTTTCAACAATCAGTTCTCCAACACGATTACGAACCAAGACTTTCCTGTTAAAATCAGCATCCTTCATTCTGACACGGGCAAATCATACTCCAAACGATGCTTGTTCCAGTAATTATTTTCGTTAAAAAAATGCAGAAATAAAAATCAGTTGAAATCTAATCATCACATTTTTTTTTTCGAAATGATGTTGAATATTCCTTTCAGCACTCTAAACAAATTCATCGACACAGAATACACTTCTATAATTGAACATAGAAAATAGCAAATAAAAGACGAAACTTTAAAATATACATCATAATGAATAATGATATACAAGTAAAGCTCCTATTATGTCCAAGATGCTCTCCATCTGGAGAGCTTAGTCCAATCTGTGAACAATTACAGGTGAAGATCCTACTTTATCTGCTCCTACTTTGGAATAAGAGTCGTCCAACATAGTATAATGAATATAGGAGAGACGTATTAAAATATATAAAGAGAAAATATATCAACTTATATAATGTTCAACGTGATTTTTCTGTCTTTCTCAGTAACAATGGTTACTTTCAATTAAGGTCACAAATTTGCTGATAAAAATATCTCCTTGTCACCCTTTGAAATAGTGAACTCTTCCACTGAATCGAGGTCATTGGTTTTCTTTTCTAAAAAAAAAATAATCTCATAGAAATGAAAATATATCCATAAATTATTCAAAGTTATTTGCTAGTTATTTTATATTCAGAAATATGTTACTTGCCAGGCTCTATAATAACATTCAAGACATTGATACCCAAGACAAAATAATTGCAGAAAAAACTTGACATAACTCAAAGAGTACATACCTCCATCAATGCTATTTTCAAGGGAAATAATTGTGCATTGATCCACTCCCAACTTCTAAATATTAGGTTGTAACATATGAAATGTTGTTTTTCAAATAGTAAGATGAAGGATGATATAAACAACAAAAAATGGTGAATATCTAATCAAAGAATGAGCCATTTGGAACAATAACCTTTTTTCAACTATCGTCTAATATTTCTATGCAATTCTTTAGGTTTATTGGTCACAAATTCAGTGAATTCATTTCAATTAAAACGAGCTCATTATGAAATCTTGCGTAGCTACGATTGCAATGACTCATCATCGGAGGTTCGAGTGGTGGGAGGTATACGAGACTGGAGTGGAAGAAGGAGTGGGAGTGGGTGGGCGCTGCCTCTATTACGGCTAATTGCAAAACAAACGCTGAACATTATTTTCATTTTTTGCTTCTTTTCATAAAAGCAAAGAAGTGACGTAAAGCAAACTTTCAAAAAGCAGGGTACACTTGTAGCTTTCATTCGAAAAATGACATTAACGGCAACATTTTCTTCAGCATTCTCTACTTCATCTCATATACTATCTAACATACTACAGTGTTTCAGAGACTATTTCAGGGTCATTCGTACACAAATCTTCATGACTAATTTTCATTCTCTTTTACCTTTTTCCTCTTATTCTCACTCGTCTATAATATCATACATCATTCATGTTTACATTACATAAATTGGCAAGTAATAGGCTTGAAAATTTTTCTAAGAATAATGTCCTCTTAAATATGTCTACTTCAAAAATTACTTTTTCAAGTGTAGAAAAATATAAATATCTGTATAAGTCATTCAGTTTTCAAGTTTCATTCACCCTTCATTCGCCCTTGAATGAATCATTCACCAGTTTGAGAAATACTGAGCTAAATAATATGCCCTATAAATTATAAGTATTCAATAGCATTTTTAGGGGAACAGGTTAATGGACATTTTTTTCTGCAAAGCCTTACAAAGAGACTGATTTTTGCTTCTCTTTTAAGGAATTAATATGCATAGATTCAAATAAGACCTCCACCATTGAGTACATGATTGTTAAGTGACAAATATGCTGGGTCAGCTATATCATCCTGATGCCCAAGAACTACACTCCCAAAGAGGAATTCTGCTGAGAACTAGCCGTAGGCCAGCACTCATCTGGAGATCAGAAGAAACCATACAGAGACCACTATAATGTAATCCTCAAGCAATGCAAGATGCCCCCAAACAATCCAGAAATTCTAGTTTCCGACCATTGCAACATGGCGTCAAACTTGCAAGCAAGGGGTCACAACCTTTGAAGCCACACTCATCCGCGCCCATGAAGAGAGGCATTGCAAAAGGCATGAACGCATGATCCATTTACCCCTACAACTTAGTGATGGAATTTTACGCCCCACGTGTAGAAGACAGAATTTGTACCCCAAAGTCAATGAGGGAGCCTTTGATGCTACAATAATACCAACAACCTCCAATGAGTTTAAAGGAGAAGTTGAAGGTCATTAACATCTCAACAGACAACCATAAGCTAAGATCTAAGTACTTCTTTGTCTGATCCTCTTAATCTTTATCTTCTTCTTCACTGTCTATTTTAATTAAGACAGAATTACCATAATATCTGGCCTACCTCCCTTTTAGCTTATTTCAAGGTAACAGATTATCATCAAGAAATTATTTAAGATCTTCAGATGCATCCAGCATCTTTATAACTCACTTCATCTATCCCCAATCAACTGATGTTATTTATACAATTTTTTTTAAATCAAACGTGGTTTCCTTTTTAGTGTTACGCTTTTTTTTTGTCATTAAAGAACAATCATATATTCTTTTGTTGATCAATTCTTGTGATAGATATGAAATTACGTCATCAGCGTTCACAAGCATAGGGTAATAGATAAAAATTGTTTTTTTTAAGATAATATGAATTTTTTTTTTTGACATTACAAAACAAAAAACAATATAAATTATAGTTTCCCGCTCAGTGGTCCTCCCTTATCCACGCTTTCCCTTCCAGTGGTACGTGGACACATGATTAGAATTCCGTTCTTGGTTTTATCACATCATATTTGCCCAACTTCAAAAGATTCATCATCTTTTACTTTTGTTTTATTTTTATGAATTTTCAATAAAACTTTTTATTCAAAATTAGATTATTTAGATTATTAAAAAAATGAATGGTTTGACAAGACAGGTTGAGTCACAATTGAACTAGCCAGACAGCAAACAATTAGTCCTACTTGCTACAAGACAAATTATAACCTTTGTTTCTCCAATATCTTAATATAGTTTGTTTGGAAATACAGGTTGAGCGTCTGGAAGTCAGTAACAGCTGAAAACCAACTATTTTTAAGAATTGAATAATTATTTATCATTATTTATAATTATTTATAATCAATCATTCATATTTATATTATTTTTTCAAAAATGTCCAAACACCATTCCAAGTCCCAGGCCAGCAAACTGGGCGAGGATTTACTGCGCTCTGGTAATTGGAATTGGATACAAGAGGAATAAAAGATAAATAAACAGGGTTGGTAAGTCACTCAATAGAAACTGTCATATGACCAATGTCTTTTGGCAGCATGCCGGGTTAGGTAATCGATTAAAAAAAAAAAAAAAAAAAAGCGGAAGGGATGATCAACAAATAAGTTACTTCTCTGATCTCTTGTCGGGCAATGAATACTAAAAAAGTCTGAATTTTTTTTAAACCAATGAAGACATTGTTGATGTTAATATTGACAGCTTTCCCCTGTAGTATTGAAATTAGGCTGAGTCTATACTTCAGTCAAAACTCATGAATTTCCTCGATCCAAAGGTTGCCAAGTACCATCTAGAACCATTAATTATGATTTTGAAGATACACAGCAGTGATTTTTGTTTCGTTTTTTTCTTGGGGGGGGGGACATGCTGTAATATCTACTTTTATGATGATCAGTGTGCCTTTTTCTGTTTCTTTGTCTGTAACAAAGGACTCTTCCACTCAAATGCCACAATTTTGCAAATAAAGATATATCTGAACCACCATTTGAAACAATGGACTCTTCTAATTTTCTGAAAAAAATTGATCTCATAAAAATCATGATATATCCTTGAATTTTTTTGTGGGATTAAGTAATCAGAAAATAAAGAATAGAAACAAAATCATTCGAATCAAAAAAGAGTTGAAAACTGTCAACATAAGTTGCCAAACTGCGTCACACATACAGGCTTCACCAACGGGGCTAGAGGGCTGAAAATTTAAAAATTCACTCTTCAGTATGTCACAAAACGTTTTTTAATTCCCTTAAATTGTATCTACCAGCATTCAGACTTTTTTCAAAGAAAAATCAAACTTTTTTAGAGATCACCACCCAAGAAAAGGTGAGAGAAGTGAACCATTTATCGATCACCCTGTTTTTCAATTTTTTGATAGATCACCCCAAAATGATATGCTGCCAAAAGATGTTGGTCACATCAAAGTTTCTATTGAGCAACTAACCAGACCAGATTTGCTTCAAATTTGAACTTTATAGATTATAATCAGTTATCCATCAACAAATTGTGTGGTCCCTGTGAAATACAAGAAGCAACAGGAATCAATGAGAAGCAAAGGGAAAGTTATTTCCAGAGGCTTTCAGAAAAAGGTTTGTGGTAATAAATTACACAATCAAAGGTTAGGGTTAGGGGAAGGGTTAAGGTTATTCATTGATAAGCATGATTCTTACTTATTATAGGTTATCATTCATTTGCAAAATTCTTTTAATGAAAAGCTTTCAATTCCCACGAAGACTGCAAAAGGCACCATGAGCAGTTTTTTGATGAGAAAGATAAAAAAATTCTGGGAAGACAGAATTATGCAGTTGCCTAAAAGATGACAGAAGATAGTGGAACATAACAGGAAATACTTTGTTTAATAAAATTAATATCGGAAGAGAAAAATTAGAAAATATGTCTTCTTAATTAATAAACTTGAAAATCTTTTTGCCCAACCCAATAAAGCAATAGGGAACAGATTACTTCTGAGGAATATATAATATAAAAGACCTTGGCACTTTTATTGTTGGTCTGTTTATTGATTTTTGGTCATGCTAACAGAAAGAGAGGAAGGGGATACTGCAAGCACATAGAAAAATAATGAACTGCTCCTGTATCCAAGTGTTTGCTAGAACTGCTGCTGACAATCTACTACAACTACTACAACTACAACTACTGATGATGATGATGATGATGATGATGATGATGATGTCTCAATTTTGTATTTTACCCATGCCTTATTACTTTGAAATAGAAAAAAAAACAGAAAATATAAGATCGTACAAAATTGAGAGAAAGATAAATTTTGTCCGTGGTATGCATTTTTGTTTGTTTGTTTACAATGAGTACATTCATACTAATATATATATATATATATTATATATATATATATCCATAAATAATCCTGTCATTTTTTACAGGTACCATGCAAGTAATAAATGAATAAAGCAATGAGGAACAAATTACTTATGAATAGAGTTACCATATGGTATCCAGAAGTAGGACATGCCCTCCTTTTTTCATTTGTAATATAATGTCCTCTTGTCACCTTAAAATGTCCTCTTTTTTTGGTTTACACTGCTTCTCACGTACAACCTAGATCTCACTTGCAATGCATGAGCCAGCCTCTAAGTGGGAGTTCTCTATCCTTAAGACTATTAAACTGATTTTCTTCTTGTTTTATTGCAGCCCCTAAATACTGCTAGGAGAGTACGATGTCATGTGTCATGATGTCATGTGTCCTCTATGGGGCAGCGTGGGCGTGAGAAAGGACCGGGCACACCATCCAGTCCCAGAATAACTCTAGTGCAAGATATGACTTGCATGGACTTTTACTTTTTTTGCCCGTAAAGTATGCCTGAATAGGTAGCATCAGCAAAATGCTATGTAAGATTATTTCAATGTTTTCTTTCATAATAAAAGTCTATATCTTCAATTTTATTTCATTTTATTTTCTAATGTCCTTCATTCCAATTGATTCAGAATAGATTGTCCTCTTTTTTTCATTTTTGCATCTGGTAATCCTCCTGATGGCTGAGTGGGTAACGGCACAGAAAATGGACTCAGTGAGCCGACCCTCGTGTTCCCTTCACACTGATGTCCTTGGGAAAGGCATAAATCCATCTCTTCCCCCAAACTATGGGTGAGTGATGCCAATGGATGATTGCCACCTTGAAGTCAATTTCAGATATCATTAACAGCTGATTAAGTCGTTAAGTGATATATGAAGCCCAGGTAGGGTGGTCTGGAGCCATAGCCAGCACAAGGGCACTGCTTAATTACTGAACTCCTACTAATTAGGAATGTTTTTTAAACAAGTCATAAAACTATGATGCATTTTTCTTCCACATGAATATGAATTTAATCATGACAAAAGTAAGAGGACTTATTTTCCTTCTCCATTATTATTATTATTATTAGGGCAGTGCCTTTTTTAAAGGTGCATGTTTGGAAGGGACAGGACTTCATGTTGTGTGGAGCAACCTGCCATAGTAGTCATGCAAGATGATTTTGTTGGGTAGTGATCACAAACAACAAAATCAAAATTTTCAAAAAATAACTGCGATCGCTGCCAGACACAAACTAAAAGATCAATTTAGCATTAATTTAACATTGCAAACTGACCCCCTACCCAGATTTCTGCTGGGGTAGGGGGGAGTCAAATTTTTCTAAAAATATGGAATAAACGTTTAAATTTTCAGCCCTCTAGTTCCATCGATGTGGCCTGTATGCATTATACTTGCATACATACCTATATAGCCAGACAGAAAGACTAACTTAAAAGCTCAAGAAACCTATGTTGTCTATTCTGTTTGACAGATTCTAACATAAAACTGAAGTCTCAGTACTTCCACCGACCTTACCAGAATATTTTGGAGGTGGCTTAGTTGCCTGTAGATCCACATGATTGAACACAGCATATTTCATCAGACGACTGAACTCAACTAAAACAGATAGTGGGTGAAGGGTTGATTATGATAGTCTGGTTATGAAATTTATAGTAAACCCTTTAAAATATTAAAATTTTACTTCTTTTGTCACTTAATAATGTTTACTCAAAGTCCAGGTTGTTTTAGGTGAGTGAAAATACCAGTAATATAGATATACAACATTTAAACTTCTACTAGTCCGAGGAATGCATTTTTTTTTTATTACATATACTTTTTAATTACTTATATTACTTTCGTTTATTCACTATTCTATAATAAATATAATTTATACTCTTTATTCAGAAGTCATGTACAGGAGTTCAGATTACAGTCTAGTACAGATGACCTTCGTCTGAGCTTAGGATAGGCCTATGGAAAAAATAACCTTCGGCCTGTAGAACATGGATTAAGATTTTTGAGACATTGGTGGGGGGAGCATCTTCAAGGCTAAGAAATACAGTAATTTCTTATCCTTATATAATCTTTTTCATCAGTATTTTGGACAATAATTGTTATTATCAATTCTTGACTAGTTCTTTCTTTCATCTCATTTCTGCAATTTTTTATTGTAAGGTCATTTGGACATTCTGCGACCCTCAGGTAAATATCATGGATCGGAGATAGAGATTTAGCTTCAGACAAGATTTGAACTCAAATACGTAATTCTTGGGAGTTCAAATCTCACCAGAATCTTTATTTTCAATCCATACTGCTTACTTATAGATCATAGAATGTTGGAATGAAACCTTGGGGAAAAAGCATTTTTTTCTTTCTAGTACATGTTTCTTTTATATTAGACTGATTACTTTACATGAAGCTTTCCGCCTCAATTAACAATCACTCTGGGATGAAAGACTTTCTACATTCAAAAACAAGAAAATCCCATAAGTCCCCAAAAGCAGGGTATACAACCAATGCATAGTCACCTATGGAGCTGAAACATGAAACCTAACCAGAAAATTAACCTTCAAACTGAGAACCATACAATATAGAGAGAATCATGCTCAACATCACATGGAATGTTCACAAGACAGCAAAGTATATTAAAAGGAAAAACAGGAGTCAGACACATCACAGAATCCATTAAAAAACTGAAATGGCAGCAGGCTGGCCATATATCGAGAAAGTCAGACAGCCACTAGATATCATAACTCACAACGTGGATCCCCCAGAGGTCATATGCAAACAAATAAGATGGTTTGACAAACTTTATGAGTTAAGAAAGTATTGGCTCCACGACACCCATTATAGAGAGGTATGGCAAATCTTGGTGAAGATCCATGTCCAACAATGGATGCTAAAAGGCAAATGATGCATAAAACTTTTCTCTTCTAACACAAATGAATAATGCATAAAGCTTTTCTCCCCTTTTAACAATAATGATTTGTGCTTCTCTTTCTCTTCAAACAATAATAAATCAAACTAAGCCTTTTCTCCTCATTTAACACTAACAAATTATGCAAGAAGCTTTTCTCCTTATTTAACACTAACAAATTATGCAAGAAGCTTTTCTCCTTATTTAACACTAACAAATTATGCAAGAAGCTTTTCTCCCATCTTAACACTAACAAATTATGCATAAAGCTTTTCACCCATTTTAACACTAACAAATTATGCATAAAGCTTTTCTCCTTATTTAACACTAACATTATGCATAAAGCTTTTCTCCCATTTCAATAATAACAAATTATGCAAGAAGCTTTCCTCCCATTTTAACAGTAACAAATTAAGCATGAAGCTTTTCTCCTTATTTGACACTAAACAAATTTTGCATGAAGCTTTTCTCCTTATTTAACACTAACAAATTATGCATGAAGCTTTTCTCCCATTTCAACACTAACAAATTAAGCATGAAGCTTTTCTCTCCCTTTTAACAGTAATAAATTATGCATAAAGCTTTTCTTCCACTTTCATACAAATAAATTTTGCGTAATCAACTATGCTTTTCTCATTTAACACAACTGAATCATATACAAACGTTTCTCACCCTTTAACACTAATTAATTATACATGAGAATTTTTTTCACTTTAACACTAACAAATAACGCATAAAGCTTTTTTTCCCTTTAAACAGTGATAAATAATACATAACACTTTTCTCCCTCTTTAACACAAGTGAATAATGCATGAAGCCTCTCTCCTATTTCAACACTAATGAATAATAAGCATAAATGCTTTCTTATCCTTAAACACTAATAAATTTTAATAGTATAAATCATACATGAAGCTTTCCATCCACTTTACTAGTAATCATTTATACATAAAGGTTTTCATTCCCTTTAATACTAATAAACTTTGCAGAAAGCAAATTAACCTCCTTTAACACTAATTAACAATACATATTTTCTTAAATGACTTTGGCAATGATCCTCCATATCTTGACACCCTTATAATTACCATAGCTTCAGCTTGAAGTGACAAAAGGCTGGATGCAATCAAGAAAAACACTTTTGAAATAATTTTGACAATTATTCACCTGCAACTATTTCTTTCGTTCTATTTATCAGAACTTCAACTCAAGCCACCTCTCTCTAGCAGTGAAGAAACAGTGCGAATAAAGAAATAGAGAATGAGCTCCCAGTGAGATTCAAACTCATGTATTTCTTGCCTGAGGGAAGACTGGTTTACACCCAGCTGCTATAACCACTTAGCTTCAGTAACTTCGTGGTTAGCAGAAATCAAATCTTACTTTTTAAAACCACGCCTCACTCCATAAATCTGCGCCATGTTTTGTTTCGTTTTTTTTAAAGTACTAGTAGCATTATTGAAGCAATTATTTTAAATAATGAGAAAAAAAAAATAATTGCTTAAAAAAACACCTGTTGTTTCATCACTGGATTTCCCAAGTCAAGCAATAGTTTCCTCAATTACATCCTTCCCTGGATTTCTCAAAAGGAAAAACAAGTTTCCAGCTGTGGAAAACTCAGCATGAAAGCAAGTGCGTGAGAATATAAGCAGAAACTTTCTCAGCAGGAATAAGTGCATCTCTTTTCCACGGAAGGTGCCTAAATCAGGTCACAGTTCAAGGTTTAAAGCAGTGATTCTGAATGCAACGCGAGGTACATGCCCCAAAAAGAGGCAATTCAACTATTTTGTGAACAATGTTCCCCTAACTTTTAGTACTCCATGGGAGGAATAATCTTATGCGCAAATTTTTTTCCACTGACACAAGCATACGCGCACTTTTGAATTTGAAACAGTGAATCAATATTTTCTCAATAAAAAACTTAGTAAGCAATCCACAAAATTAAAAAACTTTTGTGCATACATTCATTTCCTTTGTGCGCTGGTTGCAAAACAAGTGTCCGTGCACAACTTCAAAGGAAATTTGATTGTGGGATGATTTGGAATTTGGCTTAAAACTAAGTCACGTTAAGGCTTAACAGATAAATTCCTAATTATACAATATTATTATTGCCTAATTACATTATACAATTAATTGCTAATTTTACAATAGATTCCACAGTAATTAATGCTTGACTCATTAACTCTGGGAGATATAAAACCGTTTAGGTAACTGCATTGTCGTTACTAAATTTCACACAATTAAGTAATAACAAGGTTTTTAGTAAGCGCCTTAAAGTTAATATATCAGTATTTTCCTTCAAACCAAGAATATGTTTCTATAAAAATACTCACCTGCTAGTTTACCAGAGCCATCAAATATGATGGCATACATGAAATATATGAATACACATGGCATATTATTATACACGGATAATGGAGATTTGCCTTGCAGTGAGCTTAGAGAATAACATTCTTGACCACAAGCAGACTTATATCATTTTTGTTGCGTCATTAAACATGAATGAAATTCTACTTTACTACTTCAGTTACATTAATTAAATTCTATTCCACTACATCTGTTGCACAAATTAAATTCTATGTCAGTATGTCAGTTACACCTCTCAGCATGACAGAAGACATATGCACATTGCTAATAGTATTCTGTTAACCACAAACAGATTTTCATCATTTTTTTGTTTTTATTACTTTTTCTATTTTTATATTATTCTTTGAATTCAGCATTTTTATCACAACATTAGAACATGAATGAAATTCTATTTTACTACGTCAGTTATACCCCTCGGCATGACAGAAGATACCTGCAAATTATTTTACATGTGGACTCTTTTTCATCACCAAACTTGTTTCATTATAGTAGGAGGGCAAATTTTTTGAACTGTTGTGTTGGGGCACAGTGCAAAAAAGGTTGAAAACCACTTGTTTGAACAGAACATAGCCGAGTTAATACTGCAGACATCCACATGACATGGCAAATATAAGAGCAAAAAGCCTAAATGCTAGCCTTGAGTCTGCTTGTGATAACCTAGCCTTTGTAACATTAAAAACTTTCCAAAATCCCTCAAGAGGGTCAAAGAATTCTTTTTTTAGGAGCCTGTATCAAGAACAAGGTCTATGCAACAAAATCAAGAGACCATTATGAACTGGAGGCAAGAATCAAAGATTGTTATACAAACATCCCTCTCGGAATGCTAGCTGAGGTTGGAAATGCCTCAGTCAATCGCTGCCTCACATGAAGTGTTATCAAGAAGTCTGCTCACATGTAGAACTCTACCAGTAATTCTTATTCAAACTCAGCAAAATTTGAAAGAGAAAATTCTCAAACATTCTAATTTTATGAGAAGTGATTTTCAAAAGTTTTTACCTATTCGTTTTGAAAAGAAAGAAATATGTATATGTGACTTTTGAGACACATTGTAGACATCAGGGGTGAAGGAATAGGGACGAATTACCCCAAATACGGGAGAATGGGAGAATGGGAGTTGTATAAGCAAAAAAAAAATGAAATTGTAAAAGTTCATTTTAGGACAAGCAAAATTTCAAAGATGATTTCTCATGTGTAGGTGTTTCTTATGATGTTTGCATTGAAGGCGACTGACGCTACGTGTTCAAACCATTTAATAATTTGGAGCCATACTTCTTTTCAGTGTCTTTATTATTTCAGAAAATAATTTTAATTTAGGTAAGTGCAAATATTCTAATTTGTGATTTCTTATTTCACAGCAAAGTTGTAAAACCGCTTACTTTCAAATGCTGACTACAGTGAGAGTGTATCAACATATTGGAAATCAATTTGTGTGTTGAAAATGAAGTGTTTGAGTGCACTTTATAGCTTAGAATAATACTATTACAGCTTTTAATTTCAAAGAGTAATTCACAATTGCTAATGAGTGACTTTTTGTAGCCTAAAATGTGTGAAATTCATGATTTTGTAGTCTGGGGGTGGGGGTAATGTAATTTCTCACTAATAGATTTTGGATAATACCCCAAAAAGTTCCCGGACCACTGACTTACATCATATGGATATACAGAGTGCTACCCATAAGTTTGGGGAATTCAAACAACATAAGCAAACCAGATATGGTACAGCCATTTACTGCTACCCTTCCTGAGTAGTAACCTTTATGAACCAGTGCGCGCATAGCCCAAAGAAGGTGGAAATTCATTGTGTGGGTAAAGTAATTTTTTGATTGTTACATTTCCAGAACTTTTCGGTAGCACCTTGTATGAATGTATTTGGGCAAGAAAACTGATATTTGAGATAAAGTGACTCGTGGCGAAGCAGGCTGATCGGAGAGTTCAACAGCACAGAGAATGAACCCTGCAAGCCGAGGTCAAATACCAGTCGAGACAGCTTGTGTGCACCTTACAGTAAGGCCCTTGGGAAAAGCATATGTCTATCTCTCCCGCCAGCTATGGGTAAAATAGTGCAGAGTGAAGTGAGTGACACCACTCTGAACGCTAATCACCCTCAAGTCTATTACACATATTGCAAACGGGTGCCAAGACAGAGAGCCTATGTCATGTGTCCATAATAAGTCCAAGAGCACTAAGAAGATGAAGACAGCGTGGCTCACATAATTTTCTGTGTGTCAGAAAATCATACAATAAACTTATTCTTCCTTCAAACAGTATGATTAAACAGCTAAGAATGTTTGTGCCAAGTACAATTATTATCAAACTCCTGATTGAAGTCTGGATCTGACTCTGTTTCCCTACCATAACAAGAGCAATCCTCACCAGAATGAAGGATGTAAACTGATAAGTAAAACCCACATCCCGCCACCATAATTCAAACTCACCACCAACTGAATTTCAGCAGGCTGTCTTACTGATTGAGCCAAGTTGATGAGTCTCAGATATTGATGAAAATTTATCATATAGATATGAACTGGCTTCTTTCATTCTAATAAAAAAATAAATTTGTACAAAAAAATATGTATTTTTTTATAATTTTTCATTTGTCATATATACAATACAAAAGTTGCAGAAATCATCTTCCGTCAGAAAAGAAGTTGGAGTGGCGTTAGACCTTGCAGCAGTCAGTCTTGTTCCTACGGTACTTTATAAAATCTTGACCTTTTTGGCTTGCACTCAGTGACCCATTCTGCCTCCCAACGTAATGAGAAATGCACAGTAATCTTCCTCTATCTCTTATTACCCCAATTTCAGCAGTTCTACACCTTTTTTAAAACTCACACCCCGTTGATATTTCAAAATTTTTCACGCACACCCTAATCTTAAGGCTAAAAAAATAAATTTAAAAGAGGTCAAAATCATCAAAGTTAATATTAAAAAGTGTAAATAACAAAATGTTAAGATCTATTGGATGTCAAAATCCAGACTCTGTATCAAGATATTATGAATAAAACCCTTTAACGTACCGGCTATAATTGCTTTTTCTCAATGAACTTCAAAATGCGTCACATTTTGGTCTCAAGCACTATCCTCTTCTTGAACGAACCACACAGAGACCAAATTATTTTCTTGCAGTAATTGTGGATTTTTAGAGCCAGATTGCTAGCCTAACAACTAACATAGATAGCCTAAAAGAGCTAAAGGGCTCCAACTGCCCTGCTATCTACCCATAGCTAGGAGGGGAAGCGGATTCATTCCTTTCCCAAGAGCAGTAGAGTGAATCGAACACAAATTGTCCCAGTCGGAGTTTGAATTTCTTTTCCAATTCTATTCTTTATCTCATTAACCATTAGGCTACCTGCACCCCTAATCTAAACTCAAGACTAACCAACAATATCCTTAGCTATTGTTTCTTTCCATAAATCTGCATCCCAGAGTCTGATTTTCATTTCCTCTTGGCATATTTTGGCCGAATCATAAGCTTTTCACACCATAATCTTTGCAGACATCAAAATACTAAAAACTTGCTTCACTGTTATGGAGATATAATATAAGAAACAATCAACCAAAACATAGGTTTCTTCAGTTTTTAAATGATTTTGGCTAGCTAGCTGTCTGACAATGTACATACATATCATGCATACAGGCCTCACCAATCGAGCTACAGAGCTGAAAATTTAAATATCTACTCCTGACTATGTCAATGAAAAAAATTGTTTGTTTTTTTTTATTCCCCCCCCCCAAATAAGTTTTGTTTTTAGCTAATATTTTTTTTGTGGGGGGGTGCTACAATGTAAGTTTATGCTAAATTGGAGCTTCGCCTTGTGTCCAGCAACGTTCATGCTTGTTTTGGGGACTTTTGAATCTTCTAATGATCCAACAATAGGCAACTTATTCCTTGATCATAACTTTTTTTCCAAATTTTCAACTGATCATCCCCAATAACAGGTGCTGCCAAAAGTCATTGGTCATGTGACGGTTTCTATTGAGTAATTGGGTACTTTGAAATAATCTCAGTGTATTTCAGGTTATTATAAAAATCTTTCATGATTTCCACTTATCTTTATCTGACAGCTAAATCTAAGTTACTTGAGTAATCAGCTGCGGTGAAGAAATGTTGGTAGGCTTTTCAATATAATGTATATCAGTTTTCTTCGGTTGGATAATAACCGGGAATGACATGAATAATCAGCATTCAAACCAAAAAAAAACGTACCATCTCTTATCTGTAGATGAAGACAAAAATTAATCCTTTAAAAAAGCTGTTTCTATAATAGTACAATGGATAAGCTCTCAAATAATAACAGATTGTGCACTTTTTTGAAAAAGCATGAAATTTCTAACATATCCAGAACATACCATAACAGTGATTTTCAGATGTGACCACAGTCTGACCACAGGAATGGTAAAACTTTCAAGATGCTGTCCAAGTTGATGGCCAAATTAATGAAAAATGTCTACCCTACCCCTTAAAAAAAAAATCACTAGAAAAGGTTTCTCAAAAGTCATTTGTAATATCAGGTGTGCTCAGTCACATACTAGAAGAGTCTGAACACTGGAAAAGTATAATTTTTAAAATGGTTGCCAAATTCTTAGGCCGTCAACATGGGTGCTCTCCTTAAAATTCTTGACAAAATATCTTTTTCGCATCTGCTGTGCACGTACTTTGATATTTCAGCAAGATATTGCTCGTAACACAATCAACATGCTGCCCAGCACTTAATGTACACTGCAGATGCATCTTAACATGGAAGTCGGGTTCCATAAATTTCTACAGTGTTGTATGTGAGTCTGCGTTCTAACAAATTTTCCATCTTTACAAACCTTGATCAAAGTTATCTCTCCAAACTTCTTCAAGACCTACCCTCTAAATTTATGCAGAAATGAAAAGAAAGCTTTGTACGTAGGGGTAGGGTGAGGTTAGTCCGATAAGTAGACAGGATTAAATGCTATTTTTTTTTTTTTTAAATCATTACAGCTCACTCACCAGGTGGTTTCATTTTGACCAAAGTTAGATACGTATTTAGCAAGTATCCAAAGTTGACAATAAGTTACTAATCATTACACTGACAGATGAAAAGGAAAGGGGTAATGAGTTTCATTTATTGACTACTTGAATGATTTTGTCCAATTCAGTTGGCATAACCTGATACGGTGTTTAGTATCTTTTTTAGCGTTTTTTCATGACCACCTCCTTTGTAGGATGCAAGTCCACCGAAGGGATACTACCACACTGAACACACTGCTTAGAGTGAACTCAATTAGCTTCTGAGAGCATGGGGAAATTTGTCCTATTGAAGGGTTTTCCACACTCTTCACCTATACCAGGAATCAAACCCGAAACTTTCTGCGTATGTGGCTGACATGCTAACCATTACACTATTTGGGCAGATGCTTCAAGAATAACTACGACAAAAATCAACAAACAATTGAGATAAAGGTAATTATTACTGTAAAAGTCAATGATATAGATCCTGATATATTTGTGAAGTAAATGATTCTTTTTGGCACATCAACATCTGTCAGTGGTCACAGACCTGGGTGATTCAAGAGTTTAAGTGGGCGTTAGACCAATCACTGGTAACAGTTGACAAGTTACCCGGATATAAAATTTACGCAATTTTAGCTTTTTTTTGACAAATCTAGCTACTTCTAGCCATTTAAAATATCTGTTAAGTGGATAACCGGATTCAAAATATCAGTGGGTGGTACAGGCATTTTACCCTCACCAAAGTCTCAAAAGTGTATGTTAGGCATAAAAAGATTGGCAACCACTGATCTATATAATTCATGTAGCATGAAGTATTCTACTTCAAAAAAATGAATAATCATAATAAATACAGTAAATAAGCAACAATTATATGAGGTGTGGCTATTAAATATCAGGACTGAGCTTATGTAAGTCGAACCACAGTGCCCATGGGTGAACCTCGGGTTATACATTTACAAACGGACAAACATAAACAATCCTAAGAAGTTTCGAATTGCTTGCATCTTCAATTCACTTTTACACATTGCTCAAAATAAACAGGTTTTCCTGACATGTCATAAAAATGGTCATTTGAAAATCAGCAGGATATCAATTTGAAAAAATTTGGTAAAAGAGCCAGCAAGAAAATTGAAAGAAAAATAAGGAAAAAATCGTGCAAGATATTCAAAATGATAGGAAACTCGGCAGAAATTGTCTCCATCAATAAAGAGATGGTTATTGACGTGTTATCGACATCCTCCTGACCTTTACAGGAATTATTGTTCCACTCTATCTCAAGCGACATGCATTCTGCCCAATGATGTTCAGTTAGCAAAGATTCAGGATCAGTTCTATTCGATTGCACCAGAGATTTTGAAACGATGCTTTGCTTGATTTTTGAAGGGACTATTTTTATGACACATCGGAAAAACATATCAAATTCAGGAGATGCATAACAACCAACTGAAGATTCGAGTGGGTGGAAATTTTAAGGGCTTGTTTACACTCACCAACAGATCAATGTATACTACACGATTCACACATGCACGCTGTGGTTTGACTTGCATAAGCCTAGTCTCGTTATTAAATAGCCACACAGAACGTACAACTATTTTCTTCAGTCACATCTGAAGGACGTTCAAGACTTAACTGAGGAGTGTGTTTTTTTTCTATATTACTTCTGATGTGCAGTAAGAGATAAAGCATCCGACTCTAAAAAGACAAATCCCGTGGGAGTATATATGTCTAGTGACAAAGTCCGTGTTTCCATTACATGAATCAGCTTGGTGATCCCTGCAATTTTCAAGTCAAGTCAAGATTAGGACTTTATTCTCACAAGTTTTTATGACCAGCCTCTTGGCAGGACACAAGTCCATCAAAGGAATACTTTTGATAGCTTGGAGAGTACTGAAGAGTTTTCCACGTTTATTAATCATACCGGGAATCAAACACAAGACCTTCTGTGTATGAGGCCAACATCCTTACCATTAAACCATCCAAAAGGATCAAAACATGTAGTGAGAAGCATAAAAGTCGTTATATACAAATAGAAACAATTGTTATACTAATAAGGTAACAAAAAAATAGGTAAAAATAAGTTTTGAAACTTCTTAGATGAAGAAATGACAATCATTATTCCTTAGTTTACCTATGTTGTCAAAAAAAAAAAAAATTGCAGTATTTAGATAATTTTGCAATTGCATTGCATAGAAAAATGTAACTTATTCATTGATCATCCTATTTTTAATTGATTACCCCCAACACAGCATGTCACCAAAAGACACTTGTCACATGATGGTTTCTAACAAGTGAATAACCAGGCCTAGTTTATTTATTGATTATACCTTGCAGCATTTTTTTTACTTTTTTTTGCTCCTGGGTAATATGTATTATTTTCTGATAATGTCTGAAAAGTATATAAAATATCAATTATTCCCTTCAAACTTTGCTTTCATGCCCAAGATAGTGATTATTTGAAATCTATTTATTTACAATTGGACAACAGGTAAATTTGCACATTTCTAATCATATGAACTGAAAAATCATTTACAAATGAATAGCACTATCCAAGCCCCAAAAGCTAAGTTTGAAGGGAATAATAGCCATTTTCAATACTTTTTATTCAAAAGCAATCAGAAAATAACACTCAATGCCAGAAATGAAAATCACATTGTTAAGTGTTTCTATCTAAATCAAATAATGTCAGTCAAAGGAAATCAGAGAATTTCCTGATGCAGTGTTTCTCTAATGGGGGTACAAGTACTCCCAGGAGTACTTTGTCATATTGTATAGGATTTTCATTCTTAGAATATTTATACTATACTAACTTCATTGAAAATATAATAAATGAAGGTTCAATCGATCACAATTTGAATTCAATGTTTCTATTTTCAAAGCAATTGTTAACCGTCGTGAGTTGTGAAGACAACAAATGCAATCACATCCGCGGTGAGCGGAAAGCCACTTCCAAAATTGAATGACAGATGGAAGTCAAGAAAATTGATTCATGATTTGCCATGAACACACAGATGGATTCCGAACATTTGAAACACAGCATTCAAGTGTTTTCCAGTTACGAGGTTGTTCTTTAATAAATCAGACACTAATGGTGCAGCGATATATAAAGGTACACCTTTTCACGAATTCTTTCTAAGGAGCTTCATTATTCAAAATGTTTGAGTTCTTCTGTCCTAATTCAAACAGTTGACAAAGGAAAATGAGAAAAATAATTAAAAGATCTCTTCACCTTCATTACCACTGATTTCTGTCTGTCATCATTCAACTCAAGGACAGCTAGAATTATGGCCACCAAAGTTTCTGAGGTTAATCACAAGAAAGCAGAACAGATTCTAGTTGAAAATTCCAAATTTTTTTTTGGCCCAGATTAAAACTCCCACATGAGACCCTCAAAAGAAGAAGAAATCAAGCGAAGAATCACACTAGGATGGCAAGCCTTTGGCAGAGCTAGCTCAACCTTAAAAAATAATAAGATCCCATTAATCCTAAAGAGAACGGTGTATAACCAATGCATCCTCCCAATAGTCACTTATGGAGCCGAAACATGGAACTTAACCAAGAGACAGACCCGTAAACTGAGAACCATGCAACGTGCACATGAAAGAATAATGCTGGGCCTCACATGGAGAGACCACAAAACAGCACAGTACATCCGAGAAAAGACAAGAGTTAGAGACATCATAGAATCCATAAAAAATCTCAAATGGCAGTGGGCTGGCCATGTTGTAAGAATGGCAGACAATCGATGGACATCACGACTCACAACATGGATTCCCCGAGACCACATGCGCAACCGAGGCCAGCAAAATCTTATATGGAGAGACGAGCTAGACAAGTTCAGGAAGTACTGGCTCCGTGACGCCCCATGATAGAGAAGTGTGGCAAATCCTTGGGAAGGTCAATGTCCAACGACGGACGCTAAAAGACTGATGATGTTGATGATGATGATGAAACTCCCAAATTGCCGCTCATATGTATGGACGCATATATATATATATATATATATATATATACAAGCAAATATGCACACACATATATATATACATAGATGCACACACATATTTACACACTCATACATATGCACATGCACACACATATATATACACATGTATGTACATACAGACATACATATATGTACACACACATACATGTATATGCACACACATATATACACATACATGTACACACACATATGCACATACACACACATGTATACAAAAATATAAACACATATATGTGCACATGTACACATACATAATTGCACAGGTACACATATATATGCAGACGCATACACGTGCACACACATGTACATATATATATGCACTCATCCAGATATACATGTACACATACACACACATACATACATACACATACGCAAATATACATGTGCACACATACATAAATACACAAACATATATATGCACACATTCATACGTACACACATATATGTGCGCATATATATATGTACAGACACATGTACATCTTTATACACACATATACGTATACCCATATATGAGCATGCATACATACGCACACATACATACGTACAGACACATATGTACACCTTTATATACACACACATCGCTAATACATACACATACATTGTTAACAAATACATTGTTAGCAAATAAAATACATGTACATATATACACACTTATATTGTTAACAAATATATATATATATATATATATACACACACACACGCACATTGTAAACATTATTTTACATATGTATACGTATACCTACACAAATACATATTAGTATTCGACAGAGTAAAAAAAGGGTTATTTCAAGTGCCCCGCGGAATATGAGGACATGAAAAAAACTTCATCACTGAAATGTATCACTTTCACCACTTAACCAGTTTATCTCCAGATAACGAGGTCTACTTAAAACAGCTGATCGTGGAAGATCTTTTTCTTGCCTGGTTTAACAAAAAATAAAACTGAAATCATTTCCCGCACATAGCCATATTTCTTCTTATTGCTTTAAATAGAACACACACGTCCCAAGAATCTGAATCTTTAATTGATTGTTAACGATTATCCCCAACCCAGTCATTATTCCTCTTTTCACAAATTCTACCATACTTTCTACATTTTCTCTCTCCTCTTATATGGCTCTTAGCTTTCACTTCATTTGTGTGGGGCATGTTATGCCGTTGATTATTCAGTTGTGGGAACAAAACTGGTTTTAAATATCATATTACAATCATCAAGTAAATATTTCTTCTTATATACATTAAGTGTACTTTCTATTTATTTGCAGTCTATTTATTTCAATATATATATATATATATATATATATATATATATATATATATATATATGCGTGTGTTCATTCTAAAATTAAGATCACTCGCTCTAGCTTGTTTTTGTTTTTTTGTTTTTTTCAGTTTTTTTAATCATAAAGGAAATGTATTTTATATTTTCAACAGCAATAAAAAAAAATAAAAAAACCAGGGTAAAACTTAGAGAAGGTAGTCCCGATAGGACATCACGTGACGTCACGCAGATGCAAGCTGTCGAAATTTTACGAAGCGAAGCAGTAATGATATAATTTACGTATTTACTTGTTTTTTTCTTTCGTGAATTCTTCCATCTCTTTATATTTGTGCACCATATTCGACATAGAGAGAGCGCGGATGTGAATTTCTCATACTCACACCCGTTTCGTGACGTCAGCAAAATTTCAATCGGGACCACCTTCGCTAAGTTGTGCCATCAGCTGTTTTTTTTTCTTTCTGTATTTGGCGATCATTAAACTCGTACTCAGAAGGAAATCTTTCATAAAAAGAGGGCAAAAACGTTAGATTCTGAAGATGGGCAAATGCACTGTCGTCCGTGTTTAAAAAGCTTTTATACATTTTAAACTAATCTTATTCTGTGATTTAGTTTTATTCAAATTCAAATTCTTGACAGCAGTAACTTGTAAGTCTTTCAAACACGCACGTAAAGAAATAATTCGCATCAACATTTTTGATTCATGGAAAATGAACAGAGGGTTTGCTATTTTGTTTTCAGTGAAGTGCATTTTTATAACAAGAATATCATTTATCAACCACACCTTTATTGGGGAGGTTTAATGTTAGTTTCTACTTTATTCTATTATATATATATATATATATATATATATATATATATATATATATATATATATATATATATATATATATATATTATATATTTACAAAAAAAAGAATAAATGAATATTTTTGCCCGAAAACTAATTTTATTCCTATTTGCTTTCTTCTAAACCTGGAAAGACAACCAAAAATGTTCTGGTTGGATTTTACAAGAAAAAAAAACACTGATTTCACACACAACTCGTTTCTCTTTTAAATTGTTGATTGTTAAGTTAGTAATTAATAGTTGTGAAATAAAAACTGTAGGTTTATATTTCGATCCAAGAATTACATCTTTATGGGATGATTTTTTTTTCTTCAAAGTTGTTTCTCTATCCCCCTTATTTTTTTATATTTGCCTGTTTTTGTTCCGTTTTGTTTTTTTTTCGGGTGTTTTCCGACTTGAAAAAAAGTGTAGTCAACAAACATATAAATAAGATACATTTTTATAATATTATTGTTAAATACATAACAATGATATGAAACCATGAAATGATAACGTAACTAAAAAAAATCTTTTGTAGTCATATATGTATCTGATATTGTTAGTATCAAAATTAGTAATTATCACAAATTCAATTGTACATTACCAAGGGTACGATAACCACAAGTTCCAAATTTACCATTACAAACTATTCCAGGTCGGCACTATCCTGGCCTATAGTATCTGTTCTTTTCATGTCAACGAAACACAGCATTAACTTCCTAAAATTAATATGTGCTCTGTATGTAAGAAAAAAAAAATGTTTGTTTCATAAAATCCAAGAAAAAAATAATTCCCAAAGAAAACGATTAAAATATAATCATAATAAAGTTTAAATTTCAAAACGGATAGTTTGTTTCGTTGACATGAGAGGAACAGATACTACACTTTGATCTTGAACTCGAGGCGCCTTCAGATACGGACCACGCAACTAAGATGATGGAGCCTCTATAAAGTCATATTAATAGATGTTGTCAGATTTTTTTTAAAATTATATATATTTTAAAAGCCGTAAATTGTTATAGGTACTTGTTTTTTCAATTAATTTCTCCGCGAAGGAATCATTCTGGCCCATTTTCTGTGATTATGGCTGATTTCTTCAGATCGGTTTTTGTAGACCGCGAGTCACTCGAAATAGAAGAGAAAAGATCACTCTTTTCTTCACTTTCTCTTCAAAAGAAACGACACTAATTCAAACAACTATTCAAAGTTACATATATGTTAGAAAAATTACTTTCTTTAACGAAATGTAAACGACTGGATATTCTGTTTTCGTTTTCTTTTCCAAGTAAAAACAAAGATTTACCACAAAAATCTTAAAATCCAATGACATTTTCTTCTTGGCATCGAAAATGTAAATAAAAAAAAATTGTAATTTTCGCGCCGATAACATTAATTTAAGAGATGCAGAATCGATGTCAAAAAAATTATGTTTTGGTAGTAAAAAATACCTATAAATAAATCGTTTGGGGAAGTATTTAAAAAACATATTAGTTAAGGAATAAAACTGGAGTCCATGCTCGCTACTTTCTCTTTTGCTATTTCATTCTAGATAAAAATTCACTGGGACTTTCCCTAGTTCAAATGGTTTACATCGAACTTTATTTTAGATTCAAGGAATAAATTAAATACCCCTGACCCTTAAAACATAATTAAAGAGTTGGATTAACGTAGGTGTCAGAATAGAAAGAAGTGTTTTTGTCAGTCACAGGTGTTACCGTTCATAGTTGGCTAAAGATGTCAGAAGAGTCTGCTAAGGAATTTTAGTAGCAGTTCTGCTTCTTCATTGTGGTTGTCGGATGACATGACTGACAACTCGACACACACACCATGAAAAACATTCACCAAATTTGATATCATTAGACAATAACCAAGTATTATTTTAGCACAAATGTCATCTAAAAGGATGCCCGATGGGCCGGGGTCATTAAAAGAAATTTGAAAATTGAAGTAAATTGGGGAAATTTGATGTGGTTTAAAAAAGACAGTCAGGATGTGTACCGTATGTACTCGAGTATAACGCGAGAAATTTGATACAAAAAAATCAGGGTCAAATTGATGGATTAGCATTAAATTCGCGTGTACAAAATGATGTACATATATTACTGATTTTTAGCTACAAAGAGTGAGGTCACATTATTTTCCAGATCGTCTTGTACAGAAGTAAATTAAGTAATAAAACGTTTTTAAAAAGGACTGACATCGTCGTAGTCGTGATGACTAAGTAACTGCAATAAAAAGTCCGTTAACATTAAAAAGAAAGAGGAATAAACTGAATAGAAGGTCGTCACAGTTTCTTGTAACAGCACCCAGCTGATAGTCATTAAATCCCATTGATTAAATAAGATGAGATTATCCCGATTCCCCCCTTTAGGGGGTGTGATTTTCGACTTTTTCTTCATCTCTTTAGTTCTCCTTCTCTAACAACCACTATGGCACAACTACCAGCTGAAAGCAACACTTGTGTTATGGTCATAATAGCCTGGGCTATTTTACCGTATGTATGGCTATTATTAAAAGCTTTACATACATATATATATACGTATATATAAATACATAAATATATATATGATATTTATTCGTGTAAAATGAGAGAAATTCAATATAAAAAATCGGGGTCAACTTAGGGAGGGGGTAGTATTATACCCGAGTGTAAAAAAATAATAACATACACATTACCATTGAACTGATTTCTAGCTACAAAAATCGACGGTCGCTATTAAACTCGACTTATATATATTGCTATTTAATTGTATACGAGTTTAAAAAGATATATGGAGCTTATTACACCAGTAATAATGTTTAAAGACTCAGATATTGTGTAAATATGTGTGCCTTTATATACAAATTGATTTCTTTTCTTTCACACTGAAATAAATGTTTTTTTTTCAAGTACTCGAGTTAATACAGTAGCAGAACAACCACTTCGACCACGAATAGAAATATAGAAACACTGGTTGAGGGTTTTCAAGTGCAGTATTTACATTACATATATCAGTGCTGTAATAACCAAAAGTGCAAAGGCATTTTGAATGGCTAGACTGTATTAACTCGTGTATAATGCGAGAAATTCAACCCCAAAAAATCAGGCTCGAAATCGGGGAGCAGCATTAAACTTGAGTGTAAAATAAAAAAACGATAAAACATACATATATTACTGATTTTTCGCAACAAAAATAGGGGGTCGCTTTATACACGAGTAGATACGGTTTCTTCTTCTTCAACAACCAACAGTAACACCATCATCATCACAACCCAAATAAACCATGTGACCCTTGATATACAAGACAATAACAAAGCCGCATTTCGTCGAAAAAACTTCTGTAACCGTCCCAACAATTACCAGGCGACAATGTCAAAGAAGTTTCCAAAATAATAAAATGTCATTCATTACCTGTAAAATGCCGACAGTACATCAGATCAGAGTGAAAAGTAAACATCCAATTGTTAACAAGGTCCAGAGAGAGAAAAAGCCGCCACCGTCGTCGTAGTCGTCGCCGCCGCCTCGGCCTCTCTACGACAGCCTTGCAAATTTAGATGTTTTTCATCTAAATCTAGATGTTTTTGGTTGCGTCTAGATGTCAGGAATTGCTTTACTGGTCATTTGTAATGTAATAACTAATATTTTCCATTCAGTTTAGAGTGATAAAATGAGTCTTATTTTCAATGAAATGAGTAATTGTTTAATGAGGTAAAAGTTGAAAATTGAAGTAATATCTGAATTAAGGATAATGTTTAATATATTTTCTAGATATCAGATATCTGAAGAATCTAGATGTTTCTACATACTTTTTCGCTTAATTTTAGATGTAAAATGAATGTAAAGTTGGCAACACTGGTCGTGGTCGTCGTCGTGATTTGTTCTTCGTGCCCCCACCTACAAATGCCTCCATCAACTCTGACCTCCAATTAGTATTAGTATTAGTATTAGTATTACACGGGAATCCAAGCCGTAGAAATTCAACCCATTTCATTTTCAACGTTTCATTCGTGTTTGTTTTTTGTATTTATAAGACACTATCTGGAAATTTCGAATAATATGCAATTGCTCTACGTTCAAGTGAGATCAAGTGTACCCGTAATGATCTGTATGGAATTGTTGATTGAGATTTTGACCAATTCTAAAAAATTAAATGAATCAAAGAAAAAACATTTCAGTTGTTAATGAACGACTTATGTTTTTGGGGGTTTTTTTTTGTATCAGCATACTGATATTCGGACGTACATATCAGCCGTTTTGTCCTTTTCTTTGGAGTGTTACAGACAAAAAATAAATACACCTGGCTTGAATTTTCAGCTAGTGTATATAATTTTGACTTACTGATTCATTTGGAGTCTGGAGGGTAGAGTCTCTACGGGAGAGATGAACACAAGACTTTTTCTTTAAAAGTAATATTATTGAAAGTTTTTCTTTATATACGTCAGGAAACTGTCCGATAATTGATTTCCCCAGTGAAAAAGAAATAATTATTAATAGGACTTTATTAAGAAAAAAAAACTTCTTTATTTCAGTCCCAAACAAACTGAAGGGATTGTTACATTCGAATCTTTTTTTTATCACAGACTGAACCCACTTTTTTTACCTTTCTGTTAGAACTTTTTCCAGCCTATTACTAGAAAGTTTTATTTCCGGGCTAGTTTTATACCTAGATATATTTTCGCGGTGCGCCGGTCTGAAATGGAACCCGAAAGAAGCAGCTGCCCATTCGGAAGTGAACAACTAGCAACTTCCGACGTGGAAATCCTGTTGAGAAATTGAGATTCCGCGATTAAAATTCCATTTGCGACGATTTCCCTGTCCGACACTTCCAAAGTCAGCTTATAAGATCCGAACACCGATAATCATATGATTGCTGATAGGAATTATTTTAAGCAAAAATTATTCCTCTGAAACGAAAAAATTGGGGTATTCTGTAGAAATATGTCGCCAAACGAACCAGCCATTGATGAAACCAACTACGGTAGGGCAGAAATGCCAAAATACACTATGCTCGAATATGTCTAAATTAATAAGAATGGAGAAAGCATACAAAACTCTCAAATTATCAAATTAGATATCAGAGGCGGTATTGAATTATATGTAATTAATCATTACAGATGGGAACACCATTATTTATTCATTTCACAAAAAAATATTGAATTACTGAATCAAATATTAGAGGCGGGAATACCATTGAATGAATTTATTTATATACGTACGTTTATTTTACAAAAATCATTAAATTTCTAAAATATTAAATTAAATTGTATATTAGTGAAGGGGTTTGGATGAATTGAATTAAATATTAGATACGGGAACAATGTTGGATGTTCTTAATCAATTTATCGTATAAAAAATGTTAAATCACTAAATTGAATATTAGAGACCAGATTGAATTAAATCAAATAGAGACGGGAATACCACTTAACGTGTAAAATTGGAAACTTAACTGTGTTTCATTGACGTGAGAAGAACAGATATTACACTTTGATCTTCAACTAATGGCCACATAAGCACATCCTGATCGAATCCCCCACTGCTCAGATACGGACCCTACCACTGTTGCCACTATACCTCAATTTTTTTCATTTCCATAATTTAGTCTAAAAATATGTAAATATTTCTGAAAAATATCTTTAAAAAACATCTAGAATTATACTATTTTCCTTTAAGACATTTTTCGCTGAAAATGATAAACATTAAATGTAATTCAATATTTGTGACCCATGAAACTTCATTTCTTGAACAAGAAATGAATTAAAATTTTCCAAAAAGGTCAGAACAAAACGAAAAAAATCCAGATATATCAGAATTTGATCGGGGTGATTAAAAATTGTGCTTCTGGATTATTGGTTGTGGTCTGAACTTTTCAGATATTTTTAGATGAATATTCAAGAGATTTGGGTATTTTTAAATGAATATTTTTTGATGATTATCCAAAATAATTTTACCAATATCTAAAAAGGTTTTTTTTAAATATATATGTCTCATCAAAAATTATATCAGTTTGGATATGAAACACAATGTAAAATGGCCAGAGTAGCAACACTTAGACCTCACTGCTCTGATAAGGACCCCACTGCTCTGATAAGTACCCAACTGCTCTGATGGGGACCCCACTGCTCTGATAGTTATCACACTGCTCTGATAATGACCACACTGCTCTGATAGAGACATTACTGTTCTGGGACGCCATTGTTTTGATAGTGACCACACTGCATTGATAGTGACACTACTGCTCTGATAAGGGCACCGCTGATCTAATAGGGACACCGCTGCTCTGATAGTGACCGCACTGCTCTGATGGGAACCACACTGTGCTGATAAGGACACCGTGGTTCTAATAGGGATCCCAATGCTCTGATAGTGACACCACTGCTCCAATTGTTCCTTTTGAATCTCTGACATTTGCTTGCATTCATTTTATTTTCTCTCTTTATCTAATAAATCTGATTTTATCTTCATCTTATTTTATTTCTTTTTAGATACGTTTGTTCAATGACCAGAATACAATTAATCCCTGAACAATCACTATCATTTGTTTCATCAAATGAAAAATAGGATCTTTGAAATTTATCCTTAAATAAATTTTCAAGAGAAAAAAATTAAATCAATTAAGATCAAAAGAAAAAAATGATTGTTAGAACTAATTAATTACCATTATTATGGAATCTGATCTTCTTTCACCATCTGATTATTTTCCATGTAAGTAATTTAATTTTCTTATCAACTTTTCTTTTGGATCTCATGAATCAATGGGGATTTTTTAATGCTACTTCATTTATTTGCGAATACGTTTTATTTCAGAAAAATAAACTTAGGTCAAGATTCAGTTTTACAAGCAATGGGTTTCCAAACAGAAACGTTTTTTTTTCCTCTCAATTTTAGGTGCTTCTAATCCATTAGACCTTCAAACCACCTGGATATTTGTTAGTTTTTAGAAAAGATATATTTTTAAGTTTTTTCCAAGGTGTTTTCGATGTACAATGTAATTATAATGCTAAACTAGTCTATCATCAACCGTCATTTTTTTTAGAACTATGATTTACATAAATTATCTTCCCTTTGGTCTGATTATATTTTGTATGAGTTCTCTTATTTTTGCTGTTCAAACATCATACAGCCCGCATTTTTTACACCTTGCAGACCTGATGTTGAAGATGGCACAAGCCTCAGGATGTTTGGAAAATAAAGAAAAATGAGAATTCATGGACAAAGTGAAATCAGCCCAAGGGCAAGATATATAAACCATACTTCCGTCTGTATTTTCAAAAGATGGAAAGTTATCACATACTTTAGTATCATAGTTACATTGTAAATAGAATCCCCCTCCTCATTGAAACTTTTTTTTTTTAAACAAGAAAATTTCCAGATGGTTCGAAGGTATAATGCAGGGTTTCTCAACCTTTCACCTATTTGTTCATTTTTTTCAAAGTAATGTCCCTACAGAAAAGAATCTGCACTATAGAAACTAAAGTGACATTTTACTTATACTGTTTATTGAACATGACTGTTATGCTTGATCAATTCAGATTGATATTTGTGAGTTTTTGTCTTATGTCTTATATATATATATATATATATATATATATATATATATATATATATATTCTTGAAAGAATGGAAAGTTAGGATCTAGCTTAGCATTATAGTTACATTGTAAATAGAATCCTACCTCTGAAACCTTCAAAAAAGTTTTTCTCAAAACATTTTACTTCAAAACCTTCCCGAGGGTCCATTGAGTATGCAAACAATTTTTTTTTAGGCTGCATCCATGTTAAGGTGGTTTTTATAGAGTACAAACTAGCAGACAGACAAACAGTATAAACCCTCTCACTAAGATTATACATATATATATATATATATATATATATATATATATGCATATATATATATATATATATATATATATATATATATAAACTTTTCCTATCGTAATATTATCATATTGTAATACTGATCTATGTTATTTCAATGTACTGTCTTAAAATAGTTTATTATATGATTTTAGCTTCTTGTTGCATGTAATTTAGTTTTATTTGTAATTTTATTCTTTATCATGGAGTTTTTCAGCTGTTTTACCATAGACCTGTTTTGGGCGTATTAAAGAATAGGACTGGTCTCTTGTGATGGCTATCTATGTCTCCATGAATATAAATGCTCCATAATTCTAATTTAGTTTGAAGTAAAAAATCTTTTTTTATCATTCTGTTTTTATGGATGTAGGTTTAAGTAAAATTATGTATACTTAATTTATGTGCATTACAAATAAACTCAGGTTAAATTTGAATTAAGATTCTCATTTTTCTTTATATTTATTCAATATATTAAAATCATAGCTGAAAGGGGGTTGTTTCATCAAAACTGCAGCGTAGGACAAAACCCTTTTATAAAAAGTAGCAAGCAGAATTTTTAAATCATAATTTTTCTCCTTCTTATTTGTACTTTATCAACAACCATAACCCTAACCCCATAACTCAAAAAAAGCTGTTAAGCTTTAAAAGACATGTTAAGCTTTAAAAGACATGTGATTTGAATAAAAAGCTTGATAAACACTTCACCTAGAGGAAAGGAAGATACAAAAAAATTAAATACTGTCACCAATTACTTAAATTGAACAACCATAGCCATCAGAGACAGCAAAGGTTCTATCATTTTTTATACGTGCATGTATTTGTATGTTTATGTGTTTCATCACTCCTGGCCATACCGTTTTGCCTACGGACTTGAATATTGTTATCAGTACTCCTTTGGATCCCTTTAAGAAATTTTTTTTTTTGAGGGGGGGAAAAAGGTTTTAGGGGCCTCCTTTTGACCTATTTCTTGATAATATCTAGATTCTGGAGAATCTAGATATTTCTAGATATTTTTTTACTCTATTTTAGATGTTTTGCAGTGGAAAACGCCAGTGATGTCATAGAATGAATTTATTCTGATCATATTTATTCTTCAACGGAATTTTTTTCACATGATTTTATACTTCAAGTTTTGACGCTACGGTTGTTCGATTATTGACTTTGATGGCAAGTTTTTGTCATGTTTCAATTGATCCAAGGGGATTTTGTCCTACTTCACACTTTAACTAATGAGGTTTTGTCTGTGGGGTTGTGAAATCATGTAGCAGTAAATTTGACATAGATATTCTTTACTTATTGTGACAGTGGAAGAGAGAAGGTCACAGAGCTGCAAGTTTTACTGTTAATTCTCATATCCCAAACAGGAAATTTCATCTCGCTAAATTTCACCCAGGAGTCGCTCTAGGGATGGGCAAAATAAGCATCTGCTCAGGACTTGGTATTTAGATAATCTTATATTTACTCGAGGCACCTACATAGCATGGGAAAAATGAAGACTGGTGTGTATCTGTGCATAAAATGATTTCAGAATAATTTCACCCTTTCTTAATTTACAGAGATTTCATTAGTCAAGTACAATGACACCATTACCAGCAAGCTGTCGTATTCAACAACCATCAAGCTTGGATACCATCATTACTTGGTTTTGTAAACCATTCAGTGAGCCATAATTTGTTACGCCACCTGCACCTCATTGTCACTGAATGGCATACATAGAATTTTGTCATATCTCTTGGATTGTTAATGGATCTGAGGGTAATAAGGTATGTTCTTACCATGTGTTCTGGAGTTGTGTAAGGTCAATGAAACTATTACATACCTTGTTAGTAAATACATGAATTAATTTGAAACCATCGACCATCAACTTCGGCAGTTTTCAAGTTAGTCTGGCTATCCATCACATGTGCAGGCATACATCTATGGAGCTAGAGGGCTGAAAATTTAAGTATCTACTTTTCATTATGTCTAAAAGAAATTTTTCTTTGCTTCTTAAGATTTCCCCCCTAAATAAGTTTTCGGTTGGAGGATTCAATTTACAATGTAAGATTCTGCTAAATTCATCCCTTAGCTTGTGTCTGGAAATGTTCACGCTTGTCTTTTTGAATTTTCCGACTTTTTCAATGATCTCCATCCAACAAATAGTGAGAGGAGTAATTCAGTTTTTGATCAACCTTTTTCCCAATTTCTTAATTGATCGACCCTATGCTGTCAAAAAACAGTTATATGATGGTTTCTTTTGAGTGACTAATCAGACCTGTGTAAATTATATAATATTTGCAAAGGTCTCATTATAGGATATAAAAATATCAATTCTATAAAGAGAGTCTTTGATGATTCTCCTGTACAGGTATTCATAAGTTATGAATTTACAAGTGCATGTTTCTTCAAGATAAAGGATTTAGCCAGAAGAAAGGTCAGTGGCTATGAGTCTTCATTTCTCTGATTTAGTGGGCCGACAGGATCAGATTACAAAAATGTTTTTTTATTTTCTAAAGATCATCCTCTTTGACTCCCCAAAGATAAGCAAAGGAGAAAAATCTGTAGGTAATGTTATTTTAGTATTTCAAAAGCAAGTGTTACATGGTGGAATAAACCTGTTAGGTTCTAAGGAGTGAGAAACATCCTCTGTAAGCAAGTCAGTTTACTAAGAGTTGGAATATAGAATATCAGAGAAATTCTGTGGGCATGTTTGGATTAATATAACATAAGAGTTTGATGGATGAGTTAGCTCCAAAACAGCTATACTGGCAATCCTGGTTATTGTAGCTTGGTTGTAACACAGTTGGCTTTCTTGGATCCCAACAGCTGTGGGGTGGGACGCTAGAATAAGATTTTTATGGATGAGTTAATCACTATTGTCTTAGTGGTAGGACCATCAAAATACAAATCAGATTTTTATCATTATGATGAAGAGGTCTCACTCTTTTGTAGGAATGGAGAAAGAATGTGAGGTCGAACAAGGGATAAGGTTTCCTTATTTCAAAATGTCCTATCATTTTATGAATGCATGGAGTGGTAGGGCAGCAGGACCCATGTAAAATTTTCTCTTCACTGGCTCCAAATGACCACTGCACAGTGTTTTTTCAGTGTTTTTTTTTTTCGGGTATATCAAGTTTAAATTGATCTGAATGATATATGTATGTTACATTCTAATCTCTGTTAAGACTGCTAAGGCTTTTCTTAGAAAACTTCATGTTCACCCCATTTTTAGAGCTGGTAATTTATATTGTGAGGAAAATAAAATTTGAAACATTTCTTCCACTTCAAAGTATATATCACCATCATCATCATCAGTCTTTTAACGTCTTTCATTGGACATAGACCTTCCTCAGGATTTGCCAAACTTCTCTATCATGGGCGTCGCAGAGCCAGTACTTCCTAAACTTGTCTAGCTCGTCTCTCCATCTAATATTCTGCCGGCCTTGGTTGCACATGTGAAGGTTGAGCTAGCTCTGCCAAAGGCTTGCCATCCTAGTATGATTCTTCACTTGATTTCTTCTTCTTTTAAGGATATAATCTATTTTAAATATATCAAGTTGAACAATAGTAGCCATCAAAGATGGCGAAGGGTTCTGTCCTTTTTTATATGAGTTTGTTTATATGTTTGTTTGTGTGTTTCAGCACTCCTGGCCATTGTTTTGTCTACAGACTTGAATATTGGCATCAATACTCCCCTACATCCTTTCTAAGGAGTGGATATTCAAATTTTTAGCTCTCAGGCTACTGCGTTGCAGTCTATGCATATGATATATTTATAGCCAGCTACCCAGCCAAACCACCCTAAAAACTTAGGAAACTCAAGTTGACAGTTTCGGTTGACATTTTCCAATACTTGAATAACTCAGTTCATCTTTTAGCTGCAAGTTTTCATTTTGATGCTGTAACACAATACGAAAATTTTACTCAGACTTATTGCTGTGAAGCATTTATAGAAGTCGATATAATTTTGTTTGAAAAACCTGAAAGAAAGACTGCTTGTATTTATGTGATATCTTCCAGTCATTGTATGAACGACTGAGAAAAAGTAATTAAATTTATACTTAAAATAACTTTGTTCATCTTTTAACTGCAACTTTTCATTTCAATGCTGACACATCGTTATGAATAGAGGATGAGAAAAGCAGATGTCTTCTTTATTAAATAAATTGATTATAAAACGAACAATAATTGATTATTGAATTTGTACTACTTACTGACTTGAATTCTCTTTGAGATTTTCAGTAGATTTCATCAAATACGTTTGATAGATTTTGTTAATCATCACTATCCACAACAGACCAGTTTAATCACTGTTGCAAAGTTTAGGTTATTTGTGTTCTGACTTTTATATGTATCTATCTATGATGATTGGATGAATAAGACATTTCCAACTTTTTTTCTCATCTCGCTGTGATCCCTACAAAATGTCAGTGAATATAAACCTATTCATCCAATCTGTGTTTTCCATATTGTCAATAAAAATGTTCACTGGTATCTATCAATCTATCTATCTATCTATCTATCAATCTATCCCGACTTCATCCATCCTTAATCATCTGTAGAAGGAACTTGAAACTTTGCACACACACTCCTCACAATGAGTGCGGAAAATTAGTTTTTTGCCTCAAAAAAAAAAATACCCTTAAAAATAGTTTTTTTAGCGGGGGATTTAATATGTAATCTAAGTTTATGCTAAACTAGTCCCTAGTTTGTGCCGGCTGTTTTTTGGAAATTCAGACCTTCTTTAGTGATCTCAGCCAAACAAATGTGAGAGAAATAATTTATTCATTGATCACCCTTTTTTTAAACTTTTTAATTGATCATCCCCAACAGAGCATATATGCATGGTGGGGATTCATAATTTCTCCTGGAGTGCTAATTGATTATTGAATTTTTACTACTTACTGACTTTAATTCTCTTCGAGATTCTTAGTTGATCATCAAATATGTCCGATAGATTTTTTCCTCCATTAGAAACCATCAACCAAAACTGTCAACATAAGTTATCTCAATTTTCAAGTTGTTCTGTCTGTGTGTCTGTCTATCTGTCTGGCTGACTGGTTGGCTATGTACATACATATTACAC
This sequence comes from Thysanoteuthis rhombus, assembly GCA_963457665.1. Lineage (NCBI taxonomy): Eukaryota > Metazoa > Mollusca > Cephalopoda > Oegopsida > Thysanoteuthidae > Thysanoteuthis > Thysanoteuthis major. The sequence continues at coordinate 50,298,585 of OY735219.1, read as the reverse complement.
ATACAGCACACACTGACGGAGCCAGAGGGCTGAAAATTTGAACATTTACTCTTTATTATGTCTAGAAAAAACAGTTGAGGTTTCATTTGCCATGTAAGTTCATCCTAAATTGATCGCTAGTTTCTGTAATGCAGCATTCTTGCTTGTTTTTTTGAAAATTCAGACTCTTTTAGTGATCATCGTCTAACAAAAAGCGATAGATGTAACTTAATCATTGATCACCCCTCTAAAAGACGTTGGTCATGTGATGGTTTCTATTGAGTGACTAATCATGGAATTAGAAGAATATAAACTGAACGTGCAATTGATTGGTCAAAGTTATTTCTGTAAGATGTATTTCGTTTTAGACTCGAAAAAAGATACATTGTTGAATTTATAAGTTGTTACATGAGAAATCCCATGATAAGAAAATGTTGACTTCATCTAGCTACAGAAAAACTAGAGGACATAACCATAAATTACGAATTCATACCTCCATTAGTGTTAGAAAAAAGTTCTTCTCGGAAAGAGTAGCAAACGCAAGGAACAGCATGAGTGAAAAATAAACCTTTTTTAAGATAACAGTCGTACCAATTTGAACTAACAATATTCTTATTAGTTTAATTTCACAGCAACTAAACTGAAGCTGGCTTAATGACACAATAAACTGCTGCTATTTTAAGTATGTTTAAGTACATAAAATGTCGTTATTTTCCGACAGTAAGATGTAGAATGATATAAACTACAGAAAACAGTAAATTTTTAATCAAAATATGATCCATTTGAAGCGATGACCTTTTCCCAATGATCCTCAAAGCATGAAGACTTTCCTATAATCTTTTCTTAAACCCGGAATCGAACCTTGGACCTTTTGCCTGATAAAGCAGCCATGCTTGTCAGCATGGCTGCCTATACACTATAAGAGAGATCCAATAAAAGAGTTAAAACCCGTATAATAAATGAGAGAATATCACCAGTTGAACTACATTTTGTAAAACAAACACCTTTGCCTATATTTTTGAGGAGGGACATTAATATTCACAGAGTTTCGGCCAATCCATTCTATGGCCTGTTTCAAGTATACTATTCCAATGTATTCGAATGGAATAGAATTTTTTTCTTTTCAGTGTTAGTAATGCTGGTAAAGTAGGATTCGGGTGTTTTCGTTTCCATTCCTTGTTAGGCCTGGATTTCATACCCGCATCCTACGTTATAAGGGTGGCTAACATTGGAAAGAAAGGTTTCTGTTTACCACCTTCACATTTGGATTGTACACATGAAGAAGGCCTTAGAATGGGTAAGCCGAAACTTTTTGTTAACAGTACAGACCACAAGTAAGAGTTCAATCGTCCGGAAAACTCTTAGAACAAGCGCCACAGTTTGAAAATGTATTAATTGTTTGAGGTTAAAGTGACTTATTTTAGATAGATTATCCTGCCGCTTCAAATTTTAACTCACACATTTTAAAACATTTCACAAGATTTACTTACGTCGCCATAAAAATATTTCCCGATATGTCGCATGAGAGATGTAAGTTATAAGGTTGAAAAAGTTAGGCATAACAACATTGTTGGAAAGTGGTGAGTTGACCGAAACTTTCAAGATATCAAATGGTTTTATAAATTATGGAAGTACAGTTTGATAAGTCAAAAAGGACGGGAAATTTACTTGATCGGTTCATACAAAAACGAAGTCGCAAAATTGATTTTTTGTAAATTGATTTTTTTCTCCCAGAGAATTTTGGAATACTGGAATCGTTTACCAACTTATGTAATAAATAGTACCAATATAAATACTTTCAAGAGTAACTTAGACACATTCAGATCATTTGGGATGGAAAATAAATTAACACTTACACATTTTTAACACTTAAATGAATGTGTAATTTGATTTTGAATAAGAATTTTTAATGTGAATTGTTCATGGAGATGCCTATGGAGGCATCTGGAAGAAACTGCGCAATTTGGGTTATTATCAGCTGAAATGTATAGAAGAATTCAAGGGAAAAATGTGCGTGGTGAATGTTTCTCTGTACTGATAAGCTTACAATATGATTTATTAAGTTTCATATGCATTTTTACCACTTGACCTAATATATATTTTGATGTTGAATATGTAGTTTTGTATATTTCAGATGTTGAGATGCCCATATGGGTATTTTCATTAAATAAAATGATAGATAGATACATGGTATAAAATCCATAAAGACATTTTCTAATATGGCCGACAATATTTTCCATGATTCAAAAACATTCTTTTGTTCATAAAGAAACAAACGCCATCTTATCATATGTCGTATCCAAAGAAAACCCTTTTTTTTTTCATCTCAGAAATGTTTTGCTTACAATCAATTTACCGTTTTTGTCTCTTCAACCCACTTGACGAAACATAATAAAAAATTTTAAAAATATCGTATCTGAACATAAAATTTCTGGAACAGTGGAAGGAAGAAAGAAACAAGACCAGCCGACCAGCCCAACCATCGATAATGGTTGAAAGTCCTGCGTCCTTCAGTAACACCGGACAGCAATTAGCAATTGTAGAAAAAAAACCAAGACCACCAAAATAGAAGTTAGCGGACCACTGTCGACTGAGGATAGTACATCGAGTATTATTGACAGTGAGGGACCATCGATAACGGTTGGAAGTCCTGCGCCCGTCGGTAACACCGGACAGCAATCAGCAAAGTAAAAAAAAAAAACAACAAAAAAAACTACTACCATCATAATAGAAGTTTGCGGACCCCTGTCGACCGGAGATAGTACTTCCAGTATAATTGACTTTGACGGACCATGAGCCACGTTAAAGACAGACTTATCTACCCACCTGATAGGAGTTGGTAATATATTACTGATGGTTGAAGGTCCATCGTACATAATATATATCGATGGACCAGCAGTCGACAATCTTCAACAGACCATCGTTGAAACAGGTATCGCTGCTTATATAAGGGAGAAAAACATGACAAATATCGAGAAGCCCATTTTTAGCTTTTGTTATACGTGGTGTTCACAATTACACTCATATCAGCATTGTTGCTCAGAATCTCAGGAAATCTATTTTCTCTTATTCCCGGCAGCATGAATGTTCTATCTATTTGAGGGTGTTTTCTAATGCTTTGGGCAAAAAGAAAAAAGAAATCAGGAAGCAGACACCAGAGGAACATCTCCATCTTCAGTTGAAATCTATATGTATTTTGAAGTCATTGTTAACTCATAAAACCCATAAGTGTCGAGCTTTTCTCGACAAAATGGATATTGGATTCGTTAAATGGAAAAAAAACAAAATCGTTTTACAAAACGTGTTTTTCTTAGCGAAATGAATGGTTTTAATTGAATATGATAATAGTTTATTGGGGACTCGTTTCGTTTTCGAGTGAAATAAACCTTTTTTTTAATGAAAGCGAGTGAATTGGCTTTAAAATGGGTGATTTATTTCCAATGTAAGCATCGTGTAAAACTAGACCCTGATTTGTGCCCTTCTCTGCGACATCCGATGTTCAATTTTCAATATAAATATCCTTAAATTGTTGTTTGGTACACATATCACGAAGATTTGTAGGGGTAAACAACCATCGAGGTTTTCCGCTTTCATTCGTTCCGTAATTGGTATATGTAACCCTAACACTAACCCTAAGCCCCAACCCTAACGCTAAACACTAACCTTAACCAACCAAAAACACTAACCCAAACTCTAAGACTAACCCTAAACACTAAACCTGACTAACCCTAAACACTAACCTTAAACACTAACCCTTAGCTTTTTCAGGGAAAAAAGGTGGCCATGTTTGCGGTCAAACAATCAGGGTCCAGTTCAAGAGATCTGTATATTGAAAATTGAACATTGGGTGTCACCAAGATGGACGCAGAGCCATGGAGCCAGGTTTACATTGAACGTACATTATAAATCGTTCGCTCACTTTAGCGCATATTCACTCGATTCCCATAAAAATGTTACTTTCTCTCGAAAAAGTCTCCAATAAACTATTGTCATATTCGATTGAAGCAATTCATTTTGCAAAGGAAAATATGTTTTTATGACGATTTCGCTAATTTAGATTTAACGAATTCTGACCCTTTTTTTTCTAATAAAAATGGATCTATCTCTTTACGTCAACTAACCGAAAAATATATTTCCATGCTGGAAAAGCAAAGCATGGATGAAACCGCGATGTTGTCCGTGATAAAGAGAGGGATCATTTTTTCAGGTAACCAGTGGCGATATCATATCGATGCTTCTCAAACATCGCAGTAAGATGGAACCTCATGAACGAGGAAAAAATGTTACGTTTTCTTTTTGTTTTCCAGTTCAGAGGTATCCGTATCGGCGATGAAGAAAGGCATTGAAGTTTTTGGCGTGAATGTCGCCCAGTTCTGAATTTGTTCATTTTCAAATTTCAAGACATGAAGGCAGCCATGATATTGTCACTGATGCAACAATAAGATGTAATCTTGAAATCAATATTGACAACCACGCGTTTGATCGCTGACCTTATCCTGGTGGCAACGCTTCTTCTTGAATGCTGCCATCTTATCATGTTTGAATCTTTTCCCTGCAATGACAAATTCAATAAGTCGATTACATCTGCAAGATAGGCAAGTATGCCAAGCCGAATTTAACCAACCATGAATGAAACAAGAACAGCATTATATTCCGTCAGAAATGCCGGCATTTCTCCTCGAAATTTGAATACACGTTGTAATATTCTGCTACCGTACTTTTGTATAAAGCAAAAGGTTTGAATACCCATCCTTTATCTCTACACAAAGCTTAGCAAAGATACGAGTGTGTACGGCGGTCTGGTTTTAATTAAGTTTACCACTTTGCCGCAACAAGACAAGAATTTGAACCGTGATTGTCCCATATTCTTCATTGCCTGCGATTCCTGGTGAATCCTGCATTGTGTCGGTGTTGGTTACTTCTTCCTTCGCATGTGCCTCCACACCAGAGTGCATTCCAGTCGTTAATGCTGCACCATCTGTGAAAATACCAATGCAACGACATTCCTTTCTACAGAGAATTTGCCAGTTTTGAAAAGTATTTTCCATTGGTTCTTGGAGGGGGTTCTAGTTTACCAAGTAGCGATAATCCTAAACTGAACCCTGACTTTCCGTGTGTCGTACGATGCTACTGCTTTGAAGTGATCGCTTACCCTTCTTGTGGAAAAAAATCTCACCCTATGTGTGAAGAAGAAAAAAACGCACAAAGCATGAAGGAAACCTTTTGCGGTAAAGAGCCATTTTAGCGTCTTAACGGGAAGTAATTGATGTTGATGATATCACACACTCAATGTGAAAAAAAAAACGAACAAACGTACAAATTACCTAAGACTGTAAGACACTAAATCAGTAAATAACCCCTAATGCCATGAAGGAAATTAGTGTGAAAAAAAGCTATCCTGGATTCTGACTAATGTGAAAAAAATATACATTTTGTGTGAATAAAAATAGATACATGAACAATCTCTTTCGACGAAACTAAATGTCCCTGTTTTCCCTTGTATGTTCCGAATGGATCTTTAAAAACATACATTATCGAGGGGCGGGAACTTCGTGCTTTTATCTTTGGTTTCCGATGAATGGTTGAGTTCTTCGATTAGTACATTTGATTAGAATAACAGTTATTTTTAAGATAAATCAGATTACAAAAAGGCTTGAGATTATTTTTAATTGCCCCTATCATGATAAAATATAATATTCATACTAATTGACGAATGATCAGAATGCTTTGTAAGCTGGACCTGTCCCAAAATGTGTACAGTTTTTCCTCGGCAGATTTCGCACTGTCCCACAAAATTTCATCGAAATCATAGAGACCATTCGGAGATATTTTGCTGAGTACATAAAGCTATGTCGCGGGGGGGGGGGTGAATGTTAAAAAATCCTGGATCCACCCCAAAATGTAAACACTTCTCCCTTAGCACACTACGACCAGTTCAACAAAATATGGTTGAAATTCGTTGAGAATTTTCGGAGACATTGTGTTGTGTACATATAGCTATGATGCGGTGGGTGACGATGAAAATTTCCTGGATCCGCCCCAAAATGTATTGACCACCTTTCAACAAAATCGAATTGGAATTCATTGAAAACCATTCTACTATGTAGAAGAGGTGACTATGGAAAATTCCTGGATCCGCCCCATTTTCTTTTTCATGATATATGGTCACCGTTGAAGCCTTAAAGTCTCTAGAAGACATTATTTCTTCTTCAGGTTAACATTTTTTACCAGTAAATACTGAAAAAAATTAGAAATTTGTTTTCCCCAAAAGTTTGTTCTAGTTTAAAGCAATAAGACCTCTGTTATTTTGGGAAAGTATCAGTTCTTAGAAAGTAATTTCAAGTGGGAGGTGGTTCTATCAACAATATAACTATAATGTTGAGGACACATTTTTTTCCAATTTTCGTATTGTGTGAGAAAAAATATATAAAATGATATATTTTCTACTGAGTTGTCAAATTTGAAGTTATTTTTCCCCCGGACAATGCTGTGTATCTCTGCTCATATATATATATATATATATATATATATATATATATATATATATATATATATATATATATATCGAATGTTAGCCATCTTATTAGGGGAATGCTGCTTTAAAAAGAGGAAATAAAATATTTCATCATATCATAGGTGTCCATCAGGGAATTGATCGTACCCCCTACTGGGCAAATTTGTATTTACACAGACACGAATTTATATTCATGTCATCTCCAATTAAAACGAATATGAAATGAGCTCGTTCATTTTTAGGTTGTACCCGTTTTATTGATGACTTATGTTCTCTTAATGATGGAAGAGAATTCAGAAAATCGTACCGTAATATAAACCATAAGGATCTTGAATTGAAATGTGAACAATAAGGAATGCAAACAACGTTCCTAGATTTGGATATTAAAATCGAGGATGGAATGTTTACCTACTAATTGTTTGATAAAAGAGATAGTTTCCCGTTCCGTATAGTGAGAATGCCTTTTAGAAGAAGTATTCAATCTTATATATTTTACGGAACAATATTATTAGTATATTTGAGAATCGCTGGAGCATCTATTATATTCATTGATTTTATACCGAAAATTGTTTCTTCAGTTGTAAGTATGGTCATTGAAGGCGGTGAAATCAGTAAGATTTTTGGACAATTTAATTAAGCCATGAATAGACATCCTGATCCTTTAGAATCTTATCAGCTTGACCATAGTGAAATAATAACGAAAATCACAGAATATGTTAACGAGAGTATAAAGATAGAATAAATGAATGGCGTACATAAAAATGAATCAGTTTGTATCAATGTTATGGGAATTAGGTAACCAAAAGAGATGGATCCAGCCATTGTCAGTGTGAAAGATCATTGTATTGACTAGGATCCGGGAAAGGGGAAAACATTTGGCTCTGATCCATTTGTCAGATTGATAGGTAGCTGGGTGGGTTGAGAGATCGAACATGGAATGCCATGTATCAAATTGTCTAAGTATATTAACGAAATCGCCTATTAAGGTGTTACTACTACCCGCTAGAAAATGGTTTCATTTCGTTTCAACCATGTATGTAAAGATACTTTATTTGATAATCAAGTGTTAAAAACAACTGATGGAAGCTTGATGGTATACGACAGGGAAAAATTAACTTTGAGGTCAGTGAAAAAAATTGTCGAATTTTTCAGCTGAATATGTTGGTAGAAAACAACTTGAAGAAGTTTTTTTCTGTGTTATTAATATTCTTGAAGATCAGATCATAAGTTGGCTTGCGTGCAGTCTGAGATTAAAACCAACACAATGGAGTTGATATTCACATAGGTGAACATTCAACAGAAATGACACGAACAGTGAGTCACGTCTGTTGTTATACTTATTGATCCCTCATCATTAAATACGTTTTTGGGGCTACCCTGCGTAAGTAAGTCCTGTTTCAAAAAATAAATGATATGCAATATAAAAATAATATCTATAGAATGCACACAATACCCTATATAAAATGACACACAACATGTATGACATTAGCTATGCAGTAAGAAAGCGGGGGTGTTTGATCAACATTTCCGGGGTGCTATGTTTTGTTTTATTTTTGTTTTTTTGTTGCTGTTTTTTTTTTGTTTGTTTGTTTAAATAGAATAAACAAGCAAAGAAAATGAGACTGCTGCAGGAATCGAACCTGCAACCGTTTCTCATACTATTGAACTAAATAGCCGGTAATGCAAAGGCCCCAAAATCTGTTTTTAACTCCAAATTCTTGTCTTGTTTATTCACGGTCTATATCTACACTATTTGTTTCTTCGAATGCGACGACACTGTTATGTTATGTGCGTGTGTATACACACACACACACACACACACACACACACACACACACAAAAAACAACACATTCATAACTAAAAGTTATGTTCAGCTCCAGAAATTGGAGCTTTAATCCTTTATCTGAAGCACCAATTTTCCTAGGCCAGACATCACTTTTGACCGCCACGGTACATTCTTAGCAGAAATGAGTCAGAAGTCATTTATGGTTGAATGGAATGTGTTAGTAATTTATTCAATTCAGATTTAATGTCAAAATAATCTTGAAGTGAAATGATCCACAGACAAAAATACAGTATTGCTTTGAAAGTTACCACAAACAATCCTTTATCTCTCTGACGCCCACGCATGCCGAGGGATGGATAATTGGTTTATCTTCAGCTAATTATTTAGTGCCAAGTACTACAAGTCAGTAAGCATTACCAATTAAAATAGTCTTTCCTTTCGTTCACAAATACTTTTTTGGAATACTGCGTCCAGTCAAACAGTATCATCTTCTCACTTACATTTTTGGTTTTAAAAATATATATTAGAAACAGTCAACCAAAACTGCCACCAAAACTATCAACGTAGGTTTCTTTAGTTTTCAAGTTGGTGCAGCTGGATATGTAACATGTATACAGACATTACAAATAGAGCTAAAGGGCTGAGAATTTGAACATTTACTCATTATATCTACCAAAAACTTTTCGAGGGTTTTTTTTTTTTTAATTCCTCCTCTAAAATTTCTATTTAGAGTCTAATCAGACCTATATATATATATATGCATATATATATATATATATATATATATATATATATATATAAGAGATGTAATACATCGAAATAGCTGTCTGAGGATCACACATTAATGCTCCTCTATTCAGGTATGTAAGTGAGGTAACTCATCCACTGTAAGCTTATGCAATGCTCTTCCATAGGAATAGAGCACTCTGGTGGATGAGGGATTTCTGTATAAATAAATATATCGCTTAAATTCAGCCTTACTGACTGTCCAGTTCTGTAGTACAGAGGTAGGATATCGGTTGGCGGGTCTGAAGTGGGGGTTTCGATTCTGCCTCATGGTACTGGATGGGATAATGGAAAGTCTATAGCCACACTGAAGAGATGTAATACATCGAAACAGCTGTCTGTGGATGACACAATGTATATATATATATATATATATATGCTTGTTTGCTTGCGGCCTTCCATCGATATCAATGATGACGTCCTCTATTTCACTTCTTGGTATACACCTTTGGTCTCAAGATTGATTCATCATTTATCAGTGTTTTGTGTTCGGCGTTCATAACCTTGTTGGTGGCTTCTCAGATCAAAGCTGGTTGCGTACAGCTTGCAGCAAGTCAGGCAGGCTGTGCTGTCCCCAGGAGATGGGAAGGGGCCTCGAGCCATCCTATCATGTTTGTCGCAATATTATAGATTACTTTATATATACATACATACATACATATATATATATATATATATATATATATATATATGTATATATATATATATAAATGTGTGTGTGTGTGGATGTGTAGTGATCCAATAGAATGCTGATGAAAATGACAATTTGAAGATGAAGAGAGAACATTCAAGAGAAAAACACGAGTTACAACTTTCATATCAATTTTTATTATCGTGTGGGTATGCTTCGGTGCATTTCGATGGTTGCCAGCCATCTTTTTCAGAGAAATTTGCAGCGGTGTAGAGATAATTGTATGCTGTTCACATGTTTGAGATTAATGAAAGAAATGGGGATACTTCCATGTTGTGGGTCGTTTAATAGGAGTGGGAGGGGATGTGTTTGTATCTGTGTCAAGTTCATCCAAAGTAAGAAGGGTCTGTGAGAATGAGGATCAGAGGGTGTTTCTATCTGTGCCTGTGAGTATCAGACACAGATATAAAGCACCTTCTGACCCTTTTCGAGATGTGACACCTGCTTTTGACACCTCTTAAATTTGTTTCTCTTCACCCTCCTATTATCATTTTAATCAGCATGAATATTGTCTAGTTGGATGATTTTTTTTTAATTTGTTGAATTCTTTAGTTGAATATTTTGGTAGGAAATCAACACAAAGTTTTTCTGAATAACTAAAATAAAAACTTAAAGATGAATAACTAGTATCCTTAAAGATATCATTTTGGTTTGCATGCAGTCAGAGATTAAAACTGACACAACAGACTTTATCTACACATGAGAGAACACTCAATAGAAGTGACACAAAAAATGAGTCATGTCTGTTGTTATTGATCTCGCATCATCAAATACGTTTTTTGGGGTAACCTATGTTCAACCTTTGTTCAAAAACATTAAATGATATGTAACATGAAATAACATCCATATACAATACATTAATCCCTTATATAAAACAATTTACATGTATTACGATTTAGCCCTAAAAATAATAAAACAAAGCTGTACATCAAAATCATAGCTTAAGGGAAGGTGGGTTTGATCAACACTGCTGGGGATCCATGTTAATATAACAGGTTTGTTTTTAAATCCCAAAACGATTACTTGGTAAACTGATGATCCCAACAAGAAAAATTCACACATAGTACCAGAATATCTAATTCTTTGTCAAATATTAAAAAATGGACTGAAAAGAATTATGTAAATTACATTAACAGATATTAGGAAATAATTGACTGAAATGGCATATTTTCAGGAAAACATTTTTTTCATGAAGTATTTAAAGCTGTGAAGCCTTTAAGATTATTAGTACATGTATATATACATATATATAATCATATGAAGAAATATATATATATATATATATATATATATATATATATACACATACACATACATATACATATATACCTAAATATATATATATATATATATATGCATATAGATATACATACGGATACATATATATACACACACAAACATATAAATATACATACTTATATTCATACATATAGACACACATACATGCATACATATCCACATACATATATATATACACACATGTACACATAAGTATATACATACATGTATATACATAAGTATATATATATATATGTGTATATATATCTACATATACATATATATACATATATATATACATATACATATATATAGATAGATATATATACATATACACACATACACACAAACACACACACACATATACATATACACTTCTTTATATGCATAAACACATTTATATATATATACACACATACATACTAAATTTTTTTCTTCATCATAAGGCTGCAGATTTATTGATTTACCTGTGTGCATGTTTGTGTGTATTTGCGTGTGTGTGTGTGTGTGTGTGTGCGCGCGCGCGCGTATGTGTGTGTGTGTGCATGCGTGTATGTGTGTTCATTAATTAGATACATACATATTCTCTCTGACAATGGTACACCCTTGTTTCATTTTATTCAGCTCCTTAGAAAGACAACGTAACTATGCCTGACAATTGTTTATATACTCAGAAGATTACTTACACAATGACTTGAAATGTGACAGTTGGAGTGAGTTGTAATTATTTGCCTTGCAAGCTTTATATGATATTGTTTTATCAGGGTTTGTCAACTCAGGTTACATTACAAATAGATAGTTCTGCTTTCAAATCTTCTTTGATGTTCGTCTTTTTAATATTTTGTGAATTGATAGTTTTATTTGTATTTTGAATTAAAAGATATTAACGGAATAAGTAATTTTCATTTTTGATTCACATTATTTACCCTTTTTCAAGAATGTTTTTAATTTTTTTACCTTTTTTAACAAAAAAAAATATTTTTTCTCTAATATGTTTTTTGGTTGTTCTGGTTTTATAAATGTTTGTTTCTGCATTGTATTTTAATTCATTTTAGTCTGCGTTGAAGTTTTTGCATTATCGTTTATGAGCTAAGTTTATTATTTGGTTAGGTTATTTTACGTTTAATTCTTATCATTAGATATTCCCTAAGTTTTTAATTCATATTTTGTTATTCCTTTCTTTACGTTTTTATGCCTTTTGTCTTTTTGGTTTTTGTAAGCTTTATCTGAGTATTCATTACATTTTTAGTTTTTTAGTTCTTAAGTTTTTTTCAGAGTAAACCTCTTCCTACGATGACAATAGACTTTGAATCAAATAATTTACTTTTATCCCTAAAACTTAAAATTTGTAGTTTTTCTTCAAAGCACAGATTGCAGCTTGAATTAAGGTTTCTGCACACTTTTTGAAAAAAACTTCCATTCTATCGTTGGGTTTTTTCTTTTATCCCCAAGTTTCCAGATATGAATGGATGGTGAGTGTGTCATTTTTGTGCTTTTCAAGATTAAAGGAGGTGTTATGGTTAGCTAATCTGCTCTTGAAATTGAACTTAGAGAATCCTAAAGAGTAAAAAACATAAACATCATCAAACAACTGAAAGCAAAGGCGGCGGATTGAAATATTCAGTTAACAAGATCTGAATACTGTTGGAATAAAGATTTTTCAGATTAATATATATATGACTTGTGATAGATATTTTACATACATATACATATTCACATACATGTAAATATGTGTAAACTGGTTATACAGATATTAGTAGACAGTCTGATGATTGCAACCACTGCATGAAAAATTTCATTGATAAATAACTCGCAAAAAATAGTAACAGTAGATATATGTAAATGTCAGTTCACATGAATAACCTAAAACCAACAGGAGTGTTGTGAGTAGCAGTGATTAATATATGTATAATTCCTGTACTGTTTTAAATTTCTAAAACAGGTCCATGGCAAAACAGCTGATGATCCTCTCAATAATGCTTAACATACATTCATAAAAATCCAAATTTAAACAACAATGATAAAATTTAATATTCTTTCTATATCTTAGCATTGTGCATTGACAGGGACTGGCTTGCACAATGACGAGACCTTGTACGATGATTTGGAGGTCTTTTGTATTAAAAATTATAAAATCTCCCAACTAAAATTCTTTTTCAGCTAAAGTGCAAAGTTTATGATTATATATAAATTTATATTTATACATATATAGACAGCCCCAAAGCACAAATTTTACTCCAGTTTGTTTTACACTAAAAGAAAATTACACCAGTTTGAAATTTAGCCCAACTTTTTTGTTTTGGTAATTCAGGTAATATTTCATGAATGAAGCTATTATTTAATTATTTTATGTATTAGGATAACAAACTGATATTATATTTTTTGGTAAAAACTTTTATTAACACGCTATATATATATATATATATATATATATATATATATATATATATATATATATATATATATATATATATATATATATATATATATATATATATATGTATATATATATATATATATATATATATATATATATATATATATATATATATATATATATATATATATATATATATATATATGAGTAATAGTTGTTAATATCTGACAATGCAAGTAAAGAAAGACAGTTTAGGAATCAAATTTTGCTTGGATCAAATTATTTACGATACTGAGTGAAACTACAGTGATGATTGTAAAACAAAGAAATGAGTACACAGTGGAATCCAAATCCACACCCTTTTACATGGGAGTGCCTATGTAACCTAGGTCTGCTCTAACTGCTTGAGCTACCAGGACACCTTACGATAAGCAGACGTCTAAATGATACTCTCAACTTATTACTCCCTCCTGTGATAAGTGACCTATTTTATTTTTGCATTCTGTTGGTTTCAGAACTACTTTTATTTTTTTATATATTCCTACAAATATTATTGTTCCCATGTTGACAGTAAAATTAGTAATAGATATTGGTATTCAAAAATGTGAATAAAGAAAATTCAAATCTTTCTTCATTCATACATATATATGTATACATACATATGATAGGTTGTTCTGAAAGTTATATCACATTGTGGGAAAACAAATCAAATCTGTTCAAACGTGGTAAATGTTTATTAGAAACCATAAACCAAAACTGTCACCAAAATAAAAGTTTTCTTCAGTTTTCAAGTTGGTCTGGCTGGATATGTATGTATCACATATATAGGTCGCACCTGTTGAGCCAACGGACTGAAAATTTAAACATTTACTCCTTATATCATTTACAAAAACCTTTTTTACCACCCCCCCCTGTAGGTTTTTTGTTGGGGGTTCAGTTTGCGATGTAAGTTAATGACAAATTGGTCCCTAGTTTGAGCCCACTTGTTTTTTGAAAATTTAGACTTTTTTGTGATTATTGTTTAACAAAAGACAAGAGAAGTAACTTCGTCATTGATCACCTCCTTTCCTAATTTTTCTAATTGATTATCCCTAACATGGCATGCTGCCAAAAGATGTTGGTCACATGATGGTTTCTATTGAATGACTAACCAGACCTATTCATCATAGAAGCTTTTGAAGTCAAGTTGGTTGGTAATAATCATCAGTACCATTCCATTTAATTTTAAAATTTACATTTCCAATGAAAGCTCAGAACAAATATTCAACATTTGAACATTCAGTGTTCTCATTGATTTCAAAGATCAATTTGAAAGAGAAATAAGATAAGAGAGATATCATCTGATGAAGTTGATAAAATATTGGTATTTTTTAAGACTCGATGTCTATGTATATAAACGAGCTTTCTAAGAAGTCATCATGCAGTTTTGAATTTTTTAATAACCTCTCCTCAATTGAAGACAGAAATATCAGACAGAATACAAATAAAAGTGATTTTATCATCCTCCATTATTTGAAGAGAACAATAAATTTGATTCCATTTGCATTTGGTCTGATATTTCAATCTTCTATCGAAGAAAAGTTATTAGAAATTCTAAACTGCACCAGGATTGTATAAGCAGCCATGATGATGATGATGATGATGGCTGTCCATAAAGTCTTGGCGCAGTCTAGGATTTTTAATAACTTTTCTTCAATAGAAGATTGAAACATCAGACCAAATGCAAATGAAAGCAATTTTATCATTGTCTCTCATTATACAGACTGTCTATGAAGTCCCTGTGCAGTTTAGATTCTTAATAACATACCAAGATCAATGTTTTTGAAGTTCACTGAACTTCAAAAACCAAGCCTGATCACATTTGTTATTATAACACTAAGATCTTTTATTAGAGAACATGGGTTTGTTGTATAATTTTTTCATATTCACATTTTTCATTCTGTCCATTGTTTATCTCCCAAGTAGTACCCCACTCAGCTCTACCTCTTTAGGACTGATTCACTGTAGTCTCTTTTGCTTATATATCAAATTACTGTAATTCACAAATGGCCCACCTGATCAACCAGCCAAGTGGGCAATAGATTCTTCTCTCTTTGCTCATCTGTGTGTGTGTGTGTGTGTGTGTGTGTGTGTGTGTGTGTCTGTACGGGTACCTTGGTCATATTTTTTGGCAACTATCTTGAAAATTTGCATGAGTAGACCACAAGGCACCATCTAAAAAATGGTTATTTTGGACAATGCCCAAACCTTGTGCTGATACTTTTTTAGATAATTTTTGATAAAAAATCAATTTTTTTTAGATCATTTTAGCTAATATTTTCCAAGTGATTTTTTAATTAACCGCTGGCAAAAATTTTTTTCCAAGAGAAGTAACAGAAGTCTAGCATTAGGTTTCTTAATAAGAAATTAGAGGAATAAGCAGGTAAAAATACTTGGCCAGTCTGCACTCTTCTTTGTCAGCCATATTGGCATACCAGTGATGATAGTTCAAATAATAATTAATAATAATAATTAAGCTTAGTGATGATTACCATTTCCAAATGATTATAATTTAAATTCTATTCATAGAAAGTGGCTTGAAATCAAACGGAGACTGACAAAGGCAGCCTTTATGCACAATATCTTATTAGCAAAAAAAGTTATTAAAGCACAAAAGAAAGGCTGCCTCTATACAAAATATCTTATAAGTAAGAGAAGTTATTAAAATATGCAACAATGCGATCTCTATGCAAAGTATCTCATAAGTAAGAGAAGTTATTAAAAATCTAAACTGTGAAAGGACTTTAAAGACAGATGTTTCCTGCTAAACAACAGGATCCCGTTACAAACACCAGCTCACTAAACCAAATGTAAGCCTTGTTTCTGGCCTTAAAAATCCAAACTTAACCAACTTTCTTCCTAATCTTTTTCAATTTAATTTGTGAAAAATCATTGCTAATAAGGCAAGGGTCCATATTTCTAGAGGGTCAGTGTTAATAAGGCGAGAGTCCATATTTCGGAAGGGTCAGTGCTAATAAGGCAAGGGTCCATATTTCTGAAGGATCATTGTTAATAAGGCAAGGGTCCATATTTCTAAAGGATCAGTGCTAATAAGGCAAGGGTCCATATTTCTGAAGGGTCAGTGCTAATAAGGCAAGGGTCCATATTTCTGAAGGATCATTGTTAATAAGGCAAGGGTCCATATTTCTGAAGGATCAGTGCTAATAAGGCAAGGGTCCATATTTCTAAAGGGTCAGTGCTAATAAGGCAAGAGTCCATATTTCTAAAGGGTCAGTGCTAATAAGGCAAGGGTCCATATTTCTGAAGTGTCATGGTTGATAAGGCAAGGGTCCATATTTCTGAAGTGTCATTGTTGATAAGGCAAGGGTCCATATTTGTATAGGATTGTTGCTAATATGGCAAGGGTCCATATTTCTGAAGGATCATTCCAAATAAGGCAAGGGTCCATATTTCTGAAGGGTCATTGCTAATGGGAGAAGGGTCCATATTTGTGAAGGATTGTTGCTTATAAGACAAGGGTTTATATTTGTTTTATTTAAATCTCTACTATCCTCTCCTTCAATGGCTTGTGATAGCTCACTTCTGTTACATGAACTATAACTGACTAATTGTTGGCAAGCGTCACGGGTCGTATGTTTGAAAGTGACCGGTACGGTTGGTCGATAATCAAGTAGTTTGTTAACCAGGGAACACAAGTACATGTATATATAATCATTATTATCAATGACAAAAGATAAATGTGAAACTGATTATTATCATTACTTGTTGAAAGATATGGGATTCTGGATGTAGAGTTTTCTCATAATCCTCAATCCCTAACAGGAAGTGTCAACCAAAAGTGTCACCAAAATCGTCAACATATATTTCTCTTAGTTTCAAAGTTGGTCTGGCTGGCTATGTTTGTATGCATACAGGCAACACCAATAGAGCAAGAGGGCTGAAATTTTTAACATTTACTGCTTATCATGTCTTGAAGGAAATTCTTTTTTGTTTTGTCCAAAATCCCCCCCCCCCGATACTTTTTGTGAGGGAGCTTCAGTTTTCAATGCAAGTTTATGCAAAATTGATCCCTTTGTTTGGGTCCACTTGTTTTTTTGAAAATTCAGACTTTTTAGTGATCACTTGCCAACTTAAGGCAAGAGAAGTAATTTATACATTGTTCACCCTCAATCTTTCTAATTGTTTACCTGCCAAAAGATGTTGGTTGCATGACGGTTTTCTCTTGAGTGACTTTCTTTGAAAGTTTTGCAATTAAGAAACATGGGTCTGCTGCCACTTTTCTAGGGAGGGGCAAAAAGATCTGTTCAGGGGATATATTCTGGAAGGAGGACAAGAAGATATACCTGGATGTTGGTTGTCAGGTAAGGGACTAGAGATAGCTTGAACTGTGGTGCGTCCTAAACTGTCACTGTTCACAGTGAGCCCTTAATCCCCAGCTAATCCTAACTTTCAAGTCTCCGCTCAGTGAGAGAGCCTGATCTAGGAGAGGGCAAATGCCCTGTTTGCAACCTGCAGCGGACACCCATGTTAAGAGATTGTTCTACTGAATTGATTGAATGAAAATTTGAAGTTTTTTCTTGATCCAGTAAATAGAGATATACATGCAGATCAGTCCAACATGATGGTTTGATCTTCACCCGATTTTATTTCACTTGAGATTGCAATGTTATGCTGAAGAATCGCTCGATTCCTTTTCCACTCATTCATGAGGAGGGAAAAGAAGACACACCAACCTCTATGGAATGAAGCCAAAGTAAGTGACATAGAACAATGTTCAAGAATAAAACAACCAGCCATTCAATAGAAACCATTACACAATCTGCCACATGCCGTGTTCAGGGTGATCAATAAAAATAGAAATTAGAGGAAAAGGTGATTGATGAATAAATTACTTCTTTTGCATATTTTGAGCAGTGATCACAAGAAAAGTCTTAATTTTCAAAAAACCAAGTGGACACAAACTAAGGGATCAATTCAGCATAAACTTACATTACAAACTGAACCCCCCACAAAAAAATACAACTTAAAAGGGGGGGGATAAAAAATTCTAAACATAAGGAGTAAATGTTTGAATTTTCAGCCCTCTAGCTCCATTTGTGTGGCCTGTATGCGTGATACATACATAGGCAGTCTGACAGACCTGCTTAAAAACTGAGAGAAACCTATGTTAACAGTTTTGGTGATACTTATGATTGATAGTTTTCTAACAATTAAAGGAGAGCACAAATATAATGCTCAAATCAACCAATCAGTAGGCCAAGCATAGATATTCAGACCTATGGAATTTTTCAAGTCTTCAGCAACCTATTTTAAAACGTAAATAAAATTTTTAAATATAGTTTATTAAAAGTAATCTTTTACTGGAAATCATAAGGATGTCAAAGACTTGAAAAGTTCTGTGGGTCAACCTTAATCTAACAGTAAATATTTCATTCAATTATCTCTGAAAATGTTAGTATATGATTTTCACTTAATATTGATTTTTAATTAACTATTTATTTTACTTGGGGCATTTTTTCCGATTTTTCTACTTGCCCTCTTTTTACTTGTGCCATTTTTACCGGTGCCATCCTTATCTGGATTATTATTACCTGTGATATTTTTACCTGGGCTATTATTACCTGTGCTATTTTTACCACTGCCATTTTTATCTAGACCATTATTACCAGTACTATTTTACCAGTGTCTGGTTTTTTATCACTGGTAAATTTTTTACCAGGGCCATTTTTCTGGTGCTATCTTGGCATGGGCCATTTTTACGAGGACTCTTATCACCTGGACCATTTTCACCAGTGCCATTTTTACCTGGGCCATTAATACCATTCATCATGTTCCTCAGATCACTACACTTCCAATATGTTACAAAATGTCTTATCCTTCCTAAATTACATCACTTTTTTATTTTATAATTTGTTTTGAAAAAGAATGGCTCATTGTAACATAAAAGAGAAAAAAATATTCCTTTTTTTTTAACCCACTCTCTCTTCCCTTCCTTTCTTATGAATACCCTGAATCTCTTCCAGTTTGGTCTGAAAGAAAGAGATTTTAGCATAAGGTATATATTTTCAAGTTTTGTGAGAACTTCAAGGGTAATTATTTAACGAAGGGCCTCCAAGTTTTATATACGTAAGGGCCTTACCGAATCTAAATCTGGCACTGGATCGGATGTATCAGCATTGTCGGGAAGACAGTTTCAAGAATTCACAAGGAGGGGAACTGGACTTGACATTCATAGGTGTGAGTAGACATGCCTCAATAGATTGAAGTTCTACATTGCAAAATACCACAGGGATCAGGGGAAGGCCCAAGAGTAAAGTGCTCAAAATGTTGTGTTAAAAGACAACAAAGATGAGGAAATATTTCAATTGAAACTATAAAGAGGTTTTGTTACTCACATGATGGTTTCTATTTTGTAATAAATGTCTTTTGGTAGCATATCAGGGGTGATCAATTAAAATTGGGAAAAAGATGTGATCAATGAATGAATTACTTTTCTCACATTTTGTTGGATACAAAAGATGTCTGCATTTTCCAAAAAAAAGCATGAATGTAGTTGGATACAAACGAGGAACCAATCTAGCATAAAATAGCATTGCAAATTGTACCCACCACTGAAAACCTATTTTTGGGAGGCTTTGGGAAAAACAGAAAATGTGTTTTCTTTATACAAAAGAAGTAAATGTTAAAATTGTCAGCTCTCTAGCTCCATTTATGGAACCTGTATGTTCAATATATATATATATATATATATATATATATATATATATATATATATATATATATATATATATATATATATATATATATAAATAGTAGGTTGTGGATTCGCTACACAAACTAGCTTGTGTTTCAGCCCTCTCTGGGCCTCATCAGGTGAATCTGATGAGGCCCAGAGAAGGCTGAAACACGAGACCCAGAGAGGGCTGAAACACGAGCTAGTTTGTGTAGCGAATCCACAACCTACTATTTATATTTATATATATGTATATACATTTATATATATATATATATATATATATATATATATATATATATATATATATATATATTTATTTATCTATATACATATACATATATATATATGTACATATACATATATATATATATACATATATATATATATATATATATATATATATATATATATATATATATATATATATATATGTGTGTATATATATATATATATATATATATATATATATATATAAAACCAGCCAGCCAAGCAGATAGACCAGCTCAAAAACTGAAGAAACCAACCTTGATAGTTTTGTTTGACAGGTATCTAATAATGATAAAAACACCTCATCAAAAAACATGACAAATACACGTTAGGGTTTATGAATCCTTTATTTTTATTATTTATCTTTTAAATAGTTGAAAATCTATTTTCACAAATAAAATCAATTTAATTTTCTCAATCAACTGTGCACAAGAAAACAAATACAAAACAAGAATGAAATTTCAATGATGTATCCACATACCACTGAAATGAAAACAGCTGATCAGGGAGACCCCTGAAAGGGAAACGGCAAATGAGGATGGTGGGAACTCTGAAAGGGGAAGCATGAATAAGAGGGGGACCCCTGAAAGGGAAAACGTAAATAAGAGGGGAACCCTGAAAGGGAAAACATGAAAAAGAGAGGACCCCTGAAAAGGAAAGCGTGAATAAAAGAGGACCCCTGAAAGGGAAACCGTGGATAATAGAGGACCCCTGAAAGGGAAAGTGTGAATAAGAGGTGACCCCTGAAAGGGAAAACATGAAAAAGAGGGGACTCCAGAAAGGGAAAGAGTGAATAAGAGGTGACCCCTGAAAGGGAAAACATGAAAAAGAGAGGACTCCAGAAAGGGAAAGCATGAATAAAGGGGACCCCTGAAAGGCAAAGCGTGGATAATAGAAGACCCCTGAAAGGGAAAATGTGGATAAGTGAGGTCCCCTAAGAGAAATTGCAGATAAGGGGGACAACTAGAAGGGAAACTATAAATTTTATGAATCGTTTCTAAAAAAAATCTATTTCAATCCATCATCCCACGCTTATGAATGCTGAGGATGAAATTTTATATGAATCACGAGAATTGATTAAAAAAAAGAATCAATGATTGTTTTTTTGATAACGAAAAAGAAAATGTAACACTGAAAGGGAAACCGTGGATATTTTTTTTTTCTATTACAAGAATTGATTAAAAATAAAATATGTCAGTCAAGTGCGGACAGTCGAACCTCCCTACAGAGATGTGTGTTAATACATCAACAAAAGGTAGCGGTATCATCTTAAGCAGGGCTTTTTGTTCTCTTAAAGGCCTCTCCCATATTATGCTCTTTGTTAAACCCCGATTCAAGTTATAATGAAAGAGGATGGTACACTCCAAAATATTAATTTAGTTCCAAAATTACTCAATCTCGCTCCAAAATAGCTAGATATAGCCCCAAAATTGCAAAAGTTTATCTAGGCTCAGTCGTAACATGGTTGGCTTTATTTGATGCAAACATTATAAGAGGAGACGCCTATACTAGTAAAAGCCAGTTGCTTTATTATCAGTATATCTAAGTCTATGTTTGGTGTCTGTATGTTTTCACAGTAATTTGGAAGGTTTACACAAGGAATTGTTAATCAAAATTCACATTGGGTGAAAAACGAAATTCACACATCAGTGACAATAGCAGCAGTAGTCGTAGTTGTAGATATATTATCAGCAGCCAATGTACAGAAATACTTATGCACACATCATGATTACACTCAACAGCTGGCGATTGTAGAAAGTTGACATTTGCCAGATATATTATTCAGCACACAAGACTGTGTTTGATGTTGTTTGGATCAGGGGTTCACGAGAAATCTGATAAAAATGAATCAAAAAATCAAAGACTACCGAATTTCCTTCATAGTTTCAACAAATTATCTCCCCTGAATTTCATTATTAGAATACATTTTGCATTGATCGCTCTTGACATCTTTTTTAAATATCAGTTCAACCAGGAAACTTCAGTGTATTTAAAATTCCATAATTTTCTCTTTTTTCTCTAATGTTATATTGCCCTAACATTAAGTTGGTTGTTTGCCCGATCACACCAGTAATTCATTAAAATTATTTTACATGACAATTATGGCAAACTGTTCCACACACTGTCCAGTCCTCCCAAACAAGCGCTTTTGAAACAGCATTTACATTCTTAAGAATATATAATTAAGAAATTCTAATCAGATCTCTTCAGTTCAAATAATAATGTACAGATCAAAAAAAGAACCTTAAGTTCAACAATGCGTCCACAATCCGTGGTTGTAGTTGTGAGAGTAGTGGAGGAGGAGGAAGAGGCACTAGCAATCTTTTTTTGAGTCAATCGATTCTCGCACTAGTAAAATATTGCAATATGAAAGTGAGTATTATATTTCAATAAAAAACGATAATGTCCATTTTTTGCTTTTTTTTTTCAAATACTTAATTGCGGACATAGTGCATTCATTTATGACATCATAGCAGACTCTTAAACTTACTCTCCATCCCCGTCTATCCTGCACCGCGTTTGTCGTAAACTAGTTGTTCAGTTCAATCCAATCTCATTTTCTATGTTTATCTGATTTATCAGATAAAATATTGTAAATCATTATTTTATTTTGACTATTTTTTGCAATAAAAAGTCACAACAATTGAGATGAAAGAAAATAGTTGCAAAAAAATCAATATTAATGATCTAATAAGTAATAAATTTTTATACTTTGTCATTTACACTTTTTGATATTAACTTTGCCGACTTTGACTTTTTTAATTTAATTTTTCAGTTTTAAGATAAAAGGATGTGGCTAAGACTTTGAAATTTGAAGAGATTCCTTCCTTGGAAAAAGGTCAAGAACATCTGATCTATGGACTTTTATCCTTTACTAACACTGAAACCAAGTTGTTGAGTCCCATAAAAAAATTCAACATCATAAGTATATAATTCTATAAACTTTTGAATATACAATGAATTCCTATGCCTATTTGTAAATGTAGCATAACAAGTGCCAACATTTGTTCAGTATATACGTGAAGATGAGTTCAATTACTTCCATGATTGTTATGAGGCTGGCACCAAGAAAGAGGCCCATCTGACCTCCAAACTGACCTGAAGAGAAAAAACAGAAAGACAATAAGCATTTAATGTTGGACCTTTAATCAATTCAATTCTTTTTTAAATTAGCTCAAATGAAAAAAATGATTTATAAATCACATGCAAAGTCAATATGCTGGACTGTAGGACGAATTCATGGGGGTAGGATCAGTCTAGTCGGTAATGGCTCAAACAATGAAATCGACTGGGGTGGTTTATGTTCTCTTAGCCCTTATACCCTTAGGAAAAACATGAATCCATCTCTTTTCCCTCCAGCTATGAGTAAAATTGTAGGGCAGATTTGGTTCTTAAGCCTTGGGAAGGCAACTGGTCTAGGAGAAAGACAACTCTGATTCAAAAACCAGTTTGGTTTGACCCCTGATTTGACATCCTGCTCCCACAGGCAAGCTAATGGAAGAACATATTGCCCTCTGCTTTCCTCTGGAGTACATCAGCTAGGCTGAGAGGTGGGTACTCTGACGAATGGGCATGTGTCCCAGAAGGGACCCTCCCTTGTCTACAGTGACAGAAAGGAGGCCATTCATGTGATTAAAGGTTTATAAGGATTTTTGGGGGACTACAACTCATCGCAATGCATCCAAGCCCTTTCATATACTGCCATACGGTAACATTATATATATATATATATATATATATATATATATATATATATATATATATATACATATATATATATATTTTTATGTAAGAAAATATTAGTCAAAAATTGATAACATTACATGATGTCAATGATAGTTGTATTGTTTTAGGCTTCAAACACTTTTTTGTGAAATTTTCCTAATTCTCATGAATTAAAAAACAAAAACAGATTGTAAGCCGATAAATTTTGGCAATGTATTTGAAATTGTGTTATGTTGAATCATGTTATATCAGGATATGTCTACTTATCTGATCTGTAATCTCAAGGGAGATGACTTTGCCGCTTTACTGGTTAATAGAAAATAACCAAAAAAGAGCGCGTTCTGGGTTAGTTCTTTGCATAGAATTATTGATATTCAATTCCATCAATGGAAATAAAAATCATTTCGAAGACTTACAATAGAGAAATAATGGATGGTATGAGAAATGTGACAAACTCCAAAACTTTCTTAGTATTCTCATACAGCAAAAAACACATTACAAAGAATAAATTTCCCTAATGATCTATCTACATATATAATACACAACATGTATGTCTCTACTATTGTCAGTAACATTTGTCAAGGGAAATGACTACTAAATTCTGATTATAGAGTTGTCTCCCTTAATTATTTTTTTTTTTATTCTTGCAAATGTATAAAAAATCTGTGTTCATGGCTGAACATTAAAAGAAAAAATGCAGAGCAACATAATGTTTTTGATATTTTCTAAGCATCAGGTTGTCTCATATGAAGCGGCCTTTAACGAAAAGAAAAAGGAAAACAACTTAAGAATGTATACGAGCCTGGTCTATTAATCAAAATATGTTCTATTTGCTTCAGTGACTTTTTTCAATTGATTTTCAAGTGTAAAGATCATCTCTCAGAAGAAATTAGTGTCTTTTGAAACTAAAAATTATCCGAATGCTGTCATTATTGCCTCTTTGTCGACATACTTTTCATTTACTGTTGTGCTTTCCCCATAATAACATTGGACCTCATATATTATTTAGGTCCAATCTTGTGATGCCATTGGTTGAAGGATGTGTTATCAGAAAAAAAAACGTACAAAAAATTTGTAAATAAGTTGTTTTTCCATGTTGTCAAATTAATAAACCACACATTATAAAAGAAATCTTTCCTCTTATAAAGAAACATTGTCGACATGGAAAACACGCTACTTGAACAGAAATACAAAAGACTTTTAATCACAGCCGACTCCTATAAAAACAGAAGAACCTTCTAAGTAGAATGCAGAAGAGGGAAAGTGATACCAAAAAGTTCACTTTTGATACTTTTTATTAGAAAGAAAAGGCTCAAGGTACTGGATTAGTTGATAATCTCTTGGAGATAAGTCTGGTGAATATGGATGATGATATAAGATTTCATAATCAAGTTGCTGCCACTTTCTTTCGGTCAGATAGCCAATGTGGAGTCTTGCACTAACATGCAAAGAAATGGGCCTATGCCTGTTTACTAAGACTGGATATTTTCTGGCTAATTTTGAATACATTCTAACAATTAGTTGGCAATATGATTGAGCTTCCAAATGTGAAATTAATGTTCTCGAGAGCTTAAACAACATTTTTACCCAGTTTGAAAAACAATAGTCTAATTTCCTTTAAGTACAGCATCTTCAAGAGTTGAAGATTATCTAATTAAAACTGATACGATGAATAATGAGAGGAAAATTCAAAAATAAACTAAACCACACTTTCACACACATACACACTGAATCAACATGGTACACACCACCAGTGTATACAATAGCTTCAAGCATAATCACACACATATATACACGCACAAAAAAAAACTTTTTCTTCATAAGTAAATTTTTGAAATTTTAAGCCCTCTAGCTCCATTGGTACAACCTGTATGTGTCATACATACATTCATACATACGTTTAATACATCCTTTATTAAAAATGACTGACAAGGAGCATCTTTTTAATTTTTTACGAATCATTACTTGTTTTCGTATAGGTGAACAGATCTCTGGTTTCAATGTATACAAGTAAAGATTGGTAACAAATTAAAAAGATGTCCATCATTTTTTATGAACGATACATTAAAAAAAACATGCAGCCAAATTAAACATACATACATACATACATACATACATACATAAATACATACATACATACATACATACATAGCCAGCCAGACCATATTAAAAACTGAAGAAACCTATTTTAACTGTTTTGGTGACAGTTTCTCATAATAGTGGAAATACTTCATCAATAAATGACTATAGATTTTTTATCTACTTAATCATTGAAGCTTCTGTGTCCAAAGTGGTTGCGGTAACGTCCATGAAATTCATGTTTCTGAAGTGTGAGATACATGTTTAAATTTTGTTACAAGCTATCTCCAATGCACTGTTTGCTCTGGCAGTCAAGAATTCTATTGATCCATCGTGTTCATGGGATTAAAAGCAATAAAAATGAATTGGAGTGAAGCTAATAATAAAATATCATGTAAAAGATTCTGTTAAAAAACTGCAACAATATTTGTACATTTTAGACAACATTCCACTCACCTAAAATTTCATCTCTTTGATACTTTGGTACTTCAGAGACTTCCTTCAAGACAAAACTTTCATAATAGATTCGAATTTCAAATTTTGTTGGTCTTGAAAAGAAGAAAAGAAATTCAATATTTTTATGTAATAAAAATTTGCAGTGTTTATTATGGATATGGGGTGTAGCTAGAGATTTGGGGTCTTGGCTCCCTCAGGGCTCTTCCTCCAATATTTAGCACAGTGGTTCCAAACCTTGGGGGCCTCATATGCCTGAGGGTCCAAAGGTATCAATGGGAATCCTTGTGCAGATCCTTCAAAAGCCTGGGGTTCACATGAAAATTCATTTAAATAAACTGGGTTCTTGAAAATTTTGAAATCATTAGTTCAGTAAGACTTGATGAAAACGGTCATATGTAAAAAGCTAGTAGCAGATAAAATTTACGAAAAGGCAGTGACGTAGCTTGTGATTTGAGAGTTTAAGTAGGTGGCTTGGCTCCTGGAGGGGCACCTTCAAACATTTATTGAGATTTGTTATTGTATAATGTTAGTAGAAATGCAGTTGGTAAACTACTATTCATAAAGCGATCAGAGGTCCACCTCTATTAGTGAACAGGGGGTGATTTAAAATTGCCCTCCACCCCATCAATCAGCTACGCCCCTGTGTTGAAATAACAGCACAATTACAAAATGATTTGAATACTCACTTCAACTCTTTTGAGATGTTGGAGGAATATTCGTACAAACTTCAGAGTATAAACAAAATTAAATTAAACGAAATTGAATTTACTTTCTTGTTTAGAAGAAGGTTTTGCAAGATCAACTTTCATTTTTTCAAGTTTGGACTTGAGAAGAATCGGTCAAATTTTGGGTTGATTTCAGGAATTTGGGGGGGATTGAGTGATGTCTTTCATATAATGAAACAATATTCCAAATATGAAAGTCAAAACTTACACAGTTACATCCCCTGCCACATGGCTATATATGACCTGATTTTCATTCAGTGTGTGGCATTGGCAGAGATATGCACTCTCTGCGTAAGGTAAGGTATCTGTCTTTTATGACTATTACGGCCGGAGACAATGTCTGGTTTCTGTTGCATGCATCAGCTTAGTGATACTTGCAAGTCTCCAAGTCTGGTTGAAATAAAATCAGCTGCATAATTTTACTAACAAGTTTTTATGAACATCTACTTGGCAGGATACAAGAACCCCAAAGGGATACTTCCACTCTAATCACAGGGCTTAAGGTGTACTCAACTAGCTGCTGAGTGCACAAGGAATGAAGACTCTTCCACATTTTCCACTCAGGTCAGGAATCAAGTCTGGGACATTCTGCATCTGAAGCAGACGTGCTAACCATTATGCTATCTGAGTAGATCACTGTTCTCTGAGTTCTTTCTAGTTATTTGTCATAAGGAATGATTTCAAAAAGTCCTTACCTGTCCCCCCTATTTCTATAATAGGCAGTTGATGTTCTTGTTGTGTATTTGATTTGAAAACAACTTGGGGGACAATTGCACTTCTTCACAATAGATTTATTTTGTTTAAATTCCACTGGAAAGAAAAAAGGAGATAGTTTACAACAAGCGGCAGTGTATATACATATATAAGTATGTATTAGGAAATGGATGCATATGATCCAACTGAATGATTATAAATTGTATTTTATTACATAGAAATTCTTGTTTGAAATGATCTCCCGTCGTCATACGGTTAATGTGTCACTCAGTCTAGACAATATGAATAGAATAAACAATTAAAGAAAATTCTGGCAGCAGCTCCATTCACTTTGATCATTTTTTTCTATTTACATTGTCCAAGCTGAGTGATACATTACCCCTGTTATGACAGGAGATCATTTCAATTAAGAGTTCTACATGATATAATGCAATT
This sequence comes from Thysanoteuthis rhombus, assembly GCA_963457665.1. Taxonomy (NCBI): domain Eukaryota; kingdom Metazoa; phylum Mollusca; class Cephalopoda; order Oegopsida; family Thysanoteuthidae; genus Thysanoteuthis; species Thysanoteuthis major. The sequence continues at coordinate 50,270,035 of OY735219.1, read as the reverse complement.
CATAATCATATATATTTATATGTTAATGAGAAACCTAACAGTGAAAAGAATTGCATTATACTATATTGAATCTCTTTTTTGAAATGATCTCCCGTTATTACACAGTGAATGCATCATTTGGCGTAGACACAGTGTATAGAATAAACAATTGGAGAAAATTGGGGCTCTGCAAGAATGAATGCTTTTATGAAGTGGCTACTCTATTGGTCACAGGTTCAATTTCTGCAGCAGCCCCAATTTTCTTTAATTGTTCATTCTATTTACATTGTCTTGGCCAAATGATACACTCACTGTGTAATAACAGGAAATAATTTCAAATGAGGATTCAATATAATACAGCGCAATTCAAAATCATATATATATATATATATATATATATATATATATATATATATAATTTCAAATAGTACATAGTGATGTGCTCATACTAATTTTCAAAATTGTAGCCCCCAAAATGTGACCAAGACATACACACACACTCACATATAGATAAACAGATAGACATAGATGAGCAAAGAGAGAAGAATCTGTAGCCCACTTGGCTGGTTGGTCGGGCAGGCTTTTTTTTGGCGGGGGGAGCTATGCTAATTCAATGAAAATGATAAATCTGTATATATATAAGAATAATAAAAAATTTAAAAAATGAGAATAGCTTGGATTCCTTCCTCTTAATTAGATACTTTCCCAATACCAAAGATATCAAAACTTTTCACAAAAATAACCATATATAAATATAAAATAATAATGACAATGGATACAAGATTGCAAGCTAAATCCAGACAGCCCTCATTTTTAGTAAGTCCCCCCCCAGGGCTAACTTCTCAAGGAGCCCGAGTAGATCATGACAGGGCGAAGCTGTTGTTTGTAAGATTACAGAATTGGGGGCTCATTCTTCCGATTTGGCAAATTGGATCACCCTGACCATAAACTTTTCAAGTTTTACATGATGTTACCCGACAAGGGGCAACATTATATAAAACTTGTGATACAATGATTAGAAACACACAATACAAAGCAAATGTAAGCAACAAAATCAAGTCATGAATTATTCTGGCATAAATTTGTCATGCAAGTCACAAAATCTGATCTACCTTTTAATAATGTAAAAATTGTAACCTACAATATACATTAATAACAACAAAAAATATACATAGATCCATAGAGTGCAATAGTTGTCTAAAAATGTTATCATACCTAGCACTTACAGCTAAACAATCAACGATTTCTAAAAGTCTACTAATATTTTAGTCATGGTGTATTCAGCTTAGGCGTTGGTGTGATGATTTAATGTGTTGAGTGGTGAGCAGAGCAAATTCTGAGATTAGAGGCGATTTAATTGCAAAATACATTCCAAACTCTCTGGCCAAAGAAGATTTTATTGAGTATTGGATTCCTCTTTCCAATAAATCTTACATACTTTCTCATGTACGGAAACAAGAAAAATTTTATGAAAAATTAAAAAGATGTGCCTTGTCTGTCGTTTTCAACCAGACCTGCATTAATGAAGGTTTACTGCCCAAGTATTCATATATATATATATATATATATATATATATATATATATATATATACATATATATATATATATATATATATAGAGAGAGAGAGAGAGAGAGAGATAGATCCAGTCTTTGTCAGTTTGAAAGATCATTGTATCGACTGGAACCAGGGAAAGGGAAAAACATTTGGCTCTGGTCCATTTGTCTCACTGATAGATAGGTAGGGTGGTAGATCAAACATGGAATGTCAAGTGATAAATTTTCCAAACATATTAATGGAATAGCCCATTGAGGCGTTACTACCAGTAAGAATATGTTTTAGTTTCTTTTCAGCTATGTATTCAAGAATACTTTATTTGATAATTTAAAGGAAAAAAAGCAAATTGATGGAATCAAGATGATAAACGAAATGGAAAAATCAACCTTAAGGTTAGTGGAAAAAATTGTCAAATTCTTCAGATGAATATGATGGTGGGATATCAACTCAAAGATGTTTATCTGTGTAATTGATATTCTTAAAGATGATATTTTAAGTTGGTTTTCATGCAGTCTCAGATTAAAACCAACACAACGGATTTAATATTCTCATGGTTGAACACTCAGTAGTTGTAAAACAAATAGCGAATCGCGTCTGTTGTTATACTTACTGATCCCTCATCGCTAAATAAGTTTTTTGGTAATCTACTTAAGTAATCCCTGTTTCAAAAAAATAAAATGACATGATATGTAGCAAAATAACTCTCCTGTCAGCCCAAAGGTGAAGTGCAATATACTCAGAGCTGACATCACGTTTTGAACCAAGGGTTTGCATCCTATGGTAAACTGGGATGGCACGAATAGAAGTAGAGCCCCTAGGTCATAGGTTCGAGAGGAGTTACCTTCTCCCGGCAAATGCCCCAACTAGCTACAAGGGTCTACTGCCCCTGAGCAGATGAAGAGATTTGTACCCCCTCAGAGGAGTAATTCGTACTTGCACAGCAGCCTGTGCAGATTGTGACCCAGGTCAGAGTTTCTCCTCTAGCAAAAATAGGGGGAGGGGGAAAGGGGGAAGAGCATCAAATTTGACAAATGAACCGACAGTCTGTCATAGGTTATAGGTCAATGCATATTCAGTTTGATCAGTCAAGTTTTAACCTGTTAAGGTTTAATAATAGACTTTCATGGCAATATATATATATATATATATATATATATATATATAGAGAGAGAGAGAGAGAGAGAGAGAGACAGGGACAGAGACAAATACATACTATAACAAGCAACTGAATACAAATGATGAATCAGAATAAACATTTGACTTGATCAAAAGCATTCAACAAAAAATCAATTAGTCCATTATATTTTTCCAATAAGAATCCAAACTTTATTGTTTTTATCCCAACATCTCAAACAATGAAGTCTTTATTCTTCTTCATGCAGCACATGGTAATACTTCAATGCGTGTATATGTATATATATATATGCATATATATATATATATATACATATACACGCACGCACACATATATGTATATATATATATACATATGTGTGTGCATGTATATGTATATATATGTGTGTGTGTGTGTGTATGTGTGTGTGTATATGCATGTGTATATATATATATGTGTGTGTGTATATATATGTGCGTATACATGAGTATGTATATATATGTGTGCGTATATATGAGTGTGTATATGTATGTGTGTATATATGCGTGAGTGTGTATATATTTGTGTGTGTGTATATATGTGTATATATATAAGTATGTGTATGCATATAAATGTTAGTTTGTGTGTATGTATGCATGTGTGAGTATGTATGTATATATGTGGGTGTGTATATATGTATATGTGTATGTATATAAACATGTGTGCATGTGTATATATATATGTGTGTGTGTATATATATGTATGTGTGTGTATGTGCTTGCATCTATATATGTGTGTGTATATATATATATATATATATATATATATATATATATATATATATATATATATATATATATATATTATGGCTTGGCTTTGTGAACAAAGATTTGGACAACGAGTTCTATGTGAAAGAGGCAGGCTTCTCTGCAGCAGTTGTAAGAGGAAGTCTTGCTGATACATGTTGGATTTATGCATTGACACAAGGTCATATTCATTGAGCACCCAATGAGAAAAGAATTTAATGCCAATCACTTGCATGCTAACTATTAAACTATAAAGAGTGCATGCAGTTACAACTAACCAAATACACTTTCTAGCAACAGAGTTTGAGTATCTAAAATAATAAATGATCATTCAGCTTTGAATTGGATTACAGGTTGAGTACTTCTGATCCGAAACCCCTGGAACCAGAAATGTTCCAGATTTAAGATTTTTCCAGATTTTTGAATATGACATATATTGGGAATATGGTTCTGTAATGTGAAATAAAGATAAACACTTTCCTTCTCTCTTATCACTGTTACTCTTAGGAGTATCTGCTGCCTTTTCTGACATTTTCAAAAGTAAAAAAATACAGTGATTAATTCATGTAGATAATTTGTTCAGATTGGGACTTGTTTCGTCTTTCACCATTTGTGATATAACTATATATTTTACTTTACTAAAGAGTTGAAGATAACAAAGCTTTTACTGTAGTCAGAATGAGTTAGCTGCCTTGGATTTTGGCCTCATTTCTCATCTTTGAATCATACAATAATGAGGTTTGATGTGAAATTTTCCATATGTAATATCATGTTGGCTTTTAAGAAGCATTGGATTTTGGAACATTTTGGTTTTCAGAATTTCGGTTGAGGGGTACTTCACCTGTAACAAATTCAATACCAAACAACATGAATTGTTTTTTTTGACAATACCTGTTGATCACCAATCAATGTTAATTATGTAGCATCACCCTTTTTTAATTTTGTGCTTTGTCACCATTTTTTTCTCTGCATACTGCTATGGCTAATGCCCAATTTCCAGTGATACTATCAGAGGTGGAGCCAAATCAAAAATTATGGGCAATGCAGGTAGTGTTGCCAACTGAGGCATTTTTTTTGCACTAAACAACTTTGAAAAGGCATCAAAAAACACTGGAATGTACTTAAAACATTATTAGCCATTTTAGGATCATCTAAATTGCTAAAAGTGGCTATATTAGACTAAAAATGACCTGGAATGTCTATAAATTAGCAAAAATTGAAATGGCTCAAAAATGCATTATAAATAGCTCTGCTTGTTGGATTTTTGTTCTACCAAAACTGGAAATTTATTGTGAAAAGTGCTTAATTGGCAACACTGGGTCTTTGTCAAGTTTTCATTTCGGTTTTTTCAAGGATAAAACATCTAGAAGTTGGCACATTTTAGAAATTCTGATGAAATCATAATTTCAAAAATTTTTCATAATTATTTTGGTCTTCCTGCTGGACTACCCATACCCTAACCCCCACCCTCACAGTTTTCTCCTAATTTCTGCACAAGTTCAGAGTCTTGAAGAAGTTGTGAGCTCTGGACCCCCTCATTTCCCCCCTGGCTCCACCATTGGATGCTATACATTCTCTGGCAAATCCCTATAGTTGTAAACAGGTCATTGAAAGGAAGGAATTTTGCCATTGACGGTGTTAAAAACATTTATAATTTCAAATTTTATCAAGAACTTAATTCAATTTAGAATTGATGCACTTATCTGTTAAATGCCTACCACTTGCTCTTTTTCCACATGTAAATACATCACGGTAGGAACATTTCCTGATGTTTCCTGAAAAGAATTGAAGAAATAGATAGATCAAACAGCAAACATAAGGGAGGAACTCATTGAGTTGATTATCATTATCAATTTTTCACTACTATTTACGTACACTGTAACTATTGTTGTTTTTTATCACAAACTCAGGCTGGGTTCCTTTAGCCATAAGTAAATAAATCAGCAGCATGGACCAATGGGCATCTGTTGCCATCTCCTGGTGCACCCTCAATTGAAAATAAGGTTTCACCTTTCAAACCCTCTCACCCTACAGGAAAAGGCCTGATCCAGGAAAGGGCGGGTCTGTTTGCCTTCTCGATCCCACAGACGCCCATGAATCACAATAGAGAATCAGTTGAGAATCAAACTCATGACCCTCTATGGCGGAGGGTGGCTCGCCTAATGTGAGACCCATCTTACCTGGGCTACAGAACCCAGTTGCAAGTGCAAGTCCAAATCAAACCCTTGAACTCATTCCCTAACCCGATTTCAACAATCAAGATGAAGATAGAAGTTGCGAGAAATTATTAATGATAATTTACAATACTTCATCTAATGGGATAAACAAAATAAAATAAGATTGGATCAAGTTTTATATCTTTTTGTAACAGATTAAGAGCAGAATAAAGTTTAGCAAGACATAGTAATTATCCTTGTTTAAAAAGAAATCTATTGAAACCAATTGTACAACAGCCCTCCAGAGAGACAAGCGGTAGTTGTTGCATCAGTGTCCTTAATCATAATGAGGTAAAAATGGGCTAGTTTTGTTAGTCATTTCCTGCATAAAACCACTATTTTTAGAGCCATATTCTGATGGATTTACCAATAATATCTAGATGCTCCAGAATCTAGATGTTTCTAGATATCTATTCCACTCTACCAGTGGAAAAGGCCAGTGATGTCATTATAGAATCTATCCTGACCATATTTATTCTTCAATGGAATTTTTTCACATGACTTCAGATTTTGACAGTTCAATTATTGACTGTGATTGCAATTCATTCATTGTTTAAAAAGCATTGGCCAACAAAATCTTTATCAGGCACTGAATCAATTATAGCCCTCTCCTTTCTTATAACGTGGGTGTTGGGGTCCATATAAGCCAACCACTTTATAATTGAGCTCCGATAATTGTATTTATGCAATATTCAAAGACAGGTCATAGATGAGAGATGGCAAACATCATTCAACATCTGAGAGCTAAGTGAAATTTGAACAAATAGACAAGGGCATTAGTGTTTGTTTTCTATTAAATAATATCACCAAAGTAGCTACAATAGTTTACAAAGTATACCCAATTTCAGTATTTAAAAACAAAATATTTGCATATTTACATCAATGACTCAACACTTCGATCCCTTAACCCCTGCACCTTCGGATACCTTGTATCTGAACTCCTTAACAGAAAAGGGGAAATTATATATACAGAAAAAAAGGCTAGTTCATTGACTACTAAAACATTTTTGTCTCATTCATTTTCTTTTTAGAGTTAGTTTGTTAGTGTAAATCAAATACATTTCACTGTAGGGGTGGGATGGATCAACTCTGTCATCAAAAGGCTTTACAATGTAGCAAAATGGTGGTCAGCTTGAAATATCAGGCTTACAGGTTTAAAGGGATATTATAGGTGTAGGTAAAAATTGTAAGTGTAGGTAAAAATTTCAGGGTCCACTAACAATCCACCTTATATCACAGACTGTGTTACATTAGTGTGGTAACTTCAAATAATAAACAAGGTCCCTAATTGAACAAAAGAGGTTTATTTATCACTAATTGGCATGACAGGCCTGATGTCGTACTACACTGTCTGCCAAAGCTCTGGAGGGCTTGATCCTTTATGGTCCAGCCAACATCAAGTCAAAACACCCTCTGCAAGGGGAGATAACACAATATCATTCAATGCTCTCATAGGAGGGAGAGGGGCAGGTTGCTACAATCAAAGTACGCTTGTATTGGTTAATTTCAACTTACCTTTGGTAAATGGGTATAAACAGTTGCATTCACTGGCAATGTATTTTGACCGACATTGCAGCTTACAATTCACTTGGCTATAAGTACTGAATTTCTCTTCACTCTCCCGACAATCCTCCTCTATAGGATGATATGGATAACCAAGCACAGTTATCTGTGAAAAATGATACTTGAAAAAGTTATAAGCTTCAAAATTTTCAAAATTTGTATTATAAGGTCTTGCTATATGAATACTAATGATAAGAAAAGCATCTGTCTCTTAAGATACACCCTCGCCCCAATGGGGTATAGAGACCTGTGACAAAGTAACAGTTTCCATTGCATGTGTCAGTTTACTGATCCCTTCAAGTCTCAAATCTGGTCGAAAACAGGAATCAATTCTGTCAAGTTTTTATGATAACCTTTTTGGCAGTATGCAAATCAACCAAAGGGATTCATCCACCCTAATCAAACAGCTTGGGCTCTTTATCTTTTTATGGTCCCATACCCCTAAGACACAGGCCAATATGTCTTCATACCCTCTCCATTGGAATCATCATCATTATCATCATTCTTTTTAAAGAGTTCAAGTTTACAGAAGCACATTTTAATGTTTTAATTTTTTTTAAATCCCAAGTCTAACATTTGAAAAAATTAGATTAGATTAGACCCACCAGTATAGTAAAAGTGATGAAATTTAATGTTAGAATTATCAACTTCAACAAACAACAGATGATTACTTACAACAAATTCATTCTCATTATGTTTGCCTCATTCAAATTTCTACTACAGACTAAAAAAAAGATGTCTCTCTTGTTCTTATTTAACTGTAACCCCCTCGTGGATAGGATATGACACAAGGTTACAACCACTGGTCAAGTACAAGGGTGATGAATTTAAAAAAATTTTCCCATTGCATCCCATATCCACCAAATTTACTTCCCATACCCCCAGGAGATATGGATACCCCAGGTTAAGAAGCTAGAGACTGAATTAACTTCTGTGAAATAATGAGGAGTTTTGTATACTCTTTGCTTATCGAAATTGAACCTGGTACATTCTGTACGTGAGGTATCTTTTTTCTTCTCATGACCCTTATATCTCTGGACAGTTTCAACACGGGAATCAGACTCCCCAGTCAAAATATCTGCCACGCAGGTGTATATACTTCTAAGAAGCAGCCCAAATACCGGTTACTCTGGTTTTGGAGGTGAACAACCAAACGCATCAAATAAAACTTATATAAGATGTTTTTTGCCTTACACTTTCTGGTTGGATAACAGCAAATGTCGTTAGGCCAGGCCCAGCATAAAAACTAGAATCAAGCTCATCTGCATCTCTTAGTGGATCATGAAGGAAAATCTGAAAATAGAAAATAGATAATTAGTAACTAATTGACGTACTTCCCTCTAGGCTATACACTTGTGTACATGCGCTCGTGTTTTGCAATCAGTGCACAAAGGAAATTAATGTGTGCACGAAAGTTCATTTACTGAAAATAACATCTTAGTAGATTGGCAAAGTCGTGATGTCATGACTGAACTTCTGCTTCCGGTTGGGATCCAATTCATACTTAATTGGTACTAAGAGAATCTCACTCTTTTTTTGTCATTTTTTTTTGTTATTCTGACCGCAATTTTGCTTAGTTTGTCATTATAGAGCATCTAGTTTATAATTGATGAAATTTCAATAACTTTTAGTGATTTCTATTGATTTTCATACATTTTACCATCAGAAAGCAGACGGCAAAGCAAAAGAAGCATATAATCATCATCATGATTCCTCATTCTATTCCCGATTGCAATAACAAAAATCTGATTGCCACTCTATTAATAATTATACTTATGATTAAAAGTATGATTACAATATCATAATTTTATTGAATTTAATCTCCAAACAAACTGTTTCTGTTAAATAGTTTACCAGTTTTCCAGATACCAAATTTGTATATCAATAATTCCCTATTCCGGTTTGAACCTTATGGCAGAGGCCATCTTTAACAGAGAGTGTTCATTCTACTGAGATGTGTAGACACATCGAGAAACTGTCTATTATTTTTCAATTCCAATAACTGTTGCACCCAACAAAAAAAAGCTAGCTTTCCTAGGAAAATTATGAATCACCGCATTCCATCTATGCTCACAAAAATTTAGCATAAACTTATATTGTTAATTAAAACTCCACTGAAAACTTGGGGCTGAGGTACAATTTTTCAAAAAATTAATTGATTTCACTATTCATTGAGGAGAGTGAGTATGTGCCAAATTGAAAGGTCCAACTCTTAACACTTGGAGCTGGGCGAAGTCAAGATATATAGGTACATATATATATATATATTATATATGATGATGGACTCTCCTGTCAATTTCGACATATGAGGGTTTCACAAAGTAGAACCCAGTCACTGAATTATAGTGAAGGCAGCTGACTAGACTACAGTCACTCGTACCCTTCACACAACTACAATGATGAACTCAGCGTGACACAAGTGTGACAAGGCCGCAGCATTGCAGCTTCAGGTACTGTCCATCCAAGGGCTTCCGCACAGTTTCCTCTCCAAATTTCCCTCACAAAGCTTGGTCGACCCATGGCTGTGGTAAGGACACTTGGCAAAGGCGCCCCTGTGTTAGAATTCGAATCCCACCAAAATTTAAATTCCTCCAGGATTCGAAACCTGGGCCTTGCGAGTCCAATTCTGCGACTTAGACCACTCAGTCACACAGCCACTATATATATATATATATATATATATATATATATGTATATATATATATATATATCAGAACACATGGATAACTTTAACCCAGCAAATATGTTTAAACCAGTTTTTTGCGGATAGTGGTTATTAATGAGTCCCACAAAAATGCCCATCGGGAAAAAAAATTTTAAATCAAGAGATTAGACACCATTAAGCGTGCATCGGGAAATCTATCCATCACAAATTTATCAGGGAAGGAAAACTGCCCATCAAAACATAATTTTTCTATCAATCTCTCATTTTTTGTTCATTTTTAATCAATAAATATTTGTTTTGTCTTGTTTTGTCAATCACTGGCTGTGTCTAATCTGGATTTTTTTTCACACAGTGGTCATCACAAATTTATTCAAGGAGAAAAAGCATCTATTTTATAATGTTTTATTAAAAACATGGCACAACTTGGCCAAAATGATACTGAATGGAATTCTGAGTGCAAAATTAAAAGAAAAAAGCAACCTTAAACAATCTTAAAAAAAACAATTCATTCAAAGCTATTATAACGCAATGTTTTTCTTTCATGAATTCTCTCATTTTTTTTCCCATTTTTGATTAAGAATTGGAAAGAAAGGAGCAAGGCAAAACAATTCAAGAAACAATTTATCCAAAGCAATAATAATACAATATATCTATTTATTTTTGTTTCTATTTCATAAATTTTCTCATTTCTTTCCATTTTTAATCAATGGAACTTTTTGTTACACAAGGGTGGACACAATCTAAGAGACCAATTTAGTATTAACTTATATTGAAAATTGAACCTCCCCTCCCAACCTCATTTTGGAGGGGAAATTAACAAAACTAGCATTTTCTCTACTCATTGAGGGAAGTGTGTGTGCAAAGTTTCAAGTTTCTATCATGAACGGTTAGGGCTGAGTGATGTCCAGATACATAGATACAAAGATACCAATAAATGTCAGAACAAATAAATATCCTAAACCCAGCAACAGCGTCTAAACCAGTGTTGTCATTAGCAGTGATTAATCAGCTTGATGATTCAAAATCCTTGTTAAGATACTTTCATCGTTTTTGTGTTTTACATAGTGTAAATACAGTGAATGCTATTTATTGATCAGATCGATATACAGGTCTGGTTAGTCACTCAAAGAAACCATCACATGACCAACATCTATTTGCTGCGTGCCTTGCAGGGGTGGGGATGATCAATTGAAAAATTGGAAAAAGGGGAGAACAATGAATAAGTTACTTCTCTCACTTTTTGTTGGGTGATCATTTACAACATCTGAATTTTCAGAAAAACAAATATGAACACTACTGGACATAAACTAAGAGACCAATTTAGCATATACCTATATTGTAAATTAGAGCCTCTACCAAAAACCTTTTTAGAGGGGGATTTTTAAAAAATGAAAAAAAACGTTCATTTCAGTACATAATAAGGAGTACAGTTGAAATTTTCAGCCCTTTAGCTTCATTGGTGCAGCCTGTATACAGGACTTATACATACTTAGCCAGCCAGCCAGCCAGCCAGCCAGCCTTCCAGACCCACTTGAAAACTGAAGAAAGTTTTATTGACTGTTTTGGTGACAGTTTTGGTTGACGGTCTCTAAAAATTGCAACAAATTACAAACAGAAATGTAAATTAGTGAATACCATTGAACAATTTTACAATATTCGTACCTCACATAAATGAATCACCTTAGTCCACACTTGTGCCAGAACTAATAATCAAAAAATAATCTAAAATTATCTTTGAAAAATAGATGTTTTTTTTCTAAAATTATCTTAAAAAATAGTTCTTTCATCTAAAATTATCTTAAAAAATAGTTCTTTCATCTAAAATTATCTTTTAAAATAGATCTTTCATCCAAAATTATCTAAAAAATAGATCTTTCACCTAAAATTATTCAAAAAAATACTAGCACAACATTTAGGTATTGTTCGAAAATGACCATAGAGACCTTGTTGAAAAAACAAAAAAAAGTTCCTTAGATGATGCCTAGTGGTGTATTCATGCAAAGTTTCAAGATTGTATCCTCCAAAATGTGACCAGGAGTACCAAGAGATACACACACATACACACGCACGCACGCACGCCCGCACATGCACACACACATACACACGCACACACACACACACATACACACACACACACACACATGAGCAAAGAGAGATTCCACTTAGCTGGTTGGTCACCAAGAGCACATTTTTGTATTGAGATAATAAATTTCAAAAAAATACTTAAATAATTATTTTTTGGAAAAATATCTTCAGGTGTTTCTGTGACCCCTAATTAATCTTTACATATCATCTCCCCTCCAACCCCATCCCCCCTGCGGGAGTCACGACCCCCTTCTTTGAAAAAAATCTGCATTAAATGAATGCATTTGAATGGAAGTAGTGTTTACTCACCCGAACACCAGATGTGCTATAGTCCGAAAGCCGGTTGAAGGTAAGTCTGAGAATTAGTCCGCTTCCACTTCCTGTTACGTTGCTTTCCAAGGGTTCCGAGACATTGAACGAAATACAGTTGAAAGGCGCCATATTGATTAACATGTAGGAATTGGTCCAGTATTCGTCACATTGAACATTCCGGTTGAAAATGCACGTAAAATCTCTGTAGCTGGTATAGAATAAGTACGAGTAAATGATTTCAGCATCTATAGAAAATACTGGATCGCTGAAATTATTGGAATTGAGTCCAGATATGAGAATGTTGGAGAGCGTCTTGTTATTTGATTGGACTTCATTCAAATTACAAATGGTAATTCCTGGGAAAACCATGGAATCTTTCACAGTAGCCGTATACTGCTTGATGTATGGATATGAGTAATAATCAATGGTCAGTAAAAGGAGGGATCTTCCCAGAAGGAAAGTAAAAAGAAGAACCATTATCAAATAAACACACCTGGAAATAGAGAAAACAAGAAACATATGATCAATGATGTGTACACCATTTGCAGTACTTGTAGAAGAAGGAGGAGGAAGAATTCTATGAGTCAATTTGTTTTCATACTTGTAAAATATTGTGATATGGAAATATTCTGCAAGTATCATTCTCAATAAAAATTGTTAGTTGTAATTTTTGTGCTTTTTTCTCAAATACAAAAACGCCCGACCTCAGATATTCTATTAAGACGTAATAGCAATCGGTGAAAAAAATTTGATTTCGAATGGATTTTCTTTTAACATCACATCTTTTAATGATGTCACACCTCTCCCTTCCTTCCTATTTCTGCTGTTTAACATAACTGGCAATGCTCAACAGACCAACCAACCAACCAACCAAAAAGCATCTTATAGAGATGTGTGGACATAAGAACGGGTACAGTTAGTCACTCAGTTGAAAACAACATGTTTTGACAACATGCCATGTTGGAAAATTCGAAAAAGAGGTGAGTCTGCCTGGTTATCTCTCGATTTATCTATCTATTTATCTATCTATGTGTCATGCACACTAGCCGCACCAATTGAGCTAGAGGGATGAAGATTTACTCCTTATTATGACTAGAAAAAAGACTATTGAAAATCAGTACACATCAACTAGAATGTTTTAGAATTTTACTATCAATAAAAACCATCGTGTGTCCAACATCTTTTGGCAGCATGCCTTGCTCGGGGTGATCAATTAAAAAATTGGTAAAGGGGTTGATCAATGAATCAGTTACTTCTCTCACCTTCTGTCAGGCAGTGATCAGTAAAAAAGACCAAATTTTTTTAAAGTATGTGTGAACACTGCTGGACACAATATGAAGGACCAGCATAAACTCACATTGTAAATTGAATCCCCCTCTAGAAACTTGGGCTGGAGGGATTACCAAAAAGCAAAAAGAAGGTTTTTCTAAACATAATAAGGAGTAATTGTTCAAATTTTCAGTCTTCTAGCTTGAAAAATAAAAATTCCACAAATTGAGACTTCAATAGATAAGAGAAGACAAAGCAGTGTTTGCCCTATGTTATATGAAACTCGGTAAAGCCTCCGGCAAGGATGGTGTAATAACAGACCTTCTTGAAGAAGCTGGAGAGGCCTATGAAAAGGACTAGCACATCTTCATACCATGTATTAGAGAAAGGAAAGTACCTGAAAATTTCAAGGAATACTTCTCAAAAGAAGAGACATTCGTGAGCTCAGCAGGGAATGGTAGTGAACATAGAGGAGAATATTTGAACCACTTGAGATTTGCTGACAATATGTCGATGACATGCAATATTAGGGGTGATCAATTGAAAAATTGGAAACAGGGCTGATCAAAGAATGAGTTATTGCCTCCGCCTTTTGTTGACCAGTAATCACTAAAAATGTCAGAATTTTCAAAAAACAAGCATGACAAAAAATAAGAGATCAATTTAGCATAAACTTTTATCGTAAATTGAATCTTTCACTAAAAACACATTTAGAGGGAGGATTTAAAATAAACAAAAAAACTTCATTTTAGATAAAAAGTAAATGTTTAAATATCTTAGGTTATGTAATCATCAACCTCTTCTAGAGCCTCACCCATTATTCTTATGGTCTTTTAAGGGATTTTATTGTTGAACACTACTTTTGTCTTTGTTCTGTTCATCTTTCTCTGATGAAATTTCCATAAGGTCAGAAGTATTGGAAGAATTACAAAATATATTGACTGTTTTGAATAGGGAAAATTAAAGAAAAAGATGAACAGAACAAAGACAAAAGTAATGTTCAACCCAGAAAAAGACCATTTCTAGACACAATAAGGAGTAAATGTTTAAACTCTCAGCCATCTAGTTCCATTAGTGATATATACATAACCAGCCAGCCAGCCAGCTTCAAAACTGAAGAAACTTATGTTGGGACAGTTTTGGTTGATGGTTTTAAAATTGAAAGTTCCATTCTCTAACTATCTTTATACACGCTAATTTCATACTTAGTTCATATTAGGCCACAACTAAGATACAATACAGATAATGACACGCAAAATATGAAGTTAATTTGTTTTTTATCAAAGGAGTTACGAAAAAGAAAAACAACCAATATTTGTACAGTCACAGCATCCCACAAACAATTGGACATCAATGATCTATTGTGACTGAGAACATGGATCACCACAGATCACATGCATGACTGAAGCCGACAGAATACAAGATGGAGAGACAAATTTGACAAATTCAGAAAGTATTGGCTCAGCAATGCCCATGATAGAGAAAAATAGGAGTCCGAGACATCATGGAAACCATTAGGAAACTCAAATAGCAATGGGCTGGCTGTGTTGCAAGAACAGCAGACAATGGATGGACATCACAACTCACAACATGGATCCCCAGAGATCATATGCAGAACTGAGACTGACAGAATATGAGATGGTGAGACGAATTGGACAGCTTCAGAAAATATTGGCTCCACAATGCACATGATGAAGAGATGTGGTGAATCCTGGGGAAGATTTATGTCCAACGATGGATGATAAAAGACTGATGATGTTGAGGAGTCTATTGTGAATCCTTTTGGTTCAATTACTTTTGCCAAAAGTTTAGAATAGTTACACAAATACTTTTGTCAAGTTTCAGCAAAAATTTCACTCAATTCATCTTTACAGCACTTTTTTCATTCTGAGATGTTCTTGGGATTCATTTCATTTTTAATTCATACCACAAATTCAATTATGAACATATCAACTTCATATTTTGTGTGAATCATTGTCTATGTTGTGTCTTAGTTATGGTGTAGTAAGAACTAAGTACAACACACATGGAAGTTATTGGACAAAACATTCAATTTTCATACCATAAAAATACTTATTGCCCCCACTGTCAATAAAGAGAGAGATTTCCCGATTTCAGGGCATGCAAATTGAATTTCTGGGACATGCTGATGAATCACTGGAAATTCTTCTCCAAGAATTTCTGCTCCATACAATATAAATTGACAAATGAGTCTTATCTCTTGCATCATTTTATCTCCTTTTATAAAGTGGGTTTGGAGAATGAATGAAAGTATTTGAATACGATCAATATTTTTTCAAAAGGTTTCCAAGGCTATTGATTCCTTTAAAATCAAGAAAAAAAATCAGGTTCTTGGATTATAGCTTTATTAGCCATTAAATGCTATAATGACACCCTTAACTCTAAAGCAGTAATTCTAAAAATCAAAATTTAGCTAATTTGGTACTGAACGAAGCCATTTTGTTCTGAATATATAGATTTGGTACTGAAGAAAGCCATTTGGATGTGAAAATAATGATTTATGACTGAAATGAGTTATTTCAGTCTGAAAATAAAGATTTGGTACAGAACAAAGCTGTTTAGTTCCAAAAATGAAGATTTAGTTCTGGAGGAAAACTTACAAAAAATACCAATTCCTCATACACAAATGATATGATACAATACAAATATACTTGAGCAATGATTAAAAAATATATAAATCTATTTCACCAGCAACCTTAGTCTGATGATCGATTTGAAGTGATTTGATTATTTTGACAATGGAGTACTTAATTTGATCCCAAGACCAGACAAATTTGGTTTGATCATGGATTTGAAGTGATTTGATTATTTTAATAATTCTAATTCTAAAGCAGTGCTTTTCAAACAGGAGTCACTTGGCTCCCAGGGGAAGAATTTCATAAGTGGGACAATTTTAGCTTGAGAGACGATTGGGGAGGAATTTCAGTTGGGGAGGAATTCATAACTGAAAGTAACCCTGATAATGATGAAAAAAATCCTGAATAACGATTCAAAATAGGGGAGTAATCAAGGGATCAAAAGGGAAGGAATGCAACCAGAAATCACAAGGGGAGCAATGCAACCTGGGACTTTGAGAACAACTGCTTCAAATTGAATTTAAAAAGTTAACTGCTCTGGTTAGTCACTCAATAGAAACCGTCATGTGACCAACATCTTTTGGCAGGAAATGATCAGTTAAAAGATTAGAAAATTATTGATCAATAAACTAGTTCATTTTCTCACCTTTTGTTGGGCAGTGATCACCGAAAAGGTCTGGATTTTTCAAAAATCAAACATGAATGTTTTGTCGGGCACAAACTAAAATACCAGTTTAGCAAAGACTAAAAAGCAATTTAGGTGGGGGTCGGGGATTTTTTTTTTCAAATTGTTTTCCAGAGATAATAGGGACTTGAAGCTAAAATTTTCAGTCCTCAAGCCAGCCATCCAGACCAACTTGAAAACTGAAGTAACCTCTGTTGACTTTTGCTGGATCACTAAAAAATCCAAATGAAAAAAATTGAACATGCAGCCTGAAACAAACTAAGGGACCAATTTAATATAAACTTACATTATAAATTGACCCACCCCACTCCAGACAATATTTGGGGAGAATTTTCAAAAAATAAAAAAAACATCAAAACATAATAAGGAGTAAATGTTTGACATTTCAGCCCTCCAGCTCTTTTGGTAGGGCTCATAGATAGACAGATCGATAGATAGATAGATAGATAGCCAGCCAGACCTACTTGAAAAATGAAGAAACCTATGTCGGAGGGGGGCTCCCCAAGGAGCCCAGTCGCCCGGTCCCGAAATCCCAAGCTTTGTAGAGCTACACCATTGTTTAGAAGAGTTGCTAACTCAGAAAATATTTCCACGCTAGTTTGACAGCCAAAATATGCTAAAAAGCGTCATATCTTTTAAATAGCCCCCTGCCCCAAGATGCCAAAAATGGTAAAATTGAGTGCGAAAAGCGCCAAATTGGCAACATTGCTGATAAGGATAACAAAACCTTTACATACCTGCGTATCTTGTTCTGACTGTAGGCCACGGCCTTCACTCCATGAATTGTCGTTTCATGAAAGAATGTTGCCAGCTTCTTCTTCATATAACTATCTTCTTTCTTCGTCTCCTTTTTGTCTCGCTTTTCTTCTGTTCTCCAGTCCACAAAATTATATCTGCGTTCGCACGCCTTACATTGCACTTTGTCTCCGTAAGCCAATTGGTCTGCATGAAGCACTTGCCCAATCCAAGAGACGGGATTCTTTCCCAACAAACAACCGCAATGAAAACATTTGCGAACCTCACCTTCACATTGTTCTGAAGTTCCTTCCATTTCATTTTTCTTGCACAGAGGCCGAAACCTAAAATCCTTGGAAAAGAAATCCATCTTTGTCGACAGTTGCAGATTCAAATATCTGTTTATTTTAAGAAACTTCCTTTGATATTACTTAAATATTTAGAAAACTTTATTTTACTTTTTCAATATTTGTTATTTTTTTCTTTATTCTTCTCTGGGCTTGGTTGACGAGACAGACAATTTTGAATTTAAGAATAGGAGTAGAAGTCAATCCTCCCCCAGCCACTGGTAAAAAAAAAAAAAAACTTTAAAAAATCTCGGGACGGTGACTTGCAATCCTATCATGTAAAAAGCCACTTGCTTAAGATTGTCGACGTGCAAGGCTGAAGGACTGATCGGATTTAAGATTCAGTTGATTTTCAAAAAACAGAATGAACTGATGATCATTGAATTCCCGAAAGTCTTTTGTCTTATTGTGAAGGATCAGAGAGCGAGAGAAACATATAATTAAAGATTAATCTTATGATTTGGTCAGAAATTTCCCATCGTAAAAAGAACGTCAAGAGACAAGTCCTGCGCTTTCTCCATCATATTCAAATATTTGCACTGGTATTATTAATGGGGGTGGGAGCGCCTATCGAAGCTCGGTGTGGACAGTTATGGGGCTTGGATGATTTGTAGTGAGTGATAGTCCTCCAAATATCCTTGGAAACCATTATTACTCATCAGTGACGTATTCCCCTAATTTATTACGTCCGTTTTAAGATAATCTCTTAGAATTTTGAAATTTACTTCAATTTTTCGTCACATAAAGACGAGGACTGAAGAATGTATCGGCCGAAATGTTCTGTTCGCAACATCAAAGATAGGAAGATGACTTTTCTCAAAGTTCAACTCCCGGGTTTCTGTCTAAAAAATACCTTATTTTTCAATTCAAAACATCCCTATAAAATCCATATGAAGTTGCAACCTCGCTATATTTTCTCATATTATTTTTTTGGACTGATTGTTATATTTTAGGAGTAAAGGAAATGTAGATTCTTTAAGACGTTTTCTCCATTGATAGGAAAAAGCAACTATATAGCAACAATAAAAACAATTATTAGAATGACAAGGTGATCTGCATATAGTCCTGTAAGTTGAAGATATAGATAATCAAATCTAACCCTCTCTCCGTTCCAAACAGAATTTAAATGAAGAAAAGCTTTTTCAGAACACATTCCATATTTTTTACGATCATAATTAAGATATATGAATTACAATAACAAGAATGCCTTGAATAGTGTGGTTTTGAAGTAGTAAGATCAAGGTATTGCTGTACAAATTAATGTAACTAAGTTTCAGCTGAAAAAAAAACATTGAAATATTTTGAGTCCTTGAACAGTGCAGTTTTGAATAGTACAGGAAACTTTGGAACAAATCAACCGCACTAATCAAGGTATACTTGTACAGTTTCTCGTTTTCTATGCATCGTTTCAACTGGACAAAATAGCCGCACTCAATTCTCAAATCTGATATTGTTGTAAGATATTTCCATTCTAGTCATTTTGAGATATTTCCGTTCTAGAAGCTAGAAGCTGTGTAGAACATGTTCCCAGAATTGTTCAAGCATCATAATTAGAATGTTGTCGTTCTCCTGTACGCTGAGGCAATGAAACTAGAAGTGAAAAAAAAAGGTCGAACTCCCTTGTACAAGGCCTTATACAAGGATTCTTACAAGGGATGCAGTTTCTATTTTTATATAATGATTACATTGATCTTATCCCCACCCTGTTGTGGGGAGACAATAGTTTGTTGACCCTGCTTTTCTTATCAATTTATGTCCCAAATAGCCCAGCCCAAGTATCTATTGTATAGCTTTCAGCGACGTGAAGGGAAAAAAATTAAAAAGATATTTTGTCACTGTTGACATAAGCGCACGTTTATTCTGACCACAAATCTTGTATCAACAACATAATCATGAATCGATACATAAGAGATCAATGAAGCCTATTTTGTCACTAGTCACCTTGGGACCAATGTTCTGGGAATGAACATATAAAATACCCATCAAAAATGTAGGAGACAGAAAGAGAAAAGAATGGATTAAAAACGTACTGGAACAATGAAGTGTTAATAGTTTCTGGTGTTAAGTAAATATGCAGAACGAGCAATATCTAATACATGTACTCGGCAAGTTCAGTTCAGAGGTGGAACTGAGGTGAGGTAGTACGCAGATACAGCTTATACCTTTTTCTCACTTGCTTTTTGTATCTTCAATGGAGACAATACCGTATACCTAGTTCTCAAAACCATCCCTTATTATAGACCTAGTTCCCCAAACCATCCCTTATCATAGACTTAGTCCTCAAAACCCATTTCCATCAATTGGAGCAAATCAATGTATTCAATGAATACATAATATGCTTTGGCCTTTTAAAGGTACAACGTACAAGAAAAGAGAAAAAAAAGTTTAGAACATAAAAAACAATAAATAACTTCCTTTTATATTTACGAAGCCAATTGCAAATAGAGAATCATTGTGGCTAAGATGATTCTTGTTGAAATGTACAACTTTTCATGGCTGAAAAGAAATTGATTAATTTGTGGTCAACTGCTGTGAATCGCGTTAACAGTTCACTATGTACCTGGAAATCATTTTTTTCCTTCCGCCATATAACTTTCTTAACATAATTTCCTTCTTCGACTCAATTTTCATTCCTACTTAGACTTTATCTTTAGTTTTTGTTCTGTTTTCATGCCGGTTTATATTCACGCTTACTGACAATCATGGTCTTGTAGGCATTGACTCTAGTTTCGTGGACTCGTAGGCATTAACTCTTGTTGATCCGACAGATCCCTATTTTCAACTTCGACGAAAGTCAACTGTTCTTAGAACGAGGGACATTCCATGTTAAGACCAATTTTTAAATTGGCTAACAGAGTTTGTAGAGAATTGAGTTACCCGAAGAGAGAATGCTTGAAAAGAGATAGACAGCATTATTTTTAGATCGGTTCGTAGCGTTGGTAAAGATGAAAATACGACACGATATAGAGAGTGGGCAAAGAGAGAGGAAGTTTTGTTTCTTTTTTACATCACAGTAAGTCATATTATTCCGTTTTTTTTCAAGATCAATCTTAGAGAGAGAGAGACAGACAGACAGACAGACAGAGAGAGAGAGAAAGAAAGATGACTATACAGTATCCATAAGTAATGTATACATGCCATATATATATATATATATATATATATATATATATATATATATATATGGCTTTTTCATTTGCAAATGAATTATATTGCATTTTGGACGATATTTTTTTAAATGCAATCATTATTTTTGTTTCAGGCGTTTCAACAGAGATCAGCCTGAAAACTGTATTAGAAACGAATAATTTTATTACAGATACAAATGTTGACAAATGCCGTCAAAAATGTACGTACAACGTCACAGCTTTTGAGCAAAATCTATTTTTCTTGTTGGTTTTCAGTTTTAGGCAGATATCAATGAACTGCCTTAATGATTAACTTTTGAACCTTTAAAAATCATTTTCATTCCAAATGAATTACATTTATCTGAATCCTAATACGTGAAAAAGGTGCGTGTACAATAATTAGAGTTATCCGGTAGCTGTACAATTGGTGGCTCAGCCAGTGGAGCCCGTAGGACAGGGAACCCATCGCTGAGCTTTGTCTATAGTGTGTCCGATTTGTGATGGGTCTTCCGTTCTGTGAATTGCTTGGCTTATTGTTGATTCTCCAGAATCTAGAAAAAAAAGTTTTCGTGGCGGGTTGATTTATTTTCTCTTTCATTGGTTATTTAAGTCACATGCGTTATTTAATCCATTACAACTCTATATTAATAGCTACCATCTTTCCAGTGTGAAGTTTAAGTGGAATTAATACGAGGTGAGAATTTCTATACTGAACAAAATAAATTTAGATAACACAATGCAACTCTTTCTTTTTATTCCTGGGCAATAAGAGTCATTTCTTTGTTGGTTATGTCCAAAAAAAATGTTTTGGCTATTATCCCCTTCAAACTCTACTCTCGTGATCCAAACATCGATATTTTTTATATAGAGAAAGCTGCGAACTCCTAAATTATAGATGCCATAAATTGTTTTATAAGGCTTAATTTTTTTGTGCATTGATAGCGTCAACACCTTCTAGGAGTCAATCAATGGCTTCTACATGACGTTGTTCACCCCCAAATAGAATTTGGGCAGCTGTAGCCAATCCCGCTTTTGATAGTGCGCCAAAGTGTCCTTGCTATCCTGAAGGCAAAGATAGAAGGAAAAATTAGTGACCTTTAAGGAATGCCAACATTTTGAAGTCTCCAGAGACCTTCCAGCCATACTAATCATACTTGCAAGGTTTCGACACTGTTCTATTGCAGGTGCTCAGAATTTGTTGTGATCTTCAATCATCATCATCATCATTCTTTTAACGTCCGTCGTTGGACATAGACTTTCCCCCGGATTCGCCATCATTCTCTATCATGGGCGTCGCGGAGCCAGTATTTTCTGAATTTATCTAGTTCATCCCTCCATCTAGTATTCTGTCGTCCTTGGTTGTGCATATGATCTCTGGAGATCCATATTGTGAGTCGTGATGTCTATCGGTTGTCTGTTATTCTTGCAACATGGCCTGCCCATTGCCATTTAAGTTTTTTAATAGTTTCTATGATGTCTTGGACACCTTATTTTCTTCCTGATATAGTGCTGTCTTGTGATCTCTCCATGATTCTCTCATGCACGGTGCATGCTTCTCAGCGTGCAGGTCTGTCTCTTGGTTAGGTTCCATGTTTCAGCTCCATATGTGACTATCGGGAGAATTCATTGGTATTGGGATCGTCTGGTTTTTGAAAGTTGAGCTTGCTCTGCCAAAGGCTTGCCATCCCTGGGTGTTTCTTCGCTTAATTTCCTCTTCTTTTGTGGATCTCATTGGCATGCCAAAATACGCCTTATAAGCCTCACACGTTTTAGCAGAGTACTATCTAAGGCAAAGCCGGTGTTTCCATTTGACTACAGATAAGGAAGATCCTGGAATGAATGGAACTCCCCAAAAAGCTCACCGAGAGGGAGAAAGCATCTTGGTACAGATTTGTCACAATGGTTCAGGGCTTCCAATCACAGGACCGAAAACTTTGCACAGCTGGTTGAAATTCTGAAGAACTACACTAAAATGGGTTGCAGGCTGTCCTTCAAAATCCATATCCATCTTGATAGATTCAAGGAGAACTTTGGAGCATAATTGGAGGAGCAAGGTGAGTGTGTCCAGCCAGATCTACTGGACTCTGAACGCAATCACCAAGGAATATATAATGGGGACAAAGTGGAGGTTATATTTTGAGGTCTACTTTGTAAAAGTAAATTATAGCACAATGGGTGATCTACTTCGAAATCTTTTGTGATCAATTTTGTTTAACCTCAATGAACGCACGTATTGATTTTATTGTTGTTTTTTTTTTCTGAAAAAATGTGAATGAAAATATGCAAATTCATCCATTGTACAATTGAAAAGAGGTAAATTTCAAAAGTATCTATCCTTTTTTATATATGTCTATGTGTATTTGTTAATGTGTTTGTCTGTGAATTCCAGCACTACCTGGCCATACCGTTTTGTCTACAGACTTGAAAATTGGCATCAGTACTCCACTAAATCCCTCCAAAAAATGTTTTCATAGATTTTGGGGGAAAAAAGTTTTTTTTGACTTTTTTTTTAGCCTTGTTCTGGTGCGTTTCGTTTCTAGGTATTTTTTTTTCCGCTATTTTAGGTGTTTTCTGGTAGAAAACGGCAGTGATGTCATGAATAAAATTTATTCTGACCATATTTATTCTTCAATGTAATTTTTTTTACATGACTTCAAATTTTGATGCTATGGTTGCTCTATTATTGACTGTGATGGCGAGTCTAGTTTTTGTTTCCAAAGGGAAGTAAGTAGTCTCTGTCCATTGACATAAGCATCTTCATTTCAGTCTTTAAATTTCTTGTATACTGATGATATCGACTTATACGTCCATATCATTGTGAGTTGATGTTGTTTTGGCACTGATGCTCCATAGGTTGCTGGTCCAAAAGAGTTTGGAGTCATGATGGTGTGCAATATATGGTATCAGACTTTGGAGCTATAAACCCCGAAACGGTGTCACTTGCTTCACTGATAATATGGGTTGTACACTTTAAATTATTGTTGGGTACTCTCATTACTACTATGACATCATCTCCTACTATTTTTTTATTGTGTGGTGTCCCCTGTCTGTTCTTGAGCTTTAAGTCTTGCTTTTATGTGAAGTCGCATCAGAGCAGAGGACATGGCCATTGTAAACAGGAATGTGAGTGAAGTTTTTCATGAGTGGACTGGAGTTATGGTTGGAGTAACCAGATGTTCTTTATTTCTTTGTATGACCAGAGAGTAACGAAGTTGCAGATATGTACAACAATCGACCAGTCAGGGTTATGCAGATACAATATGAGCAACAAAAAGAACAGCATATACAACAATTACTCTGTGCAATGCAATTTTTTTCTGGGTGATGGGTGTTATTTTCTTATTACTTACGTTTAAAAAATATTTTGAAAAACTTGCATACACAGTCAATATTTAGATAACTGTTGCATCAAAATTTGAACTCATGTAAAAAAAATTGTATCGAAGAATAAATATGATCAGAATAAAATAATCTTGACGTCAATGGCATTTTCCACTGAAGAATCTAGATGTTATTGATAAAACTATCTGAATAGAGCCCTAAAAAGGTCAGAAAGCTTTTTATGAGAAATTTAAAAAACCTTTTTGAAAGAGGTCTATTGGAGTGCTGATGCCAAATTCCGAGTCTGTAGACAAAATAGTATGGTCAGGAGCACTCAAACACACAAACAAACAAACGAACACGCGCCTATAAAAAAGGATAGAACCCTTCTCAATCTTTGATAGCTATGATTGTTCAACAAGAAACGATCAGCTTCTTAAATAGATTAAAACATCAATGCAGACTCTACAACAGATTTTACCAACATATGCAAAGATATGAATGCCTATTCAGTAGGACATATAATTCCTTATTTCAGCATGAAATGTGAAGAAAAAATGCATTTTACTGAATTCTTCTCATTTATCAACTTGTTTTTTTCAACTCCACCTCAAGTTATGGTCATCTGAACAACAAAGGTTTCATTTACATTTTGAGCAATTTTTCTTTTTAAAAGGGTGAATTTTATGTCTGATATGCTGTCAAATGAATATAATCAGGGTAGGTATACAATTGAATTAAGCAAATGATCAGTTGTACAAAAAAGACCCTACACATAATAACAGCACAAAGATTTATTAAACAAAAAATATCCAAGACTTTTTTTCTACTTATCAGCAGCAACAGTTTTTTTCTTTTCATTTATTTGTTTAGGAAAAAATGTGTTGAAATTTTTTTTCAGAAATATGGCATTTTGATGCAATATTTTTCAAATTTCTCGGATGAAACACAGTCAATCATTTTTCAACTAGTATTTATTTTGACTTGTTTTCTATCACTTTTTCCAATCACAACTCTGAGACCATCATCATTCCATGGCTGTTAGGATGTCTCTTAATGGCTGTAGAATAATGGTTTAAGAGTTGTGATAAAAGAAGCAACAGAAAATAAGATGAAAATACTAGTTGAAAAATGAATCATGATTTTGATACAATTTGCACAATTTCAATGAGGAAAAAAAACACTCGGCGGAAAAGAACATGGAGAATATCTGAGAAGTTACAAATGACTATATATATATATATATATATATATATATATATATATATAAACTCCCAAAGCAGGGCTACAGTAAAACAGCTGACTAATAAAGACTAAAATTACAAATACAAATAAAACTAAATTACATGCAACAAGAATCTGAAGATATACATCAAACAGATATAAAACAACACGTGGAAATAACGCAAATCAGATTAAAAGTGGTTTGCTTGACTCATAGCTGAGAATTCTTAGGGATTAAATACAAAAATTGACTAAAAAAGTTGTTCTTTTTCAACATTATAATATGAAAAGTTTAGATGATTATATATGTATATATCTAAAAATCAGGAATACAATATAATATAAGATCCAATAATTGATGGGTCTATTTCATAAAATGCTCAATACATTCAACATTAAACCTTAAGTTGAGTTAGAACAGAGCTTGAATTATGAAGTAAAGGATTCGCTGCACAAACACGTTCATGTTTCTGCCCTATTTGGGCTTTACTTCATTTACTTTATTTATATGAATATATATACATAGTACATATCCAGTGTAGATAATGTTGATTAGATGTTTTTTTGTGATGATGGGTATGTGGGTAAGCTATCTTTGTTACCTTTAATGTACTAATGTATGGATTGTTGAGTTATGTTTGTTAATAAGAATTTTGAGCGATGCCAGCATTTTAGTGCTATTTCATTTTTCCTGTTTCATAAATCTACCTTAGGTTTTTTGTTTTCTTAGCAAAATTGGGTATTTCAAATTTCTTAGTCAACTCAACAATCCATTCATCAGTACATTAAAGGTAACATCGACAGTTTACCCACAAACTTATCATCCAAAAAAACATCTAATCAACATTATCTACTCCCTTACATGTGTAAGTAAATTAGGAATAATACAATTCACTATGGTCATAAAGAACACTAACATAGGCAATGAATTTAGTACAAAAATCAAGGTTAAGATCATAACATTCCTTAGAACACAATTCACCATCCACTTATAGATAACTCCCACACCTTGTTCACACCCTTTGACATGTAACTTACAACCACCAGCAAAACATACACACTACATTAAAGCAATATATATAATAAATATTAAATATCAAACATGAATATATCCAGTAATATATTTAAATCTGTTGCATGTTAAACACTCATTCAAACTGGTTCCAAAATTTATTGGTTACATTGGAAATTTTAACATAAAGCTAATTAAAAATCAAACATTTTTCTTTTCACTAAGATATATAACAAATATATTAAATGTATATTTTTTTCTTTTTGGCAACATAATTAAACTAGTATGCACATAATATACCAACAATTGGCAGATAAGATATCTATGTTTATTCCCTTTTAACGAGTTAGAATTTGACATTTTTATCTTGAAGCCCAAGAGATCCGCTTTGTAGTTATTAAGTAACATTTTTAAGTATTACAAATGAATAAAAAATTAAAATTATTTGAATGTCAAATGCAAAGAATGTATATATGAATAGAAAATAAAATTAAACAGGTCTAGGTACTCACTAAATAGAAACCATCACTTGGCCAAGGTCTTTTTGCAGCACACCTTGTTGGGGGTGATCAATTAGAAAAGTTTGAAAGGGAGATGATCAATGAATAAATTACTTCTCTTGCCTTTTGTCGGGCAGTGATCACAAAAATGTCTGAATTTTACAAAAACTAGGGGACACAAACTAAGGGATGAATTTAGCATAAACTTACATTGCAAAATGAACCACCCGCTTGAAACCTATTAGATATTTGGGAAATAAAAAAAAAAGTTTTTTCTAGACATAATTAGGAGTAAATGTTTAAATCTTCAGCCCTCTAGCTCCAATGGTTAAGCCTGTATGCATGATACATACATACATACAAGGCCCACTAGCCAGACCAGCTTAAAAACTGAAGAAACCTATGCTGACAGTTTTGGTTGTTGATTTCTAATAGTGTCATTTTGTGAAAAGGAATGTTTGCGACTTTTGCAGATAAGGATTGATTTCAATTAGTTGTGAAAATATCCAAGATAAGTGGGGCATATTTAACAGCAAGAAATAAAATGAGAGCTATCAAATAGTAGCATACAAAAGCTTTTATTTATACATCACAACATAATAAATTATTGAGTATATGTCTATTTTAATACATACGGCACATTAACCAAAGTTTACAATATACAGTTAAGACTGTCCTTGATGCTGTCTTTTATCATTATTTATTTTGTAAATGTAACATTACTGATTGTATTTCTAAAAATACTGAGAAAAACAGGGCTAAAGCAAATCAGTACAAAATAGTGTTCACTGAACTAGGTATTACTGTATATAGAATGAAATTATGAGAACCCCCCAACAATAACGCTTTGTTATTTTAGTTTTTATTTCCTTCTGTTTCATTATTCTTATCCTCTCACATTTTTATACTTAAATATAGAGGAAATTTTCAACTTTTTACAACCACATTAGCAAGTCTGATTAATTGAGTTTTTGGTACAGCTGTCTAACAATCAATATTCTTTCAGAGACACTCTCCTCTGACTGGAGGTAGAAAGATCAACAATCTGAAATTTTCCAATCAGAAATAATGTGCATCCAAACATTGGCAAGATACGGTTTTTTAAAAAAGATGGAGAAGCCGTAATTAAGTGCTGAGAAACCTAATTGAAGAGTAAAAATTCTTCAAATAAAAATAATGATCTTTCCTGTAGATTCCTTTTTTTTTACTGCAAAATGCCTTTTTTTTTTTTAGGATTGTATTTGGCATTATACCAACATGTTTTTTTCACACAGAATCAAGTGGTAAATATTCAACATGTGAAAAAGAAACAATTGAAATCAATTAGAGTAGGATTTATAATTTATTTTCAAGTTGGTGTTCAGACAATAACAAGATTATTTCCCCCTGTATACACATTGAATAAATAACGCAGCGTCTGAATACCTTGAATAATGCAGCTTCAATTAGTGCGGGTTTTGATGTAGTATAGTTAAGGTTTTGCTGAACAGACAAATGAAAATGAGATCAGACCGTCGCATGAAAAACTTCTCTTGACAGCATGCTGGGGGTGATCAATTAAAAAATTGAAAAAAGTGGGTAATCAATGAATAAGTTACGTCTCTCGCCTTTTGTTGGGTGGTGTTCACTAAAAGAGTCTAAATTTTGAAAAAAACGTGATTGCTACCAAATGTGAATTAATGGACCAATTTAGCATACTCTTACATTGTAAATAGAACCTCTTCAATAAAAACCTATGATGGGAGTAAATTTTTTTTAAAAGCAAAAAAACACTTTTTAGACATAATAAGGAGTAAAAGTTCAAATTTTTAGCTCTCTAGAACCAGCTTGTATATGTATTAGATAGATAGCCAGCCAAACCCACTTGAAAACTGAAAAAGCCTATTGTGACAATTTTGGGTGTCTTATAAGCTGGATATAAAAACATATTGAATTATAAGACCTTGAAAAGTGTGGACAAATTTTAGGAAGAATTTACTGTTCTAGTCAAGGTATTGCTTTAAATGAATTTAACAATACAAAGGAAGCCACCTATGGTGATTACTTAGGGACAGGGCCTTTTAGATAACAATAACTGGTAGATAACATTAAGCAAAGGATATAAGGATTCAAACAATTTACATTAATTGTTATAAATTCAATGTTATGTTGTGTTATAAAATCCATTTGTATAAAACAAGATTGCAACATAAAAAATCAATACAAAATTCATAATTCAAAATTCTGAATTATTTGTTTTTGACCAACTGATTTTGATAACAATAAACCTCTGATAACATTGTCTGTGATTATAGCAAATAGCTTCCTCTCTAGTTAGAAAAGGAACCAATTTTTTTATACAGATTATGTTCCTTCATAACTTCATGCATAATTACTAAGGTTAAAACCTACCACATTTTACTAACCATAGACTAATTAGTAGCAAATTAGTTAGACAAACCATTCCTAGTGAGTTCACTTCAAGTTGGAGTTGACTCTATTTTCTCCTGTAACAACAAGAACAATCCTCACCTGATTTAGGAGAGTAAACCCTTTACTGTTTGTCTATCACATCACGTTATACCAAAGCTATATATAAACTTGATATTTCCCAACTACGATTTGAAATTGTTACTAAGTGATTGCTAGTCAGCTTCCTCATCAACTGAGCTAAACTGAGAAGTCTTATATAATTATGAACTTATCTATTATATATTCAATACAAAAGTTACAAGGGTCTACAACCAATGCATCCTCCCTATAGTCACCTATGGAGCTGAAACATAGAATCTAACCAAAAGACTGATCCTCAAATTGAGAACCATGCAACAGGCACAGGAGAGAATCATGCTCAACTTTACATGGAGAGACCACATGATAGCACTGTATATTAAAGAAAAGACAGGCGTCCGAGATATCATCAAATCCATTAGAAAACTTGAAAGGCAATGATCACGTTATAAAAATTTCAGGCAACCACTGGACATCACAACACAATGTGGGTCTCCAGAGATCATACGCAAAATTGTGGCTGACAGAAAGTAAGGTGGGGTGACAAGTTAGACAAATGCAGAAAGTACCGACTCCACAAGGCACATGAAAGAGAGGTTGGCAAATCTTGGGCAAGGTCTACGTCCAACAACAGATGCTAAAAGGCGGCTGCTGCTGCTGCTGTTGTTGTTGTTGTTGTTGATGATGATGATGATGATGATGATGAAGAAGAAGAAGAAGAAGAAGAAGAAGAAGAAGAAGAAGAAGAAGAAGAAGTTGGAATAGAAGTAGGAATGGAGTTTGACCCTGAACCAGACAGGCTTGTTTATTTGGCACTATTTTATCTGCTTTGTAATTTTATTTACTGACCCACTGAGACATTTGTTCTATTCTATTCTATTTTTCATTTCCTATGTACAGAGGAAGCCATTTATTATAAATACGGAAAGGCATGGCCAGCCTTAGGAGCTGCGGGCCCAATTGGAAACACGTTTTGTGGGACCCCAGCCAAGGTCTGTATAAATTTAGAGATATAAGTAAAGTTTATTATAGACTTTATATCTCTATGGTAAGATGGATAGCAATCAAAACGTGTGCCTAAAAATTTTGAAGAAATAAATATTCATGTCGTTCTATGATTAATTAACATATTTTTCAATTCAAGTTCAGAAAAATAAAATACAAAATATGAATAATGGAAACAAACTATATTGACTTTTTAAGAATTCAGAAGAAAAATAAAATCGTTGCTGTTAGGTGTACATTACAATGTCTAGCTATATGTGTTAGACAAGACTATAGTATATCACCCAAGCACAGGGCCCACCCTGGTGCAGGGCCTAATTTAGAGCAATTGGTCCAATCGGCTTAAGGCCTGCCTTGATTAGATGTTCCTCTGAAATTTCATACATACGTGACTCATATTTTCATTCATATAGCAAAAAATTTTTGTCAAACCTCTAGAGTTGATTTTATTATCGTGAATTCATCAGACACAGGACTTCTGAATTTGAGACATGAATAAAAGAGAGAGGGGAAAAGAAAGAGTGATGCCATGACGTCATGTTGAGTCAACTCGTGTTTGCAAGTACTTGGCATTTTTTGTAAACATTGAATTTCAGTTATAAAAAAAAAAGTCAAACTCCTACTTTTGAGTTTCGACTTCATTTCCGTTTGTTACAGCGATGACAATGACCACACCAAAAACCAGTGAAGTCATGACAACTCAAATAAGAGTTACGTATGCAATAATTGATGAGATTCATTCTTTCAACTCTGGTCGACTTGTTTTATTACAGGAAATACTAATAAAGGAGTTGAAACGAGATATGTAGTTTTGAAATAATACTGTATGGAGAAATGAATCCTGTTTTGTTCACCTTTTAGATTTTAATGAAGGAAGGAAGTTTGACCCTAGTGCAACCAAGCTTGTCCGAACTGTATTTTCATTAATCAAGACTATCTTTAGAAAACTATCTTTTTCTTTCCATTAAACCACTTATTTTGATAACTTTCTTATACGCTTACCTTCTAAGTTCTTTACTTTTTTAACATAAATACATCAAGTTTAGGAAAAACATTAATTCTATTAAAAGGTAAGTCAAGCTTATCAATAATTTTCAAGGAAACTTACTTCCATTTATAATTCTTATTATATTAGATATCTTTTGAGAGAAGGGGGACTGAAAACAGAGAGTATCTTGAAATATTCTCCAAATTCAACAAATATATTGAAAACTATCTTCCTGGACACTGTAGAATGCTAATAATTACATTTAGGTTATAATGCATATTAACTTCTGAACATGCTGATATGCCATTAACGGTACATATAATATTTGTGTGCAGGGGTTTCTTAAGATATGAAAATTATTTCAAGGGCTCCTCCAGTCACAAAAGGTTGAGAAGAGCTGCAAATATATTATTTGTTTGCAGGGGTTCCTTAAGATATGAAAGTTATTTCAAAGGCTCCTTCAGTCACAAAAGGTTGAGAAAGGCTGGTTTACACACAGTTTAAACAAAATCTACAGTTGATGAAAGGAGGTAAAAACATGGCTTCAAAAATTGTCAAAATTATTGATAAATGAATGGACATATGTTCTTGACAGAAATAAGTGCATTTCTAACTGATAATAACAGCTGGGCTTTTTTCCTGTTGTGTGAGAGTGGGTGAAATTAGGCACTTAAAATCTGACATTTTCCGACTTAGAGTTTATATTGGACCCGTACTTCATGTAATGTTTTTGACAGTATTTATTCAAAACATCAAATTGTCAACATCAACATTGGTTTTTTCAGTTTTTAAGTTAGTCTAGTTGGCTGACTAGCAAACATCGTACATAAAGAGGGCTGAAAATTCAAACTTTTACTCCTAATTATGTCTAGGAGAAGAAAAAAAATTTTTTTTTGTGTCGTGAAAATTCCTCTAAAAAATAGATTTTTTGTGGGGGTTCAATTTATAATATAACTTTAGGCTAGATTGAACCCTTAGTTTGTGTCCAGCAGTGTTCACACTTGTTCTTTTTGGAAAATTGGACTTTTTTAATGATCACGGCCTAACAAAACGCGTGAGTAGTAAGTAATTCATTGATCACACCTTTTTCCAATTTTTTAATTGATCATCTCCAACGCAGCATGCTGCCAAAAGTCATTGGTCACGTGACGGTTTCTATTGAATGACTAATAGTCTTTTAAGGGCTATGATTAAATATGGGAAGCAAGGAGAAAGATATCATTTATTATCAGTAAAAAGAATTTCTCTAATTAATAAATATCTCTAACCTTACCCCTAACCTTCAATCATTTAATTAATCATCAGAAAACTCTTTATAAAAGCTTTTTCAAATTACAATTACTTTGCTTCTCTTCACAAGGAGTAAAAGAAAGGAACGAGAAAATCTCATTTATTAACAGTAATAATTGCTCTAATCAATAAATACCCCAAACCCTAAATTATTTGATTAATCACAACATAATTCTTTATAAAAGCTTTTTGAAATGACATCGAACAACCGAAGATGGTAAAGGCTTATGTCTTCTTTTATATGTGTTTGTGTATCTGTTCATGTGTCTGTATGTTCCAGTGCTCCTGGCCATAATGTTTTGTTAACAGACTTGAAAATTGGCATCAGCACTCCAATAGACCCCTTCTAAAAATGTTTTTTTTTAAATTTGGGAAAAGGCTTTTTTGACCTTGGGGGGGGGGGGGCTTTATTTTGTTGTGTTTGTTAATAACATCAGGATCCTCTGGAATCAACATACCTTTTTTTTTCAACTCTATTTTAGATGTTTTTCCAGTGGAAAACATCTGTGATGTCATAAATAGAATTTATTCCAACCATATTTATCCTTCAATGGAATTTTCAACATGGACTTCAAATTCTAACACAACAGTTATCAATTGACTGTGATGGCAATTACCAAAGTCAAAGTCAATATGAAATGATTAAAACTGGAAAATAATCAGGCAAAAGATATATCCTTTATTTTGTAGGTATCGCAAATTTTACAGGTATGACAGAGTGCATGGGAAAATCTTAATATTCATTTGGAAATCATTTTCTCCTTCTCTTAAGACAACATGTAATAATGGGCATCATCGAACTGGTACCAGGGATATAGCCTCAGACAAGTTGGTCCATAATTCTATGTTCTAACCATAAAGCTAAGATTAAAATTACAGAGCAGTGTATTTAAAAGTTAATATCAGTTGATATAGCCAGAAGACAGTATCGTAGCACAGAGTAACAGTTAAAAAGAATCATAATACTGGGTTTTTCTTTCATTTATGGTTCCAATTGTTTTAAATCTGCTGTGCATATCGAAAGGTGTTCATTCGTCTTGCACAGTGAAGTGGGTCACCTGAAATACAAAGCCGTGGTTGCACACACGCACGGGTTTCACATGGACGTACTGGGGAAGTGGCACCGAATTGGCAGAACACCTTGAACAAAACACCTGAAAACAAGACCAAAAAAAAAAAAGGGTCAAAAGTTGGAAATAAGCACAGTTAAGATATTGTCTATCACTTTAAGAAGAGATTTTAATATTCAAACTTTTGTTCAGACAATCCAACATCTTCTTCCGATTTTTGATGTTGTCAACACAATGTTTCAGCTAATCCATTCTCAAGCCCTCATGGAAAGAGACAAATCTCTTTTCTCTCAATGAATTTTGATCATTAACTCTTGAATTCATACTGGAAAATTCAAATATTGAAACAAGAAGAGCAACCTCTGATTAAAGTTACTTCCTTGCACTTTTCTGTAACTTGAAAAAATTTTCTTCTATTCAATTCTCAAAAGGGTTCTGTTTTCTAGAATTATATTAATTGAATAGTTCCACATCGGTTACAAGTGGTTCATGAATCTAAGAGTTAATATACCAAGCAGATCAATCCTTACCTCATTACGGAAGGGATGGTTTGACCTAAACGTCAGATATTACCCCGGACATGTTGATTTTCCATTCGTGCTATATCTTACTTTGGTAAACATGGAGTTTCTAACCGTCAAAGTTGGCTCATTTGAATGGAATTGATTTTAAAACTTCATCGTCTTTTTCAATGTTCAATTTTTTTTTCGCTTGACTTATATGCTATTTCAACATCAGGTGTATGCTGGTGTGAAATTTTCAAAAATGAATTTTCATAAATAAAAAGAATTATGAAAGAAAAGAAAAACAGAACCTTCCAGCATCTGAAAAAAATGGTAATTAAATTCAAATGATCAAATTTTAAAGGTTAAACACTCCGTGATTATCTTTTCCTTCCATGTGAGTAACGAGGACCTCCAAAAAGAGAAGTTTGTTGTCATGGGCATCCGTTGAGGGTGTGCTAACAGGCTATTTGACACCCTCACCCAAAGACCAGGCCTTCTCACATACAATAAGGGGATTATAAGTAGGAACCTCAATAAACGATAACAGTGCAGTACAATTGTTTTATGCAAGCCTAACCTAATGCACCCAATACATATAAAAAGGTGGTTTTATTTTTCACTGGTAACAGGGTTGCTGCTAAGATATATTCGGAATTTATCCTTTTTTACCCTCCTGGAAATATATCCTTTTTGACCCCTCCTAGAAAAGTGGCAGCAGACGCCCAAGTCTGTTATTCCATTTTCTGAAGACTCTTACAGTTTTTCAGACTAAGAATGTTAAAAATGTTAGCCAAACATTCAGCAATAAATGAAACAGATAAAGGCAACTTTGAGCAAAAAAGTTGAGTAATCGTTTTTCAATGAACAAACACGAAGCACAGATCATTTTGTTATACTGTAAAGTCTTGATTCAACACACCCCAGTATAACAGATTCAACAGACCCTTTTCATGAATACTCCATTTCATTCCTCTATGTTAGTTATTAATACAAATATTAATAATGAATGCGTTATATTATTTGAAACTCTATTTGAAATGACCCCCTATTGATACACTGAGAAAGTGTCACTTGGCCTAGACAGCATGAATAGAATAAGCAATTAAAGAAAATAGGGCTGCTGCAAGAATCAAACCTGCGACCAATTAGTTTCAATATAGTGTCGCTCTTATCATCGGGCAAAACAGTGCAGCGTGGAGGTGAAGGCCCAAATAATTCTATCAGATCATGTATCCATTTTCTAATAATATAATTATCTATGTTGAGAAGCAAAAGTGCAGATATGGACAGTGAATGATCAAAAATGAGAATGTGGGGATAAAGCAGTTATTTGGGTCGTTGCCTTTCCGCCGAACTCAATGGTAAGAGTGACACTATGTTGAGTCAGCTGCCTAATTGGTCGTCATTTTGGTCCCTGCAGCAGCCCCATTTTCTTTAATTGTTTATTCTATTATACTGTCTAGGCCAAGTGACACATTCTCCGTGTAATGACAGGAAGTCATTTTAAATAGAGTTTTGAATGATATAATGCATTGATGATTATTCTGTTGGATTATATATCCATTTCTTGATACTATAATACAATATTGTAAACTGTCTTTTATTACCCATTGTAGGTTATAGTTTGACTATTTTCCTTGTCTTTACTGTTATTTCTTTCACAGTGTTTTGGCCATTTGCCCTCTGGCCTCCTTCGGGCGTCTGTAATTTTCTTTCCATCTTCTTTCATCTGATTTGTCTTCCTTCAGGAGAATCAACGTTAGAGATTTTTAAAAATTTTGATTTGTCCCTAAGGAAGACAAATCAGATGGAAAAGGACAGAAAGAAAACAAAGAATTCCTGCAGAAGGCCGGAGGAT
Source organism: Thysanoteuthis rhombus (assembly GCA_963457665.1). NCBI lineage: Eukaryota > Metazoa > Mollusca > Cephalopoda > Oegopsida > Thysanoteuthidae > Thysanoteuthis > Thysanoteuthis major. The sequence goes on along the minus strand of OY735219.1, from coordinate 50,233,734 downwards.
ACGTGGCTGAAACGTTGTTAAAGAAATAACTGTGTAATCTTGTATGCAGTAGAGTCCATCTATTAAAACACTCTGTCTAACAAAAATCAGTCATGAATTGTCTTCCATTACATCTACAAACTAAGTCGAGTGGAAATTATATAATCACCCACATTTATCCTTGTCTGCTTGTTTGTCCTCACAATATCTCCAAAAGTTCTCAATGAATTCGTGAGACGTTTTGAAAATGTTGGCCAGGAAATGATTGAGCAAATTTGGGGGCAGATCGAGGAATTTTTTTTGTTGTTAACAGTGTGAGATAAAAACGATCTTTTGGCTTTTCAGATGTAATCAGGTTACATTTAGTAGAAGGGAGATAACTTTTTTTAACTGCATACATAGGGAAATACCCTGAATGGTGAGGTCTTGATCAGTGCGAGATTTGATATAAAATGGTTAAGTTATTGCTACAAGTTAATGTAACAATTTATAAGCTGAAAAAATAACATTCAAAATGTTGTGTTATTTTTTTGTTTTGATGTCTGTGGATGAGACTTACAAATGGATATGACAAACTGTATTATAGTTTTTTTTTCAATCTATTGATGATACAACTCAAATAATTATTGCAAGCTTTTGTCATGACACAGCCTGAGATCTGTAGCCTGATCATTCAGTTTTTAGTGAGAATGGTGTCGGCTGAGATACCCACTCTCTGAGGGCTCTCTAGTTTTTCTTCTGTGATAACCAATAATTTTGTAATTATGCCTGAAATAATATCTTATTTATAAGAATGTGGGTCTCCATGATAGATTTTAGATCCCAGTCGAATAAGGCTAAGAACCACTGAGCAACATTTTCAAAAAGGTGAGTGAATATTACAAATTTTTTATCATAATTTTATATTGTATAATAATGTATACTGTATCAAAATTATTTTTTGACAAATTTTTCTAAGATTAAAAAAAAACATTTTCTGTCAAGTGGAAAATGACCTCCAAGGTTATAATCAGATTTAAGTGTCTTCCAGCATTGACAGACAACCCCACCCCACCCAATTAGTCTGTTAAATCAAGAGTTTACTTTATCTTAATACATGATGACATCATAATGAAAGCATGACTGATTAACTACAAGCATTGTTTTCAGAGTTACTTTCAACCTTTTTGATCCAAAAGAAGGAAGACTGAAAAGGTCTAATTTTTGAAAGATTGTACCGTGTAACTATTTTTTGGTTCCTGAGGAATAAGTATTTTTTTTTCTAATTGATAATGTCTTAAAAGTATAGAAAAATGCCAATTATTCCCTTCAAACTTAGATTTTACAACCAGGAGAGTGACTATTTGAAATCTACTTATTTTCAATTTTGACAAAGGGCTAATTTATACATTTTCAATCACATGAAACAAGAAAAACAATTAAATATGAATATTACTACCCTGGCCACAAAAGCAAAATTTGAAAGGAAAGGCGATTTTCTATGCATTTTGCACATAAGCAATCAGAAAAAAATACTTACTACCCAGAAATAAAAATCACGGTGTGAACTGTAATGATACAGTCAAAATATTTCATTTCTAATATGCTCTTGAAAAATAATACTTCACTCAGATATTGAATATAAGCATTTTCTCCTGATGAAGATTAGGTATTAAAATCAAAACCCTTATGATTCATGTATTTAACAAAAAGTGTGGACCAATTCAGTTGAAAACAAAAAAAGATTATGATGATTAAGCATTTAAAAGACATAGGAATCTCATCTCTAAACATTCCACAGTTAATCACCCAATGTAAGTCTCCAAGACTTGGCAATTTTTTTTCACAAGTGTGATTCACTTGCACATTAATGATACATTCCCTTGACAACACCTAAAACAGTGATTCTTAACCTGGGGTGCACGCCCTCCCCCCACCAAGTGGTGCATAAGGCGATTACGAGGGTGGGGGTGAAAAGAGGGTGGCTAATATACGTTTTTCATTTTATTGCTAATGTATACAACTCTCAGCCTCAAAATGCCATGCATTTCAAATTTAATTGAGAAAAGGCAGCAGCCACCATCACATTAAATGGTTTTATTAGTAAATATTTTGATACAGACTTTGAATTTTAACATCTGAAAAATTTCAACATTTTGTTTTTTATGCTTTTTGATAATAAGCTTGCCAAATTTGACTTTTGTAAATTTAATTTTTTAGCTCTAAGATTAAGGGGTTTGTGAAAGATTTTGAAATCTTGAAAGGGTACTAACCTTGAAAAAGGTGAAGACCTGTTGATCTAAAAGAAAAGGTTTAATTACACTGCACAGGTACTTTTTAAAAAGTACCCCCACCAAAAACGCAGGGTGCCATTTCTTTAAAAGGGTGTGTACTGCATAAGAGTCATTGGCACAGAAATTTATACCCTTTGGAAAGGCATGATTTCATTTCTCCTCCTCCTTAATGATGTGTAAATAATAGAATAATTGGAGCCCTTTAGCCCTGTAAGAAAATCAATTATGGGTTTGTAAAAAAAAAAAAAAAAAAAAAAAAACACAATTGCTACAAACAATCATTGGGTCTCTGCAGGTTGCTTTGACGAAAAGTGACAAAGAAACTTTGTTTTGTATATTATTTTTGCAGAGATTAAATACATACCAAGGGTTGCCTGATTTGACCAGAAGGGGAGATAATCCGAGCATTATCTTTGAGACTTATCCAACACAGGCATTGGAATAAGGGCAAATTTGGAAATCAAGTAAGTCTAGGGTCAGAGGTTCAATACAAACCTCTTGAGGTGGACCTAACTGACTCCAGACTTGCTTGATTTCCAAATTCAAATGCCTATATTAGGAAAGTCTCCAAGATAAAGCTTGAATTATTTTTGGCTAAATCCGGCAACCCTGTGCACATCTTACATTTGAACCTGTCTTAGAGATCAAATTTTCAAAACTATTTATAAAGAGCAATCAAAATATTGTCTTCTTTCAAATGGTGTTGAAAAGTCTCATTTTTTATGTACGTACAGTTGTTAGATATAATCACAGAATTTGCACCATAAACCCCATAAATTCAATGATTTTCCATGTCTATGTTTTTAAATCAATTTACCGACATTAGACATTCTTTGAACAACTTTACAGGAATGTTAAAGTCAGTGAGATAGTAGACAACATCCTTCAACCAATCAGTTTCTCAGCAGGGTCGCCGATAATCCTGAGCCATATGAGTCCAACTTTAGGACAATTTCCCCCAAAGGACAATTGAAAAGGATAAAATAAATGAGAAACTATTAAACGGCTTTTCATTAATTGATACAAAATTTTGTATGGATTTCCATAAAACCTGGACACATTTGAAACTTTTGATGGTGAAAATTAACTCTGGTGGCAAATGCCCTCAAGGGAAACTGTCCAGGGGGTGATTGTCCTTGGAGTAAAATTGTCCTGATAGTGTTGACTCTTCTGCTAAGTTCAATCAATCACAATCGTGAGAAACTCTGGCAGGTCCAACGAATGTCCACTAACATTTGCTACGAGGGTCAAGGCCAACTTAGACAAGATAGCAAACAAGCTATCATGTGGGTAGCACGGACAATTGGCTAAAAAGAAAGAAAGACAACATTAATAGCAGAGAAATAAATTTCACTGACAGAGAAAGGAGAGAAATTATTTTGCCTAACTCTGAAATTCATTCAAGAAAAATAAAGGGAGTAATTTCTGATTAAAATGACCTCCCTTTCAGTTGTGGGGAAATCTTTTTATTTTTCTTCAATTCAATTCACAGGGAGTTTCATATTTTTTATCCTATTCATTGGAGAGTTCCACAGCGGTTACAAGCAGTCTATGAATGTAAGAGTTGATCATGCATTTAAATACTTCAGAAGTATTTATAAATATAATACAGTACGACACCATTCATCCGGCTCCTCGAAAACTGGAATAACCAAGAAACCAACTTAACTGGCTGATTATGATTTGGGCAGTCTTCATATTAGTTCGCTGTTCAGCTTCTCTTTTCAATCTTTGTGGCGTAGTTGTATTGTCTTCAGATGAAGATTAGAGAATTGATATTGATTAAACAAAGTTTAATGAAGGGAATTCATTTGTCTAAGTAATATACAGTTTTGTTTTTTTACTTTTCATTGTATATTTCATGAATTTTAAGCATAATAAAAGATCAAACAGATCCTACTTTAGACGTGTAGTATCTATTTATAATTTTATTATTCTCTTTTATCTCTTAAATGCAATGTTTCTTTTTCTTTCTTTACTTTTCATTGGTATTCCATATTCTAAATACAGCTGAAGCCTTGGTCAAGAGATCCAGGTTACCACTAGTCCCAAGCTTTCCGGATAAATAGTCTGGTACTTTGTAAATATTCCTGCATCTGTTTTTAACAATTTGAATACAATAAACTTTGGCATTTGTATCATCATAGATGGACACCACAAATGCAATTGATATGGTATTTCTTTATATATGTATATATTTTACATTGTTCTACAACAAGTAGAAAATTAATTCAAAGAATCAATTTGTCAGAACCTGCAAAAAATTATACAAGCTTTGATCAAATTGCTGATCACTGCTGAGAAATTCTCTGGGCACTTCTTTGTTATCTCTGCAGCGATCATATTCAGTGGTTAGCTCCCTTGTTAATCATAGCAAAAAAATAACAGATTATAAGTACCTGAAAATGTTATAGAGGGTGAAGTGAGTGACACCACTTTGGGTACTTGTTCCCTCCAAGTCTATATATCACAAATCAGGGCAGAGTGAGTGGTAACGTTACAGTGGAGCTCAAGCAGGGATGCTTAAAGCTGTTGCCAGCATATAATGTTGCTCTGGTTTTTGTGCTAAATTTTGTTTAAGTTAATGAAGAAAGAAGTCAAGGACATTTTGGCAACTCAGCTGTTATTATGGGTTAGGGTAAATTATTGTGTAAAATCTTTCATTACTGACAGACCTTCCAAGTTTCCTGCATTCCGAGTGAGACACATGCATTTTGGTACACTCTCACGCTCACACACATGGAAGGAAAAGAGTTTGATTTATTCAGATTTATTTAGAGTTTTAAGACATTGCAGACAACACTTAATTTCAATAGCTGATATACCGTGAAACACAATTTTAGCCAAAAGTTTTCTGGGGTAATATGCAGACCTCCACCACTACCCTACATGTAGGAAAACTTTTTGAAAGGTTCACATGTTTCCTCCTCATTCTTATTGTTGAAATTTGATAGATATGTAATTCAAGTAATATATGAATAGCTACTCGTAAATACAGCCATGTGTTTACAATGATCAACAAGGGAGATAACCACTTATATGAAGGGGTGTATAAATAGCAAAGGATTGCCTTCCTTTTCTTTTAAATCTTTAGTAGCAAAGAAGAAAAAAAGTATCACATTTTAACTGACATTTCATTGTTGTTGATTTTCATACAAATATATTTGGTTAAACAAACAAAAAGTAATAAGCAGAATCTTAATGCAACAAAACAAATTCATCTTTCACTCAGATTGAACTGGAGCATTTATGATTTATGTTGGTCTTGAAGAAAAAAATTTATTCAATCAAAAATGGAAGAGAAAAAAGAAAATAAAAAATAATCAAAATGATAAGTAAAGCAATGGCTGCCACCATTTTCTTCAAATCTTGTAGAGGAAAAATTTCCATTTGGTCTATTCTGATTACAGTGTTTGAAAGGACAGGGAACAATCCCTTATAAATAAAGAGGAAGCTGCCTATTGTGATCACTTTGTAAATGGGTCTTTCAGATAACAATAATTGGCAAATAACATTGGGCAAATGATATAAAAATTGGAAAAATTTACATTCATTATTATAAACAACTTTATATCATAAAAATTATGAAATCTATTAATATTTTTTGATTCATTTTAACTGATGAATTTATGAAAAAAAATCAACTTCATTATCAAAGGGAAATAACTTCTGATTAGAACTGTCTCAGAACTTTATTTGGTAATTTCTTTTTTAAATTTTCTATTCAATTCACAGAAGACTTCCATTATTTTTGATTCTATACATCCAAGAGTTCCACAGTCAGTGACAAGTAGACAATGAATTTAAGACTTGAGTAAAGTGTTTGGGACCAATCCATCTTGATAACAATAACTGTTTGATATTATTGATGATCATACCAAATGGCATCCCCTGTAATAGAGATATGGACAAGTTTTGATATGAATGGATCCATATCAAGACTGATAACTTGCATACATGTGAAAATACTTGTAAAGGAGAATGTAAGAAAATACGAACGGATATAAGTAATGCTAGCTCAACTGTTATGAGGTGGAAGTCTTAGAATATAATACACCTAGTGTATGTCTATATTTTTGTCTGTAACCCGAGGCGAAATGACTTTCATATTTTCATGCTAGAGTTACTTTGAATTCTGAACATCTCTCAATTAAATTAGATTTAAACCTTTTTTTTATTCTGTGCTCTTGTGTAATTACAAAATTACTCATATATTATCATCATTTTTGTGAAAGCCAAGTTGAACTAATTAAACAAAAGTAAAGATAAAATATAAATGAATAATTGAAATAAAGAGGTTTTGTCAGACAGCAACATTTATTCCGCTGGAGTCATTTATTAGGCCTCTATCCAACACACACACAAAATTGGCACTCTTATTAACAGTGGGGTCGTAGGTGTAATTTGCATAAAAGACTAAGAGTTATTTCCCCTTGCATTATTGTAATAAAATCAACTATTAAAATAAATCATTAAATAACTTTGTATAGTATTATGTATCAAATTATTGATTCTAAATTGTTTTGTATTGAGATAAATCATTAAATAACTGTGTATCAAATTGTTTTGTATTAAAATAAATTATTATTTTTTTGTAGTTTTTCAATAAAATAATTCCATGTTTCATGAGGGATTTTTTCCTGTATGGCTTGACTCAAATGAAAAAAAAAAGGTCTTGCAAGGGGAATAACTACTAGTCTTTCATACATATTATGCCCTGGACCCTACTATTACAAGAATACCTAGAAAAAAAAAAAATTTAAAAAAAAAGGAACAGCAGAAAATATAATGTTATTGTTAGGACTGCAATTAAAGCCTCAAATTGTTATGCTATTCAACAGAGTGTAGAAATGACTTGTTAGCTTATATTTTTTTTGACAAATTAAAACCGATGATGATCTGAAAATGACATCTAACATAGATCTATCATATATTGGTAAAATGTTAAAAACAAAGGCAAGTGTAGTTTTGTCTGAAATTTTCAGGCGAGTCGATAATATTCGATGGGGGGGGGGGAGCTTTCTCATACGTGAAGGGCAGAATGGCGTAACAGTTACCAAGACTGATCATGGAATTGGTAAACCAAATTGAAGTTTGGGCTGAGGCTGCTTACATTCATTTTGCATTATTGCCCTTGGAAAAAGCATGAATCCATTTCTCCCCCCAATTATGGATAAATAACTTTGAGAAGAGCCATTAACATTCCCAATTTTGTTTGGATAATCGAATCTCTTTTACCCCAATTTTGATGTGCTTTTTTTCAGCTTAGACGTAGATCAGTTTGTACAGCGATATCACACCCATACATCAAAACCTGCACTAATCAGAGTGTTTGTATATATATATATATATATATATATATATATATATGAACACTGTATCCCCACTAGTATAAAGACAAAGAAAGTCTGATATCAAACATTCCCCCCTTACACTTACGAATAGGTAAAATTTTCTGTTCAAAATATCTATATATGTTATGAAATATATACAGTTTACATTTCTAAAAGGGAAAAAAAACAGTCCCCAAAATAAATACAGGTATACCTTTATTAATGTAGTTAATTTGTTCAAGAATTTTCTGTCCTATTCAAAACTGCACAGTTCAAGGTCTTATTATTATTCAAGGTGTTCCTTGGCTCAGCTTAAACTTGGTTTCATTAATTTGTCCACTAATACCATGACAGTACTTCATCAGAACCCACACTAATCAAAACTGCAATTATTCCAGTATTCAAACTGTTCTCTTGAATATCTTGAAAATCCTACATATTTTACTGATACAAAAATCTCTGAATTGTCATTTACATACAATACAGGAATACCTTGAATGGTAAGGTTTTGAATACTACATGTTTTGATGAAGTATGCTTCGGGGTATTGTAGTACAAAATAATGTAATAGAGTATAAGCTGAAAAAAAAAAAGGCACATGAATTATGATAACATCTTGAACAGAGTGGTTTTAAACAGTACGGAAAATTTTGGAACAAATTAACCTCACAAATTTAAGATGGATATAACCAGAATCAGATATGTAGGAATATATTCTTTTGGTTCACTGACATTTCCACATAAGACAAATCTGCACAAAAACAAAAACAAAAAAAAAACAAACAAGTTATCAAGCAAATAAATTGTAGTTAATACCAGCAAACTCAAAAATAATTCTAATTATAGTCAGAAATCATTGTAAGGCTTGTTTGTTTCTTTGAACTAAAAGTTATCAAATTGAAGTACAGAAGTGAATTATTTTTCCAAAAATAATTCAACTTTTAAAAAAATTTCAAGTTTTATGCTTCAATAAATTGTTTTAACTCAGAAGTTTGTTTTTGTTGGTCTTTTGTTCGATTTGTCCTTGAGCAGATTCGTCTTCCACAGAAATGTCAGGTCACAATTCTTTTACTGTTGAAGTATTACTGTTAGTCAATTTCAACCCCTGGGAATCGATGAGACTATTCAAAGGGACAATAAATGCTGGGGATTCGATAAACACAGAGAGGGGTCTATTGAAAATTTAGTATGTTTTACATCTTTTGACATATTCTTGTTAACTTTTTATTTTACAATTGATTGCTTGTTAATCTCCCAATTTTGAGATAGAATTATATACTATGGATTTGGTATGTTTTTGGAAGATTTGGTACATTTTAGGAGTCAGTTTTGGTTCATTTGATATCTCTCGTTTTGCAGTCCTGTCAGGAGATCAATGAGGAATCAAGGATTCCATAAAGGGGTCGATGGTCTAAAAAGTTTGGTAACCCCTAATTTAAATCAATAAACAGACAAAAACTCAAAAAAAATCAGGTGATATCAACAATTTTATCTGTCTGTAAAGTTAGCAATGATCAAGTTTTTATAGATAAAGTATTTATGAAACATTCAAGGAAAATAGTTACAATTAATATAATCCAACTTGACGTCTTTTGTGGAAGTGTGAGTGGCGCTACAATTAACAGCACAGACAATGGAATCAGCCGGTCATGTTCAAACTCTGGCTTAGGCCATTAATGATCACTTCACACTAATATCCTAGGGAAAGACATGAATCCATCTCTTTTAGCCCAGTTATGGGTGAAATAACAAGGTAGACCGAGCTCTCTAGCCTTGGGAGGCAACCAATCTAGGAGAGGACAACTCAGACATTGTCTCGCTCCTGAGCCAACACTGGTGCCAAGCTGTATTGGTCCTTGCCCTTCCCTTGGGCCACAGTGATTGGGGGAGGGGAAATTGCTGCACGGGCAAACACCTCTCTTTGATACAACTTTGCCAAGATCTGCACCCTGGAGAGACTGAAAAGAAGACTCTCTGGATGGCAATGCCATCACAAAGGTGATAGTCATTACAAGGTCAATCCTTGGTTTGGTTTGACAAGTCAAAAAACAGTAAATTGTAAAGTTCAATGCACTCGCTCACTCGACAATAAAAGCAGTGCACAACTTGTGGGCACCGTTTCTAACATCAAGTAAGCATGCGGAAAAATCATGAAAGAAAAACAGAAATTGATACTTAAATTATATTGGGTAATCTATACATTTCACACACTCACTCACTCACTCAATGTTACCACCCACCCAATCAATATGTCGTCTGCAGGATTTAGATCGACTATAATGTTAAAACCCAGAAATAACCAGTTTTACAGCCAACCAAAATTAGGACTGGTTAAATCAAGAATTACCATTATGTGTGCTGTAGATAGATAGATATGAACAGAGATAGTTATGAACAGACAGATAAATAGATATGTAACAGAATATAACACACAACCGCATTTCTGAATTTGAGCTAAAACCCATGGCGTTAATTTCCTCTCCAAACATATATCCAGTAAAGCTCCTTCTTCGGTACAACCCTGCATATATTTTGCATGAATCCTTACTGAATATCCATCTTATACATGTACAGTTTTTTTAATTTTGGACATTTTTGAGCCAGCAATTAATGTGAAAGAGGTAAGTACCATTCCATATAGATGGAGAGAGAGAGAGAAAAAAACAGAATGATGAAGAGTTGGGGAGCCTTTAGATGAATTAATAAGAATTCATGGATTTAGATATTAGGTGTCATTCTTAATAATTCTATGGCAAGGTCGCCAGATTGGGCTACAAGGGGAGATGATCCAAACTTTATCTCCAAGACTTACCCAACACAGGCATTGTAATAGTGTTGAATTTGGAAATTAAGCCAGTCTAGAGGCAAGGATTAAATACCAGCTTCTTAGGGCTGGTATTGAACCTTTGTCTCTTAAATTGGTATAGAACCGCTGCCTCCAGACTCTCGATTTCCAAATCCGACACTATTACAATGCCTGTGTTGGATAAGTCTCAGAGATGAAACTCAGATTATCTCCCCTTCTGGCCAGATCTGGCAACCCTGTTCTAAGGCAAATAGAAGTTTCTAGAGGAGGCATTTGCATTCATGATAAAAAGTTCAGATCTTAGAACGTTCATTGTGGAACTATCTGGGTTTTTTTTCTTTTTTCAATTTGAAAAAAAGGGGGGGGGAGGAAAGGAAAGCTGCCCCGATCCTTGGAAGAAATAATTGTAGCAGCAGCAGCAATTTTTGTTGTTGTTGTTGTGTTTTCCTTGTTGTGATTGTTGCTGTCAATGCTGAAGGTTAACACCCACATCCCCCACTTTTATTGTCCGTGTTATTAGAATTATTCAATCTTTTCGAGACATTTTTCTGAGACTCCTCCAAAGGTTTGTTTTCCACTTGGACTTTGAAGATATCTGAAAAGAAAGAAGAAATTAGAGGTGATCAATTAAAAATTAAATAAAATAAAGTCAAAAACTAATTAGTTAGCAACATTTAATTCAACTAAATAGATAGAAATTAAAAATCCTGCTTGGCTTATATTTTAAAGAAAACAGCTTCATTCCAGCTTCTTATGCTGTTATCAACATTAAAAACCAAACTTTCCAAATGAGTTCAGCATATAGAATAATTATGTCATGAACTTTTCACAAAATTCAGCAAATAAAAACCAAGGAGACATATAACCCTCACAACGCAATTTGAATCCCGCAAAGCTTGGCTGATTCAGGGTCAAACAACATTTCTATTTCAATTCCAACTGAAAATGATAACTGGGACTTTTTTGTATTGTTTATGTCATGAATAAAAAAATTGTAAAAATATATATTTTTTAGTATAAATGTACTTGATTATTTATCAGAATGCAATGAGTCCTTGCTTATCTGAAAGGTAAATTTTCATAAGTGTGTCAGTTTTTGCTCAGTCGGTAAGAGAGCCGATTCTGATGTATTTTTAGTCAAAGGAACCACAAGGGACTGAGAGCTCACACACATACATTAGAAGTAAATAGAGGTTAACTGAACACCAGAAAATTATTTTTTTAGCAATAGAGTGGTAGGACTAATCCAGCTTAGAATAGAAAACGATTTTCAAATTCAAACATTAGGAATGAGTTTATTCTTAGGCTACATATGAAATATTCAAGGAAACTTTTTGTTTCCTTGAATATTTCATATGTCAATATTCAATACATGACTCGCCCCGAATGTAGCAAGGGAGGCAACTCTTAGTTACCTGGTAACTATCTGAAAATACCTTAGGTCTTTTCAAAAGCACTAGCGGCTTCGCAGTCAGTGATTGACATATTAAAATGTTAGTTGCGTCCCTTGCTAGGTATTGCCAATTTAGATGTTTTTCAGGTAAATCCAGATGATATAGTTTGCGTCTAGATGTCAAAAATTGCTCTTTAGATGATTTTCAATAAAATAAGTAATATGTTTACTTGATTTAAGTAAAAGAATAAGTAATATTTCAACAAAATCAAAGTCACATTTAATTAATCAATAATATGTATTATATTTCAGAGATATAAGATACATATCTGGGGAATCTAGATATTTCAAGATGTTTTTTGACTCAATTTTAGATGTAAACTTCAAAACTAAGTTGGCAATACTGTCCTTGCTAAATTTTCACACAAGAAAAGAGATTGTGCATTTCTGGTCAAACTTTCAGGCTTGTTATGTATTAAATCTAGAAATGATTGTTGGGGGCTGCCTGAGGAGAAAATTTATTTAAACGTTTTAACATCAAAAAAAAAAAAATTCAATAAATACTCATTTTTATAATACACATTTTGAATAAGAATCCCAACCAGCAAAGGTTATGACAGGATGAAAATGAATTTTCCGAGAAAAAGGTAATTCCAGAATTTACAGCTAACACAAAAAATAATCTCAACTCAGACATTTCAGGACAATTTTAACTTCAAGAATATTAGGCTTTTTTTTAAAAATTTCTTTTGATTATAACCAGAACTTCATCCAATTCATTTGTTATCTCCCCTTGATTTTTCAAAATCTCTTTCCTAAAATGTTGGCTGTTCACCTTTTGCTGTAGATAACAACACAGCCCGTAATAAGAAGTATCTGACTGGATAAGTCACACAGCAAATTACCTATTGTAAACAATACAGCTCATTGTCAGAAGTATCCAACTAGGTAAAGTCACACAGCAAATTACTATTTGCTGTAAGCAAAGAAACACCTTGTTGCCTGATGTATCCGACTAGAAGAGTGACACAGCAAATTACCTTTTGCTGTAACCAATGACACAGCTCGTTGCCAGAAGTATCCAACTTGGGAAAGTCACAAATGTTCACCAGCTAACACACACAAAAGCCACAGTCTATGCCTGCATCAACACCATTTGTTGCAGAAGTAAATTTCTGGAAAAGATTGCACAAGTGCTCGCATAACCTTCCTTTACTCAGAGCATGTTTTTCAAATCTCTGACTGATGTTACTGCAGTGCCAAGTCTGAGAACAAACTGAATGGTGCCTGCTTGATCTCAGCATTTTTATGGAACAGGGTAATTTGTATAATGCCTGCACACTTGACCGCAGAAGGTACAAGGCAGCCATTCCACCTGCCCATGCAAGCAATATGGAGCGATTTTCTCCTCTGATGAGACACTCACAGACAAGGTAAGTTATTCAACTTTGCTATATAGATTAGTGTGCATTAAACGTTTTTGTGATATTTGGGATATATGTATATCCCAAGGTTTCTATGACTGCAGGAATATATATGCACAGCAAGTCTCTCACGGAAGTCTATTGGAATGTACATGTCATGGGAAAAAAAATTGTTAAAATTCAGAAATATGTTGCGATACTTACCAACTAAAAGATTATTAAATGCTTCTCCTACATTTGTAGCATCCAGGGCTGATGTTTCAATAAAAGAAAAGGTATTTTTTTCTGGAAAAAAAAATGAATTAAAATTAAAAATGTTATTATTGTTGAAGACATTTGAAATCAAAAATTAAAATTAAGGTTAAAATTGGGGTGTAGTCTTATACACAAGTCTAAAAATAGTGATACTGATTTTTAGCTATAAAAAGTGGGGTTTGCATTATATTAACGATTGCATTGCACCTAAGTAAATATAGTAAGGTTATTCATTTATTTTGTATTTTTAAAAAACAGATTAATATTACATATTCAAATAAAAACTTATATTGACATGCTTATATAATGGATTTATTTTGCATCAATTTCATTCACACTGCCCCTAAATAAACAAATGTATAAGAACACAGTTGTAATTAATTCATGTATTTGACAATCTGATAATCAAAAAGTGCTGTCAGGGTTGTTTTTTTTCTCTCCAATATCTTTCTGGGTTTCAGTATTTTCATGTTAAAATTCAATGAAAGTTTTTCCATGCATTAGTTTCTCAAGATTTCCTTACTTGAATTAAACGTCCTTTATCACCTGTGGAAAAGCTTTAAATTGATAAAGAACTTGCATTGCATTCTTGAAAACATGAAAATTCCTGAATATTGTTAAATACTACAGGACATCAAAAATGGTCTTGATGAACCAAAATATCAATTATTACCAGATTTAATGACCAATTTGACTGTACTACCCCCCTCTCCTTGACTTGTATAGAGATTTTTTTCTCTCAAATTAACTGTTTCAAAGAAAAAAACACAAACAGCTTGAAAGCAGAAACTACTCAAGACAGAATATTTGCCAAACAACCAAAAGGAAAAAAGGATATTTCTTGTACAACATGGAAGCCAAAACCAAATAAAGAATTAATAAAAAGATCTTCAGGTAAGAACAGCCTACAGAATATATCCTATAAGACTCAAATAGCTGAGAATGATAACGAAATGGTCTCAATTTATGGAGATTTTGATGAATAGTGATAAAATGAAAAGTCAGTAAAATTTATTTGTAACACTTCGTAGTAGCAAACTAACACTGATATTTTATTTTAAAACAGCCTTTTAGAGTCATTTATCACAGGTTTTTGAGTATAATTTTGGTTTCCTGGAGAGTGGTATCAGGAAAAGCTACTGGCAGCCGTGGTACATTTACGTGGGAGGATCCATAAGACTATAGACTGACATAGGTATTAGCTGAATTTTAATCTGAAATTTTCCCTGTATAATTGATAAGGGGGGAGATTACATTGAAAAATAAATATTTGTTGGGTGAAATAAATGCTTTTTTCATCATAATCCTGCAGGCTTATTGATACACCTATGCGTATAGCTTTTTTCCTACAAAATGAGATCTGGAGATTATAATTTTAACAACCCGGTGTTTGTTATTGTAAATACACAGTAAAAAACGACATTAGAGCAAGATTTTTGTTAGCACTATACTACTTAATAACTCCAACTTGGAAAATATGCAATTTCTCAAGGGAGATAAATGCTGATTATAGAATAGTTTTCCTAATTTATTTGCAAATAATTATCTCACTAAGATTGGAGGAACCTATGCATGTACAACATTTACTCAGTATTGGTCGACATACAAGGGAGAGCAGTGTCAAATTTGAAGTTGTTTGGATCTGTGGTTCTCAGAAAATCTAATAAAAATACATAAAAGAATCGGAGATTACAGAGCAAGGCTTCTATGAATTACCTCCCTTGACTTTTGCTCCAAGAATACATATTAAGTAATCTCTGTGTACGCACACAGATTTGATAGTAGTGAGATGAGAATAATGGCAGGCTGCCCCACATACCATAAAGTCTGGCCCCTTACAAACACTGCATTGGCGATATAAATTCTATAGTTAAGAAGTGACCTATCATCAAGTTTAAGGGCCTTCAAACGAATTACAACAGGAATTTTCAAAAAATCTTGATAAGTTGTCTCCCCTTGTCCTCAAACAATCTACAATTGACCAGTAAATATCCACAACAAGTGTACATTGAAAAAATGTTATGATCATTTTTGATAATATTCATGTATTTTTGGCTGTCGAATTCAAAATTGAAAACCATTTTTATTTATTGGGCACCATTTTTTTAGTTGTAAATTAGGGGTTTTTTGCAGATTTTGCACTCCACAAATGGATACACTGAAAAAACTGTTTTGCTTATTTTCGATGATTTTTATTTAATTTTGCTTGCTGGATTGAAAAAATAGAAACCATTTTTCTTCATAATATTTTTTTAGGAAAAAACATTTTTTCCTTTTTATATTTTAACATAAAAATTGAGGAGAAAAACAGTGTTTCTTGAAAAACGTCAAGTTAAGGGGAAAATGATTTTTTGATGGAGCAACCATAGTTACATAAAAATCAGCAGAAATAATCAAACATTTTTGAATGACAATAATTTTGTAGACCTGTGTAATCGTGGATTGAGGTATATGTATCCACACATTCTAGTTGTCTGTCTATTTGTCCACATAATAATATCTCCAATGAATTTCAATGATATTTTGTGGAAAGGTAGGTCTATGGAAGATGAGATTGAATTTAGGAGCAGATCCAAAAATTAGTTTTTGATTGAGAGGTATCATTAATATTTTGAGTGTTATCTACTCATTAATGTAATCTTATAATTATATTTTTGTCATCTATTGAGACATTTTCTCATTTTCTTAAAATTCTATTTGCAATCCATTCTTAAATCCAATCTTAAAACCATTTATATTTGATTTTCTTTGAATGTATTTCTGTAAAGTACGCATTTATTTACTTCTGATTTCTACTAAATTCAAGATTTCAAGTTAATACAGGCGTCCTCTTTTATAATGCAGATGTTGGGGTCCAAGAAAACTGAGCGCATTATAACCAAGACACAGTAACTGCGGAGTGTGTATGGGCAATATTCAAGATGAATGACAGCTAACATTGCAGTAAAAATGGAATGAATTAAACAAAAATATTTCATAGTCAATGGAAAAAGCTTTTTTCATTTATTAATTTGATAGAAAGAAAAAATGAGGTTTGTTTATTGACTACTGAAATGTTTTTGTCTAATCTATTTCATTTTTACAGTTGGTGTGCCGACTGGAGTCAAATATTTTTCAATTGGAATAGGCCACCAGGTCAGACATCAAATGGGATTACAATGTAGCAACTACACTGTGAGCCCATTTGGTGACAAAGATTTTGGGCTGAGCACTATTTTGTTACACTGTAGCAAAATGGAGCTTAGACCGAAATATGGGGTCACAAGTTCAAAGGAAAATTCTGTCTTTATTTGTGGTTTTCTAGATGACTGGGCAATAATATAGGTCAAATGTTAGGGTCCACC
This sequence comes from Thysanoteuthis rhombus, assembly GCA_963457665.1. Lineage (NCBI taxonomy): Eukaryota > Metazoa > Mollusca > Cephalopoda > Oegopsida > Thysanoteuthidae > Thysanoteuthis > Thysanoteuthis major. Next base: position 50,216,927 of record OY735219.1, on the reverse strand, counting down.
TGTCTTATATCAAATCAATATAAGGATTTGTTGTGGAACAAATCAACTCCCAAACATCATTAACTCTTATCTCTTCACTGAACTAGAAGGCACTCAGAGAGAGCATACCTCTGCGGGGGGGGGGGTAAATAAAATAGAATATATATTCTCCATTAGAGTCAATAATTGATCAACCATAGTGTCAATGTTTGTTGAAGTTATGTGAAGAAATTCCATCAAAGAATAAATATGGTCAGAAATAAATTCTATTTATGACATCACTGCAGTCTTCCACCGAAAAACACCTAAAATAAAGTAAGGAAACATCTAGATTCTGGATAATCTAGACGTTATAAATAAACCTGTCAAAATAAGGCCCCCAAAAGGTCAAAAATGCTTTTTTTTTTTAGAAGGGGGTCTAGTGGGGTACTGATGTCAAATTTCCAAACGCATCAACTAACACAAACACATAAAAAAAAGAACTGAACCTTTGGCCACATTTGGTGGCTATGGTCATTCAATTAGTAGCACTAAACCTTTTCTCAGTACTCAACCTATAATCATGTAAAATGCTTGTTTCTGTTTGAGACAATTTCAGTGAACACAGTCACTTTAAGCTTAATTTATGGTCACCACAATTGCTGTCATCTTGGGTTCTGTCTGTGTCTACTGGTGTCCATCAGGCAGTCATTGATTGCATTAAATAGTGGAGGATCAAATTCCTGTCTCCCACTTTGTGGGTAAGGGTACTCACCACCATATTAACCCACTAACTGCGGAAGGTGGCACAGAGAGATAGTTATCTATTGCAAGATAAAAGCCCTTGTCCATTGAATTTTATTAAATAATCAGTTGATTTTTTGGTAGATCTTTAAACAATTCTACAGAGTGTTGAACAACCATAGCCACCAAAGATGGCAAAGGGTTCTATCCTTTATTTATATGCACACGTGTTCGTTTATTTATTTGTATGTTCCAGCACTCCTGGCCATATCGTACTGTTCACAGACTTGAAAATTGGCATCAGTACTCTAATAGGCCTCTTTTGAAATTTTCTGTTGATTTTTGAAAAAAAGCCTTTTTGACCTTTTATTTGTGTTCCGGCACTCTCACCCATACCGTTTTGGCAACAGACTTGAAACTTGGCATCAGTAATTCATTCGATCCATTCTAAAAATGTTTTCTTGATTTTTTTTTCTTTTAAAAAGCTTTTTTGACCATCTGGGAACTTTATTCTGACAGGTTTATTATCTTGATTATCCAGAATCTAGCTGTTTCTAGATGTTTTCTTACTCTATTTTAGATGTGTTCCAGAGGAACACTGCAGTGATGTCATAAATAGAATTTTTTTTGATCATACCTATTTCTTCATGGAATTTTTTTTACACGACTTCAAATGTTAATGCTATGGTTGTTCGATTATTGACTGTGATGGCAAGTATACAAATAATTTTAAAATCAAAATTTTCTCCAAACTTTCTTCTTAATAATGGCACAAAGACTTTGATGATAAAATTCACTTTCATACAAATTCATTTTTTTTCTTTACATGTCAGTATCCTGCTGAAATTTTTTGTTCACAACTATAGTATAACCACCATTTACATTGTACATTATTAGATATTATAAGTAATCCAGAGATGATTTAAAGAGAAGAGGTTGAACATCCATGGATTTGGGTATCCACAAGGGGTCCTAGAACCAATCCCTTACAGATACTGAGGGACAACTGAATTTGTTGTCTTTCAATGAAACAGAGAGAAAGGTATCATAGTTTGAATTCCAGTAAGTTCATCTGCAATCTAAGTCCCTTCTAAAAAAATGTCACAATATGTGTACATGGAAAATTTCATGACAACAGCTTAACAGTTTCTGTGATTTTACCTCTCAACCTTAAGTGATTCCATAATTTTTTCTGATTTTTTTTATCTGGAAAAAAATACATTAATTAAAATAATTACATTTATTTTGTTGGAGGCATATTCCACAAAGTCAGAATGTTCAGCTATTTGAAAAAAAAATTGTTTTATTTTATTTTTCATTTCATTTATTAGATGAAGTGTTGTAAATCATTAACATCAGTTTTTCGCTACTATTTACCTTCATCTTAATTGTTGTTGCTTTTTAACAGAACTAAACTCTGGCTGGTTCAATTGAATTGAACTGAACTACTTGTGTTTTGGAAGGAAGCCAAGCCCCCGCTTAGATTAAGAGGCCCCTGCTTAGATTAGGAGGCCCTAGGTTGCGGCCCATTCAGCCCATAAGTAAATCTGGCTCTGATCAAATACATGCATACACAAAAAAAAAAAAAAAAAGTTTTATATATATATATATATATATATATACATATATAATGTGATATCTTTACCTGCTAATAACCGCCCTTCATCCAGCGTCACCGCACGCAGGTGACGTAAATCTGTTTTGTTACCCACCACCATAATGCAAACATCTTGATCGGCATGTTCGTGGAGTTCTCCAAGCCATTTCTCCAAATTGCTAAAAGACAGCGGCTTAGTGATGTCGTAAACAACAAGGGCACCAACAGCTCCACGATAGTAACTGGAAAAAATAAAATAGAATTCAATTAAAAATAGGGCTTATTAGTCACTTGACACTGATCATCTTTTGGCAGCATGGCATCTAGATGGTGATCAATTAAAAATTGGAAAAACAGGTGATTAATGAATAAGTTACTTCTCTTGCCTTTTGTTGGATCACTGAAAAGTTAAAATTTTCAAAAAACAAGACTGAAAACTGCCAGACACAAAGTAAGGGATAATTTAGCATACACTTACATTGTAAATTGAATCCTCTCCTGAAAATTTATTTTGGTGGGAAATTAAAAAAAAAAACCAAAAAAAATCAATCTTTTTTTTTTCTTAACATAAGGAGTAGATGTGAAAATTTTCAGCCCTCTAACTTCACTGGTGTGGCCTGTATTCATGGCACATACATATCCAGCAATCCATTAAAAACTGAAGAAACCAATGTTGACACTTTTGGTTGAGGGTTTCTAATTGAAAAATAAATAAAAGTAAGAAATACATTTTGGACCCCCCCCCCCCAATCAAAAAGTGAAGTGTTCCTATGAAACAGTTTACAAGATAAAATAGTTTTAAACAAAAAAGCAATAACCATTGATTTGTATTGGGAAAATTTTTCAGTGTTCCCAGACCTCAAAAACAACTTTCTTCAATGCTTGCAAATTTTACACAAAGCGTAACACTCTCACAAGAACTGTTGGGATTTTGTGATACCTCAGGACATATCTTGCAAGTGGACATGCAAAATAAATCAAGATAAAGCACTGATGCTCACAAACACAGTTCAAAGCTATGGTAGCTTGGTGTCTTTTGTAAAAGTGAGGTGACATGAAGCAAATTTTCATAAAGCAGGTTAAAAGAGGGTAAAAGAAACAATTGCCCCGGGCCCCGCCTCTATATAAAAAAATGATAATTCAAAAATGAGTTTCTATGATAGATAATGAATTATCACTTACTACTTGAAATTGATTTTTAATTCATTTAATTATAATCTTGTTCTATTTGGTTGGTTTATAATTTATAGCAGTGAAATGACTAATGACTTTCTAAACACTCTTATATTCTTCTTTACTCACAAGAAGACAGATCACAAAATTATTGCAAGAAATAAAAAGATAAAAAACAGGTCTGGTTAGATATAAAAACTGTCACATAACCAATGTCTTTTAGCAGCATGCAGTGTTGGGAGTAATCAATTAAAAAATTAGATAGAGAAGTGATCAATGAATAAGTTACTTCTATAGTTTTTTGTTGGGCAGTAATCATTAGAAACGTCTGAATCTTCAAGAAACAAACATGGATGCTGTTCGACAAACTAAGGCTCAATTTAACAAAACCTTACATCAGAAATCAACCCCCCACACACACACTGAAAACCTATCTGGGGGTGGGGAATTTAAAAAAAACAAAAAAAAAAACCATCTTATTTAGACATAAGGAGTTTAAATTTCCACCCTTCTACTCCATTGGTGCAGCCTGTATACATCATACATACATAGCAAGCTACACCAACTTGAAAACTGAAGAAACCTAGGGTGACAGTTTGGTTGATGGTTTTTAACACTAGTTGGCCTTTTGGTGTTGTTTATATTTTACTTTAAAACCTTCCCTTAGGACCACTGAATATGCATGCCAACTATAAGTGGTTAAATTTGGGGGCAGATTCGGGAATTTTTCAATCGAGAAATATTTTTTTCATTTATGTACTCATGACTGTCCATACAATATGTCCTAAAGTTCTCAATGAATTCTAATGACGTTTCATGGGTGGGTAGGCCATGGGCTAAGGAAGATGCAGGGATTCTTTTTAGCTACCTTCCCATCATTGTATTATTTGTGAACTGATTTTCATTCAGTTTTTTTAGTGACAAAATCATTGGCAGGGATTTGCGTTCTCTGAGTGCTCTGTAGTTTATGTGAAAGTAAATGCTAATATCTCTCCTAATGAGTGCCAGAATGAAAAGAAAAAAAAAAGGATGCTAGAACAAGGTTTCTCAAAGTAGAGGTCATGTGAAAATCATTGGTGGTTAAGGTTAGATTGAAAATGATTATGTAACTAATTTCATTTTTTATTACTTCTATACAAAAATGTATTTTTTTTGGTGCTCTTAGTAAGATTGCTAAATGTTAACAAAATACTGTACATACAAATGGCCTGTCTAACCAAATGGGCTACAGATTCTTCATCTTTGCTTTTGGGGCTACAACCTTGAAAATCTGCATAAGTGCAACACTGAGCAAATCGATTTATTTTTTTTAAAGGACCTGTTTGAGGTTTCTATGGTCATTTGGGGCCAACATTACCCAAATCATGAGCTGCTATTTTTTTTTAAAGATAAATTTTGGATAATTAGTCATGGTACACAGGCGGGCTATGGTGATTCATCAGTAATTTTTTTTTATTAATAAATTTTGTTCTTGTATCATTTTGGTAATGTTTTCTATTTTATTATTTTTCCTTATAAATAATAAATACCGTAAAACTTGATAAACACCCCTGATTTTTATACTTACAAATGAAATTTTTTAAAAATGGTGATTTTTTTTTTGCAGGCGGCCAAGACCTCCTTTGGATTACAATGTCCCGTCTGCAGCCCGCTTAGCTCGTATGTAAATCTTTCACTATTTCCAATATTACACTATTTCTTCTGAGCCACCATTCAATCATTAGGAAACCTCATTCTTTCCTCTTCTACATCCTTTCTAGGTTAGTTTCCATAGTGACAATCCCAACAAACATGAGCCAAACACCTGCCATTATTGAAGTTGGCAGCCATTAAGAGTTGCCTACCTTAACAGTACAAAAGAATAACAACACCACTTAAACATGTCCCTGGATAATACCCGTTTCTCAATTAGAAACCATCAACATAGGTTTCTTCAGGTTTTAAGTGATTCTGGATGTATGTACCTATTATGTGTACGGGCCACACCAATGGAGCTAGAGGGCTGAAAATCTAAGCATTCACTCCTTATTATGTTAAGACATTTTGATTCTTTCCAACCATAAGTTTGTTTTTGTTTTGTTTTTTTGTTATCCCCCCCCCAGGTAGGGTCGATTTACAGTGTAAGTTTATGCTAAGTTAGTCTTGTAAATGTGTCTGGCAGTGTTCAAGCTCACTTTTTGAAAGGCAAAAAAAGTACCACCAATTTTTCCAGTGTTTTCATTGATCGACCCCAACATGGCACGAGACCAGAAGACATTGGCCACATGACGGTTTCTATTGAGTAACTAACCAGACTTGTTTCATCAATTTCTGTCTATCTTATAATCTATCATTATTTCATTAATTATTCAGACTCCAGCTACGACACAGATTTCCCATCATCCATGGTTCCTAAGCCATACCTGATTATCCATTTTGCCAAACCAGTCTAAGTCATGTCATAATGATTCAGCCATACACTACTGGCCTAATAATCATGTACGCTTGTAATATTTCTAAAACATTAGGACCGTTTGAAACTTGGATTGAACAAATATTAAATTCAAATCAAATGGTTACAACCGATACATTGATATGAATGATACAGTTTACTCGTATGCATAAATGAAACGGATAAGTCTGGTCAGTCAACAAAAAAACCTATTACATCACCATCTTTTGGCAGCATGCCATGTTGGAGATGATCAATTAAAAAATTGAAAAAAAGAAGGTGATCAAAAAAATAAGTTACTTCTCTCACCTTTTGTAGGGCAGTGATTGCTAACAAAGTTAGAATTTCAAAAAAACAAGCATGAATGATGTCAGACACAAATGAGGAACCAATTTAACAGAAGCTTATATTGCAAATTGATCCCCCTACCAAGAACCTATTGAGGGGGAGGGTCAAAAATCCCCCCCCCCCCAAGAAAAACATTTTTTTCAAACATAATAAGAAGTTAATATTTAAATTTCCATCCCTCCAGCTTCATTGGCACAGCCTGTATACAAGACATATACACATACACAGCCATCCAGACCAACTTGAAAACTGAAGAAACCTATGTTGACAGTTTTGGTGACGGTTTCTAATAAGAAATAAATGGTTACCTGCAATATATTAATATATATGATACAGTTTACTAATATACATTAAACAAATATAGGTACAGGTACATTTTGCCTTTAGAAACTGATTTGTCCCCAATAATATTTTGTAAAGCAAGGGTTCGTAAAATGAGGCAAAATCATTCAAAGAAAAAAAAAATGCATCCTCTATCGACAGACTCTTTCGTACAAACTTGTTGCAATACCATTCACTTGTGAAAAACTTTTTACTGTGTTCAAATTGAACAAAAATAAGATTTTATATAATTTCCATTCAGTTTAAAATTTTATTTCAACGTTTGTAAAGTCGGTAGTTTGTTAAGTGAGAGTTCATAAGATGAGGTATCCCTGTATATCAATTCAACATCATCAACCATTCAACTTCTGTTTCTGGACATTGACAATAAGCTGGGCCCTCCCCTGTCTCAATGGTTGGAGGGTACAACAGCTGAAACATTGTATTCAAAAAATGAACCAAGATGAGTAGAAAAGTTTGTGAAAAAGTTTTGCATAATAGTATCTTCATCTTTGTTATTTCATTTGAGACCATCATCAAAACTGTCAAGATGGGTTTCTACAGTTTTCAAATCAGTCTGGCTGGATGGCCAAGCATATAGATATGTATTATGCGTACGTACAGGTCACACAAATGGAGCAAAAGAGCAGAAGATTTTAACATTTATTCCCCGTCTGAAAATAATTCTTTTGATTCTTGAAAATTTCTATCCCAAAACAGGTTTTTTGTGTGGGTCTGATTTCTGTTTGAAGTTAATGTTAAATTGTTCCTTAGTTCGTGCCCAGCAGGGTTCACAATTGTTTTTTCTTTTTAAATTCTGACTTTTCTAGTAATCACTACCTACGAGAGATGAGAAGTAATTTATTCAATCATCCAACCATTTTACAGCTTTTTAATTGATCACCCGGCATGCTGCCAAAAGATGTTGGTCACATGGCGGTTTCTATTGATTTACTAATCAGACCTATCTGTCTGTTTTTTGTGGTCTAGGTCAGGTGTTTTTTTCTTAGTTCTTGCCACCCCCTCCCCAACTGGAACAGTTCACAGATCTTAACATCAAAGCTTTTGGTAGACAGAGGGGGGTGGGGGTGTAGTCAGTCAAAAAAAATACCAGACCATACATGTTAATTAGGCCAGTGTTCACACCAATCCTTTTGTAGAGTGTGTGGGTGGGAGGAGGAGGGAACCTTAATCACCACCATATCTCAACCTAAGATATGGAAACTCCTAACGGCCATTATTCTAAATTCTCAGCTCACATGGGCACTGGTACCAATACAGTATTAAACCATGAATATTATTTTTGCTTCTACTCCTTTTTTTCATAAAAGCAAATATCTTAGGATCAGTGTGTAGTATCTGTATGCCCATTGAAGGTGTTAAACACACAGTGACACACACACAATAATTTGAATATATATATATATATATATATATATATTAAATCATTGCTGAGAGGGGGCGGATATTCAATCAATACTGCTGGGGAGCCAAGTTAATATAACTGTTTTGTTTTTTAATCCCCAAAATGGTTACATGGTAAACAACTGATGATCCCAAGAAGAAAAATTCACTGATGATACCATGATATCTGATTCTGTATTAAGCATGAAAACCATTGAATTATTACGTTAACAGATATTGGGAAATGATTGACTGAAATAACATATATTTTTAGAAAAAATGTTTTTATATATTCCAAGTTTAAAACTGAAGCTTCCTGGACTATATACCTACCCATATAATGAATCTCATGTTCGTCAATATTTTTGTCCGTTTGTTTGTCAAGGGAGGTGACTATTCAATGCTAATTATACAGTAGTCTCCCTTCCATTTTTTTTGGCAAATATGTAAACAATCTGGGTCCATTCTGGTTGAACATAAACAGAATATGCAGAGTAATATAACGTTTGATATTTTGTGAGTATAATGCAATTGGTTAAACTAGGCTGAATACCTGCCCTAATGGGCGGCATAAATTGCTGTCAAAAAAGAGAAAAAAAAGAATCAATAAAATAGATAAGTAGGTAGAAATCAGAAAGAGTTTAATTTGATTTGACTTTTGAAAGTGATATTTGTGACTTGGAGATCTTTTTTTTTTTTACAATCTCAGGAAAATTTTCAAAGAACATAAAGACTACTTGGAATAAACATTCATTCTTCCTTTTAATCTCAGTCCCAACAAACAATCAATCTCTTTCTTACACTCCCCTCCTCTCTGTGAACAATACAAAGTCCCCACTATGTGTACATACACATAACAGAAAATATCTGCCTTTACACTCAGTTCCTGTTTATGAACAATATAAAGTTCTCTGTCACTGTACGAATGAGCAAAAAATCTATTGTCAAAATATATAGGGTTTACAAGAAAAAAAAAAATCAAAAATTTCATGAAATTATCCAGAACTATCTAGATTTTATTTATAATCATCTAGATTTATATCTAGTATCAAGGCACTTATTTTCAGATGGACAGAGAGACATTCGGTGAATCATGGAGCCGAGCCATATAGCAAGGCTAGACAAGATTTCCAGCCAATGAAGAATCACTGGAGCTCCGCACAGAATGGAAATTCTTGCTATCATTAAACTCCAAATTTTATGGCTCACATCAGGAAGAAGAATGTGACGATCAAACATAGTCAAATAATTCAGCTAAGTTCAAATCAACTAGTCTAAGCACAAGTTGGATAGAGAAGCCTGCAATTATGACCTAACTAGAATGCAGCTTGGCCTCCAATGCAAAGAATCACAGTTAAGGGTTGCCAAATTAGCCATTTTTGGCTAGATCTGGCATTTTTTTTTTCCTAATTTAGCCGTAGAAATCTACAATAGCAAAAAATCTGGCCAATTTTTGAAAAAATATATTCAATAAGTTTATAAAATTATCTGTACCAATTTCCCGCTAACTTTAACGGAATTAAAGTCGTTCACTAGTGCATAGCAACAAAATATTTTTTAGCGGCCTTAACAACGATTAATACACTCACTCGATGTAAATGATCTAAAGAGAATAGAAATAAAATTACTTGAGGTACTTTGGTCAGCAGTGGACTTATAACGGCCGATGATGATTACATATATATATATCTTGGCTCCATAGGCTAAGCCTATATTTCGTATTATTGAGATTATTTATTCATTAACTACATTATTTACATGTTTATCTATATTGATACATTATTTAGAAAGTAATTGGTGCATTATACATTATTTACAAGGTCATTATTAAGGTCTTTCAGATCTGATACTTTTATTGGGAACAAATTATTTAAATCCCAAAGGCTTAATTATTCACTAAATGAATTTGAGGAACAACGTCCAGAGAGGCACCGTAGTATATACCTGGTTCTTGAAACATTTATTTTAACCACAAGATAAGGCAATCAGCTGACTTGCAAGTGAACTACTTGTGGTGGATGTCGGCTGCCTGATTTAAAGTAGTCTGGACAGCAATACAAAGGCATGCATGATACATAACTATGGATGCTCATAATTTCCATAATTACCAGGTTAGCCATTTGATTGGGGTTCTTACAACATTTTCCTTTAAATGATTGAGACGAAGCCTCACCCTCTTCTTTACATAAGGAATCTGCTTTGAATTGTCAGCCTGAAAGAGTTCTACCTTCTTTAGCTCTTAAATTCATGGACCGCTTGTAACCACTTATACTGACAGTGTTCTATTTTCTTTGAATTCTATTGAATGGACAAATAATTCTTTGTTGCCATGGATTAAAAATGACTTCCCTGATCATTAATCTAAGTTTGGTGGTTGTAGAATGAGGAATACAGGTCTAGTTAATCCCTGAATAGAAACCGCCACTAACCACCTTTTTGCAGCATGCTGCATCAGGGGCAATCAATTAAATAATTGTAGAAGGCCGTGATCAATGAATAATTATTTTTGTCACCTTTTGTAAGACAGTGATCACTAAAAAAGCATAAATTCTGCTGGGCACAAACTAAGGGATCAGAAACTTACATTGCAAATCAAACCCCCTCCCTATTAAAAACCTATTTAGGATGGGAATTTTCAAAGTCTTTTTTTTTTTAGAGATAATAAAGAGTAAATGGGTCAATTTTCAGTCTTCTAGCTCTATTGGTGCTGCCTGTACGCATCATACATACATAAACAGACAGACAGCCAGACCAGCTTAAAACCTGAAGAAACATTTGGTGACAGTTTTGATTGATGGTTTTCAATAGCTGTTAGATTTGGATGACTGTTGCTGGACGGCCTACTCAGCCTAATTGGTAAGGCAGCTGCCACAGAAAGTTAGGCTCCTAAGAATGAGGATGACAGTTCGTATCTAACGCGAGGCATATTCTTTATTTCCGATCCATGCTGCTTAGTAAAGATCATACATTAACGCTCTGAGAGTTGCGATAAAAGCAAATGAAATCCTGTCAAAAATTAACAATTAGCAGGGAATCATTAGAGAAATTTGAATATTGCAACAGTTATCGTTTCATCTGACTCCCAAATTTGTCATGTCACTATATATCATGAATGTAATCACTAGAGTGAGAAAATTAAATTTTCATGCATTTTCTTAATAAATCCCAGTTGTGAAATCAGGGGTTATTTACATAACTGGTACAGTTATAAACCAACAATTATTCCAGGCCCCTCTGTACATGACTGTACTTATCTTGGAAAATTAGAACTAAAATTATACCGGCTTCCCCTGTTATAGTACAGATCACAATATAACACAGGTGGATGGTGAGCCAAAAATAATAATCCAGCTCCAAAATAACGAGATTGGCAATCCTGGTTATTGCCACTCGGTCATAATGCAGTTAGCTTTCTTGGACCCCGACACCCACTTCATAATGTGATGCCTATAGTAGTTAAATCTCATAATTAGAAAAGGTTGATTATTATAATCTTCAAAAAAGGATTTAAAAAGATGTTACTTTCTGAATAAAGAAAATATTGGCACAAGCAAAATAGCAACCGTACTAATGCTCTAGGGTAAGGCATGAATTCATCTCTTCCCTCCAGCTATGGGTAAAATAGCAGATGAGGTGAGTGATGTCACCATAGGTGCTAGTCACCTCCAAGTCAATTTCACACAACACAAACCTTAAAGAACTTTGGCGTTTAGTCAAGACAGAGAAACTTGTGTTATGTGGTGCCCCGGGCAGGGACGGCTGATGCTACAGCCAGCGTAAGGGCACTACTTATTTAATAACAATCAAAAAAGTAACATTCTTTTTCGAAATTCCTCATAGAAGATGCTTTGTATATGTACAAAAAAAAAAACAATAACAAAAATGTAGAGCACATACCAAAAGTGAAATCATTACATGCCTTTCGGACAAGTACTTATATAAACGTTTACTTACATAGGTACAGTCACAAATACACTAACTGAATAATAGCTGACGCTGTCATTAAAATTTTCATTGTTAAGGTATTTTAAAAAGAATGAGATGGTGAGTGTTTCGTGAGACATTAAGGGGGGGATGGTTAGAGAATGGAAATTTATACATGACTGAACTAAAATAGGAACTGACTAAAACTTGACGCTGCTTTGTATAACTGGTTTGTTCGGAAAACACAGGGTTGACCAATATCCAGAATTAAGTTTAAAATAAGAAGAAACAAAAAAAAAAAAAAATGCTTGTAAAAAAAAAAAAAAAAAAGTTACGTCAATATAAAAAGAAACTATTTATTTTTTTCTTTTTGTGAGAATCTAATCAGTTCCATTAAAAAAAATTATTATAATGGAGCTGAGGTATGTATGTAACCAAAACTGTTCCTGATATGAGATGGCTGCTGAATGCTAAAGGTGATTTCGCTGAAAACCTTTTTCGCAGAAATTTTTTTTGAATTGATGATTAATAATTGTTCAATTTAAAAAAAAAAAAATATCGGTTTTAGACATTACCGAGTTTGAAGTATTCAACCTGTACAATAAAAAGGAAATTTCAAACATATCATCTGACTGACTCATAAAAAGAGGTCCTCCACGCTTATTAAACTGTTATTAAGTAAAATTAAATATGAATATGTCAAATCTAGGTGGCCAAACAGTTTATGTAATGGAGAATGGAATAGGCAAGCTGAGTTCAAACTTTGTCTGTGACAGTTTATGTTCACTTCATACCAATGCCCTTGGGAGAGTCATGGAGCTACTCCTGCCCCAGCTATATAACTAATTACCGGGGCAATTGGAGACCTTGGATGTCAAGCTAGTACACCAGCCCCGTAAACAATTGCTGCGAAGATTGGATCCCCATGGATAATTCATGAAATGGAGACAAAAATCGTGGCCTCAAATGTAGTGCGTTCAGGGATGGAAGAGGGGGATATGCTGGGGGGGGGGATATATGCAGGGGTACAGTGTATACCTATTTTCTATCAGTGAGTACGATACGGGAAGCAACTTTGCTTACTTTACTTAAATGGTTTCTGAGTACTAATAAAATTTTGTCGTTTTATCAATTAACTTTTTCAGATCCATTTTCAACATGGCACTTAATCAAGCGAAAGGGAAAGAAAATAATGATCGACTACTTACACGCTGGTTATTGCACGGTACCTTTCCTGTCCGGCCGTGTCCCAGATTTGTACACGGACAACTTTGCCTTTGATGCTGACATTCCTGACAAAAGAAAATGAAAAAAAACTCAGAAATGAACAAAGACCAGAATCAACAAAGGATTCCTTCTCAAAAAACATCAAATAAAATACAAAGCACTTGCATCATTATTAGCTGAACCCGTGGAAATTCCATGGGTTAATTAGAAACAGCCATCAAGGAATTAAGATCAGTATGACATTTATTTATGAATTATATATATATACAAAATAATTATGATAAAATAAACTGATAAACAAAACTATTGTTTAAATGTCAGCATTCATTCATGCTTTTAGTTTCCCCCTCTGTCTCTCTTTGATGTATATTCCTTCAAACAACCATTAATTAAGCCCATTCCTCTTCTTCCTCACCTTTTAAATGTGATTCAAACAACCAGTAGTCAAACCCATCTTTCTTTTTCCCCACTCTTTAAAATATGATGTGCTATCATAACATGGTAGATACGAATGAGAAAGGGATAAATTGTGGTATTTGATATGTATCACTATTTATTTGGACTCATTCCATATACTGTATTGCTGCAATTCTCTACTGGGAGCAAAAATGGACAATTTTCTCGTGAAATTCAACCAAAAACGTATGTATAGGTGAATTAAGATGAGCTGATTCAGAATATGCCTTTAGTTTTGCTCTGGGACACGTTATCAAGTCATAAGAGTATAAACACACTAAGAAATATTCACATCAACTTTATATATTTAGAAATCATATCACAGTAAAGACACTAGATATTATTTGTAACTTGAGCAGTCACTACGATGCAGTTAGTTGAGAATTCTGAAAAGGAAATAGGTAGTAGCTTCAGCTCAATGGTGTGGACATGAGCCAGGAGGATAGGTAGACTCACAGTTAATATGTAACCAAATTACTGCTAGAGACAATGTTGTAATACGTATTTATCGTCCCATCTCTTATTCCAAGTTGAAACGTTGGTGAGAAGAAAAGGCAGAAAGGCTCATATTCATTCACAATTAAGGAAGAGAGAAAGATGTTTATATCGAACAGGAATATAAAACTTCATTAACAACAGGCTTAGTTAGTCACTCAGTTGAAACAATTACAAGACCGAAGTCTTTTGGCAGCATGCCACGTAAGAGTGATCAATGAATAAGTTACTTCCTTTGCCTTTTGTTGGGCAGTGATCACCAAAAAATCTGAATTTTACAAAAAAATTAATACGGATGCACCAAAACACAAAGTAGGGGATCAATTTAGGATAAACTTACATTATAAATTGGGCCTCATAAAAATCAATTACCAGGGGAAATTTAAAAGAAAAAAAAAAAAAATTTTTTGCTAGACATAATAAGTAAATGCTCAAATTTTCAACCCTATAGTTCCATTGGTGTGGCCTGTAAAAGTGATACATACATAGATAGCCAGCAAGCCAAACCCACTTAAATACTGAAGAAATTTATGTTGACAGTTTTGGTTAATAGTTATTTATATTAAGAAGTTCAGTAGGCTGTGGTTCAATCCATCGTAAGTCATACCAATGACTTAAAAATGATACTCAATGCCTCTCTGCTAAGCACTCAGCACAAGGACTTGGATTGATGAACCTCTCTCAGAGGCTGAGGGTTTACGGCCTAATTAAGTTGGACACATTGGCTCTTGTAAGATCACCGGGTACACAACATCAAAACTAGCCAGTACCTAGATGGGTGACCATTTGGGAATACTGGGTGTTGTAACCATATGTGAACAAAGCTTTGATGGACTTGGTAAACCAAAAGTGGGTATTAATGACACTTGCCATGTGTACCCAAACCCACAACAATATCAATGAAGGTATTACAACCATACAAACATTCATTAACACTTGAATCCATAAACCACTTTAAACCGACATGGAAGTCTTTAATGAATAGCAAAAAAATCAGTGGAACTTTGCAGTGAATAGAATAAAAGTAATTTTGAAATTCACCAAATGGTCAAAAATAGATAATTTTAATTGGAAGTTATTTCCCTTAAAATTGACTTTCTTTTCTTCTTTGTATGAAATTGAAAATTAGCTATATCAACAAAGAAATATAAAAAAGAGGCACAGATGAATTCATAACAATGGCAAATGCTAAATGAACTTAAGACAACAACATCTCCACGAGCAACGTCTATGCTCTGAATTTACTATGTAGTAAATGAGTATTTACTTTCCATTAGGGAAATATTTAATAGTCTCATACTTCTGCTGACTTTGTTGCCAGAGAATTACAAACAAAATCTAAGATAGATGGTTTATCCATGTATTAAGTTTAGAGTTATATGATCGTTACTAAAATTTGACAGCACTTAAGTAGCGTCATTAGAAATTAGTAAGTATAAGAAGTCATTAATGTGATATGTAGGAAAGATATGTTTAATAAGTTTAAACCTAAAATAGAAGTTAGGTTGGATTTAAATATTCCTGTTTCTTCAGAAGTGATTTAAAATGGCTGCATGTGTCAAGTTTTTGGCAGAAGTGTTACTTTGAATTGCATGTTAAAACAGTTCTTTTTATGTGGAATGGTCTCCAATGAAATATGCTTTTGTGTGACGATTTAGAATGTTTGAAAACTTGAATAAAATAAATGAGCCAAGTTGTTTTTTGCTCTTGATGCAAAATGAATTATGTATAAAATTATATACAAAAAGGGATAAGACAGGAATAATCAAAAAGACAAGAAAATTTAGCCACTGGTGAATGAAATTTTGTTACAAATTCAAGCGTGAATGATACTGAAACAGTTTAACTCAGCTGTAAATCACTGGAGCATCAAAACTTGTTCAAATGATTGGGAATCTTAAACCTTCAGATCACTTTGAATTCTTTCCACACTATCCATTATGGTGATTAGGCCAGTACTGTCATTATCTACAGTGTAACCTGCACAGTCACAAACTAGAAAGCAGTCACCTCTGCCAACGCCATTGTCACTAATAACTCAACGAAAATCAGTTTATATATTGCCATGATGCAAGGGAAGTAGCTGTAAAAAAATTCCTGGATCTGTCCTACATTTCAATCACTTATTCCTAAGCTCAGGGCCTATTCTTCTAGAAGATTTCATGGAAATTCATTGAAAACTTTTAAAGATATTGAGCAGACAGATATGAGTGAATACATATACTTTTTCCATCTTCACTGAACAGCTGAAAATTCAAACATTCACTCCTTATTATGTCTAGGAAAAACTCTTTCTTGAGAATTCCTCCCCAAAATAGGTTTTTAGTGGAAGAGTTCAATTAACCACAAGAGTTTCTGTTAAATTGGTCCCTCAATTTGTGTCCAGCAGCATTCAAGCTTAACAAAACTATTCTAATATATATTTACTGGCCTTAAATTTTGTGACATAGTTAGCTCCCTTTTTATTAAGCCTTTAATGTGAGAAGAGGCTGAAATGCCTTGCTCAGGATGACCAAGAGTGAAGAAACAAGAACCATAAGTTCAATGATGCACCCACCATCCTTAAATCCTTATCTGTGATTTCTGATTTGATTAGTGGGCTTAAAATGTGTATATATAACATTTTTAGCTATAAAGTTAGCTTGAAATAGAAAAGTGCAGCCGTTTTTGCCATTTTAAAGACAGCATCAAACGATTCTTGGCAACACTGTTAAAAGCAAATGCTTGAAATGTTGATATGTTCTTTCAATGCCACTCATTTTCCTCCTTCCTCTTTCTGTTGTTTCATTTAACTGTGACTGACCGACCGAAAAGTGTCTAATAAAGATGCGTGGATTCATCTAAAAAAAAAAATTTCATAACTGAATTACCCAGTTTTAATGGATGTCTGTCAAACATGAACAGCTTTTGCCAAGTAAGTGGAAGGAGTTACGTATGTATCATCGCTCTCCACTCATACCCTCATCAAAGGTATCGCAGGGTTACATACACATGGGAAATTGTTTGTAAAACCTACTTCCAGCTTACCAGACTTGCATAACTTAGGTATAACTCAGCAGTGGATTGAACCATAGCCAACTAAACTGGAGGCGAGAACTTTACCACTGGGCCATGGTGATTGGTTAAGGATGTGTACCAAATTTACGGTCATTTATAGGACATAAATCAACTATCAACAAAGCTCAACTTTATGATAAAAATCAATTTATATATTAGGTTGGTGCAAAAATAATTGAGTTTTTTCATCATCAATTTTGAAGCGGTATATTTCAGCTAAGAATACAAGTTATTAATCAAAATGAGAATCTTCAAAGTCAACCCATTTCTGCCAACTAGACAGAAGGCCATTCATTCCGCAAGCTTAGAATTCCGGGATTCGGGGTGTTTTTTGCTGCTGCTTGAAGTTCAAGTGCTTGAAAAAAGTGGAAGTCAGTCGTAGAGACGTCTGGTGAGTAAGCTTTGTGAGGTAGAGTTTTGTAGCCTAGATCATTCAATTTCAGCAGGGTCGTTTGCACAACATGCGGTTGGGCGTTGTCATGGAGAAGAATCGGTCTTTCTGATCGATCAATATTTGACATAATATTTTCGTGACATGTCACAATGCAATTAAGAAATGGATTGTTTTTGTTAACCAGTAGAAACACAGAGTAGACTTTGTAATGGTAATTTTTATTTATTTTTGTTCAGCACGAGTGGACACCATTTCTCAGGCTTTCTTGCTTTTCCATTTTGGTGCAAACGAGAATGGTCAACATTTAATTCCTTTACAACCTCTAGAGTTGGTTTAACAAACTTCCCATCTTCAAGGCTCCCGTCTTCAAGGCTCCCGTCTCAGTAATCAATGTTGAGCTGTATTTTCAGTGATGGTCTCCCGGTCAAATATTTGGTTGATATTACGGGCAGTTTATGCTGCTTTATATCCCATTTTGAACAGCTACAACTAAATGGCTTGAATTTGCTTTTTTTTGCCATCTTTGATTTGACAGCCTCAAATGAACCAGAATGAATAGCGGAAAAAAAAATGTTCAGCTTGAATAAATAGAGCAAAAATTCACGCTTTAAAATGGGATACTCATGAACATAGTTGAATGGTTATTCCAAAATAAGCATCAAAGTTCAGAATAACAAAAACTGCAATTATTTTTGCACTGCTCAAGTACTTTCCAAAGTTATTTCATTCATGTTTTTTTTAGAATGAGATTTATTAGGTAGTAATTAAAAGCAACATTGAAACAAAAGCTAGATTATCTAAAAATGATGATAATAATAATGACAATGATTCATGTAAGAATTCCAAAACTGTGCCAAAATAATTTCACCTCATGTTATTATGGTCCAGATCAATCAGATGCAATAGAAATCTATTAATATTAACCATACTAACCATAGATGCAATAGAAATCTATTGATATTAACCATACTAATCAATCCATCTATAACGACCATATTTAATTAATTAATCTACTTATATTAACCAGATTTAGAATGTGCTAAAAAATGCAGAACTATTAACACAGAAATGTAAAAACACTAAATAGGAGAAGGAGGTTGGGCAAAAAGAGTTGATAAAAAAATATCCTGCTCCCAATTGGTTAATGTTTTCGGGCAAGCAATGATTATTTAGTAAGACTATCACTAAAGAGGTACAAAGTACCACGAGGGTAATTAGCATGGAAAACCAAATCAGCAAAAAGAGTTCAAATTCCGTCCGAGACAGCATGTGTTTTGCATTAACATGGGTGTTAGCGGAAAAAAGTACCAAGACCGAAACTCAGTGATGCCAATATTTTCACGCTAGTTTGACTACCAAAAAGGGCTAAAAAGAACTAAATTTAAAAAGATATAGCTAAAAACTACCAAAAAGATGCTTAAAATGATCTTAAAAAAAAAAAAAAAAAAAAGAACCGTCAATCACCAAAATGTTTAAACACCTCTGCACTAATTTAGCAATTTTCACACGGCCAAATTTTTGTTTGTCAAAGACAGAATTCTGTCTGACATTGGAGATTAGATATCAATGTGTCAACATCCTTGAAGAAAGGCATGAATCCTCTTCTTCAAACGAATTGTCCCATCATCAGATATCTTGACAAAATGTTTCATTACTGACATGCCACGATGGTTGATAGAGAAGAGTGTAATGAGAGAGCACGTAGGCCAACCACTCTCCCACAACTACCTGGCAGTCAATGTAGAGGTGATAATAAAAAGCTGTGTTACCCTCCCCCATTATAAACCTTGACAGGGTCCTGATGAAACTAGGAGTCAATGAATGCATTAAATGAACAAGTTTTTTTTTTTCAAAATGAATAGTTGAACAAAAGCATTACCTTGTAGCAAATTCTACCCCAATCGTGCTCTTACTCTCAGCACTGAAGTCATTCCTCGTGAAACGATACAAAAGGTTGGTTTTGCCAACCCCAGAATCTCCGACTAGAACAACTGTAAAAGAGAAATAGAAGAAAGCATGTCTCAATTTTGTAATGAAAGAAAAAAAAATTTTTTTTTTCAAATATCTGAAAGGATATCTAATATAAAACAGGTGTGGTTAGTCATACAACAGAATTCGTCATGTGACCAACATCTTTTGGCAGCATTTTCGGGTAGATCAATTAAAGGATTGGGAAGGAGAGGGGCCAATGGAGGAGTTACTTCTCTTACCTTTTGTTGCATCACTAAAAAGTCTGCATTGTCAAAAAAAAAAAAAAAAAAAAAAAAAATCAAGCATGAATGTAGCCAGACACAAATTATGGAACCCATTGGACCCCTAACTAAAAACTTGATGGTGGGTCATTTTTAAAAAAAATTTTTTTTCAGACATAATAAGGAGTAAATGTTTAAATTTTCAGCCCTCTAGCTCCATTGGTGCAGGCTGCATACAAGACACAAAGATAGAAAGCCAGCCAGCCCACTAACCAGAATAACTTGAAAACTAAAGAAACCTATGCTGTCTGTTTATCTAACATATCTAGCATAAATATGATTTTATTATTCATTTCTGTCATTAGATGAACTATTGTAACCCATTATCTTAGTTTTGACTACTATTTACCTTCATCTCAATTTCATCACAACACAGCTTGGGGTTTTCACTCCATGGTAGCAAGCAAACAACGCAAATTGAAAATATATCAACTATGATCCATTACTCACAGTTGTAACAGCATCCATCATTTAATGTTGTACGGATTCATTTTTTTTTTCAAGATTGTCGCCACATGTTGGAAGTTTCATGTTTCAGTAGTTTGTTAAGGTGGTGCAGCGTTGCATGGAGATCACCAGCACAAAAAAAAAATAGGATCAACAAACCAAGTCAGAGTTTTGACCGAGGCTGCTTACGTTCACTTTCACATCAAACTAATAGCCCTTGGGAAATACATGAATCCACTTCTCCCTCCAGCTGTGGGTAAATAGTAGAACAGTTGGAGTCCTTTAGCTCTGTAAACCAGACCCATCAACCAAGCCCCGTTGGGAAATGGGGCGAGTTGGGTGTACGGCGAGCACCCCAGCCTGTAAAAACCTCCATTTGCTACAGAAACAATCGATTGTACAAATGGAGACAAAACCATTGCCCAATGTGCCTTGTCACCTACGAGGTCCTATAATTATTATTAATTATTATTAATCATTATTTAATATTATTTGGGATCAACGTCAACAGGTCTATAAATGCCCATATCAATTCCTCCAGACCAAACTGAAAAATGTTGAAAGTGTTCATGAGAAATGAAGGGAAGAGAGAGTGGGCAAAGAAAGGGGATTTTTTTTTCTTACGTCAAACTACATCAAATTTTCCTTTTTTTAAATCAATTCTTGAAATGAAAAATTCAGAAAGGAAGGAAGGAAGGAAGGAAAGGAGGAAGAAAAGGAAGAGGAAAAATAGAGAAAGAAAGAAAGAGAGGAAGACCTTCGCTTCCTTCAGGTTTGGTAGTTTAATACAAGAGTAAGATAGGAAGAGAGAGAAAGAAAGCATCTTAGTCGTAGGCAATAACAAAAATAATTCAAACTCAGAATTAAAATGTCTTCTAATATTGAAGCAAAAGGAATCGATGAAGTTTGTGGTTGACAGAAAAGAGAATCAGAGAAAAGTACAAATAAGAGAAAATACTGAAGAGAAATAAAATAAAGAGTAAAAAAGAATCTTAATAAACAGTCCGTCATCATTTCATTGAAGCAGACAACACAATGTTTAAAACTAATGAATACATTTCATTATATATCTCTAATTTTTTCGTTTTCCAATTAATTCTATTGCATTTTAGACAATGTTTTTCATTTTATTTCTGATGCAATGATTATACATTTTTGTTTCAGAGGATTAATAGGGATTAACTTGAAAACTCAATAGGAAACGAATCGCTTATCACAAAAACAAATGTTGAAATGCTGTCAACAATTGCGTAAATAACATAGCAGATTTAAACAAAATTTGTCCTTTTTATTATTTCCTATATAGTTGACACATATTTTAGCTATCCTGAACCTGTTGCAAGTCAATAACTGGATTTGATGTCTATGACACAAAAAGACAGAAAAATAAGATTTTGCTTCAATTCTTTTAATCGATAACATAGTGAAGTATTGTACATAGACTTACCATTAATCAATATGAGCCTTATTAGATTCTCTTCCTGCCCCTCTCTCTATCTCTGATATATATGATAAAAATTTGCTAAACCTCTTTGTCATGAGACATTTCCGTGACGATTGCAAAACAATGGTTGTAGGCTTTGGATATTTCACTCTAGATCGGGATAGGCTATTATGCTTATAACATTCCCTGATTTTTTTAGCATTTTAAGAGTTCAACAAAAGTTATTGTTTAGAATTTTAAAGTTTGGAAACTAACAATGGCTATCATTATCATATTTTGAGTTTTTTTGTTTACATAACTAAAACTAAGCAAGTCAAAATTATTGTTGGATTTTTTTCTTTTCTCACAATCGCTGCATTCGTTTCAATAGAAGTTCAATTTTGTTTTTAATTTATATGCTTATACACACCACTGTTTATGGATCTAATGATGAATTGTTCACATTAAATTTATGTTCATATCTAATGTGTAGACAAGCTACAACTTTCATATCTATTGCTTTGAGAAATAAGTCTGTAGACTAGATACACAGTCCACATTTTGTGAATAAAAACCCAAATATAATGTACATTGGTGTAATATCTATAGTACAATGTTTCTTCCTGACAATGGCATTTTACTCAGAACAAACAGTTTAAGGCTCAAGATATTTCACTCTAGATGCTTTTAGACAATAATTACCAAAGAATTCCATTATTTTGGAAGCACAAAAACATATTTCAAGAGCTTAATGCAAAGCAACGTTTAGAATTACAAATTAAGGTGGCTTAAAATGGGTATTGTTATCATATAAGTATTTTTGTTCATATAAACAAAAACTTGGAATTGTTATTAATTTTTTCTTGTATCCCCAGTATTTATTTCAATAGGGATTCAATTTTGTTTCTAATATTCATATAATATTACATAAAAGGTAAATAAAAAAGATTGGGGGGGGAAACTGCAATGTATGTGAACAGAGCCAATTATTGACCAAACCCTGTTGTATTAATTTCAACTTCTATTTCCCTTCATAAAGCAAATAAAATTACTTTTTGCCATTCAAATATAGTGAAGCCTGTTATTAAAGAATTAGCAGACACCAAAACAAGTTAAACTGAATCTCGATACTTTTCTTAAAGAAAAGATTTTTTTAAAAAGCTTTCTAGAGCCTTCAGTTGTAAAACATTGAATCACTTTGCAACTCAATGTTCTACAACCATAGATTCCATATTCTATGACCGTAGGCTCCATATATCTGGGGATAACTGCCTGGAGGGTAGGTATTTTCAGCTCCAGCAGTATTTTGTGAAAGCTTACCTACTATTGGTTGTCAAGCTAACAAAAAGCAAATAGTGGAAAGAAACTTGAAATAAATTTCACCTAATGATCAATTACAAGTCTGCCACTCACTCATGGTGCTGTGGTCGGAGTGAAAGAGTCTTGTGAGCAATTAAAAACGTTTTTGGTTCTCACTGGGTTTTAGAAAGTCACTCCACTCCCACCGGATGTTAAGAGACGTCACTCCCACACAGGAAGACAAGAGGAATGAAGAAAGAGATTAAAGACATATCTCTAAGCCATATCAAAAAGGGAAAACCCCATTACTCATCAAAACAGGTGAGAGATAAATCCCAGGTATTAACTGATTCAGTCAGCTGAACAAGCCCCAGGCTTTATTTGGAAAGCAAGAAACTCTGGACTCAAAATTGCATTGATAAGACAAGAGATAGATCAGTCAGAAATATCTTATATCAATTACTATCATGATTAATTATTGACTGGTTAATCTTTCATCTTATTCCTTTTGCTTTTTTCTTGAACATACCTCATGAATATATCATTTTACTTCTCTTAACAGATATGACATCAATCACTTCAAGTGTCAACGTAAGACAAGCCTCATCTAGGACTTTGGATGTAACATGCTTTTTGCTTTCTTGAATATATTTTGTACAAATAATTGAGATGTGTCACATCAGCTGTCTGTCAGTCATGCTAGAGAAACCACCTGAATAGGGGCACAGCCAGACTAAATTTGGTATATATACTCAATAGACAGAGAGGAAAGTTTCAAAGTAAAATGATTGGAGAAAAAAATATCTTTCCAGGTTTTAGAGGAAGGTCCATTTACAATGTAACTATACTGCTGAATTGGACCATTACTTCCCATTTGATTTGCATAGTCATTTAAATTATTCATCTTGAGATGCAGCAAAAGAGAAATGTATTTAAAAACAATGTTTACATATCATCCCCCACCCCCCAAAAAATATATATATATATATGATTATAAATAGCGTTATAATAAATTGAAACCCTATTTTGAAATGATCTTCCGTAATTATATGGTTGATGTGTCATTTGGCCTAGACAACTAAAATAGAATAAACAATTATTTTCTTCAACTGTTAATTCTATTTATGTTGCCTAAGCCAAATAATTCATTCATCGTGTAATGATGGGAAAGCATTTCGATATAATACTACATTATTCATAATCATTCTGTTGGATCATATATCCATATATATATATATATATATATATATATATATATATATATATATATATATATATATGTATGTATATATAAACATGCATACACACACTGTTGATGCGTTATTATGCATAATCACTTAAAACACAGTTTGACCATGGACCCCCAATAGTCAAAATGTTATAATTTCACTGAATTAGGTTATATTAACTCTAAAAAGAAAATGAATTGGACAAATACATTTCAATAAACAAAACTAATTGCCTCTTTCCCTTTTATCTGTCACTAAAAAGATTACTAACATCTTTTCAAACTCCTACACTAGACTCTGGCTACATATGTATCTAAGTTTTGCCACAATGTAACCTTCTGGTGAGGTATCACGATCTTAGAAACTTTTTATATTTATTTTTGTCTTATTGCCAGACTATCCTCATCTTGCTCCTACCCCACGGTTTTCTCTTCCATTTTGAACAAACGTTGGCCTTGAAGAAGCTGACGGAGTGGGGGGTCTGGACTTGGATTATGGTTTGTAAAAATGGAAAATTCATTACAACATGGACTCACTACGCAGTAAAAAGTTATGGTTCCACACTTCCGTATTACAACAGGTCTACACTAATATAAAATATATAATCTCATCACACACACACACATATATATACATATCTTCTCATTTTATTTGTTTATAATTCTTCAAGGGATCAAGTTGGAGGAAAACTTTTACGCTGTTGAAGGGGTCAAAAGTGAAGGGGAACTTTTCTTTACAAGTCTGAAAGCTTCAGTCCTTTTATTTCCCCTTAAATATGAAACCAGGAATGGGTGCTTCAGTTAGTACATATATCATATGACCTAGTTTCTTTTGTTGATATCAGAGTTCAATCTATTATTCTGCTAGCTATGCTCATTACACTAATGTAGAATCACAGGAAAATATTTTGTATATATTTGCATTTTGTTTAACAGTTTAAAAAAACTACATACACAAATAAATATTATTTCATACATGTTGATGAAAGTGACAATTGGAAGATAAAGAGAGAAACTTGAGTGAAAGCAGATGTTGAAACTCCAAAATTTGTTATTGCATGGGTGTGTTTCAATACATTTCAACAGGAGCCAACCATCTTTTTCAGAGAAAAACGTGCAGTAGTACAGGGAAAACTTTGCTGTTTACATGTTTGTCAGATCACTTCACATACATATTACTAACATACATGTATTTGTTAATATTTATATGGAATATTTTATAATGAAATGTGAATGTAACAAAAAAAAAACGTGTGTGTAAAATTTGGTTCATGTTGCGGCTCTCAAACATTTTCAGTTTATTGTGTGTGCCTTTTATATTGTGCAAGTTTTGCCACCACGTGTTCCTCTTAGATATTTAATGTGTAAATCGTGGAAATATCTTAGTTGAGCTCCTTCTGTCATCAAAGCTGATACACAAGCTAAAAATGAAAAACATTTCAACCTTTAGATTTATCTACTGGGTATGAAATACCACTATAACTAGACTAGAACCATAAGTTTAATATCCATACTTTGCATAAATGAATTTCAGTAGCCCATACATTTACCAGAACTAATTATCTAAATAATTATCTCACAAAAAAAAAAAAAAATAGATCTTTCATCTAAAATTATCTAAAAAAATAGATCTTTCATCTAAAATTATCTAAAACATACCAAAACAAGATTAGGGCATTGTTGGTCCAAAAATGACCATAGAGACCCCAAAAAGCATTTTTTGGAAAAAAAAAAAAAAAACATTTCTAGACAGTGCTTAGTGATGTACTCATGCAAATTTTCAAGGTTGTAACCCCAAAAATGTGACCAGGAGCACCCAGAGACACACACACAAATGAACAAAGAAAGAAGAATCTGTAGCTCACTTGGCTGGTTGGTCGGTCATTTGTGGGGCTAAAGTTATTCGATTTAATTCCAAATACTAATGCTAGACTTGAGTGAGGCATTGTTCTCCAGTGCTGAGGGAACAAATGGTAGATCTCAAACATGTGAAGATAATTGCATACAGCTCTTACATTAAGCAAGTCATTTCAACCCTATAATATAGGTATACGTAAGCTTTTATTTCTGATTGATAACTACCTACTTTATTTCAAGATGATATTCAGCCAGAGGGAGCGGGTAGCCAAATGGAAAATGGAATTGGTATCCCTAGTTCAAACTCTACCAGGGACAGTTTGTGTTTAGTTCACACTAATGCCCTAGGGAAATGCATGAGTATCTCTTCTCCGCCCAGCTATCGGTAAATAGCAGAGCGGACTAGACACTCCAGCATTGGTTAGCAACTAGTCTAGGGAATGAACAACTCTGCGTTCTAACTAGGAGAGTCCATCCCAAAGTATAGAAAGTGTTCCCAGAATGCATGGATGATGGGGCTCCGGAGAAATTTCAGTAAGCCTAGCAAGTGGATTATAATGAATTGCTCAGGAGAATAAAAATGTACGAATAGAATAAGCAACTACCATCTCTGCCTCCCAACAAAACTATGAGTAGTAGAAGATTTGGTAAAATTAGATTAATAAAAGTCAATACTAATATATGAAAAGCTAAAAGGTTAACTGCAATATGCACTCTTTTTTGCTAGTTTGTTCATCCATATATTTTTATTTCTACCTTTTCTATCTGAAAATGAATAAATACCTAATTATGCCACCAACTTTTGCTTCTTTATTCCTGCCACTAGTTTACCGATGCCACTAAAAAAGTGACATCAGTACTCAAAAGATTTTGCAATTGCTTTGTTCTTATAAAATATCAAAAACCTTATGTTGCTCTGCATTTTCTTGCTCATGTTTAACCAGAATGGGCCTGGATTTTTTTGATAGTTAGCAAAAAAATAGATAAATAAAGGAGACTACTCTATAATTAGCATTTAACAGTTACCTCAATTGACAAATGATACAGACAAAAAATATAGATATACTACCCCTGGCAAAAATAATGGAACCATCACACTTAGAGGTTGTTCACTCAGCTTTTTTATTTCACAGAAAATAAGCAAATAACAGATATAACACAAAGCAATTTTTCTTTCAATAACTGAACATTCTGGCTTCATGAAATACACCTTTAACAAACTAGATTAAATTATTTAAATCATTCCTTCCCGGGTCAGGTAGACAAAAAAATGATAAAATCACTCAGTGATCAGGGGGAAATTATAGAATCGTAGAGCCTTGTCATGCAATTATTTTTTCAACATAATTTTCAATCAGATTGAGATGTAGACTGTTTGTTGGCCATGTCATGGAGTTGACACACCTTTCCCGAAGATACCTCATCATCCTGAAAAATAATTTTATTGTCACCAAATCTATTTTCTATGGAAGGAATGAGAAATGTGTCCAAAATTTCAATATATTGACTGTCGAGGTAATTACTCCCATCTTCTCTGGTCTTTTACCGGGCATAAAATTTGTTTGTTTCCCCTCAGATAGCCATCTTTGTTTTTCATTGGTGTAGCAGCAGACAACAGTTCCAACATCATGGCCTCAGCCAATGCAGATTCATGATTCATCACTGAATATCACTTTCATCCAATCATCCACACACCAGGCTTGCTTCAGTTTAGCCTACTGTAACCATGTTCTCTTCTGTTTAGATGTTAGTGCTGATTTTCGTTCCGCTTTCCTCCGTGCAAATTCCATTTCCTTCATTAGATTGCCCACGGTTCAGTCGCAAACATTAACTTCCGTTTCTACCGGTTTGTTTTTCAATTGTTTTGTTGTGCATTTTCTATTTTCAAGTCATGTTGGTTTGGATCCTCTATGCTGACACTTTGACGTCTTCTGCAGCCAACCCATATATTTCAATTTTATAACCTTCCCATTTTAGTCCTACTTGCACCTAATTTTAGACACAGCAGACTGGGAACAGCAGACATCTCTTACCACAATCTGTATTGGACTTCCTTCTCAATCTTCCTTGTTTCAATTGACAGCTCTAAAGTTGGAGCCATGTTTCCTTTCAATTGTCCAAGTCCAACAGCTTGTTGAGGTCTACAAGTACTCTTTCAACTGCAGACTAATTACCATATTTAGATTTGTGCAGGCATTTGTTTTAGAAATTCAAATTAAGAGGTGATTCAATCATTTTTTTCCTCTACTTGGTCCGGAAAAAAAAAAAAAATGCCATTATTTGAAATTATTTAATTTAGTTTGTACGAGGTGTATTTCATGAAGCCAGAATGTTCAGCTATCAAACAAGAATTGTTTTGTGCTATATTTGTGATTTTTATTTTCAATGGTGGACATCCTGTAACCGTGATGATTCCATTTTTGCCAGGGGTAGTACAGGTAGCATATTTTATAAGAAGATACTTTATAATACAATAGGGAAGCCTTCTTACGAGTCATTTTTTCTTTAAAGTATCATTTAAAATATTTTTCATTGTGATTTTCCTTTTCATAATTGTGGTCAAGGAATGCTTCAAAAGAATTCAATAAGAGGAATTTTATTTAGAAGCAGCCAAGAGAAAAAGTAAATTACTAAGAATGAGTGTCCGCCCTATAAAGAGGCAATAAAAATGGCCGCTAATATTATAACAAGTGTCATTACTAGCAATATTCAACTCTTCCCACAGAAACAGCATTTTGACTCCACGTTTGCAAATGAATATAGGAAGGAAAACTGAAACAGAAAATAGAAGTGTATGAAAGGAGAAGGAAATATTGCTGGGGGTGTGTGAATATACAACATATTAAAAACTCTATCCTCACAGTAGAAAGAAAAGAAAAATAATCATAACTAAGAGAAAATTATTTTCTCCAACTGGTTTTCTTAACAAACATAACAAAAGCCCTGCGAAATATTTTGCAGTTATTTACATAAAAACTTCAGTACAGTGTCTGGAGTCGGCTTTTTTTTCTACCATAATGACGACAACAACGAAAACAACAATCCTCACCAAAATGAGGTATGTGATCCGATATGTAAAACCCAACTATGATTTCAACTCACAACCACCTGATCATCAGCAAGCTGTCTTAATGACTGAGCCAAGTTGACAAATCTTAGATATTAATGAAAATCCATCATACAGATATGCACAGGTTTATTTCATTCTGATACATAAAAATTTTTTTTTTAAAATACATATATTTATAATTTTCAATTTGTTATGTATGCAGTACAAAATCTTTAGTTGGAATTGGAGTATAAGTGGAGTTTGATCTTGCAGCAGCCAGGCTTGTTAACTTACTCGAGTGTGAGTGAGAGTGAATGTCTGTGAGAGTGTATAGAGAAGTAGTTCCCAAACTTTATTGTATGATGGCACACCAAGAAACATAATTGATTCAGAGGGAACACCAGCTATAAAAATGAAATGAATCAGACAAAACCATTACAGTACTCAATGAATGACACTTTTATATCAGCATATTAATGGACCGACACGTTGCCCCTTTCTCCTTTCATTTGACAAAAAGATCCAAATCTCACAAAAACCACTAGATTGGCAACTCTGTGGTGGAAGAAGGACAGACATAACAGCTGTACTGGAAACATTCAAGGCTCAAATAGATGTTTGAATATTTGGAAAAATTTATACTTGGCACACTTAGGAGATAGTTGTGGCACAATAGTGTGCCACAGCACACAGTTTGAGAACCATTGACCCAAGAAGGATAAATACAAGATGTTGATAAAGTCCACATAGAGTTTTGATTTTTGACAAAAAATGAATGAAATGTAAAAAGGAAGATAGGGACATGCTAAAAAAAGTAGTTTTAGTGACGAAGTCTCACTCTCTAGAATAACAAATGTGATCATTTTTATAACTTAAAATTCAACTAAAGGATTGTGTTTAGTGAACTTTTTAAAAAAACATTAGCCTTTTGCATTCAACAAGGCAGTGTATTTGCTAAAATTTAACTTTCTTACTACTGTATAACTAAAATTGAAGAAATGTATGCTTGTATGCAGTACAATTACTTAACAACTGGCCTTTGTACTAAGTCGACATTGCCCAGATATATATATCAGTCAGTGCAAAATGCAGAGAAATGTCGTTAAGAATTTTTTGGATCAGAGGTTTTCGAAAAATCTTTTTAAAAAATTAAAAATTATAGATTATAGATGTATGATTTTAGATAATTATAGATATATCTAAACTGGCATTAGATCTACATCTAGGTATATAATATCTAAATTGGCAATAGATCTAAATTTAGCTATTTTATATCAATAGGTAACAGATCTAAATTTAGTTATCTATATGAAAATACACTAAGTTATCTAACTGCAGTCCAAGTCTGGAGTTGACGGTTACAACAAAAACAATCATGATGCGTAAAATTACCATTTCCCTTCAGTGATTTGAAATCAAAACCAATTAATTGGTAGGGGGCTAATTATTTATCTTATATAAAATACAAATGTTACAGTAATCATCTTCAGTCAGAATAGAAGTAGAGTTTGATCTTGCAGCAGTTAGGCTTGTCGAATTATGTTTTTCAAAATTTTATGAGTAAGGCTGTCTTGGGTGTGTTCGTTATCTATTTGAACATGAGAAAAATGAGATAAAAAATAATATGGAAATACAGTAAGTTTACGCCCAAACCGCCCAGACGACACAGCCTACACGACCAAAACAGATGGTAGCTGATTTTTTGTGACTTCGATAGTCTTGTTATTACTATGTCATCAATAATGACATGCCAGTAATGAGACATTGTCAAAACATCTGATGATGGGACAAAAAGCCTTAAAGGGCTTTCTCTGACTGAAAAGGTGAAAGTTTTTAACTTAATAAGGAAAGAAAAGAAATTGTATACTGAGGTTGCTAAGATCTACAAAAAGAATGAATCCATTTTCCATTACATAACGATTACTATATTCATAATATTGTTATGATTGTTCTATTTTATCATTAGTTATTGTTGGTAATCTTTTCTTGTGACTAATTCATGAATTAAACTTTATCATAGGTATAGATGCATGGAAAAAAAAAAACATATATATATATATATATATATATATATATGTATATATATATATATATCACTATTATCTGTACTTTCAGGCATCTGATATGGGGGGGTAAAAACTGGATAAGGGGGGGGGAGTAAATACTGAACATACACATACACACACAAACTCAATGAACTTAAAGTACAGGTTGAGCATCCTAAAGTCAGCAATCGAGGGTGTCACAAGTTCAGAAAATTCATGAATTTTGGGTGTAGCATAGGCTACGTCTAATCTTACCAGTGTAGGGTTGGGTTACTACATCATAAATTATTACATTATGTGAATAGGCCATAATTTAAAAGTGAACTGATATTAACAAAAAAAAATCAAACCTATAAATTTAAAAAAAATTGTTTCCACACGTTTTGGGTTGGCATGAAGTCATTTAGCTTAAATATCTAGTTATGAAATATCTTAATTGGCTATAGATCTAATTTTAGATACCTATATCTAAATTTATATCCATTGGTAATAGATCTATATTTAGATATTTTATAAGATATAAAATATCTAAACTGGCAATAGATCTAAATTCAGATATTAGAGTAAAAAGTTGGGTCAGGCTGGGTATGGTAGGTCACTGGGGCAACTATGAGTTGCTTGGTGTCATACCAGAATGTGGTAAACTTTCACTAAACGAACTGGCATGGAATTCTGAATGGTGTTCGGACATTATTATCAATCAAAAATTATTCAAATCTAGAATATAGTTGGAATTCAGACTTATCGCTTTTCAAATATCCAAGTTTAAGACATCCAACTAGAAAAAGAGACATTAATTATGCTCATCAGCACATCTCCATCTCAATGCACATGCACAGTGCCTGGTCACCCATGGGCAAGGCGTAATATAGATTAACTATATAGAGACTACAATACCATTTATCCAGCCTAAACACGCTCAGCATTGAAAGACATTAATTAAAATTTTTGTTACTTTATCTACCAAAACAAAGAAAAAAACGACAAAAGAACAAACATTCGCTTCGAAGATATCTAAAAGCTCGTCAAGATGGACAACTTGTTTACTCCTAAAATTTATAATAAACAGGTTTGGTTAGTCACTCAATGGAAATCATTGCGTGACCAAGTCTTTTGGCAGCATGATGTATTGGGGTGATCAATTAAAAGATAAGGATTAGATGTTTAAATTTTCATCCTTCTAGCTCCATTGGGGCAGTGTGTTCAGAATGCACGTAATAGGGAATAGTATATATTGTATCTGGTACTGCGACTGTTTGTTGGGAAAATCAAGTATCTGATCTTTCTATTTAAAAGGAAGACGCAAATCTTCATTTACTCTAACATTGATACAGGTTTACACACACGGAAATATTGTGATTTGGTGAAGTATTTATATCCACACATATGCAAATCGTAAATGGCTAAAATTAAAAGAAGCATCAATTATTGAATTTTCTCTCTGGCCATTTTTGGCGGACTGTTCTTCGAGATATAAAGACGAATAATAAAAACCTACGCAACCTGCTCGAACACAGAAGGCTTATATATTATGAACAGAATATACATAAACATTGAGCCTTCTCAAAGGGTCAGATAGTTGCAGATTTGCTCTCAGAGACATTGATCAGTGTTCAAGCCAAGCAAGAAGCCAGGATCTTAATGCTGATCTTCATGACAAGCATCCTCCCACACTTCCTTGCTCAGAAGATAGTGTTATGCTAATCTTATCACCCCTGTTCGGATTTGTGGCATACTAAGATAAACTTGAAATCGATATATCCATACCTCATATGAATGAATCATCATATTACGCACGTTATTAGAACTAATTATCTGAGATTGTCTTCAAAATGGATCTTTTATCTAAAATTATCTAGAAAATACAAGCACTAAAGGTATTGTTGGTCTGAAGTGACCATAGAGACCCTTCAAAAAGCACTTTAAAAAAAAAAAAAATACAAACGTTTCAGGTGGTTATTTCCATTATTATTCGGACCATCCTCATCTTTGTTGTTTTTCATACAACGTTTCGGCCGTTGCACTCTACGGCCTTCGTCAGGTAACATCTGACGAAGGCCGTAGAGTGCAACGGCCGAAACGTTGTATGAAAAACAACAAAGATGAGGATGGTCCGAATAATAATGGAAATAATAATAATAATACCTCATCTCAAAAATTCCGAGATATACTAGTTTCAGGTGGTATCTAGTGTGTGTACTGTACTGTTGCAAATTTTCAAAGTTATGGCTCCAAAAATGTAACCAGGAGCATCCAAGCATACACACACACACACACACACACGAACAAAGGGGGAAGAATCTGTAGATATATCTTTCTTTTACAAATATATAGCAGGTTTGAATCTTAGTAAAGACCTTAGCAATCTTTAAGTAATTGTAAAAAATAAAACACAAGATATCGGAGAGTTCCCTGACTAGGCCCCCGAAGTTTTGGAATTTCCAAAATGTTGATACGCTAAAACATGCTCCGCAGTCCCATTAGTAACCGCAGAAACTTTAGTGGCTACGACTCAAACTGTCCTTGAGTTATGCTAACAAAAAAGACATTTGATGAATTATAGTAATCTTGAATTGACATTCGACTGGCCTTGAAACACGCATTCGACTAAAAAAATCTGAGTCTCTGTGTAAGAATGTTCGGCAAAAGATTTATAAAGCAGAGGGTCTCGGTAGCAGATTTGCCAAACTTCACACAAAATTTCATGCAGGTCGCAGAAATGTTCTCAGACAACATGACAAAACCTTCCATGATGCAAGAATATGAGTAGATAGTCTACCAATAAGGTTCGTACCGACTCAGGAGGCTGGGTAAAAACATGCATGAGCTGTGCTTGTGTTTCTGTTGAACTGTACGATCACAGAACGTAGAGTCTGGAACTACCGTCCCATAGGATGAAAAAATGCTTATGTTTACTGGTCTTAGGATGTGGGTGCACTTGATGGCACTACATTGTTATTAAACCAAATATTAAGCAATTTTACATTGTCCTTAATGTAATTATAGTGTTTTTGATTCTGTTATGTTGTTGTTAGATATGATTTGTTCTAATTTGAAGTAGCCAATCAGCTTTTAAATTTTCACCAACCTGTTTAGCCAGAAGTTCACAATGTGGCCAGATACGCCATTGACAGCATTTGGATGTGCGAGTGGCCAGAGGGTTAGCAGCATGGAGAATGGATCCAGTGAGCTATGTTCAAACTCAGTTTGGAACAGTTTGTGTTCACTTCACACACACATATATATATATATATATATTATATATACATATATATATATATAAATTGCATTATATCAAATAGAAACAGAAACTCATTTGAAATGATCTTCCATCATTATACAGTTAATGTATTACTCACCCTAAACAATGTAAATAGAAAAAAAAAATTTAAGAAAATGAGGCTATTGCAGGAATCAAACCTGTCACCATTAGGTTAGCTACTTCAATGAAGAGATGCTCTTACCATTGAGCTGAACAATCGCCGGTAATGCAGAGGCCTAAATAACTGCTTTCAACTCAAACTCTCATCTCTTTTATTCTCGGTCTTTTTACTTCTTTCAACATGACAGTTATGTATTAAGAATTGGATATATTACAGGAGATCATTTCAAATAACTTTCTATATAATATAACACAATTTAAAATCATTGTCAGATCATATATATCCATTTCTTTATATATATGTACATACACACACACCAGAGTAGTTCCTATCATACAACAGAGTTTAAATGTTGAGAATATACCTCTGCCTCTGAGGGTAATATTGGGTTTTGTCATTTTTGGTAGTCCATACTTCAGCTGTCCTATGAGAGACCTACAATTTTAAGTGGGCTTTCATCACAGATGGGTAAGGAAAGCTGACCCACTTGACCTTTTGAATGAGTTGACAGGTAAGAGACAGTGGCTGTAAATGGAAGCTTCAATCATTACATTTCAAGTAAAAAGTAATAGTTTTTTGAAAATCATTAAATCAACTAAGTTTGTCGAATTCTATATTTCTGTAATAGTCACTTTATTTTTTAAAGATTTTTAATTACAGAGGTTGAATTTTTCTACCTGTGGACATCGATTGTAATTCAAGTTAATTTTGAATAACAGCATTGGAGATTAATAACAGTCCAAAACCTGCTTTAAACACGCATAAGTAATTCCAATCTTTTCACAACTGAATTTATGCTTTTTTCTTACAATTAAAAGCTAAATTCAATTTTCAAACAAGATATATAGATTATTGCAACATGTTTAGAAAAATCTCATTCTCTGCAATCATCACTATGATTCGAAATGTTTTGCAACTTACTTAGTTGAGAAGAGCAACATTCAAATTATATGATTCTAAGCAGACATATTTTAGGGTTATAGTGTACAAGATATGAAAGGTGTATCTGCTCAGATATGAACAAACACATAGCAAGACATGTTTTGCATGCTACAAAGCAATGGACACTAGTTAATATATGTATAGATAATGTATAATATAGTATATTACATTTTGGAAGTAGAACATTCTTATAAAAAAACAAACTTTTGTAAGCTGAAATGGTGTAAAACAAAATAGCAATTACCATAAATTTACGAGTGAAAACTTTTGAGCGTTCACAGACCAAAAAAATGGTAATGATGGTATGCTATGCTGAATCAAAGTTGTGCATGTGGGAAATGCAGGAGATGTAAAAATGCTGTATATTTTATAAAAACAAACTTTCACAAGACTCGTCTCTTAATCTTCAAGACGATTATTAAAAACATGTCAGTTATTTCAAGTACAAATAAAGCAGATCATTGTGTCAAACTCCAGTCCAAGTTGGAGTTGACTTTGTTTTTCCACCGTAACAACAACAAGAACAACAACAGGGATCAATCTTCGGCTATTTCAGGGGAGTAAACTCTTCGCTGTTCATCAATCAAGTCACATTATACCAAACCGATATATAGAATTGATATTTCTCTGCCTTGATTTCAAATTACAACCGAGTTTACAAGAGTAAACTCTTCACTATTTGTTTATCCTATCAGATTTAACCAAACAGATGTAGAAAATTAACATTTCCCTACCTTGGTTTGAAATTACGACAAAGTGATAGCTTGATGACTCTCGTACATAACTGAGCAAAACTTACGTCTTATATATATATATATATATATATATATATATATATATATATATATATATAAATTTATTTATCGTATATATGTTTTTTCGAGTCAGCCAACTGGAAAAATTTCAACTTTTTTTTTTGCAAAAATAAATACATGGTTTTAATTTGATCAAAAGACTATTTAATCTAAATAAGGATATAAAACAACTATTTTTTTTCAATCAAAAGATGGTTAAACCAAACATTTTTACAAAAAATAAACAAATACATAATTCTAACTTTTTCAGCCAAAAATAAAGCCATATGTAGTTTTAATTTAATCACAAGTTCATTTAAACAAAACAAGGATATGAAACAACTATTTTTTTACTATCAAAAGTCTAAGTAATCAAAGTGAAATCAAACTCCCCTTTTTTTTTTTATTTAACAAAAAATAAATAAACTTTTCCAATTAGTCAGCCTCACCAATTCAGCCTAACACACACACACACACACATATATATATATATATATATATATATATATATATATATATATATATATATATATATATATATATATATATATATATATATATACACACAATACAGAAGTCATCTGATTGTAAGTTGGGGTTAAGTCTGACCCCTGCAGCAGCCAGGCTTGTTTTATAGTACTTCTCAAGATAGTGAAAGTCTAGGGGTGGAGGCCATTCAACTTATCTCTCTCAGGTCTGGTTTGATGAATCACTTTAGATAACGAATAAGTGAAACTACTGTATTTAATAGCATATAAGACCCACACCCCTTTCCCCCCCTCCAAATAACTCAGAAGATGAAACATAACCTTTGTTGTCTAATAATACATCAGCCAGAAATTGTGAAGGAGTTTGAAAAAAAAAACAAAAAACAAAAAAACTGTATGATAGATGAGAGGATTTCACATTTTTTCCTTGTAGTTTTCCTCCTGAAATAAGGGGCCTCTACAGTCCATCCCGGCATAAATATGCACAATGAAAAAATTATAAACAGGTGGTACTCTTTATACCTGCCACTTCTTGATACTAATGGCTCCCAAACATAAGCAAACTTCCTGCCATTTCCAGTCACAGGTTTCATTAATTTTTGAGGACCGGTAGTGTCAAGAAGTGGCAGGGATAGGTTTTGCGTCAAAATGTTTCATCAACACGTGGCAGGGATAGTTTTTGCAAGAATGAGTCGCAGGGAGTGTCAGGAGTAAGAAGTACTGACGCTCCTGATATAAGTATGGTCTTACATGTCATCAAATCCAGTGACTACCTTCCACCGGGTATAAATATCCACAATGAAAAAATTTTAAACTATGTTTATTGGACCACAAGTAGAAGTTCTTTGTAAATAAGTTGTTGAATTCACGAGATAAATTCTCACTGCCAGAAGAAGACGAAAAGAAAACCATGACTCACTGTCCACTCAGTCGGTCGGTCTTCAATCGAGTGTGTCAAGTCAACCTACATGCCATGATAATAAGAAGTGGATTACCAACAACAATAAGTTACAGCATTGAGTCACATGAGACCAACGACTGGGTTGGGTACCAAGATACTAATCACTTTCAACACCAATTTCTTGCACACACAAACGTCTGCTACCACTTTTCCAAGGGGTGCAATAGGATATATTCAGCAAAGACTTACTCTTCATTTCCGAATGTGCTATCATTGGGATACTTCCATAGGTTGTCGGATCCCCAATTAATGCATATTCTGGAAGTGCACAGACTGAAGATCAGAAAACAGTTCATTTTTTTTCTTAATAGCCCAAAGGAATAAAAAGTTTCAAAATTGGGAAGTAATCTTAGAATTTTAATTCTCATTTGTATCGGGAGAAGAGGCGTAAAAATAACACAAGAAGAAGCAGTTACTATCTCCATACATGTCCACACAGTGAGTATGAAATATGCATTGCTATAAAGTCAACAAACCCAACTACAAAGCCAAAATGTAAACATTACTTTATATATATTATTTTATTATAATAAAATGAATAGAGTAAATGTAATGAAGTACTTTTGCAGGGGAGGGGCAAATGCACCCCTCGGACCCCCTTACAGATGCCCATGTATCACATTATATCTTATTACTCCCAAAATATCCAGGTCTGGTAAGTCACGTAATAGAAACCGTCACGTGATTAACATCTTTAGGTAGCATGTCGATCAATTAAAGAATTGATAAAGGTTGTGTTCAATGAATCAGTTACTTCTCTTTCATTTTGTTAATCAGGATCACTGAAAAAAAAAAAATCTGAATTTTCAGGAAACAAGCATGAATGCTGATGGACACAAACAATTTAGTAAAAACCTACATTGTAAATAGAACCCCCCCCCAATC
This sequence comes from Thysanoteuthis rhombus, assembly GCA_963457665.1. Lineage (NCBI taxonomy): Eukaryota > Metazoa > Mollusca > Cephalopoda > Oegopsida > Thysanoteuthidae > Thysanoteuthis > Thysanoteuthis major. The sequence goes on along the minus strand of OY735219.1, from coordinate 50,178,345 downwards.
CTATTTTGGGGAGGAATTTGAAAATTTTTTTCCAACAAAACCAAAAACGTTTTTTCTAGGTATAATAAGGATTACATGTTGAAATTTTCAGCCCTCTGTCGCCACTTGAGCTGCCAGCATGCATGATATATTCATAGCCAGACAGACCAACTTGAAAACTGAAGAAATCTACGTTGATGTATATAACATTCCTAAACAAAATTATTCAAGATAGTGCCTAGTGATTATATCTCAGAAGTTTTTCTTATCTTTATTCCTGTAACAAATCTTGAGAAATCTATAAAGGTTGAAAATGATTTTACAGGTATATATCATAATTCATCTACCCATAAAATGAACAGAGAGATTTTCTCGATTCTCTGTCCATAACCATATACTCTTCCACTCAAACGTAAGAATTTTACAGATAAAATTATCCCTAACCTACCATTTGAAATTATGGACACTTTCATTAAAGAAACTTTCTTTTTCATTTAACCAGGTTACTCTGTACCGAAAGAGATGTGAGTTCAAACCTCACCAAGAGCTTATTCTTTATTTCTGATCCACACAGCTTACTCACTACCGTAGATCAACAGTCGGAGTTAAGTTGTGATTAAAGAAAAACAACTAAAAAATGAAGATGAAAGAAAATAGTAGTCAAAAATTAATGGTAGGTCTAGTTAGTCAAACCAATAGAGACCAGCATGTGACCAACGTCTACCAGTAGTGATTACTATTTTCTAGACATAGTAAGGAGTAAACGTTTAAATTTTCAGCCTTCAAGCTCCATTGGCGTGACCTGTATGCATACATACATGTTCAGCCACTTAAAAACTGAAGAAACCTACATTGATAATTTTGGTGAAAGTTTTGATTGATAGTTTGTAGTACTTCAGTAGTAATAGAAATTTAAATACATCCGTGTATTAACTAATCCATTATAATTTACCATAATCATCACAGAGTTAGAACTGTATTCATATAACTAAGAACAGAATTAAACTGTTCTAAGTTGTACGTACAACCATTAAGCTTTTCTACCTAGGAATCTGTCAAGCTTTCTGATTGAGAAACCTACATAATAATATCAAGCAAGAAGGAATTGGGGGGGAAAAGGGGAGACGGTGAGGGGGAAGAGAGTGTAAAGGAGGAAAGGCAGAAGGTAAGAAATTAAAGAGAGGGAAGGGATAGAGACATAAAAAGACAGAGAGTGGGGAGGTGCTGGCTGAATATCAAGAGACATTGAGCAAAAATAAAAATAAACATAGATAGAAAAATGAATAAGTTACGATACATCGAAATTCTTCAAGGAGTGATAGAGCAAAAGAAAGATAACAGAGAGGATGCAGTAAAAAATATTAGTACATTCGTTATTTCTTTTCCACATATGGAACTAATCCATGTTTGTATTTAGATGGAAACAAAACGGGCAATGAAGATTAGAAGGGATAAGGGAGAGAATGAGATGATACAGGCAAAGGATGAAAGAAGAGCAGAGTTATGAGATAATGGATAATCTTAGTTGTCAACACCCATGGAATTTCCATAATTTCAGCTAGCACTAATAATTTTTCTATTGCAGTTGTATTAATCAAACTACAATTGAAGAGACCTCTGGCAGTGCATGCATCTACCGCAATTACTCAACAACTGGCCATTGTATGAAGTTGACATTTGCCAGATATATTAATCAACACACAAGACATGTAGTGTCAACTTTGAAGTTGTTTGAACCGATGGTTCTTGAGAAATCTTTTAAATAAAAGTAAAAAATTGAAGATTATTGCCATACCTACATAGTTACTATGAATTATCTCCCTTGACATTCACTGTTTGAAATTATCTATAATCGATATAGAATATCTAAATTGGCAACACTGAAGAGAAGTAACCGAAATACCTTGAAGCAGCAGTTCAAACCAATAGACAGAAAATTATTTTCCGTGTCAATTACGGCTACTGCTCTAAACGCCATAGAATACGGCCCATTCTAAATGTGCACCTTTGGAATGGGCTCTGCACTAGTCTGCTTTTTTTTTTTTAAAGAAAAAGACTACTGAATTGTCGTTCTAATGGTATAAAACAGCAATCAATATGGAAGGATTCCTCAATGATTTCAGCTCACACATCTATGAGAATCATAATATCAGAGATGGTATACTTGCAGGGATTTGTTAGGGTGAGATGATATCACTCACGTATTCATTCGCTTTCATTTTGCCTGTCTTTCTACACAATACCTCCAAAAGTTATCAATGAACTTTGATAGAAATTCATGGAAGGGTAGGTCATCAGCTATGAGAGTAGTGGTTGAATTTTGTGGCAGATCCAGGAATATTGAGAATTTTTTTTTTATATCATTCTGCAAGAAAAGAGGTTCAAAACAGACAGATAAACAAAATGGTAAATTTAGATTTCAAGAGAAGTAACTCAATATTTCTATTTTTAAACGCTTCTTATCTTCATTTCAGTTTTTAGTATACTGCCGATTTGTAGGATCCTTGCAGAGCAGAGTAATCCAAGTTCAACTCTATCTTACTCAGGCCACAGTAGGCATCTATCAAGATTTGGCTAAAAAGCCAGGTAAACACAATACCCATTCTGAGTGATGATGCAAAATACTAGTTTAACCTTTGGCTGACATTTTTTAATGATAAATAAAATCTGTAATCAGCATTGAAAATGAATTGAAACAGGCCTCAACTTGAACCAGTTTACCTGCTTCACCTCTGCTAACTAAGCTGGTAGAGGTATACATATTCAGCCATGTCTGTCTATCCACCTGTCGATCTGTTTGTCTACAAAATATCTCCAAAAGTTCAATGAATTTCAATGAAATTTTGTGAAAGGCAAGGCTACGGGATATGGACAAATTGAGTGAATTCGGGGGCGGATCCAGGAATTTGTTTTCGAATAAAAGATATTTTTAAAATTCTGAAGGAAACGCAAAAGGATGACCTTGCAGACATTGAATTGAGGGTGTAGCAGAAATGCTCAAGGCCATAGTTTCAAAGGCAACCCATCATGCCATCTCCATCTAACCTATGACACCTCACGGCACACATGGAAGATAAGATAAAATTTATGCTAGACGTTAAAAAGGAGCAGTTTAATGAAAAAGTTAAATATAAATTTCAAGGAAAGTAACTGAATACTCAAAAAAAAAAATAAAAATAAAAAATAATCATCTCCCAGTTTTTAGTGAATGAATGGCATTGGCAAAGGTATGCCCTCTCTGAGTGCTTCCTAGTTTTATAATGTAATTGTCTGCTACAAACTTGGAACAGAATTCTAAAAATATCAGAAATAGAATGTATGTTTGGTACAAGTAATATGGTCCCTAAAAACTTTTGGTCACTTCCACAGAGCTCATAGTAATGCTGAAAGATTAAAACAAGAGACCCCAGAATGCGGAAGAAAACGTACTGACCTACTGGAAGTCAATACAATCTGGAATAGTACTCAGAGTGGATATTGACGTTTATTGCTCAAAATGCCTTGACAAGAAAATACTGACTTCATCTATCAGAGGACACAGCCATATATAGACACATTCAGACCTCTAGTGGTGTTAGAAAAATTTTCTTCTTGGCTAGAATAGCCAACGCATGGAACAGTCTAAGTGAAAAGACGGTCATATCCAAGAGTCAATATTTTTTTAAATAATCCTAATTCTAATATTGTTCATACCAAAATTAGCTATCAATTTTCTTATTCGTTTAATCCCACTCCAATTAAACTTAAGCTGGACCATTGACATATTCAACTTGATTTCTTTATCCTCCCAGAGATTTTTGATTTCAGACTGGTCATTCTCCATGTAACAAACCTAAAACAACAAGCTGAATGCAGTATGAGATCATGACACGTGGATTGGCATACAGAAGACAGAAGTAATGTGAATCAGTCAAACACCAGAGACATTGGACATTCCCAGATCTCCATCCACAGCATTTTGTTTGTTGGAACAGACCAGGGAATTCAAATACCTGTCCAGTGTCTTCACTGAAGATGACAAATTAGACAGAGATAGAGACTCAAGTACAAAAAGCCAACATTGTCAGCTTCCAGCTGTCTACCCTCCTGAAACACTCCAACATCCCCATGGAAATCAAGAACTAGCTGATCCACCATCTTCCTGTTCATGCTGACCTACAAGTGTCAGACATGGACACTGACTAAAGCCCAGGAGAGGAACTTGTGAAAAGAGATGTCCCCCAAAAAACAACAGATAAACCGAGGAGGGACTTAATTAAAAATCAGAAAAAAAACAGAAAAACCGTCATAGCAATACCAGTCCACTAATTCATTCAGCACCAGAGAATTAAATGGTCCGAACCCCTTATAAGAATGTCAACTTAATAACCACTATTCAGAGCCAACAACCTTAGAAGTTTAAGCATCCGAGCAAGAAGATGACCTTCCAGACGTTAGATAGAGGGTGTAGCAGAAACATTCCAATCCTATAGCCTGTCCATCACAGAAATGACCCATCAAGCCATCGACTGCCAGCTCTCTCACCCACATGACACACTGCAGTATACGTAGATTATAAAATAAAATTTACATTGATGTATGGGTTGAAAAAAAATAGCCAAGTTATCAATTTCAGAAGCTTGTATACTTTGAATATAGCAGTTAATCCATTCCAAAATCTTCCGTACTGTCCAAAACAGCACTGTTCAAGGTCTTATAATAATTAAATGTGTTTTTTATTTAGCTTATACTTGGTTAAATCAATTTGTACAGCAATACCTTTATTGTACAATACCAAAACCAGCACTAGGTATTGCTGTATTTGAAATTTACTTGTTCTCTCCGTGTGACATTGTGAGATGCATACATTTGATAACGGAGCTGGTCCTCATTGCATTTATTTGCGCATCAATGAGGTTGGGTGCCTCGTTGTAGAGAAAATTGTTGCACACCTTTAGTAATGAGTTTGATCCCCATTGCGTATCCCATGCTTGAGGTCTTGGATCGAATTCAGGCAATGAAAATAGAAATGAATAAAATGAATTGATTGATACTAGGATTAGAAAAAAAATAACCAAGTTATTGATTCCAGAAGCCATACTGGTATACCTTCATTAGTGCAATTAATTCATTCCAAATTTTCCCATACTGTTCGAAACCACACTGTTCAAGGTATTCCTGCATTTAGCGGGGGAGGGGGAATTCCTATAGCACATATTTGCTAACCAACCTCAGACCAATGTCACTAAAAACCTGAATGAAAATCAGAACATATATAGTTACAATGCAGTAGAGGTAACTGCAGGAATTTAGAATCTCCTTATTTCAGACTATTATCTGAATATATGAAAATTTAAAAAAATTCTCAATTGAAAGAAAAAAAAAAAAATTAATAAAAATTCTTGATCCTCCCCAAAATTTAATCAATTGTTTCTCAACTCATGGTCTACCTGAAAAATGTCATTGAAATTCCTTGAGAACTTGAAGATATATTGTGTGAACAAACAGACAAATGAGAGAGGAGTAAACATATCTAGTCTTCTAATTCCATTGGTATACGTAAATGATGTAGGCTCCAAAAGAAAGAAACATCAGCAGCAGCAGCTTTTTAGCGTCCGTTGTTAGACATGGACCTCCCCAAAATTTGCCAGACCTTTCAATCATGGGCATGGCGGTACCAGTATCTCCAGACCCTATCCAAGTCGTCATACCACTTTATTTTCTGCAAGCTACAATTTTCCGTATGATTCGGGGAATCTACATAGCAAGTCATGATGAACAGCGGTTGTCTTACATTCTTGCAATTTGGCCTGCCCATCGCCATTCAAGTTTTCTCATGGATTTTTTTATATCACTGACTCCCGCTCTTTCACTATTATACTGTGCTGTCTTGTGATATCTCCATGTGACGTTGAGCATGATTCTTAGTTTGAGATCCAGTCTTTTGGTTAGGATCTATGTTTCAACTCCATAGGTGACTGTAGGAACAATGCAGTGGTTGCAGAGCCTCCTTTTGAAAACTAATGCGGTCTTTTTGTTCTTGAATGTTGGGCTTACAATATCAAGAATGCAAAAGGAATGTCACCTAATGGTGGCACAGTCAAGCTCCTCGAAAACTACAGAAAGAAAGATAACAGGTCTGGTTAATTACTCAATAGAGACAGTCACATGACCAATATCTTTTGGCAGCAGACCATGCTGGGGGTGATCAATAGAAAAATTGGGGAAAGAAGTGATCAATGAATAAGTTACTTCTTTCACCTTTAGTTGGCTCATGATCACTAAAAAAGTCCAAATTAGTAAAAATCAAGAATGAATGTTGCCGACTCAAACTGAGGAACCAATTTAGCATAAACTTACATTGCAAATTGAACCCCCTGCTAAAATCTTATTTAGTGGATAACTTAAAAAAAAAGAAAAAAAAGTTTTTTGTCCAGCCCTGTAGCTTGATTGGTATGGCCTGTACACATCACATAGAAATAGCCAGCCAGATTTAAAAACTGAAGAAACCTCTGTTGGCAGTTTTGAATGACGGTCTCTTGTATTGCTTATCGGCCTAATATTTTTGTTTCTCATTGTTCATACATTTGTTTGGTTTTTTTTTTCCTCAAAAAGGCCAGTCATTGGCTAAGTTTTGAATGTATATGATAAGCAGCATTTAATTCATGAGGGGGGAGGAAGGTGGCCTTGTAGTTAACATAGAATAGACTCACCGAGCTGAATTGAAACTGGCTCAGACAGTGTTCACTTCACACTAATGCCTTTGGGAAAGATATGAATTCATCTTCCCCCACCCCAAGCTATGATTAAAATTGTATGATGCCACTTCAGGTACTTGTAGACTCTAAGTCTATATCACATATAAAAGTAAGTAGTAATGTGATACGTGAAGCGTAAGAAGGGACAGCGGAGACCATAGCCAGCATAAGGGCACTACTCACTTTTCAGCTATGAAGAGTTCTCTCACAAGAAGAGAGAAAATGACAAGTCACACAAAAAATACGGTTGCTAATTTTAAACTAAGCTATGTATAATAATAAATAAGAGAAATCTATTGTCAACGCTCACCCTACTGAATGCAACTTAACTGTTGTTCTGAAGGAAAATATGCAAAAGTGCTCTAAGAAGCAAACGAAAAGAGATGTATTCTATGTGGGTCTTAATCAGTTTATTTATATTCAAATACTGAACAACCTTGGCCACAAAAAGTGCAAAGGGTTCTACCCCTTTTTTTTCATATGTGTGTGAATGTTTGTTTTCCTGCATTCCAGGCTGTTTCACCTACAGGCTCAAAAATTGGCATCAGTATTCAACTAAACCCCTTCTAAAAATGCTATCTTTAATTTTGAAAAAAAAGATTTTTTAACCCTTAGTCCTTATTCTCATAGGTTTATTAATAACATCTAGATTTTCCAGAATATAGATGTTATTTTACTATATTTTAGATGTTTTCCAATGAAAAAAGCTGACCAAATTTATTCTACAACAGAATTTTTTTTTGCTTGACTTCATAATAGTCCTTTTTATATATCATTCCGGCTAATTCCTTTACACTAGGTATGGCATCGATCATCTCTGTCCAGGTTCCACTCACTCAACAATTCTTCTTTACAGCATCTGGTATTCCTAGGTGGTACCCATCTATATTCTGATCAGGCTTGACAGTACTTCACTTCCGTGATTGTATGAGAACCTATGTATCCAACATGATTTGGCCATTTAAACCATAGATCAGGAGAAAAACAAATGATTTTGCACTAACTTTGTTTTGGACAATTTGAACTCTTCTCATCTTCGATGTAGTCACAACATTTCAGACAATCCATTTCTATGGCCCTCTTCAGATGTAAATTGCAATATCCATAAGGAAAGATAGTCTCTCCCATCAGTCTCTTTTTCCAGTGGTTCAAAGGCAAAAATAAAAGAAACATGCAGCCGAAACATTGGGACTACATCAAAAAATGAAAAGAAAAGTTTGAGTTGTCCAAAAGTTGGTATACCAATGACTTTCCTCAAATCATACAAAGAATTTTTTAAGCAACATCACATTTCCATTGAAGCCAGCAGGCCTGATGGAATGAGGCCATGAACCATAGTTTGCTGACCCTTGTGATAGACGATTTATAAAAATGAGAGGAGCCAAATTTTCTGAGAGTGTAGGACACTCGCCCCTACCCAGAATAAAAAAATTCAGAATTTTCAAATCATGATCTTTTTTAGGCTATTGTTACCTTCCCCGTTTAAAAATGACCACTATTTCAGCAACAGAATAACAGACAGTGATGAACTTTGAATCAAAGAACCAAACTTTAACACTAACAAGAATGGTGGCCATTTTAACACAGGGAAAAGAACAATTGCCTCTTATTTTCATTTGTAGTTTATCAACAATTCTGAGATGTACAAGTTTGGATGTTGCTGGATCCCACTCAAAATCCTATTCTCACCGAAGATGATTACTGCAATTTTTGTATTGTATACATGATGGAAGAATTCTTTTACATTATATATTTTTTGTACAAATGCATTTATTTGTTATGATGAAATGAGTGTGTATACTTGTAAGATAAATTTTGGTTAATATCCAAGACTTGTCAATGTAGCTCCGTCAGTAAAACAACAGCCTCTCGGTATACAGTTGGTAGTGAGTCCAGGAGAATGTGAATTTTGCATGTAACATTACACCTTAATGGTAAGGAAACGTCAACGATGACTTCGTTTCCTCACCGTGGGTCTAGTCAGCCTACAACCAACTCGGCCCTTCTTCGTTGACCAACTCGGACGTCCTACACCTATCTGGAAAAAGATCATCTGTAGATTATTTTTTTATTGCAAATAAACGTGTACATCAGATATTTTTTACTTATCGAATACAATTCATATACATAGTATAAAGAACACAAAACAAAAATATGACAACAAAACGTGCAATTTTCTTTATTTCGCTATAAAAATAATTTCATAATGAAGTTATTTAGAAAAACCTTTGCAAAACAGACAAACATCATTTCACGTAATCATTTGCAATAAAATTCAATCTACTAATAATTGTTTTCCAAACAAGAGTAGGACGGGCGACTTGATTAACAAAGACTGGCCGAGTTGACCATACAGGAGGACTCATTGGTGATGGGCCGACCTGACTCGAAGCCAAAATATTACAATCATTAATAAGACTGGAATAATTCATCATACATATTGTATTACTGTTTAGCATAACATTTGTATTACAAATCTATCATTTTGCTCATTGCTTCAACATTATTTGCTCTGTAAAAATGAGCATGAAAAGAACCAGATACCCTTTCTTCGAAAAATAAACAAAATTGAAAAACTGTAAGTGTTAAGATTCATTGCAAGTTCATTTTACAAACACCTGGAGCTGTTCTATGCAATTTTAACCTTAAAATGTTGAAAATCTGATTAGAATATGAGGCCAGGTAAACATTTTTCCTCAACACGAACCAGGGGAAGAAAAGATTAATCCTGTCACGTGTCACCAATTATTTGAATTTTTGTCATGTTTTAATTTAACCAATGGAGTTTGGTCATACTTTGCATTTTAATTGAGGGGGTTTTATCCGAGAGAGGGTTTCATCTTGGTGGTTGTTTGGCTGGACCCAGTTTTCATTTTCACGTTTTTGTTATCAGCAGATGTTCGAATCCAGAAAACAGCGTACAAATTTTTTTTTTTCGAAATTTCAACGAAATTTGAAAAAATGAGCTATTTGACAGGTTCTGTCATGTTTCATCGTCTAAATCAGTGGTTTCCAACCTTTTCATTACGAAAGACCCATTTTACTTGGAAATTAATTTTGCCACTGACCCCAGACTCTTGAAAGGTCAGCTTGATCGAAATTAAAGTTCACGGACCCCTAGCAATAACTTCGTGAGCCCCAAAGTTGGACCCCAAGTTGGGAATTAGTGATTAAAACAGGAAAAAAATGAATGCAAAAGAAAAAAAACATGTCAGCGTTAAGTATCTCCCTCCAAGCATTTTTACAGCTGTTGTAATCTAAGCTAAACAAATCACAGTTGTTGGTTATCGCTACTGTAACTGTTGCTTCTCGACACTAGGCAAAATAAATTAGACGAACTTCATCAAAGTGTTTTTCATAGAAGAAGAAAAGGGCCCAAACTTTCTCACGTTTTACTTCGAATAGTGTATAATAGTACCTGGGGCGTCACAAATGTGGAATTTCATAGATAAAAACCAACATTTTAAGTCTTTACTATTTCTAGAAGGTTTCAAATCGGGTGTGTATATGAATCTTTCTCAGTTATTGATGGATTCTCAGATCTAAGAGAGAAAAAAAATTAGCCATAAATGAAAGGAAAAAGAGAATGAAGAACCCGTATCGGTATTCTGAAAAGCTTCGTTCATTGACTGCTAAAATGGTTCCGTCTAATTCATTTCATTTTCACGGTTGGTTTGCCGCGTAAGTAGTGTGCAATTATATATTAGAGTGATTTGGAGTGTTACAGACAAAAAATAAACACGTACACGTGTCGTATAATCGCTGTAAAGCTTTTTAAAATTATCGTTTGCACAATAATTTTTTTTTTCAACTGAAGATATTTGAAATTTACTTCTTTTCCAAAGTATAAGTAGATTTGAACCACCATATCAATCATATCGAGTACTAGAAAAAAAAAAAGGAAGATATCTCTTAAACCAGATTATTTTTGCAGTTGGTATTACTTTCTTCCGAAAATACTTTTTTATTTGAAAGACAAATAATATTTTTAATCTTAAATTTAATTTGGAAAACTGTTCGTTTTCTTTTTTTATATTCTAAGATAAACCTCAATATAACATTTTAGATAAAAACGTAATGAAAACTTTGTTACATGAAAACACCATATGTCATAAATTGCTCTTTCCACTGTAGTTAAGAAGTGATTCGCTTACCTTTGTTAACAAGAAAGAAGTTAAGATATAACACTGCGAAAGGTCAAGAAGTGTTTTTGTTTACCGTGATCTTATGAAAAACAACTAAGTTTTTTCTATTTCTGCTCTTTTTATCAAATACGTTTAAACTTCAAGTTCATGCCACAATTCTTTGGAAAAGTTGTAACTATTTGATTATTTACCCAACTACAAGAGCACGAACTTTCGTACATCGTAATTAAACAGGTTCTCGTTACAAGAGGTATTATTACGGATGGTATTTACGCTTGTTACTAATTTATTTACCTAACGAAATCAGAATAATTAACAATAAAAACTGAAACAAAAAAAAAGGTTTAAATGTTTATTTAACATTTTAATTATTACTATTAAACATTGTTTAACTTAAGTAAAAGGCTTGAGACGTTTTGCCTAAGTCTATGACAAGCAAAGACGAGAGGAAAATTCTTAGAAGTTTTGGACTAAATAACTACGGATTTACCTATTTCCTAATTAAGGGTGCGTCTTTTATTTATTTATATATTTATTTATTTGCAATGAAGACCAAAATTAATACGAACTTATATGAAAAATAAAGTATTAGTGGCCAAAAGAGAGCGCTTCATAGCACAGTGTACAACTGGAGTGAAGGCCTCAAAAGAAAGGACGAAGATGGTTTGGCAGAAAAATCTATTATTAAAGTACGAAAAAAAAAAAAAAAAGTACCAACCTTTCCAAATGAAATCATAATGTTCCTCTGTTGTCATGGTTACTGGGAGATCCGCCGGGCGATCTCCGTACACAAGTGTATATTGCTCCAATATGACACGAATAAAAAAGTTGAAACAAGAGTGGGCGATGAATATTATTATTATTTTCACGATTTGCCACGGTCAAAAAGAACAACACGAAAACAGGTTGAATAGAAAGACGTTTACGCGCACGGCGACATTCTCTCTTTCTTGGTTCAGTCGGAGCACCTGTCTGCTCTCTGCTAGTGCGAAGTTTTTTAAAAAGTTGTAACTGTTTTGTTGTTTAATGTTGAAGTTGTGGATCCATCCTCTAGAGAAATCCAGAAAACAACACCGTGATTTGTAGATTTGACCCTGCGAAGTATATTAACATGGTAAGAAAAAGAAGACCGAGTTGGTAGTAGAGAAGAGACTCGCGGTAGTTTATTACCTGGCTTGAAAGAAAGCTTCAAACCTTTACCTCCAGCAAAACGGTGACCTAGAAATCATATGGAAGACCACACGGGACATGAACAGTGAAGTTCTATTTAATAGTATTCCTTCCTTCCTTCTTTCTTTCTTTTTTTCTCTCGACATCTGTATCTTATCTCTTTTTTACCTATCCTTTCTTTTTCTCTCAGTGGCATAAATAAACCTTGCTAGAGATTTACGGGGGGGGGGTGCTTGAATCCTTGAGGGGCCCCTTCGCCAACATTCAGTGAGATTTACTGAATAAGGAAAATTTGCAATAAATTGACATCCACAATTCTTTAATTGGTGAAAACAACTTCAAAGGTTTAATTACTATTTATGTCATTCATATTTGTACAAATCGTTGTTATTGTACAATATCAGTACAGTCAATTCAGTAAGTGAACTATGAATATAAATCTTTCTTTTAGGGGGTGGGGGTCTCAAATAGCCCCTCCCTCCCTCTCTGAAACTTATACTTGTTGCCGGGTGTTCATGTATTCGTTCAATAAAAGCTATATCGACTCTTAAATCACGTAACTTACTCCTATGTACTTCAGATTGTTCATTATCAATATAGTTTTGTTCTCAGAGAAACAATGCTTGTTGTTCTGTACCTCATGTGACATAACGACTCGGATGTGCCGTTTTGGCCATTTTATGGCCAAATTTGACAAATCTGGTCTTTTTAAAATGGTTTACCCTTTTATCCGTGGACTTTTTGGTGTGGCCATTTTCTTTTTCTTCTTTTTTTAATCAAAATAATGAAACAAACCACACTGGGACGAAACCATGCGTAAAAAAAGTGGCACATCTACTTGATTATTTATTTGTTCATGGCTCTGCAGGGGGTGGGGGTCGATGAGGGCTCGAGCAAGATTTCCTTTAAGGTGTGTTGATGGTCTAAGAAAAGATTTGGGAAACCCTCCTTTTACGGCTTTATAAGATTGATTGAGGTAAGTCGATTTTGATCTAGAAGTATTTAGACAGATCCTTGTTTTCGGTGTTTACTACAGATTGCAGTGTTTGCATCTGGCTATTTTTAGCCTGATTTTGGCCTGAAACGTTTCCAACTATCTGGCAACCCAGTAACGACTGTTGCTAACTCCTTTCGCACATCATCGTGGGTGAACTAGCAATAATTTCACTTTTGTTCTGTGAATATTCAAATTCAGGCAAATAAGTAAACCCGCCAACACTGTCTCTGTAGCCAGAGTTGCTGTTGTTTTTCAGGGTGGAGACGAAGATGTGAAAAAAAAATTTTTTTTAAGTGATTGAGACACGGCAAATTTTTTCATCGTGTATAAAGTCACCGTTATTGTATCACCAGTCAACTGCAATCAGGACCACCTTACATTTTGCCTCATTTTTATACTGGATTTTTCCCCCTCGATATATAATATAGCTTTTGTATTTATTCTTCATCTCATTTTCATAACAAAATGGTAGCTTATGGGAAATATGACCCGGAAAACAAGACGTCTAAATTCCAATAATGTGCACAATCAACTGATTTATATCATCGATATGTCAAGAGAAAGGGGAAAAAATGATCCAAGAGAAAGCATGAACATTTTCGATTGGGCAAGTTACAGAAGCCCGCCCGTCTCTTTTATCACGTGCTTGCGCATTATGAGGAGCATGACGGAAACAATTTATCGTACGGTCATGCGTAAAAAAAGGAAACGAAAGAAATCAGACGCCCAAGTCCTAACAGCCTTTTTACCGGACGCTCTAAAGTTTGTTTTTGTCGGGTTTTTTTTTTCTTTTATTGTTTGTTTTTTTTTTTAAACAATCAGTAAATAAAATCTAATATCGCTATTTTGATTCGTGATGAAATCCTATAACTGTCTCCACTGCTTCTCAGAAATGATAAGATAGGCCGTCTATTTACCGCGTGAGTAAGCTAAAACTAGGATTGGGTGTTGCCAATTTAGCGCTGCAATCAGCGGGTTTCTTGTTTTGGTAGTGAGGAAGAGCCTCAAATTAACGCGGGCGTGTTTAAACATTTCTATCATATGGGAGTGCTTTTGACTATTTAGGTATCTTTTTCGTTTGTTTTGTTTTGGGCTATTTTTAAATTTAGCGCCTTTTGGTAGTCAAACAAAAATATTTTTTTGATTTGGCAACACTGCTAGGATTTTTACCTTTCTACTTCCTCTAATGAGCGCTATTTACTCACTATTTACATTTTTCCTGATTTTTCCGGTTGAGGTTGAATATGTATTTTGATATAATTAAAATAAAGTATCAAAAAATATTCCTTTCGAGAAAAGAAACACCTGTTGTGCGTTCTGTTGTTGTTATTGTTACTGCAATGCAGTTGACTGGAGTTGCAGTAATGGTGACTTAACAAACGATGAAGGAGTTTAATTTGTCTCTATTCCTTCCTTTTAATTTTTCACTGCGATTATTATTTTTTTTTTAACCGAAAGCCAAATCTAGAATTGTAATTCTTTTTAATAATCAATGTATTGTTATTGGTCCCTCATTCAGCCAAAAGTGGAATCGTCCTGCATTAATGGAAAAAACAAAACGGGTATAAAATTGGGAATCGTAACTTTCAGCGAACAAATGACAGAAAGTTGTCTTTCTGGGTTTTTTTAGAGCTTTTCGTACAGCAGGTGACCGTTACAGTCAGATTTTTTTTTCTTTGGCCTCATATTACGAGTGTATGTAATCTTTAATTACGTAAGATTTCTTTGACGGCTGTTAAAAAAAAACAGATGTATGGAACACTTTTCATGGCAGCGAATTCGGAAAATTAATTTTACGGTGGCCATAAATAAAATAAATACAGATGAAAAAGTGCAAAAGTTTTTAGAAATATTTTCTTGTCGTTCTTTTGGTAAAGATGTCGTTAGAAAATGCCCATTTTTCTTCATACAGCCTCTGTCTCTGCGATAACGTCTAAGTCACCAATATCGGCTTTTCTATAAGTTTTATTTTGCTGTTGACTCCATCAAGGTGGATTTTATTGTATAGTATCAGAGGGTTTCTACATTCAGAATTAAGTGCGTGCTTACTACTACTGAGAAGGAAGCGTGTATGTATCATACAGGGTGGAAAGGTTTGTAAGTTAGAGAGAGACAAATCACAGAGGAATAAACGACAAAGTTTTCTCATGTAAAAATGCTACACTATTTATTGATGTACATGAATTATAAACTTATGAGAGAAATGATTCTGTATAATGTGTAGTGGATGTAACTTTTCAAAGTGTAGAGTAAAAGTCTGTGTAGATTTGATAGTGAAAATACGTGTTTTCTTTTTTCCACTTGATTTTTCTGCCTGATTCAGATCTTCAATTCCATTCGAATTCGATAAACAGTGATTCAGCATAGAATTGGCGATATTCTTTTGTATTCACAGTCTGTGGAATGAATGCTGGTTTGAGTCCGTCAATAAAAAAAAAAACAGTATTATGTACATCTGAAGTTTTTATGGTAAAATTTTTTCATTAGGACTCGATACTCCATAGGGTCCTGTGTATGGAGCTTCCAGAGATTTTCTGTCTGTCCATAACCATAAGTATTCACGTTTTTTCAACTCTTTTGGGATATAAGAATCAGATACAGAATACATGCGTCTACTTGATAATCTGTCCATATCAAATCTTAGCATTTCTCTTGCTAGTTGTTTTATTGATAAATTTGATACTCAGATTTATTCGTTGTTGTTTTTATCCTGTATCGATTAGTAATTGGGGAACTTGCCCATTAGTGCCAGTCACAGCACTAAATAGGGAATAACCTAATTTATTTGATATTATTCTGATGCTGAGAAGGACAACAAGATGAGCAGACAACCATGATTATTTACTGGCAATGATTCTCGTCGTAATAGTTCGATGAGCTCGTTTTATTATCCAATTTGTTTGTGGGTGATAGGATGCCGTTTTCAGTCAGTGGAAGCCTTCCATCTTCGATAGCTCTGAAAACGATTCCGATTCGAATTGGGTGTCCCCTATCTGTGATGACATGGAGTGGGACTCAAAATCCAGACAACAGCGTTTCGACGAAGCCCCTAGCTATAGCTTGTGCTGTTATTTCTGTTGATGGACATACGTCAATCCATCGGGTACTTCTGTCAATGCCTAATAGTAAATAGCGATAGGTTGAGATGTAGGAGTCGGTAAGGTTTGTCACTAGAGGGAGAGGGCCAACAATATCCAAGTTTGGAAGGTAATTCAAATGGATGAACTGCACTTATCGGATGTTTGCTCTTGACAAAGCTGCAATTGTTTTCGGCACGTTTTTTTTTAAATAATTTTGCACATTTCTGGTCTGTAGTTCCAAGATTTTATCAATTTTATCGAAGTTGATGTTGCTGGGTGAGTTGAATTATGCAGACTGTCGAACACAAACCTCCTGAGCTTTTGTGTAACAAAAGGTCTTGGGTAATGTAGAGACACGTTGCATGGAAGAGTTTGATCTTTGTTTCCTGACTATGGCTTCAATTCATCATTAAAATGTTGGATTCCTTCATCCTTGCCTAGATGTTTCATTAACTCCTCTAAATCACATACATCGATGGTGATTGCATTGGCAGACTGGGACAAGCGATCAACAACCATATCTTGACTTTCTTTGATATGTGAAATATCACTGATGCATTTCGAGATGATGCAGAGGTGATATTGTCTGTCAGATTTGAATGCAGATTGACTCTTGAATGCATTACAGAGCGGTTTGTGGTCTGTTAATAACATTATAGTTCTGCCTTCTGTTTGGTGTCTGAAACGTAACACTGCCGAATAAACGTTAGTTGGATAAATAACAACACCATTCAGATATTTTTTTTTAGGTATGATTGATACAGTAGCTCCTGTATCCATAATAAAACTAAGTTTTTGACCTCCTAACTGAGCGGCGACTTCAGCCATTTTCCCGAGCCGATCTGCGTTTAAATCCGTCTGCGATGCTATCGTCGATGCAATGGAAGACGGCAACGCTTTAATGAATTTGTGTCGGACAATATCATTTCCAACATCTCTTCGACTTGCTAATGACATCTGCACCTTCAGGTATATTGATGGACAACCCGTCATGATGGAAGATGTCAACAGTTTGTCCAATATTTCTGATTTAGATTTTTAACCGCTTCTTCAGTTTTTTGTGACTATTTCTGGAGGAAGTGCTGACAGCATGTGGTAGAATTTTGTATTGGATCACCTTATTGTGTTTCCATCATGGAAAACCACACCAGCACATTTGAATCGATACATGCTGGTGGTTTTATGAAGATAGTCTAAACATATAGCTTGGTTTTCTTCTACGGGCATCTCATCTGTAACCGACATTTTGAATGAATGTTTTTGTGATTCGTTGTTTGTTCTTGTGTGTAAATTGATTCCATTGTCATAACGAAAGGTCTATATTTTTGTATGATCGTGTTCCAGTGGTTGTCATTTTGCCGCTTGATGAAGTTTCTGTGTCTCTCCGAAGAAAGTTTAAGTCACAAATGTTGGGTTTTCTATGAGTTTTATTTTGTTGTTAATTCCATTCAGATAGTATTTATTGCATAGTATCAGAAGGTTCCCACAGATGAAACTAGGTGTGTGCTTACTACTACTTAGAAGGGAGCGTGGATGTATCATTCAGCTAAGTAGGGGAGAAAGAGATTGTAAGTTGGAGAAAAATCACAGAGGAATGAACAACAAAATTTTCTCATGTAAAAATACTACACTATTTGATGATGAACATAAATTATGAACTTACGAGAGAAGTGATTTTGTGTAATGTGTAGCGAGTGTGAAGTCTGTTATCAAGGTACTTAGCTTATAATTGAGCCGTTGCATTGTTATAGACACCTGTTGTTTGTCAAAGGGATTTGCCGGACAGTCCTCTTGTCTCTCCCCTAAATAGATAAGGGGTCTGTTTTATGAGAACTTAGGACCTTTTTCTGGAAATTCTGGCCATTTGTGATAAAAGGTGATAATTGTTAGGAAAAACGTTTAGCAATCGGTGAATTAACTGGTATGTTCTGTTTCCAAATTTATTTATGGTCTTTTCAGGTAAATAGGCAAATGAGAGAAAGTGAGAGAGAAAGAGAGAGAGAGAGAGAGTGTGTATGTGTACTTGCAGAATGGTTAAGTATGTTATTAGGTTTAGTTATGTATTTTATTTTAATAAAATCTTTATATATTCATATATATATATATATATATATATCAAATTGGGATCATTGCAAGCCCTTGCCATTGAAAGCTGATCATTACTTGTAAAATCCACAATATTTAATAACAGAATAAGTAAGTATCAGTGCAGTTAATTATGCAGGCCTAAAAAGGAATGTGGTCCCTCCTACAGAGCTAGTACTATTGCTTTATTTTTGCATCTCATACTCCAGCATTGCTGAGATGCCTGGTGTACCATATTAGGGGTAGGGATAGTTAATTTAGGACCACAGTCATTGGAGTATGAGGTGCAAAAATTAAGCAGTATTACAAGCTCTGTTGGAAGGACCACATTTCTGTTTTAGGGACCACACTACTTGACTTGTACATAAGTATAAATAGGTATTGCTTTTGACTTGGTTTAATCAGATGCAAGGCAATTATAATGGAGCACCCTGTAAGGATCGAACTCATTAGTAATGGTCAGTGACAGTGAGACTATCATCACCAGTATGATATGGGCGTATAGTATATAGTTTGTGTTCACTTCGCTCTCATGCCCTTGGGGAAGGCATGAATCGATCCCTTTCTCCAGCCATGGATAAAATAATACAGGGTGCTTGTCACCTCCAAGTCTAATTTACATGCCACAAATGAGCCAAGTAAGTAGAAATGATATATGTGGAGCCCAAGAATGGACTCTTGAAGCCATAGCTAGTGTGAGGACACTACTCTCTTTACATGGCATGTACAGTGTTGCCAATTTAGCACAATAAGTGCTAATTTAAGGTGCTTCCTATTTTGGCAACACAAAAACATAACATTCAGTGCTATTTTTCGCTGATTTTGAGCAGTATTTTCCAGCAAGCTTAGCCAATCTTCTGCTTTCTTCTAGCCACATTGGGCAGCTATTTTTTTGCTGTTAAAAATGGCCTTGAAAGGTTAACACTGTTTTTCACCGTGTTTTGGCATTTTTTGGTGCTTTTTTAGATCCACTTAGCAAAAGAAAAAATTTTTGAGTTGACAACACTGGGTATATAGTGTATTATTCATCAAGCTTAGCACTGTCTGGCACAAGACTATAGAGGGGCATGTTATCAGGATTGAACTCAATACTTCACAAATGAATAGTGAAAAAACAAGATTTTGATATCTAATTCCAAACATGTTTATAAAAAAAGTGGGAGATGAGGCACAAGTCCTAAGGGATAATTTTCAGGGTTACTGGTCTTATCCATTCAACCACATTTCACCGACCCAATTATACAGATAGGATTACCATGGTTATAGGAAATCATTCTTTTTTTAAATCACCTTCTCCCTGCCAATAAAGTATCATGCAAGAGTTCCTTCCCTCAAAAGACAGTTTTCTGCAAGAGGAAGATGATTATACACAATAATATCTAAATTCTGTGACAGTTTCTCAGTTGAATTAGCTTCACAACTTCTCTTTATAGTGCAAGTTTTTCCCTAATTGCAATTGAAAAATTACTTAAACATTCCCATCATTTTTTGAAGAAAAGGATAAATTAGTTTGATAATCAACAATATATAATATTCTTTGATGATAGTTGACTTATTTCTCTATTTGCCTTGGAGTTACTTTAACATTTAAATTCATATTCTTAAATTCAGACATCAAATAAGGGGAAATGACTTTTGATAAGAGTTACTTCCCTTGTATTTCAAGGTATTCCCTTTTTTTATTCAATTCACAAAAGAGTTGCATTTTTCAAAATTCCATTCACTGAGGAGTTCTACTGAATTTAAGTTAATGAATTTAAGAGTTGAGATTAAGGACTGCAGGTATGCATCCCCAGAAAGCAACTAAAAAAGTTACACATATTGCCTTGAAATACAGAGAAAGTGAGAACATTTTCCAAACCAGTTTAAAAGTGCAGTGAACTCAGGATGCATAAAATTTGTTGCTTTCTGCCAGACTTAGTTAAGTTTAGTAAATAACCATTTTAGAGTACCTCACTGTGAAGAGATGGTTAGCAAGCTAATTCTCAGATCATTATTACTGTATTGAATCTGATTCTCACTGTGTGCCCTCACACTTGTTGCTAATGGTGTAGTGCTCCAGCCAAACAAGCCTCTACAGTTTGATTTGTTAATATATTGTTTAATTCAGTTCATTTAAGGGTACCTTTTTTAAATATAGCTACAATGCACCATTACAGCTAATTTGAGGATACAATGTTGCCAATTTAGTGCATTTCTTGTTTTGACTGTGCAGAAATTACTATTTAGTGCTGTCACGTTTGTATCACTTTCTGGGCATATTTAGCATCTTTTTTGTGTGTTTTGGCCATTTTTGGCTATTTTTTAAAATTGGTGGTTTTTGGCTGTCAAACTTGAACAAGATATCTTTTGAATCAACAACAATGATAAACAGAATGTTAACTTTTGTAGTACATAAGTAGTGAGGGGAAACTGTTCCCCCTCCCTAATAAAGTAAAGGAATGCAGTTCCCCCTCCTAAGCAAAGCAAAGGGAAGCTGTATCCATTACTTCCCACAGAACTACACCACTGCTTTTTGCCTTGTGCCAGACAAGCTTAGGTTGATAAATATACAGAAGAAATTACTAATCCATATCATTTTTATGATTCCAGGACAACAACTCAGTGGATAAGTGGCCCCTGATGATAGAATAGTCGAAGTTTATAGAAATGAAGAAGTTAGCCATGTAAATAATCACACCCATATGGAAGTTGTCCAGGGTGGGAATTTTCAAGAGTCATTTGTCTGGGTGTCAGTTATCCAGGTGGTCAGTTATCCTGATACCTGTTCCCATGTGATTTCTACTGCATACTTTTGACAGTGTAAAAGCTGTAAAAACATTCACGCATTGAAGATATTGATTTTTCTGATGACAAATACATTCGTTCCCAATGTTTTTCTTCCTTCTAATGACATTGTGTGATCAGGGAAAAAACCTGATGTTGTCAACATGGGCATCCGCTTTGACCAAACAGGGCATTTGTCTTCTGGACCGCCCCACACACCCACCCCACCCCTTCAGAAAAGAAGCAGCTGACGTCTGTTGATGTCAATGGCTCAATGAAATACAGACACTAAAAAATTCATCTTATGTTGGTGTCCCACTTTGGTTAAAACAAAAGACCAGGACCGGGGGGGAAGTAGTCAGATGGGCCATTTGGCATGAGCTTACAATTTTGAGGGGGCCTATTCCCCCTGCTAGCAGCAAATATTATTGTATTTACATTTTGAATAAAATTGCTTGCCATTACCCCTGTATACATCGTTATTGCTTGTTTCAATTCCATCTCTGTTACTTGTGTGTACATCGTGTACTCAATATGTACTGGTATGTAATGGGTTGGCTCTGCAAACAAAGATCTAGGAGGGTTTTCCATGTCTTTATAGGTCCTAAATCGACAGGTTCCCATGCATATGTATTTAGCACTGATTTTTTTTTTTAAATATTCAATGTGCAGTTTTAAATTGAGCCTATATATAAATATATCCGTTCTGAAATTATGTGCAATTAGCACTTATAAAAAATACTTAATGAGCATTTTGAAATTGGGCCAGCATTTTCAATCTGGCTTGAGCCTATTACCAGCTTTGCACAGGCCTGGCCCAATTTAACTTAAGAGCTCCTGAACAACTGAAAAAAATTCTGATGATGAAAAATCTCTTCTTCTTCTTTTAATTAAAGGTTTCATAGTAAAGATAATTACAGGAGAAAATCCAAACACAGGTTTCTTCTGCAATCCAAAAGTAAAGTGTTCCTATTAAAACCTTTCATAAGCTGAAAGGGTGCAAAGTGAAGAAGCAATTGTCATCAATTTATATGGGAAAAAAAAATGAGTGTTCCCAAACCCTAAGAATGATTATGACAGTGCAATAGGCTGAGCAATCAGAAGTGAGGGTGCAGGGAGGTGCAGGAGCCTGGAGTGTTGGTAAGAGAGTTGTTTTTGCTTTTTGCCTTTTTTTCTTCAAAGTGACCAAAAACCTGGGGGGAGGGGTTGACCTGTATTGAATACTGTTCTTAATCAATTTTTGATTGGTATTTCTCTCATCTTGATTTCTGTTGCTTTTTATTGCAAATCCCAGATAATCATTCTGTGGATTAAGCTAGAAGCAGAGTCTGTAGCATATGCTGTGAAGAAGCTATGAATTGAAAGAAAAACATACAAAAACGTTAAAAACATACATTTTTACTTATATAGTAAAGTAAATTATTTATTTCATTTTCCATACTGCCAGATAATATGACAAATATGTTCAACATTATGCTTTATTTTTGTTCTCATCTTTTTGCAGCGGCTATTACTTCAGTTTCAAATACCTTCATATCTATAAGTCATATATGTATCACATAGATACAGCACTGCCATTAATCACTGTGTTGAAATAATAGCCCCAATTAAAGGTGAGAATTGATTTAAATTGCTGACCTTAAACATCCAGTCATTGAATGCTGGATCAAATCAATGGATCAAGATCCAGAAATCATTGAAGCTAAAACAAGGAACAGCTTTAAAAAGGAATATGACTATTAGAAAACCAACAAGAGGACAAAACAACAAAAACTCTTGAAAAAAGACAAATAGCCAAACTCTCAAACAGAAAATGAGATACAATCACAAATTGGTGCAAAAAAAATTTCACTCACTATATATCTTATCTTGTAGTAATAGAGCAAGTACAGAATCACTGGATCAGAATTGATAGCTTTGAGCCATTTAGTATGGGGTCCTTGAAATTGAGGAGCGTTTAGTTTATTCTACTTTTACTATATTGCTAATCTGGCACTGATTCTATGATCACTTGTAAGAAGCGCAAATAAGTGATAGAAACTAAGCCTCCATTGAGACTTGAATTTGTATCCTCTTTCTTTGGAAGCCCCCTGTTGGCATGCTGGTAGTTTGTAAATAAGGAATAAGGCTACCTGGCTAGATTTGTATGACTGCCACTGATTGGCCCTCAGAGCCTCCACGGAAAGGCAGGCTTCTAGGGATAGGGGATGCAAGTTCAAGTCTCGTTGGAGGTTTATTCTTTATTCTAACCTGCTCTTATCCCTAACAGTTATAGAATAACAATCTGGGATTTGCAATAAAAAGCAACAGAAATCAAAATGGGAGAAATACTAGTTATCGTTCATGTTCTATGGTCCAACCACAGGTGAGCCTTACTGTCAGAATACTCCCGCAAAGGAGTAGCAGATCCCTATAGCTAGTTCACATCTGCCAGGAGAAGAACACTCCTGGTAAGCCTATGACCGCGGAATCTCTCTCCTATCTGTGCCACCTCGTTGAGGATGCTAATCCTTAGATTAAAGGGTGGGTTTGGCCTTGGGTAAGATGACTTTTCCTTAAAACACTTTTACTTAGGATGGAGAGTTATTCTACGCACAGGCCCCACCATTTATGGTCCTACTGCAGTGGAAATCCTTTCCAACAATCTTCACTCATGAGCCGATTATCACCTTTAATTGGGGTTAATATTATTGACACAGTAATTAATGTGAGTGTGGTATCTATTCCATACATAGATCACATGAGCTGTGGGGCCCAATTAGAAACATTTTTTGTGAGGCAATTTAAATCTTTTATACTTGGTACATCTCAATCTTTCTTCAAAAGGTTTCATCAGAGATTTGAAAGCGAAAGTTGGTTTGTGAGAAATGGTAAAAATCACGGAAATGCATGGATAGTGGTTGGGGGTAGAGAAATAGCTGGGTATAAGTGGAGACAAGTAGAATTTTTTTTTTTTTTCATGTTTGTTACTGTGTATTTGAGGGAAAGGATTTTTCTGATTTATGTAAGTTGGGTCCCTAGGCAAGTGGATGTCCTTTTTTATTGGATGAGGTTATTTTGGGGAGGGAAAATGAGAGTGTCATGATGTAATTTGTGCGGGAAAGATTTTGTTATGCAAGTAGAAAGTTTTGATATTAGAAACAATAAACCAAAAGTTTTAATATTAGAAACAATAAACCGAAAGTGTCACCAAAAATATCAAGACAGGCTTCTTCAGTTTTCAAGACAGTCTGGTTGGCTAAGTAAATATCATTTGTATAGGCCACAACAATAGAGTAAGGGGGCTGAAAATTTAAGCATTTACCCTCTATTATGCCTACAAAAAAAAATTTTCTTTTTTTTTAAATCCCCTCTCTAAATAGGTTTATAGTGGGGGGGGATACCATTTGCAGTGTAAGCTCATACTAAATTGGCCCTTTTGTGTCCACTAGTTTTTTTAAAATTCAGACTTTTTAGAGATTTCTGCCCAACAAAAGGAGAGAGAAGTAACTTATTCATTGATCTTCCAATGTTTCGATTGAGCTCCCACAACACGGCATGCCGCCAAAAGTCATGACAGTTTCTATCAAGTGACTAACCAGATTTATTTATGCATATTTTTAAAAAACTTGGGATCCCTTTATAACATGTGCTACAGACCCTGCACTACCTTTGGAATCATTGTTTACAAGAATTTAATTGATAAAAATGTATATATATATATATATATAAATATGTAGGTAAATATTTATGCTTGTGTTCATGATTTCTTTGAGTAAAAACAAAAACACGAAGAAAAACGTGCTATCTAGTCACGAGGATGGAACAAAAAAAATCTTTGTTGTGTATAAAAATGTTGGATAGAAGGAGAAGGGAATGTTGTCATGTGTCGGCCATTTTGTTAAATATCACATGAGGGTAATTGGTAGTTTGATATCACGTGAGGCCCCGGCGCAAATTGAAAAGGCGTTTCTGGATCAACTGCAATCTCCAGTGAGAGACAACCTGATTCTGTCATTTTGCAGATAATCCAAGCATAAGATATTTGAAGTCTCAGGCAAATTCTTTTCATAACTGTCAACCAAAACTGTCAACATTGGTTTCTTGAGTTTTCAAGTGATTCTAGCTGGCTTGCTATCTATCTATGCGGTTCGCATGCAGGCCACACCAATTGAACTTGAGGGTTGAAATATTCAACATTCAATCCTTAGTATGTCCAGCAAAATTTTTAAATTTTTTAAAGATTCCCTGCAAAATGAGTTTTTAGTGGGGAATTGAATTTACAATGTAAGCTTATGCTGAATTGATCCCTTAGTTCGTGCCTGGCAGAATTCGCGCTTGTTTATGGAAAATTCAGATTTTTTGGTGAAGCAACAAAAGGCAAGAGCGGCAACTTATACATTGATCGGCTCTTTTCCCAATTTTTTAATTGATCACCCCAAATATGGCATATTGCTAAAAGATGTTGGTCATGTGACTGTTTCTATTGAGTGATGATTTTAGGATTTAATTCATTGTTTATTGTTTTCTAGTCGATGCATGTGGAAAAAATTACGGATATATTTGAATGAGATGATTTTTCAGATAAGAGACTACTGAACTTATTCAAGTGGAAGAGTCCATTGTTTCAAATGGTGGCTTGGATACATTTTCATCAGCAAAACTGGAAATAATGTGTGAGCTATCAATATCATTCACTTATACATGATTTTCCAAAACTGGCGCATTCCTAAAAACATTTCGTAGATTGAAATGAAATAAGCTGATAAAGCTGCTGGTAGTAATTTCAGAGAGTTCCCAGACCTCAAAAAAGGTGATGATGATGATATGTTAAATTGAGTCATCGCTAAAGGTTTGGGTGTTGGGAAATACTGGAAATTAGGGCATGGAAGAGAGAGGAAGAGGGTGTATGCTGTCTCTATAACAGTTCGCTGCATAAAAACAAAAAAGTAGTGTAAAGCTAAATTTCAAAAAGCAGGGGTGTGTATGTATCATCACTCTCTCATATTTTTAGTAAGACCCACTTCCGGCTTGCCAGGCCTGTCTTAACTTCCTCAATGGTCACCCATTGAGGGACTAATCAGGCCTGTATGCTGCCATGCGAGTTAAAAGCAGGTAAGTTCATTTTCCATGTAAATTGAGTCAAGACCAAAACATCCACAGATTTATGATATACTTTAAGTTCTTCATTGGTTGTGTTTTTTTTTGTCAAATGTCAAGATATTGATTTTACGAATGACAAAGATTTACCTGATTTGAAAATTCCAAATTCCAATGACAAAAAAGGTAAGTCCAATTCAGGTCAATTGAACCCCAAAAAGGGTTTTTCTGAAAGATGGCTGTTGCACTATTACTGGCCTACCTTACAACATAAATTGCTTTAACTTGCTTAAACCAAGAGCAAATAGTTATTGGAGGCTGTCAGAAATATAGTTTTACCGATTTTCTCAGTTTCATTTACTGAATTGATTATTGTCAAAACTGAGAATTCACTTTCGGTATTTGTAGTTTTCAGGTCAAAACAGACAATCAGACTTAAATTGTGCCTTGATTTTATTGTAGCTTTTGTGTTTGGATTAGGGTTAGAGGTAGGGTTACGGTTTTTGCTCTAAGAAAAACATGTTTTATTTTCCGGTTAGGATTTGATTCCTTTAAAAAAAATACTGCCAAGCTGGCATAAGCATTGAGAGAAAGAGAAAATCACATCCACAGATTCATAATGAAAGATGGAAAGTCAGGTTTCAGCATTATAGTTACAACCCTAGAAAACTTTTTTTTAAATTTATTTCACCACTGGAAAATTTTCGGAAGGTTTGAAGGACTAAAAGATGGAAAGCACATAATAAGAGAAAAAAGGTTTCAACTCATTCTGTCATTTCCATTTACTAAGACTCTAACCACTGGTTCATTATTGCCTCCAAAGATTTCTTTCATAATTACAGCAGTGAAAGTAGTTTTGACTTTAAGGGAACCTTGGGGGTGAGCCATACTTATTTTATGTTCATCCTGGGCCAAGTAACCCCTTTACAAGTTTGCAGCCTGCAGGGTGCAGCCTTCTCTCCGAAATTTGAAAATGCTAAAATTGACCTGATCTCAAATTAACCTTTCATGGTATTCAAAAAATTCAAAAAAGCTCAGTTACTGTGGATGGAACGGTCACACAAAACACAAGCTCACTCAATGATGTCCCAATGCCAACTGTTTAACCCTACAGGAGAGTTTCAGTTCATGCATGCACAGTAAGGCCCTCTCCGATTGGTTGTCACGTTACATCAAGGCCATGCAACAGATTCTCAAGATATTCAAATGGCTGGATACTTTGTGGACAGAGCTCATATTTAGATCTTACATATAGGATATTATTGGTAATAGCAAAGAATTCATCAAAAATGACGGGATAGTCTACATATGGATAAACATTACACTAGCATACCAAGAGAAATCATGAATCACCACC